>OX387182.1:45123129-45740117 GCA_947561395.2 Buxus sempervirens | reverse complement strand
ATTGCATTTCACTCATTTCAATTTGAGACAGTAAATTTCATACCTGGGGGGTGTGAGAAAAAGAAGGAAAAGGGGACCACTGCAGAAAAGATGGTGAAGAAAGTGATGGAAAAATACCACTTTCACCTGGGGAAAGGCCTGGGAGTCAATTTGCAGGGAATGGTGGAGCCAATCACGGCTAAGAAACTGGTTCCTAAAGTGGGACTGGGGTTTAAACCCCGAGGCTGGAGGAGTATGAAGCATGAAGAAGGAAAGGAAAGAAGTAAAGGAAAATTCTCTCACTTAAGGGAAAGTTTTCCAAGACCCTCAAGTATAATCCAACTGTCTCCTCCTATGGATCAGTCCAAGCCTCCATACCACAACATCAACCCATTTCAAAAGCCTTTTGTTTCGGCCTTGCAACCATACAACCCATCTCCAATACTGGGAGCAGCAAATGGGCCTGGGCCACTACCAGAGCAGTGGACAGACTTCTCTGAAGATGTGGGGGCTTTCTTCGCCATGACTGAAGGCGAGAAGACTGGTAGTGACAACGAGCTACCGTTCATTGACTGGGCCGCAGTAAAGATTCCGGAGGAGATCATTTATGGACTGGGCCCTGTAGCAGAAAAGGGCAGTACCCACCCAGTGATGATGGCATCGGATGCTGGGCTTGAGGAGCAGGCTTTCCCTATTTCCCCTGCTCCCAAAAATTTTAGGTTGAACAATTGGGAGGAAACTCCCCTTACTTTTGAAGCAGCGTTTGTTCAGCAAACTGACGCTGCTTCCAAAAAAAAACTCCAATAGTGGATTGCCATTTCCCTGAAGGTTCTAATGGGCCTTTGTCTTCAGGGGAATTATGTTTAGAAGGCTCACAAGAAACCCAAAAAGATTTTTCCATTTTTCTAGAAAATTTAATTTTTTCAAAAAGGTCCAAACCACTTATGAACCATATAATCAGACCGAATTGGACCAAGTTGAATATGACTTCAACTTCGAGCTCGACTTTGACCTCATGGGGATCGAAGAAGAGACCGAGGTCGAAGAAGAAGACATTCCAAAAGAAATTGAATACCAATTGGAAAGTCATGGAAAGGGGGTTCAACCTAATATTGAGGAGACCATATCCATAAATCTTGGGACCAAAGAGGACCCAAAAATTGTGAAAATCAGGGCATGCTTGTCTGATGTGCAGCAAAATGAAATGTCACGGTTTTTGGCAGATTACAAGGATGTGTTCGCTTGGTCGTATCGGGACATGCCGGGGTTGGACACTGACATGGTGGTGCATAAGTTGCCAATTTTGCCAGGGGTTAAGCCGATTAAGCAGAAACTGAGAAGATTGAAGCCGGAATGGACCTTGAAGGTCAAGGACGAAGTGGTCAAACAATTTCAAGCCGGATTTTTGGCAGTCTCTACGTACCCTGAGTGACTCGTAAACATAGTGCTGGTACCAAAGAAGGACGGGAAAGTCCGAATATGTGTGGACTACAGAGACTTAAACAAGGCAAGCCCAAAGGACGATTTTCCGCTTCCACACATCGACATTCTGGTCGATAATACTGGGGTACATAGCCTATTTTCCTTTATGGATGGTTTCTCGGGGTACAATCAGATCAAGATGGCTAAGGAGGATCAAGAGAAAACAGCATTTATCACACCTTGGGGCACATTTCACTATACAGTCATGCCATTTGGGCTCAAGAACGTTGGGGCAACATACCAGCGGGCCATGACAGCACTATTCCATGATATGATCCACAAGGAGATGGAGGTCTACGTGGACGATATGATTGCCAAATCATGCAAAGAGGAGGACCACTTGATCAATCTAAATAAAGTGTTTGATCGGCTCAGGAAGTAAAGTCTACGGCTTAACCCGGCTAAGTGCGTCTTTGGGGCTACATCAGGGAAGTTATTGGGGTTTATAGTGAGCCGAAGAGGAATTGAAATTGACCCGGCTAAAGCTAAGGCCATAATTGAAATGCCAGCACCCAGAACCGAGAAGGAGGTTCGTGGTTTTCTTGGGAGGATTCAGTACATAAGCCGGTTCATAGCACAACTCACTGCTATCTGTGAACCAATTTTCAAGCTTCTGAGGAAGGATAACCCGACGGTCTGGAATGAGGATTGCCAGCAAGCCTTCGATACGATCAAGGAATATTTACTGAACCCACCTGTGCTAGTGCCACCAACTCCAGGAAGACCACTGATCCTGTACTTGTCAGTGTTAGAAACGTCGATGGGATGTGTCCTGGGGCAGCATGATGAGACTGGTAGAAAAGAAAGGGCCATTTACTATCTGAGTAAAAAATTCACGGAATATGATGCCAAGTATTCATCATTGGAGAAGACTTGCTGTGCTCTAGTGCGGGCCACTCAGAGGCTAAGGCATTACTTCCTTAGTCACTCCACACTATTGATATCCCAGATGGACCCGCTGAAGTATTTATTTGAGAAACCGGCACTGACTGGCAGGACGGCAAAGTGGCAACTGCTACTATCCGAGTTTGACCTTACATACATCACCCAGAAGACAATCAAGGGCCAAGCCATAGCTGATCACCTGGCTGCACATCCTTTGCCAGAATATCAACCCTTGAAGACCAACTTTCCAGATGAGGCAATTCTGTACACTGAAGAGGAGGAAAGTGAGAGTTCTTGGCAGATGTTTTTCGATGGGGCCGCCAACATGAATGGGAATGGAATAGGGGCAGTCTTGGTTAAACCAGATGGTTCACACATCCCGATTGCAGTAAAGCTGAGATTCCAGTGCACCAATAATATCGCGGAATATGAAGCATGCATAATTGGGTTGCAAGCCGCCATGGATCATGAATTAGAGGAACTTGACATATACGGAGATTCGAGTCTTATCATCTTCCAAACAACTGGTGAATGGAAAACCAAGGATCACAAATTGATCCCCTTATCACCAGTATTTGGAAGAAATAAGCACAAATTTCACTCGAATTTCCTTCAACTATATGCCAAGGGCCAAGAATCAGTTTGCGGATGCTCTAGAAACATTGGCTTCAATGGTCAGCATACCAGAAGGAGTAGACATCAGACCGCTGGAAATTGAGGTTAGAGATGAACCGGCTTACTGTCTCATTCTAGAGGGAGCACCAGAAGAAGAAGCACCGTGGTTTCAATATATCAAAAATTTCTTGAACAATCGGAGTCTGCCAGAAAATGCCACTGCTACTGAGAAGAGGACAATACAGAGATTGACTGGTCAATTTCTGCTAAGTCGTGGACATGTGTACAAGAGGTCACATAACGACATTCTGCTCAGATGTGTTGCCAAGGCTGAATCGGAAAGATTGATTGAAACTGTACATGGAGGAGTTTGTGGGCCACATATGAGAGGACACATGCTTGCGAAAAAAATCTTAAGGCTGGGATATTACTGGACGACCATGGAACATGATTGCTGTATACATGTCAGGAGGTGCCACCAATGTCAGATATATACAGATAATAAGCATGCACCCCCCAGGTGAGTTGCACAACATGACATCACCATGGCCCTTCTCTATGTGGGGCATAGACGTCATTGGTATGATTTCACCCAAGGCATCAAACGGGCACAGATTCATCCTGGTGGCGATTGATTACTTCATTAAATGGGTAGAAGCAGCCTCATATGCAAACATCACAAGCAACCATGTTATTAAATTTTTGAAGCACAACATTATTTGCCGCTATGGATTGCCAAGTGCCATAGTATCAGACAACGCTTCAAATATTAAGAACAAGGACATGAAGAAAATGTGTGATCAGTTTCAGATCACCCACCATAAGTCAGCTCCGTACAGGCCAAAGATGAATGGGGCAGTGGAAGCAGCAAATAAGAACATAAAGAAAATCATTCAGAAGATGGTAGTGAGCTACAAGGATTGGCATGAAATGCTGCCACTTGCTCTACATGCCTACAGAACCTCGATCCGGACCTCAACCGAGGCAACCCCATATTCCCTAGTCTATGGAATGGAAGCAGTCTTGCCAGTGGAAGTAGAAATCCCATCACTTAGAGTGCTCATGGAGGCAGAATTGGAAGAAGCTGAATGGATACAATCAAGACATGATCAACTCAACCTGATAGAAGAAAAGCGGTTAAAAGCACTATGTCATGGCCAGTTGTACCAACAGAGAATGGCCCGGGCCTACAATAAGAAAGTGAGGCCCAGAACTTTCCAGGAAGGAAACTTGGTGCTAAAGAAAATCTTACCATTTTTGGAAGACCCTCGTAGTAAGTTCAAGCCCAATTGGGAAGGGCCTTATGTCGTCAAGAAGGTCCTGTCAGGGGGTGCACTCATCTTAGCAGAAATGGATGGGTCAGATTTTCCTGAGCCAATTAACTCCGATGCAGTAAAAAGGTATTTTCCTTGAGTGAATATTTCTAGGAAATGATCCGAGGCCATTTTTCTTTATTTCCTTCAAAAATTTTAATCCCTAGTCTAGCCAAGTTGATCCGGTTCGTTTCTTTGATAAACCTAAACAGGATTTACAATCTTATATTGGGGCAAAACAAATTGGGGCAAAGCCAATTGGGGCAAAGTAAAAAAAAACAAAGAAAAATGGCAAATGAAAGCCAAGTGTGAAAAAAGACGCAAAGAAGGCAATTTGGGAAAAAAGGGTTAAATTCATCATGACTGTAAGTCCGGTTGACCTATTTCCACATATGAAAAGTTTTGGGCCTTTAATACCCTCTCTTTCATAAACCGAGCCTAGCCTTTGTTTCGTCCTATTTTTAAGCCCTTGGTGATCTTAGTTTGTTCATTCAAATGTCAGAGTAAGATTGGTGATGACGGAATACAGAAGCCAGCCCTAGTGAAAACCGTAACTGGTGCTAGGGGCAATATTGGCAAGAACAAAAAAAATGAAGAAAAATCAGAGGTTGAGTTGATCATAGAGATCTAAGCTTGAAGCAAAGTTGGCATGAGTAGAATGGGGTCAGTTTTGGCATTCGGGGATGACTCTAAAGGTCCTAAGATGGACGGTTCTGATCCCTCATTATTTTGTGGACTACCCTTTTCATTATTTAACCTGGTTTAATTCCTTTAATTATAGGTGATTAAGTGCATGGACCAAATTTCAAAAAAAAATATAAAAAATATAAAAAGGAAAAATTATACTTTGGCCAGTGATGATAAATCAAATACTTTTTATAAAACCTTTGTTTTTACAAGAATCTAAGCATTCTGAGGCCAATAATATAAAAATTTTATTTTAAATTAAATCCTTTGTCTTTCCACTATTGGAGTTTGCTTTTGTACAAAGGTAGGAAAAAAGAAAAAAATGTGTGCAGGAAATAAGGCTAATATCTGTCTCCTAGCCGCTCCTCAAGCTCCCGAATCCGAGCTGCCTGAGCTACGATAACCCCAGAAGCCCCTTCTGCAGCGGGATCACTCAAGAAGGAAATGACCTCATCTGAAAGAGTCTGCCTAATCCTCATGCTCCTAAGGCTGGCTGAAGCATCCTGATGCTTCTGCCGCAGTGCTCGGACTTCAAGATAGCGGGCCTGCCTATGCTCCTCAAGTTGCTTCTCCATAGCCAAACGGCGAGATACCTGCTCTGCAAGTTGCCTTTCCATGTCAAGGCCCCGTATCCTAAGCTCCTGGACCTCTCGTACCCATATCTGCTGAAGTTGCTTGTGGGAAGCTCTCTCAGACTCTAAAATATCCTCATAAGTAGGAGCTAAGATTGCAGGAGGATCTTCGGGTACTGGTGCCTGACTCTGTATCTGCTCCTTGATCCAGAAGAGATAATCTTTCACATGGGCTTCTGAGAAGACTGGGTCACGCATGAAGTGAACATATGACCACTCCCTCATCAACCAGGCATTCAGCTTCATGGTATCTGGAGAAAGGGGCCCAAGATGATCCTCATACCCACTTGGGATGATAATCCCTTGGGTTGCTCTGAACTGACAAAGGACCCGCAAAGGAAGATAAAACACTGCATGTCTCAGGTCAGCTAGAATCAGAAAGTTGCGGTCATGAAAGCTAATCACTGTCTTTGCATTGGGCTGATAAGTACCAGGCCATCTCACCTGGTCATCCTGAAGTGAACCCAAGAAAGTGAACCAACCCTGTTTTCGCCCTGGAATATCGGGACACCCCTGGTTGCTCATCAAGATGGGGACTTTCAAGCTCGGGAAGAAGTGTCGATTGATTTCCTCAATTTGACTCAGATGATCAAGTAGCCAAAGCTGCAAAGGAAGAGAGATATATCAGCACATTGTAAAAAAAGAAAAAAAAAGCAAAAAAGCAAGAAAAAAGCAAAAAAAAAGCAAAAAGCAAAAAGCAAAAAGAAAGCAAAAAAGCAAAAAAAGCAAAAAAAAAATAATAAGAAAAAAATAAAAAAATTTTTACCTGCAGGATCTGGGCACATGCTAGAAAGCGTTTCGACTTCCTATTGTAGCAATCAGTCAAGGCCTGATACATCCCAGCCAAAATCATAGGGCCAACCTCTCCCTCTCCCTAACCTGGCATATCACTGAAATTAAGGCCAAGTCCACCTCATCATCATCTCGTGGGAAAAGCAGCTAGTTGACCACTATCAGGGTCAAAGCATTGAATCGGACTTCCTTGTTCTCCCCCCTCAAAAGCTTCTCAGTCAAAAAAGCCTTAGATAGGGTCAAAAGGGTGTCAGAATCCCCTAAGTCCTTCTTCCCTATGCCCAAGAATGTAGAAGCTTCCTTCTTGTAGCTGGGCCTAAGAGGTGGATTCACTACCTTCTCATCAAACCTCAAACCCAAGATGGTTTCTACCTCTTCAATGGTCGGGGTCATCTCATGGTTCCCAAAACGGAACAAGTTGAGGTCGGGAACCCAATGACCAATCATGGCCTCTATAATCTCCCACTTGAAGGGAACCTTGGGAATGAGCAGGGTGTGGCCTAGATTAGTAGAATCTCATCTCCTCTCCTCATCAAGGGTCATAGAGTTAACCCATCTTGTGTAAAAGGAATCCACAGGGTTGTGCCTAGTGAGATTTGGTGGTTTTGATCTAAAAGGTTGTTTTGCAGGGGAGGCAGTGTGGACAGATAATAATGGGGCAGAAGATGATCCGGATTCCATTGGAGTTGATGGGAGCAAGCTAGAACTCAAGGGGAGGAAGAAAAAGGCAAAAAAGGGGGTTTCTAAACTCAAAAACTCGTAAAAAATACGCAAATCCCGAGGCTGGTTGCATTTATAGCATCTTTTAATGTATTCGGTAACTCAGACCGGATACAAAAGGTTTTATTCATATCCGATTAAGTATACCGGATACAAAGGGGACCATGTGTATCCGGTATGTTATACCGGATGCAAAGAACAATCAATGTATCCGGTCTGATATACCGGATACAAAGAAAAAATGCAAAAAAAAGAGTAAAGGGAGGAAAATCCGAATTTTTTATCTGTTTTACCTGTGTACAAGTCATAATTGCATGAAATGGAAAAGAAAAGAAGTACAAGACAAGAGAGAATGAAAAAAAAAAATTTTTTTATATATATAAGTCTCGTTTATACAAGTAATAATGCAAAAAAAAAAAAAAAAACAGGAATCCTAATATACTACTCCTGTGCAGGATCTCCCCGGCGTCCTCGGCCACGTCCTCCTCTACGGCCTCTCCCCCGAGATGGTCGGTGCCTATAATAGGCCAAAAGTCGTTCCGCCATGTAGCGCGGTCTCCGACCCACAAAGAACTGAAGCTAGTACTCAATACAGTAATCCGATGTGTCAAGGGAAGGAACAGGAACAGAATCAAAAGACGCCTCTGGCTCAGCAGCAACCGGCTCAACTAGGCCCTCAGCCACAGCAGCCTCCACTCCCGCAGATCCGGAAGGCCCAGTAGCAGTAGAAGAGGGACCCGGAACAGAAGCATCTGGATCAACAGAAAAAAATCAGAAATTAAGGTATCCAAATGAACCAAAGAGATGAAACTAAAAAAGACTTACCAAGGACCTCAGGAATGGGATCAGGGAATGAAGGGCCAGCAGGAACAGGCTCGGCAGGCAAAGGAGCTACCTCAGGTGCAGCCGAATCCTCGGCCACGACAGTCTCAATTACTGCAACCCCAGAAGGCCCGGCATCAGCAGCAGAAGGACCAGGAGCAGAAGTAGCTGGGTCCATAGGAAAAAATCAGAAAATTGAGATATAAGGAGGAACCAAAGAGGAAAATTAAAAGAGAACATACCAGGAATGTCTGCAGCAGGAACCAGAGGATCCGGCTCATCAGGACCAGCCGCTGGGGCATCCTCGGGATCAACAGCCCGAGCTGGAGACGGATCAGGAACAGAGAAATCAGGCTCGTAGGCAGCATCCTGATCATGGACCAGGCCCTTCACAAGTCAAAAAGCCATATTTGAATAACAGAAACAGGGAAATAAAAGAGATGAAAATATAAGAAAACCAGATACCTGTCTAGCCTGGAGCTCATCAACTAGGGCCTCCAGCTCCCTGATCCGGGCATCCCTCTGGGCCACAATCGCGTCATGCTCAGCGATCATATCATCGATCGCGGCCCGCTGGTTCTCGAACCGCTCCCGGATGGTATTCAGCTCGTGTACCTGCCAACAAGAACAAAAGTAGGGTCAAAAATACATAAGGGAAGAAAAGAGGATGAGAATATGAAGATTACGAGACTCACCGTGTCCTCATGGATCCGGATACAGATCTCGCCAATCTCGGTCACCTCCGCACGAGTGGGTGATAAGAACTTAATTTGTTATATTTTTCTCTACTAATGTTTAACCTTTTGAATTTATTTTTGTGCCTAAATATACTGATTATGCTCATATTTTGATTTAGGTTACAATTGGCAGCATGTGGGCAAAATGAAGCTAAACTGAGATACTCTCGGTGATTATAGAAGTCACGGTTCAAACGGCGTAAAAATCGGAGTCAAATTGTAGAAGATATGATCAACGTTCGCTGGCCGTTCGCTTGTAGTTCGAACGTTGGTGATCTGCAGAGAAACCCGAGAGCAGCGTGAGCTGAACGTTCGACTGTCGTTCGAACGTTGGTGAAAAATAGAGAAATTGTGAGCAGCGTTCGCTGGCCGTTCGATGAACGTTCGAACAAGAGAAGAGGAAACAACTTTTTGACCTGAACGTTCGACCTGCGTTCGATGAACGTTCGAACGATCAAGTATTAAAACCTGTTATAAAATTCCGAACTTTGCAGATTTGTTTCCTTTTTTCTTGGAGATCTTCTTCTAGTTTTTAGGAGAACTTTAAGGGGTTTCTAATTAAGAAGATTAGGTCATTTTTGGACTTCTAAGTCGTGGATATAGAAGGAAAGGAAGTTCTCTCTTCCTTAGGAGTCTTGGAAGGAAAGTTTCTATTTTCTTTTCAAGGGATTTTTGGGCAAGTTTATGTGATTTATATAAAGGAGGAGTTGAAACGTGAAGGAAGGATGTTTTTGCTAGGGAGCTTTTCTGAGTTCTGGACGTCCTCTTTCTCTTCCTCTTCTTCCTTTCTTCTTCTATTTATCTTCTGAGTTTGTGATCCATGGCCATGTGTGGCTAAACTTTTATTCTTGGTCAAAGGAGGCTGAAACCTCAGAATTAATAAAGCTGTGAGATCTTAATGTTTTAATTGTTCAGTTTATACTTGAGCATTGAATATTCTTCTATGTTTATTCTCATGATTGTCCCGTCTAATTGCTAGGAGGCCTGCTAGTTCATTATTCGTTGCAATATATTGCTAGGCTAGGTATCAAATCCGTAATTGTTTGATCCCTCTAATCTGTGAAGCAACTGAGGTTTAATAATTTGCTGCGTCAGGAATTGTTAGACTCTAGGAAGAATTTTCTGCTAGATTAAATACAGCTGCTTGTGATTGTATTGTTTAGATTCATCATTCTTTCTAGTCCCTAAAGCTGCTGCTGGATTAAATCTTTACCGCTTATGTGAGGTTGTTTAGTAGTTAGGGTTAATTAGATCGCTTGTTTTCTGATTAACTATAATTGAAAGAGTGTGGAAAGTATTTCAAAGGGTGAATGTTCAATGTGTGAATTGATATATTCTAGCATCTATGATCAGCTTTGATATTCCGATGGTGGAAGTTAACTTAGACCAAGGTTTGTTTTCTTGATTTATTTATTAAAGTCTTTTTAGTAATTTATTATTTTCTGATCTCATTGTGACAAAACCCCCTCTTAATTCTGTTTTATAAAGCATAAAAAGAGATAGAAACTCTCGGTGGAACGATCCCTACTCACCTTGCTATATGCATATTTTTAAGTAGTGGTTTATTTTTGGCTGTGTACGACAGTCACCAGTGGGTCGATCCATCAAGCACCCAATGGATTCTCTCTGGATCCACTCGTCGTAATCCCCAGCTACTGTGAGCCCCTCCGCATCCTGGAAATGATCAAACTATTCAACATCAAAACCCGGCAGGAGCGTGTCGGGACCCACAGGAGGAGGACGAACGGGGATACGAAGTACGCCGGTGTGCTGATAGTACAGGCGCTCTCCCAAGTACATCACCCTACCAAACCTCCGCACTGGTAGGGCTGACGTCGCCGATCTCTATCAAAAGCATCCTGTACTATCATCTCATGGGCCACTCCGACATCCACATCATCAAAGCGTGCGAGGAGGAGCTGCAAAGAAGAAAAATAGTCAGATACAGTCAAGATGCAGGAAAAGAAATAAAAGGAAAAAGGAGAGGGGGTTTACATCAGATCGGCGGGCACGATCCAAGTGCACCCGAGCAGTGCGAGGCTGACTCTTATCAGCATCTCGGACCTGGGCCGACCACCTTAAAGCCACAGGGAAATCCGGGACCCTAGGTACCGAGGATGGGCGGAAGAAGGTCATATAGGTGTACATAAACACCTGGCAAAAGAAAATCAGTCAAAGATAAAGAGGATAAACCCTAAGGAAGTAAACCAGATAAATGAATTCAATACCTGTAGAATCTGCCAGAAGAACCGGCTGCTGACTCCATCACCTCTCGGGGATGCCAGGCCTCGAACCGCTCGGCACAACCCGGCTAGGATGGTCCCATATATAAGCCGACCCCATGCTAGCTGGCGGGTCTGATGAAAATCTCTCAAGGCGTCCAAAAAGAGCGGGCTGACGCTGGTCGTATCCTCCGGGAAGAAGCAACTCCCAAGCATCAACAGGAATACGTGTCGGAAGATAGGAATAAAAGCTGCATCCTCCACAGCAACAGTCGCATGTCTCCCCCCGTAATGACGAGCCAGGCTCTCCCGCAGCCAACAAATGGAGAGACGGCCACTCCGTCCATCCCAAGCAGCGGGAGGCAGGGCCTGATATCCCAAGAGAAGGCCGATGTCCTCCGTGGAAGGCCGATCCAGAACGATAGTTCGCCCCGTCAGAGGAATACCAGTAATCATCATGAAGTCGGAGGGGCCGATCCCTAGCTCCACGTCCGGTAGATGGAAGGACTGCGTCTCCGGGAAATATCTCTCCATCATAGCAAAAATGAGTGGACGGTCGGCTCTGAACGATGGAATGCTAAGAAAATGATCCAAATGGCACCTCCCAAACTTGCGTCTGAGTGCCGGAGAAAGAGACTGTGCCAACTCACTGAATCTCCCCCAACTGCCTCGCAAATGGGAGGAGTGATACGGAAGATGCACATCTGCCCTGATGCACATGGAGGGGTGGCTATCCAAGCCACTGAGGAGCTCTGTATCATGAACAGATGCCCTCAGCTCCTCAGAGACCCCTGACAGAGCTACAGCAGCACCATCCTGAGCCGCACCTCTGGCTCTGCCACGGCCTCGGCCTCTGCCACGTCCTCTCTCGCCCTCAGGGGCCTGATCCTGAACTCTGCCTCGGCCTCTGCCTCGACCTCGAGCAAGAGCAACCACGGGCTAAAATTCAAAAGAGACGTATGAAGGTGGTGTGGGAAAGAGAATAGAAGAAAAAAAAAAAAGAGAACTTGAAAGCGTACCTCAGCAGAGCTCTCTCTAGAGTCACCTAATGGCTCAGACAAAGTGGCGCTAGAACTCGCCTCTGTCCGAGCCCCCGAGGTGGAAGGCTGGTCAGCATGGTCAACCTCCTCTCGGACACGGGAACGACTCCTAGCCATCTACACACATCAGGGAAGTGCCCTATGAGATTCAGTATCCTACTTTGTTTTTGATCTAAATTCAGTTCAAATTTTCCGGGAATCCTACTTTGCTTTTATCAGGATTGTTAGGAATATTACTTGGCTCTTGGTCTAGGTTCAATTCAAATTTATTAGGACCTTGGTCTCTTCAAAGCTAGGAATTCTAACTTAATCTTGTTATTTGTTTCAGTTCAAATGTTTCTGGAAAGATTCGAGACGAATACAAGCCAGTCCCAGGAATCATCAAGAATTACCAAGAAAAAAAAAGAAAAGAGGAAATGCTATATGGTCGGTAGAAATCCTTCAACACTGACAAGGTTTACTCATACAATCCAGCAGAGGATCACCACTAACAGGTAATCCCGATCAAGAATTGGCCATCAAGTCCGAAAAGCGCCAATGGTAGTACAATATCAGCAATCCATACAACATAAATGAAGAACATGTTTTGAAGACATCAAGGTAATCATGCAAAGAGAAGTCAAGAACAGGTCATTGGCAGGCAGAGCATCACATTATTCAGAACAGATTGCGAAAAAAAACCCAACATAATACTGGAGATGGTCAAAGGCATTGAAATCATGCTATCAAGCTTCTTCTAATCAAGAAGAACCATTGGAACTCAGTCAAATCAAGTATTGGGAAATTCACAGATAAAGCTGTTAAACAGGCTCAATTTCAATTTGGGCAACAACTCGGTTCGAAAAGGAATCAAGCAACAGTAACCAAGGCACGACAAAGTTGCTTATGGCAAATTAGGTGAAGCATTGCAAGGAAAATAGCACATGGCATCAAGATCATTCGTCCAATTGGGCATGAATTGCAGGGAAAAATCTGAAAAAGATTTCACTAACCTGGAAGAACAATGAATTGAGTGTCTAAATTACAGGTGAGAACTGAGGAACGAATTGCCGGAGAAGACACTCCAATGCCGAGCTGAAAAATCACCACGAATCAGAGGGAATCGAGCTAGGTCTCGACCACGCCTGAGAATAGGCAATCTGGAGTTTTGCCGGAGTTAAGGGAGTCGCCGAAACCAATGCTAGTCGCCGGAGCTCCAGAACGTCGCCCGAGAAGAAAGAAAAACAGTCGGGCGACGAAGGGGAGAAGAATGTAGCCGGAGTTTGCAAACGGAGAAGGAAGAAAAGAAATGAAAAGTCGCAGTCGCGTGCGACTTAAATAAACCCTATGTATCCGGTAACTCAGACCGGATACACACAAGGTCATTCGTATCCGGTATGTTATACCGGATACAAAAGGAAAAAAAGAAAAAAAAAGAGGGAAAAAAAGGGAAAAAAGAGAAAAAGAAATGAAAAAAGGAAAAAAGAAAAGGAAAAAAGAAAAAAAGAAAAAAAAAGAAGCAAAAAAATGCGCTGCAGAATTCTACTATTTTCTCATAAAATCCTATATTTGCCTTAAAATCCACCTCACAGCCATGAGAGCTCGGTGGAATTTGAGGCAACTTTGGGAAATGTGCTGGTCAAAAGGATGATATCCACTCAATTTTTAACTTGGTTTGATAAAAAATCAGTTTTCAAAAATCCTATTTTTGGGCTTAAAATCCACTTCACAGCCACAAGAGCTCAGTGGAATTTAAGAACTCTTGGAGAGATGCCCCCCTTAAAGTTAGGGCTTTTTGGCAAATCTTCACTCAGAAATTGTTTTTTACAAAATTGAATTGAATCAAGCAAATCATGCTTAAGGGAGTGCAATTTGGGCTTGTCTAATCTTTGCAGCTCACTGCTTCGCAGCTCCCGCAAGGAGGGGCAGTTGTAGACACCCCAAATTTCACTGTCAAAATGATCAATAATCATCAAAAATCATTATCTCCTTGAAAGCCAGCACAAAAATTGAAGAAAATAAGTTTTTACCTGTATCCGGCAACTCAGGCCGGATACAAATACTCCTCTTTGTATCCGGTGGAACATACCGGATACAAGAGAGCTTTAGTGTATCCGGTATTATATACCGGATACCTTAAGGCCCTTGTATATCCGGCCTGATATGCCGGATACATAATTTTTGCTCAAAAATTAGGGTTTTCCGAGAGAAATCACTTTTTACCATCATATCCCTCATTAAATGAGGGGAAATCTCAGAAACAGCCCTAGGGTTAAGGTTGGTGGGCTCTAGATATTAAGTTGTGTCTACCATCAACCCTAGCCTTTGCCTATAAATAGGAGGCTCCTCCTCAAGCAAATGGCCATTAACTCTTGCCTTCAACTCTTGCCAAGAAGAGCTCCAAGAGAAGAGGGAAACCGCTGCGGGATTGCTTCCAGAACCCAGGTAAGCCTCAAACTTTTCTTTTTTTTCTTCTGTTTGTACATTTCTAGATCTAGATCTCTTCTTCTACCTTTCTGTAGAATAAGGCCTTCTATGTGTGTGAAAATCCTTCCCCGACTCAAAGTATCTCGAGACTCCCCCTAGCCGTAAAACGTGAAGGCGGGATCTAGGAGAAACGAGACTGGGGATTGACACTAGTACTAGAACCCTATTTGCATAAGCCTTTTGATTGATTGTAAACCGTTTCATATTCAAAGTACCCTTGATTATCTTGAAGAACCGTGTTTAACGGGGAGAGAGAACAAAGGGAAACGATAATGGAACGGAACCCTAGGCTGTTTTAGAACCTTATTTTGATGAATATTTATGCATGCTATGTTGTTGTATTGATCTTGTATGGTTTTTCATACTTACACATGCATAGCACATGATTTTGGCGGGATAGGCTCATATGTTGGGTTTATTGCATTTATTGTGATAAATCTGAAATAAATGGCCTCAATCAACTCTGGAATGTTTTGAAATGATTTTTAAAGGTTTTGTATTCATTTTGCACAAATCACACACAATTTATCACAGTTTTGAGTTGGTTTTGTTCAAAAAGGGCTTTACGTGACAGCAACTGTACCCCAACTTCGGACACTCATAACTTCATCGTCCGGATGAATTTTGGAGTGATTCTAGAACCATGGGAAAGGTGAGGCTATCTAGTTTATGTCCACCAAATTTCATTAATTTCTACCAAGCGGAGTTTTGACACCTCTCTGTCGAAGTTGATTGGACAGTTCAGGTTCAAATACAGAACTTGTCACTTCGACGGAGCGCCATGTGTTCGTTTTTAATCCGATTCGAGTGATTTTTGTTTCTGGGCACTCCTTTATGAGTCTATTTTTAAATCCAATTGATTTCATAATTTTTTTATTTAAGTTGTGTCATGGAGAGCAGATTTACTCAGAACTGCACAATAGCACTTTTCTGGGTCAATCTGTGATCCTCGGGGCCTGTTCGGGAAGTCACCCAAGGCACATCCGAATGAGTTTTTGTATGAGACTTGTTTCTTTTGAAAGATGGCCATACAGACTTCATTGACACCAAATTGCACGGATTTCTATGGAGTAGAGGTTTCTAGGTGATTTTCCAAAGTTGCCTACTTGCTACTTTTGATTTTCTCCGGCAGCAACTTTAAAAGAGCCATAACTCTTAGGATTTCAACCGGAATTAATTGACATTTTGCAAGAGACTATTGTTTACCCTAATCTTTCAAATGGATTTGGTTTGATTTAATTTAAAATTGGATTTGATTAATTTCAAGAGAAATGGTCTTACTTTTTACCAAATTTCCCGAATTTGCCTCAACTTGGTTTTGTACAACTTTTGCTGTGATTTCCATCTTTTTGTGATATTCCAGAAGTGATATTAACATAAAAGAAGATCTGGAATTCATTTGGATTTTCATATGAAGATATCATATATTTGTCCTTTTTCAAGGTTTTCATGATTTTTTAGCAAGCTTTCTATTTTCTTTTAGCATGAATAACACTTGGTAACCACCTTGTGTGGGTGAATGGGGGTGCCTAACACCTTCCCCCGTTCATAATCTAATCCCCTTACCCATCTCTGGATTTGATTTTCAAGTAGGGTTATTTTTACCCTAGAATTTGCTTTTTAACCCTTTTTGCTTATTTTTGATGATTTTGGTGTCCATTCTCACCTCAAAATTCTGAATGGTGGCGACTCTCCCATTTTTGCGTTGAGCCCGTGTGCTGACGGAGGGAGAATCATCCCGGTGATTTTTCCCGTGTCTCACACTCTCCCATCTCTCCCCTCTCTCCCATCTCTCCCAAGCTCTCACCCTTCTTCTCAAGAGAAAAGGTCCTCCTTCCTCCATGGTCTCCTAACCCTCCAAACCCTTCTAAACCTCTCTCTACCCTCTTTCTCTTCATCTTGAGCCAAGAGGAACACCAAGGAGATGCTGTAGAACTTGAAGGAGGTGCTCCCATTGGTTGACCTAGCTTCTAAGGAGCTCCATACAACTCAAGGAGACCTCTACACCCCAAGGTAAGGCTCCTAGGCATGATTCCTTTAACATACATGAAAATCATTTGAATATGAGCATGTTTTTTTTTATATATATTGTTCTTTGCCTTGTAAGCTTGTTTCCCGCTCCTCTCTTCCATCTTTCTCTTTATTCCCTCCATAAAAATAACTTCCCATGGTAAGGGGAAGGGGCCTAGCATGAAGGATGAAAGGAGAGATCATCCATGACGTATAAAGTGTTGTATGGATACGCCTTTTCATCCATTTTTATAGCTTTGCATTATTGAAAAGGGGAGCATTTTCCCCTCCTCTCTCAATCCTATGTATCCTTTAATCCCCCCATGATCCTTCTTTAATGGTGTTTTCTTTGCATCTAATGCCATGCTTGCCATCTTAACCTCTTTGTTTTGGTAGGATTCATGTTTGCATAGGGCTAGGTGTCTTGTACCCTAAAGTATTTGTGTTCCACCTTGCTATTGTTTTGTTCTTAGCATGCTCCCATCCCCTTTTCATACCACTCAACGCATGCACACGTGCAAGTGCATCTCGGATGCACAATCCTTCTCTTTAGTCTTAGTTCACTAGCATGGAAGCATGAATGAGCACCCACCTTCTATCACTAACTTGAAGGATGCTTTATCATTTGTTTAGCTTATCTTTACATTGCTTGGCTTACGTGTCTTTAGCATGCAAATGGTTTGGCCGTACGGACCGAGGCTTAGACCAATTGGGTCACCTCCTCTTTTCTCCTCATGGGAGAGGGTAGGATGCCTCCGATACCAAAATAGGGACACCTAAGGTCTCTATTTGAGCTTCTAAATTTCAGATTAAAGGAGGGAAGGCACCAAGCCTAAAACCTGTCTACCATTGGCTTGAAAGTGATGAAATGAGCCAAATGGGGCTCAACCCCTTTGCCTGAACCATTGTGGGCCCACACAGGGGCCCACACGAGCCTTAGAAAGCCCAAGAAGCCAGAGAACCCAAGCTCCCAACAAAAATTGCAAAAAACAATTTTTTAAGCTTGACTGACAACTCAAGTCGGTCAAGCAGGATTTTTAGTGTTTTCGGATACATTGATAATTTTTGTTTTCGGATACAAAAAGGCATCTTTTGTTTTCCTTGATAATTTTTACCCTCTTTTCAATTAAACCAAACCATCAAATAGGGTTTTGGGTCAAACCGAGACCTAGCATGGGTCTTGGATCCAACGGGTCCAGCTCGAGATCTTTGGGCCCTCCAACGGGGCCCACCCAGTCCAACTAGCTCATTTGAACTTAAGAAAGATAATTAAATAAATCAAGTGGGCCACACCATTCGAGGCCCACCAAAATCCTAACTTGAAATGTGTTGGCTAGGCTAGATGGTTTGGCCGTGACCATGGGCTTGGGCCTATCGGGCCCAGCTTCCTTCAAGGGAAGCCCACAAACCAAAGGAGGGGATCCATTAGCCCCAGCCCTAATGCCTTGGGCTTTGAAGCCCATGCCTAGCCCGTCTTAAAAAAAAGACTTAACAAAGAGAATTAAAGTATCAAGGCAACCATTGTGTGGCCCACCCAATGGGCCCACAAAACCATCCGGGCCCACTAAGCATAAATCTTAAACTCTTTGGATCAAACCTTAAATAAAATCAACTAAACCAACCAAAACAGAGAGGGGTTATCCAACGTAACCCCAAACAGGACTTGGGCATTCACTAAAGCCCAAATTGGCATCTTGTGGGCCTTCCAACAAGGCCCACACACCAGACCCAGATCACTTGGAATAAAAAGGTAAAATTAAATCAAAGGGACCCACACCACTCAGAGGGTCCCACCAGACCCAATAAAAATGTGCATGCTGGCCTAGGAGCCGGGTGAGTTTTAGAACTAAGTTGACTCGCCACCAGGAAAAACCCATGGGACCCGTCATCCAACTGGACGGACCAGGGTGTCTATGGACTTCCTTGGACCGTAATCGACACCCTACTTATAATCTCAAGCTGCAGACCCACATACTAGACAAACTTAGGCACCCAGGTGTCTGCCTGCACCCCATCAGGCAGTGGTGACTCCAACCTTCCCGAATTACCCTTCAGGAGGCACGCCCACTCGTGTGACCATGCGCACAATACCCAAATGAGTGATTCAGAAGCACATAAAATTCTAGAAGATTTGTTTACCCTCCATTAGACTACAACCAGAATTTGAGCCCAAAACGCCTTGTAGATTTGTTTAGAAAAATTATACACCGAAAAGTCAACGTTTTTAACCAGACTTAGAATATTTTTTAGGTCCAAAACTTTTTGACTCGAAATCCATTGATTTTTGGTATGGTGACTTATTTGGGAATCCTAAGATTATCCCACTCATCCAAAATGTGTTTTGAGGATTTTATGGTATTCGTTTTGATCGATTTGGATTTATGAAAGCAAGGTTGAAAAACTCTTATATGATTTAACAAGGCTTTTGGCTATTGTGATTTGGCGGTGGATGGGGAATTCCACTTGGCATCGGTTGAATTGATAGTGGATGGGGAATTCCACTTGGCTTATGATGTGATTTGGCGGTGGATGGGGAATTCCACTTGGCTTTGGTTTAAGCACTAGTTTTACTCACGAATTTGATTGGTTTGGTTTTGAATTGTGAGTCATCTAATTGGACGTTGTTCTTAGTATGGATCCACAGTGAGTCTAGTCTGTTTGTTGGTGTTGGCTTGTTAGCTTTAATTTCCTTATCCATATAGCATTCCACTATGGGGAATCAGTGAGGCCTTCTCAGGGAACAAAGGGCTGCGGCAACCCCCCGCCGCGGGGAACCAATAGGAGTCCTTGTGATTCATCGAGCAGTGGGTGGGGAATCCCAATTTGTCTGGATCCTTGGTTAGGTTGTCACTTGCTAGCCCATACGTGGGTGCTCCGCTTGCTGAGATGTCCCTAGCTAGGCTTCTCTTTGTAAGTCGTGTAGGTGGCAAATAGATAGTGGTCATTAATCTAATTTAGAGACAAGCTAACCACGAGTCCTAACAAGACATGCTTGCAATATTTGATCGTATTTATTGATTTGATTTCATGTGTTACCTGATTGAGATATTTGACTTGGAATTACACTTTATATTTGATTGAGATGTTTTGGTTTACATTTGGTACTTTATATTATGAATATTATAATGATGTTATAAAATTACATAAACTATTTCTCTACATGCATGTTTGCTGCTTACTGGGACTTTAAGTCTCACGCGTGTTTTGTTTTACTGGATTTGTTTTTAGATCCACTTGGTGAGCCATGTACCGGGGTAAATATTGAGGGTGAGTTTAAGTACAGGCCAGAGGACTACTACCACCCCTAGTAGGACTCTCTTTATGATGTTGTATTTTGTCTTAGGAAATTGTAAATGGGATGTAAATAATATTATTGGACTTATACTCTTAGGAGATATCTTTTGTATACGTCTGTATATTTGAGAAAGCTGTTGTGAATATTTTAGTTGCCTTAGTTGTATCTTGTTCACACAGACATCATATATTTTGGAGATATTACACAAATGACCTTTTGCTATATGGAAAATTTTTATTCCATGCTTCTTTAGTCATGCACTCTGATGATTACTTTGTAATTGCCCAAGATTAATTGTGTTAATCAGGTTCTATTGGGCTTATAAGTATGTCTTAGGGACAGGTCGGTGTCGTGATAGGGCAGACCCGAATCTGGGACGCTACAACCATGCTACCCTTGCAAAGCACAGTTATGTGCAAAGGATCAACATGGTGATATCCAGCCGGGCTAATCTCGGTTTCGGAAAATGATATGACATTGTGTGAAAGAATTTGCCCAACCATCCTACTAAGTTGGTCTAGTTCAATGCTTTAGGCATATGTGCACCCTGAAGTACCCTTAATAAAGAATCCATATGCTTTTCACAATTAAGCAACAATCCCAGTATTGAAAGCTGGGCAAGGACTTTATTTAACTGATCAACAACACTGAATTCACTCTTTTTAATGATTTTGATGAAGTTAGCAGCCTCACTGTCAATTGCCTGGGGGTGTCCTCCCCTATTTTTGCCTTTCCCTTTACTTTCGCTTCTACTTCTTTCTTTTCCTTCTCAATTTCCTGTTCTTTTTGTTTCTCTCCCTCTCCTACGCATCTTCCCGATCTTATCATGAGATTCACATCTTCTTTGTTCTCCCTATTAACCACTGGAATTGTGGTTGTATTGCCCTCACTGTAGTTCCATGGCACAACTGATTCTGAATAATTGGGCTTTGGGACATTTATCACAAGTGGAGGAAGTTTGGGTCTAGCTGAAAGGGCAGATTTAGGAATAGCATGGGTAGAAGGAACATCTATAACCAAGGGTGAAAGTTGCTTTGGAGCCCTTGGGAGAGATGATTTTGAAGCAAAAGGAGATAAAGGGGTAACCGAAGTGGTAATATGGTCATAGTTGATGACCAAGGGTGGTTTTGATAAAATGGGTGGAGAAATAGTGGGTGGATTGCAATTGATGATCAAAGGAGGTTTTGCAATATTTATTTGGGCCATGAGAGAGGAGACATGGGGGCGCACGATGCCGGTGCCCGGCTTTCCGTGGGTTTTTCGTTGGTTTTGGGGAGTCGCCATTGTTCGTTGTTGAGGGTGTTAACAGTCATTGTGAGACATGGAAATGTCATCTAGGATGACCTCCGATATCGTCACGCGGGGATCGATAAAAATAAGAGTCGCCACCATCCATTTTAAGGTGTGAATGGACACCAAAGGGTTCATCTATGCCTAATAGAGCCAAAGTAGATCTAATACAAGGAAAAATCCAGATATCAGGTAAGGGGAATTATTTATGAGCGGGGGAAGGCGTTAGGCACCCGCACTCATCCATCTAAGACAGTTGCCACATGCTTGCTTATGCTAGAAATTGTTTGCTAATAAAATGAACAAAGAGGTGCTTATAACAAGCACAATGTGTGTGACCATTCCACATGAGAAGTCTAATGAGCTTAGATTCTCTTCGTAGATTCATCACTTCTACAACTTCATGAGTGAATGGAAATCAAGGTAAAAAAGAAGAAAAATCAAGCTAAGGAAAATCTAGAGAGATCAGACTAAAAGAGCTTGAAAGCTTCGATTAACCATAACTCGCTCAATTTAAATCCAAATCCAATGAAACCCAAGCCATTTGAAAACTGGTATATAGTAGAATGTACAGTAAAAATTTCAACTCAATCCGATTCAAAATAAGAGAGAAATCCACATCTGAAATTTGCTGTTTATAATATATCAAAAGTGATGAGTAGTCATTTTCAAAGTCCTATTCGTGGAGTTTGGCTCAATAAAATTCCATGAAAATTGGTAGGGAGGAAGTATGTCATGCCATATTTCCAAAGAGATAAGCCTTACTCCAAACTCTATCCGGATGTGGCTTGTGTGCTCTCTTGAACAGGCCTAGAAGACCACAGATTAGCTCTGGACCATGCCAGCGAGCACCTCTAAGTCAACTGAGCACCCAAGGCCCAAAACAGATCAAAATCTGCTGAAACCAATTGGAAATGAAAATAGACTTCTCAAGGAAAACTCCGGAATTGGAATCACTCAAAACGGATTAAAATTGAACAAACGGTGCACCATCAAAGCGGCGAGTTCAGCAATCTGGGCTGAACTGTCTTACAAACTTTGAACAGATGGTGTCAAAAATTGGCTACATAAAAGTGGATGAAAATTTCCAGATATAAACTAGACATACTCATTTATCACATGTCTTTAGAATCACTCAAAAATTCATCCGGAGGATGAAGTTATAAGCATTCCAAGACAGGCCACAGATCTGCCCTGTTTTGAAGATTTTTGGATAAAAAAAACCAAAATCATTGCATGTGTGCAAGTGAATTCGACCAAAACTCTTAAAAATCAACAAAAACCATCTCATGAAGTTCTAGGATTCATTCTGAAGCTAATAAATCCTGATTTCCCGTATTAAACATGGAAATCCCGGATTTAGCTTATTTGATGAAAAATGGTGAAAAGTGTGTGTAAAGGTGTGGAAAATCATGCTTCTAGGAGAAGATTGGAATACATTGCTATTGAGAGCATGGATTAGCATCTTCTCCAGGAAGTAAATACAAAATAAATCAGAGAAGCAATCATAGGTTCAAAATAACCACACAATCATGCTTTTCATCATACGTAGGTTCTAAGCCTAGAGGATCCATTCCTACTTCTTTTTCCCAAGGCTCTCTCTTCACGTTTTACGGCTAGAGAGAAATCCCATGTACTTTAGAAGAGGTTTGGGGCTACAAACAATCACCAGGGCCTTACACTACAGAAAGGTAGAAGATGAGAGATTGCTGGAATGTAAAGAGAAGACTGGAAATGTAAAGAGAGCCTTACCTTGGTAGCTTGATCCTTCAGTAGACAATCCAGCAGAGTTTCTCCTTCTTCTTGCAGAGCTTCTATGCCTCAAATTGTCAGCCATTTGCAAGAGGAGGACCCCTCTATTTATAGGCCAAGCCAAGGGTAGAAGAGTCCCAAGGGTAGGCCTAAAAAGCCTTCTAGATTATTCCAATTCTCCTCCAAGGCTTGAATTGGAGTAATTCAGCAAGTTTCGGAGGGTGAAATAGGGAATTCAAGTCCCTGAGAGAGAGGTAATATGCATAAATAAGGCTCAGAAATCGAGCCATTTCGCAAATCCCCGAAACAGCCAAAACCGTATACACAGTGCGGTTTCAACAAAACCGTCACTATAAGTGCGGTTTCTATGCAAATTTAACCAAACCGCACATACAAGGCGGTTCAATTCAGTTACACTCATCATGATTGCTGTTGACGTGGCTCAACGGCCGAAGCTTCACGAAGCCACGTGGCAGCTCACGCAACAAGCATGGATATCAACCGTGCTGTGTGTGCGGTTGCAACCGCACATACAGGGCGGTTGAGACCAAAATTGCAAAAATCGTTCATTCAATACGGTTAGCACCACTTTTGAGAGTTTTTGAGTTTTTGACAAATGTCAATGTTCAAATAAGACATTTAAAACCCCTTTTGAGTATTCTCTTATATCGAGGTGCAATTTGGGGTGTCTACAACTGCCCCCTCTTCGCTGGAATTGGAATCAATTAACAGCGGAGAGCAAAAGACCGGCAAATTGCGCTTCTCAAGATCATGTCCATTCAATTATGAGCTGCAAGAACTCCAACATGATTTTTGAAAAAGAATTTGTTTAGAAGATCTGATGAAAAGTCCCTAACTTTAAGGGCAGATCCTCTTCTCGCGTCTCACAGAGCACTCGTGGCTATGAAGTGAGATTTGAGCAAATTTTTAAAGCAAAAGTTGATAGGGTGGTGCTTCTTGCAATTCACGACTATCCTGGGCATAGATCTTTTGAAAGAGATTGGAAAAAGTTTTGAAAATTCATTTTTGGGTGCCAACCGTACTGAATATGCGGTTTTTAGCAATTTCGATTTCAACCGTTCTGTGTGTGCGGTTTTGGACAATTTTAATGCCAACCGTTCTGTATGTGCGGTTTTCTAGGTTGCATATAAATGTGACCGCGACCGCGACTAGCTTCACTTTGCTTGCAAAAACCCTGGAATATTAGAGCTTACCCTTTCCTCTCGCGACCGCGCCTTCTCTCCGGTCTTCGATCCTTTCTTCTCTGTAGCCGTCACCTCCTCCGGCGACCTCTTCTTTTTCCGGTGATCTCTGTTTCTCTTCTGGTGAATTGCTGCATTGACCATATTCAAGCTAAGACCTACTCATTGCCATGCTAGTGTTCCTCCTTGGTTCTTGGGATTTCCACTCGCACACGCCCACCTTATTGGATCATCTCCATCTTCGGTGGTGGTGATTGCTTGTTCCTGAATCTCTGGTGAGGCCAAGCTTGGACCTTTCTTGCGAAATTTCTCTCTTTCGACTGGAACAAGTAGGTGACCGAACACCATCTTTTCTTTGTAAATATCCAATCCGAAAGTTGGCACCCTGATTCCATGATCAAGTTATCTTGTATTTATGATTCCTAGCATGATATTGACCACTTGTTCCTGATTAAGCGAAATCCCCGAATTTTATGTTGGCTCATTACTTGCATCTCCCTGCTTTCTGTCATATCAACTTATGAGTCTCTTGAATGTTGATGATATTCCAATTTATGCATCTATCCATGACTCGTACTGTTCTGATTTCTGCTTTTGTATTATTCCATATAAACTTTGTGTATCTGAATGCATTTGTTCCTAATGCTTTGATTGCCTTACATCCTTTGGTTGTACTGACAAATGCCACATATATGCTTGATCTTGACCTGCTGGTGTTAAATGTTCTAACCCATTGCTCTGATGTGAACCTCCTTGGTCCTTAAGCTCGCACAATTTTTTGCTAATTTGAACATGCCTCGGGGGTTCTTAATGCTGTCTTCCCTTGGTAAACCTGAAATACGATCAATTTTGATGGTTAGGGAATTTAAATAACCTTTTAAACGAATTCAGAATTCCAAAATTTTAGCCATGAACTAGAGATTTCAACAATTCATCCTAGTGTATTTTATCCCTTTTTTTTTCTCTGTTCTTTTTTTTTGTTTTTGATCATATAAGAAAGATATATAGGACTTTTATTTCCTATATATAATTCTTATATGTATAATGTGAATAATAACAAAATTAGTAAAACTAAGAATAAATCAAATCTTGGTTTGGCGGGGCACTTTTTGAAGTGCTTTCTCCGATCTCCATTTTTCCTGCAGACAAAATAAACTTGATTAATCCATAGCCATAGTGAAGAAATCATGAATAAAATCTACTGGCTTTAAGTGTTAAAAGAAAAAATAATGAATTTCTCCCTGCAATTTGATCCTGTAGATGGCCCGTACACGTCGCGCTTCTCAGGGTCCCGCAGATGAGCCTTAATCTTCGAGGGTTCGGAGGGACCCGGCCGATGTGGCATCTTCTTCCAGGGCCGAGCCGGACCCTGATCCTTCCTCTCCTAGCAGTCTGGAGGTTTCAGATTCCGATTCTGGAGCGTCTGGGGGTTCGCAGGAGTCGATCCCAGAGGTATTCCCTTTTCTTTTCAAAAGCCAGACTTCTCTTTTACCACATTCGACCTGAACCCTTCCCATTTGCTTTTCTAGCCTGTTGCCAAGGTCCAAGGTCGCAGGGGAGCTCGCCGCAGAGATAGGGCAGGAGCCCGAGTGACTCGCGTTGCTGTTCCTGAGGGGATAGCGGATCAGATCCGAGACACCACTCTCCTTCATGATTTGAGGACGCACCCTTCGGCGGGAGTTAGGGCAGATATTCCTCTTGTTTATCCGTCTTCCCATTTCTGCGGGAGCTGGGCCCTTTTTGCCGATGTAGTGGCTGCCTGTTCGACTCCTCTGCGCCGAGAGATGGGCCGTTTTGGATTTGGCCCCTTATCACCATCACCGGCGTTCGCCAGGATCGGCGTTTGATCCTGGACCTGATGGAGCGATTTTTCCCAGAGACCCTGAGCTTCCATCTGCCTGATGTGGAGATTGGTATTCGCCCCTCCGACTTTGCTCTCATTACTGGGATCAGGATGACTGGAGATGTCATCACTGAGATGGATCGGCCGATGGATTTGGAGATCGCCGAGCTCTTGGGATATGATGAGATGCCCGTGGCGGCCTGGGACAGGAGCAGGATCACCCGCATTTCTCGGACATGGTTGAGGGAGACATTTTTGCAGAGGGGATACAGCACCTTAGCAGCAGAGCATCCCAGTTTTCCCGTGGCCTTTCGATTTCTTTTCCTCCTGATGATGGGATCATGCTTCTGCTTGGAGGACACTACCTCAGTCAGTCCCCATTTCCTGAGCCTTCTCCGAGATCTGCCCCGAGCGAGGGAATATGCTTGGGGCCAGCTTGTCTACGGCATCCTGCTAGCGGGCCTACGACGAGTGGTTTCTGGCCTATCCTCTCCCAGAGGGGCTGGAGTGGGTTGCAGGTTTTTCTGGCCCTTTTTGCAGGTATAAATTATTTTCTTTCTTTCTTTTCTCTTTCTTCTTCTTCTCTCTTTTTTTTCTTTTTACTTATCTCTTTTCCTTTCTCTTCTTTTTTTTTTTCTTTTTTTTCTTCTTCTTCTTTTTTTTTCTTCTTCTTCTTTCTCTTCTTTTTCAGTTCTTTGCTCGGGTCTACGTGGCCCACTTTCGCCTGACCTCCACATTGCCTGAGGGGACATTCCCCGTGGCCCACCAGTGGAGTCGGATTAGGCGCGACTCAGAGAAGAGTCGCCCTAGGTCGGCCAGGGCTCACCTGGACAGGACCTTCAGGAGAGAGGTAAGCACTTTCTTCTTTTCTCTCTTTCTTTTCCTTTTCTCCTTTTTGCCAGAATCTGACATTCTCCTCTGTTTATCCTCAGCTATCTGTCCCTCGACTGGACGGCTTGCACGATGAGTTGGCTTTTCAGCCCTTCGTGGATGGGGCGTTTGCTCTCGATCAGCGGCGCCAGAGGTACCCGTTCTTCATTGAGCAGCTGGGTAGCATATGGTACCTTGGCGAGCGCTTCTTTTTCCAGCATACTAGCGAGCTCCGGATCCCTGTGGCTCCTCCAGATACAGCACCCTTCACCCCTCCTGGTCCATTCGACCCTGCTCATTTCGGCGATTGGGAGGCAGGAGATGCCCTTTTAGTCGATGGTGACTATGATACCTAGTTCGGGCAGGTCTCAGTGGGTTGTCTTATGCAGCCCATGCCCGTTCGAGGTGGAGTTACTGAGATTGGAGGGGTGGTGGTCCGCTTGTACGACACCACGGTATAACAAATCTCCTTTCCTTGTGCAGTCCTTGAGTCTTCTTCCCTTGTTTGAAGTTTATTGATATTATTTTTTTCTTTTCTTATCTCAATTCAGGAGGCACAGCTAGGGGAGGTTCGGGCTAGATATGCGGATCTGGAGCGCCAGCTGGCTGAGAGGGATGCCGCTAAAGCCGAGAGCGACATCATCATTACTGGGCAGGCCGCTCTTATTGCCGACTTGCGGGCCCAGTTGGCTAGTGCTCAGGGCCAGGCAGGGCCTTCTGGAGCTCAGGTCTATCTTTTTCAATTTCTGTATTTTTTCTTTATATTTTCTGCTTCTGATCAATCTGTCTTTGTTTTCCAGAAGGACGTGGCAGCTTCGCCATCCAGTTCTCGTACCTTATCCCTTTCCTTAGGAGCTGCAGAGATCCCAGAGAGAGAGACTGAGGTGGCGGCCGAGGCTACTTCTGCCGCTGCAGTTCCTTGGTCAGCTGAGATGCCAGCGGTTGTGCCCCTGCCTGAGACTGCTCCTGTACCTGAGCCAGATATCGTTCCTGAGGCAGCGGAGGGTGACTCAGAGGTTCCTGCGGTTCTCGAGGCGGCCGAGCCCGTGAGAGAGGAGGGTATGCTAGATGTGGCTGATCCCGAGGTGGCAGAGGTGTGTGATGCGGCGGATCCCATAGATTCATCTCCTCCTGTCGAGGATTCCCGGATTCTGGAGCTGGTCCCTTTGGCGACGGATACTTCAGTCTCCTGCTTCATGGACCTTTCCCGGGATGATCCAGTTCCAGTTCCAGCCTCTTCAGTTGAGCCAGCGCCCTCTGTAGACCCAGTGCCTCCTGTTGGTCTTTCGACTCTTGATGAGCCGTCCTCTCCTGCTAGCCAACGCTTCTCAGATCATTTCTTCATCCGGTAGCGACGGCGAGGTAGAGGCGAGGGGGATTGACCTGTAGGAGATAGGTTTAGATTAGGATTTATCTGATGCTTGTATATAAACTTGATGTATCCATTTGCATTTATTTGAAAGGAGATAATTATTCATTTTGTTTCTTTTCTTTTAATTTTTTGTTCTTTTGTTTTATGTTTATCATGTTGCAACTGTTATACAGGTAACAGGTAATTTTTGGGAACATGACTTATTAAAAGAAAAGAAGAAAAACTGTTTTTGTGCAAAAACCGTATATATAGGGCGGTTATGCAAGAACCGTGCTTGTTCCGCGGTTTTTAAACTTTGCGGGAATGCAACCGCACATTGAGTGCGGTTCAGGCACAACCGTTCTGTGTATGCGGTTTTTGCCCTTATGTTATTTTAAAGCCGCGAATCGTGGGCATGACGTCACTTTGACGTATTGCTTAGGTCAGAAACCCCCTTTTCGGCAATTTTCTCTCTCCTAGCTGCCTTTAACCCACTTTTACCCATTAATGGCCTCCGATTCAGCTTCTGCGCCCTCTTCATCTTCTGTACCTGAAACATCAGCACCTAGGCCAAATATTAGGTCCAAACCTCCTAATTTAACCAGGTATGCCATTGTAGATGCCTATTATGAGAGGTGGGTTGGTTCAATGACCCCACAAGATGAAATAGATTGGGATTCCACCAATCTAGGCCATCTTCTCTCAATCCCAAAGATTCCCCTGAAATGGGAAATCATAGAGCCATTAATTGGGCACTGGGAACCCCAACTGAATCTTTTTAGATTTGGGGAGAAGGAGATGACTCCTACAGTCGAGGAGATTGAAACCATCCTCAACCTTAGGTTCTCCAAAAAAGTAGTTAACCCACCTCTCAAACCAAGCTTCAAAAAGGAAGCCTCCACCTTTTTAGGAATTAGCAAGAAAGAGCTAGGGGAGGCTGACGCCCTATTGACCCTATCAAAGTCCTTTTTGACTGAAAAGCTGTCGAACAACTCGAACCAGTCGGCTCGGTTCAATGCTTTGACCTTGATAGTGGTCAATCAGCTTTTATTCCCTCGAGAGGATAGTAAGGTTGATTTATCCCTCATTTCAGTCATCTGCCAAGTTAGGGAGCGTGAAAGGCTTGCCCCTATGATCCTGGCTGAAATATACCAGGCCTTGACTGACTGCTATCATCGGAAGAAGAAAAGCTTCTTGGCCTGCGCCCCTATCTTTCAGGTAAAATCTGAACTCTTTCTTGAATTACAGTTTTTATTGCAAAATTGAGATTTTCTAAGTTAGGAATGCTTCCCTTTTCTTTGCAGCTCTGGCTACTTGACCACCTGAGTCAAGTTGAAGAAATAACCCGCCGCTTCTTCCCCCGATTAAACATTCACGTTTTGATGAGCAACAGGGGGTGTCCCAACATCCACGGTGGCAAACAGGGATGGCTCCCTTTCTTAGGGACGCTTCAGGATGACCAGGTGAGATGGCCTGGTGCCTATCAACCTTCCACTGAGACCGTGATCAGCTTCTCCGATCAGAATTTTGCCGTGCTTATAGGCTTGAGGTCCACCTTGCTCTATTTGCCTTTGAGAGTCATTCGGCAGTTCGGAGAGGAGTCTCAGGGGATTTTGGTACCTCAGGGTTATGAAGAGCTCATTGGTCTTCTCACACCAGCCACCATGGGGCTCTGCTATCGCTTGTTGAAGGATTGGTCGCAGGCTTGCTTCTTGAGAGGTCCTGTCTTTTCCAAGTTGCATGAGAAGGACTATCTCTTTTGGATCAAGGAGCAGGTGCAGAGCTGTGCTTCTATCCCAGTGGACCCTCCTGCTGTTCCATGTCCTACCTATGAGGACCTTTTGGTGACTGAGCGGGCTTCTCATAGACGGCTTCAGCATATATGGGTGGAGGAGGCCCGAGCCCTGAGATTGGAGAAGGAAGATCTGGAGAGACGGCTATCAGAGCAGATACAGGCCCGTCGCTTCAAGGTTAGAGCAGCATGGCGTAGGCATGATGAGACCATGGCCAGGCTCAGAGATATGAGGACCAGACAGACCCTCTCGGACGACGTCATCTCATTCCTCAGTGACCCAGATGCAGAGGGGGCTGAAAGGCTTGTTGCGGTTCAGGCGGCTCGGATCAGAGAGCTTGAAGAAAGGCTAGGGGATAGAGATTAGCCCCTTTTATTGTATTTTTTTCTTTTTTACACTTTTGTACAAAGAGAAACTCCACTAGTGGAAAGATAAAGAATACAAAATAGGTTTTTATACTATTGGCCTCAGAACTCTCATATGCTTGTAAAAACTGACAGTTTTAATGAAAAGTCACTGATTTCTCATCATCGGCCAAAATATAATTTTCTTTTTGTGGGTTTTTGTTTTAAATCAGTCCATAATGCTTTAATCCCATATGGTTTGATGAATTGAAGTAAGTTGGGCAAAAAGGGTACTTTAACCAATGAGGCAGAAGCCATTTCGTTCCCCCTGGAACCTTTAGACTCATCCCCAAGTTTCATTCCCACCTCCAGGGGTCATGCCACAGTCTACTGGTTCAGTCCTGTGCGGAAAATTGGCTCAATTCAATTCTGCTGCCCAAAACTGTGCATTCAGACCGGTTTAGCCAAAACCGTCTCCAATATACGGTTGCCTAGCCCTTCGGCCAAAACCGTAGTCAAAGGGCGGTTTATTTCAATCTGTACTCAAAGTGCGGTTTGTGACCTCTTTTTCGGTTTCTTTCTTTTCTTTTATTCTTTTTTTCTTTTGCCTTTTCCTTGCCAATATTGCCCCTAGTGCCTGTTATGGTTTTCACTAGGGCCGGCTCATTTATTCCGTCATTGCCCATTCAACACCGCGAGTTGAGGGAATACACCCAGATCACCGAGGACTTGACCAATAGGACGAAATGAAGGCTGGGTTGAGTTTATGAAAGAAAGTTATTATAGGCTCAAAATTTTGATGTCTTGAAATAGGACAACTGGGCTTACAGTTATAATGGATGCGACTCCCCATTCCCAATATTGGCCCTTTTTCTCTTCTTTTGTATTTGGCCTTTCTTTACTATTTTCCCTTCTTTGTTTATTTTCTTTTCTATTAACTTTGCCCCAGTCGCAACTGTAAGCTCCAGTTTGGGTTCTTTAAAACACGAACAGGCTCAACTTGGTTTAATCTAGGGATGTTAAAATTTTTGAGGGATAAAGAAAAAATTGCCTCGGATCATTTCTTTGTGATATTCCTTCAAGGGAAATATTGCTTGACCGCATCGGAGTTGATTGGCTCAGGGAAATCTGTCCCATCCATTTCTGTCACGATAAGAGCGCCTCCTGACAGGACCTTCTTCACTACATAAGGTCCTTCCCAATTTGGTTTAAACTTTCCGCGAGGGTCTTCCAGAAATGGCAATATCTTCTTTAAAACTAAATTACCCATTTGGAAAGCTCTGGGCTTCACCTTCTTATTGTAGGCTCTGGCCATTCTCTTCTGATACAGTTGACCGTGGCAAAGCGCATTCAAACGCTTTTCTTCTATTAAATTGAGTTGCTCATATCTAAACTGAACCCATTCAACTTCTTCAAGTTCTGTTTCCATAAGCACTCTTAATGAAGGGATTTCTACTTCAACAGGTAAGACTGCCTCCGTTCCATAAACCAAGGAATACGGCGTTGCCCCAGTAGAAGTTCGGATTGAGGTTCTGTAAGCATGGAGAGCAAATGGTAGCATCTCGTGCCAATCTCTATAACTTACTACCATCTTTTGAATTATTTTCTTTATGTTCTTGTTTGCGGCTTCTACTGCTCCATTCATCTTTGGCCTGTATGGGGCTGACTTGTGATGAGTTATCTGAAACTGCTCACACATCTTCTTCATATCTTTGTTCTTAATATTTGAAGCATTGTCTGAAATTATGGCCTTTGGCAATCCATAGCGACAAATTATGTTGTGCTTCAGAAACTTAAGAACATGGTTCCCTATAATATTTGCATATGAAGCAGCTTCAACCCATTTCGTGAAATAATCGATTGCCACTAGGATGAACCGGTGTCCATTAGACGCTTTTGGAGAAATCATCCCAATGACATCAATACCCCACATAGAGAAAGGCCATGGCGAGGTCATGCTGTGCAGCTCATTTGGCGGTGCATGCTTATTATCAGCGTATATTTGGCACAAGTGGCACCTCTTAACATGTATGCAACAATCATGCTCCATTGTAGACCAATAATATCCCAATCGCAGTATTTTCCTTGCGAGCATGTGTTCATTCATATGTGGTCCGCAAACTCCTCCATGCACTGTTTCTATCAACCTTTCTGCTTCAATCTTGGTGACGCATCGAAGTAGGACATTGTTGTAAGATCTTTTGTATAACTGCCCACCACTTAGGATGAACTGTCCTGCTAATCTCTGTATCATCCTTTTTTCAGTAGAGTTAGCGCCTTCTGGAAAACCCTGATTATTCAAGAAATTCTTGATATCCTGAAACCATGGTATTTCTGTTTCTTGTGCTCCTTCCAAAACAAGACAGTAAGCTGGCTTATCCCTAACTTCGATTTCGAGTGGTTGTATGTCTACCCCTTCTGGAATACTAACCATTGAAGCCAATGTCACCAAGGCATCCGCAAACTGATTCTTAGACCTTGGCATATAGCTAAAAGAAATTCGAGTAAATTTGGTACTTATTTCTTCCAAATACTAATGATATGGGATCAACTTGTGATCTTTGGTTTTCCATTCCCCAGTTGTTTGGAAGATGATAAGACTCGAATCCCCGTATACTTCAAGTTCTTGAACATCATGTTCTACAGCAGCTTGCAATCCAATTATACACGCTTCATACTCTGCTATGTTGTTCGTGCACTGAAACCTCAATTTTACTGCGATTGGGATATGTGAACCATCCGGCTTCACCAATACTGCGTTGATTCCATTTCCATTCATATTTGCAGCCCCATCAAAGAACATCTGCCAGGAGTCTTCACTTTCTTCCTCTTCAGCAAATAAAATAGCCTCATCAGGGAAATTTGTCTTAAGAGGCTGATAATCTGGTAATGGATGCTCAGCTAGATGATCAGCAATCGCCTGACCTTTGTGTAAGCACCTCATTTTTGCGCTCCAGAAAAGCCAGAAATGCAAAGCCCGGCTAAAAAGTCAAAACACCAAGGGGTGAAAAGTTGACCTTTTAATCAAATGAAATTTGGTCATCTTGTTTTATCTCAATGGATAGAAAATCCCGACACGAGTCCAACGCAACTAGTTTGCAGGAATCGGAGTCCGGATAAGGGTCCTGCGGGCGGTCAAACTTAAGGAAGAGCCGAGAGTTGACTTTTCCTCAAATTCAGTGCCAAGTACCTTGATTTATACCATTGGATAGAGAATCCCGACACGAGTCCAACGCAGCTGGGTTTGCAGGAATCGGAGTCCGGATAAAGGTTTTGCGGGCAGTCAAACTTAAGGGAAGGCCAAAAGTTGACTTTTCCTCGAACCCCGTGCCAAGAGTTTAGCCCCATGTCATTAAATAGCGGGCTCCGATACGAGTCTAACGCCATTGAGTTTGCTCAAATCAGAGTTCGGATGAAGGAGATATGATCTGTCGAAGTTTCCGAGTAGCAAAAACCGGGAACTGCACACGTGACGCAAGAACTGCACACGTGGCAGTCAACGCAGCAAAATATCCTTGGGACTAAATCCTAGATATCAAAAATTCGTACGGGCCAATCCGTAGATATCCAAGAGCGTCAAATCGGTCGAATCGGTCAAGTCGAAGGGCAAATCTGTAATTCTTCGATTTGTATCCAGTCAAATATACCGGATACACGAGCCCCCCTTCATGATCGGACTTGAAGACCGGATACAAGAAGATTTTCGCGCGAGATCCGCGCCGATCGCCCGACAAATTCGCGGCAGCATTTAATTTTCAAATGATTATGTTTTGTATCCGGACTTGAAGACCGGATACAAAGGAAAGCTAGTGTATCCGGCCTTGAAGGCCGGATAAGGGTAGGGCTTAGTGTATCCGGCCTGAGTTGCCGGATACATTATGTTTTCTATAAATAGCAGAACAGCAGCTCAGTCCGGGGTTGGCTTTCATTTTCTTCTCTTTCCCTGCTCTCTTCTCTCACCTACCCCCTTCGAATCCCACCCCTCTGAACCTCCTCAACCCTCTTCCACCTCCAAATACGAATCAAAGCCACCCAAGCCTTGGCCTTCTTCTCCCTTTCCTTTTTCTGGTGGAAGCAAGGAAGAAGCACTGCTGTAGCTAAGGAAAAGAGGAGTTCTGGCTGCTGTCCAGCTCCAAGGAGGTACCCCTACATTGCTCCAGAGGCCAAGAACCCACAGGTATTGTTCCCCAGCACCTTATATTCAACATATATTAAATCTAGATTTTTCTAAAAAATATTTCTGTGTAGCTTCCTTTTTTTGCATGGGGCCATGTCCTTACCATGTTTAAGCATGTATCTTTCTTCATTTTTATGGCATGAGGGTTACCACACGTAAGAAACCCACGTAGGATCGCTTGGGAAGTGTAGAAATCCGGTTTCATACACTTCCCAATGCATTGTAGTTGCTGTTCTAGGCTTGGTGCTAGGCATTTTCCAGAAGGAGCATGTTCCTTCTTAAGGTAATCTGCTGTACCCCCTTTAAACCCCCCTCCTCTCCCCTTCGCCTGGTTTTCGTCAAGATCAAGCATGGATTTGTGAGTCTAGATTTCGGGGTGATGCGTGGGAAATGCATGCTAGACCATACTTTGTCTCCTTATTCATGAACATGCTTACCAATGTTAATTTTAGTTAGCATACACATGCATGCTTGCTGTTCACGTTCCCGCCTTGTTGATATGTATGAATTGCCCCTTTGAAATGCTGTTTTGTACAAACATGATCCCCTCCCCCATTACTTTGCATGCCTTTGCTTTTGCTGGAAGGATCCAAGCAGAGAAGCCAAATGTGGATTCTCCCAAATCTGAACTAACGTGGGCCCTCACAGGGGCCCACGAGACCTCTAAGACCCTCCTGGGGACCCCTGGGATCAATCCCGAAAGGCCAAAGCCCAAAAAAGGCCATTCCAGGGTGATCCAGCAACTCAGGCCGGATCACCTGAGGCCTTAGCATATCCGGCCACCAAGGCCGGATAACCTAGAGCCTCTGTGTATCCGGCCTAAGTTGCCGGATACACACAGAAAGCATGTTTTTTGTACATTGTGATGTTCTGCCGAATTTTTGAGAAATTTGAACCAAAGCCACTGAACCAACAGGGTTTCCGGGTCACCCGGAAACACAACTCGGGACTTGGACCAACCGGTCCAACTTAGCACAATAGTGGGCCTTCCAACGGGGCCCACCAAGCCCAATAAACACCAAGGCATGCTAATTAAATAACCCAAGCAAAAGTGAATCAATTGAACCGGGCGGGCCAAACCCAATGCGGCCCACCCGAGCCTTGCCATATGTATTAATGCATAAACTGTTTGGTTTGGCCGAGACCAAGGGCTAGGGCCTGTCGGGCCCGCCAAAAGCCAGCTAACCGAACCGAGTTAGGGTGCAAGCCCCAAACTCCAAGGAGCTGGGCTTTCAAAACGCACGGCCTGGATCACAGGCCCCAAGCCCAATGACCAGCCCACTTTGGCAAACCAACGAACATAAAAGATGCAAAGTCACTTGGCCACCATGTGGGCCCACCTAAGGGGCCCACAAACCAATCCGGCCCACCACTAGCATGAAAACCATTTAAGCTTCAAACTTGAACCTTAATAAAAAAAAACCAACTCATTAACCAAAGCCCACTGGGCCTCCCAGGGCTAGACAGAGGCCCACCAAGGGCACACGGGCTTACCCAAGCCCACCAAGGATACCATGGGCCTTCCAACGGGGCCCACCCAAACAGACCCAGATCACTTAAGGATAAAGCAAAGATAAAATCAACTAAAGGGACCCACACCACTCAGGCGGTCCCACCAAGACCTGACAAAAAATGCATGCTAGATTAGGAATCGGGTGAGAACCAAAGTGAGAAAGCTGACTCAAATCAGGGAACCCACGGGACCCGTTATCCGACGGGGTGGATTGTGGTGTCTACGGACTTCCCCAATCCACAACCGAGAACCAACCTTAGAATCTCAAGCCGCAGACCAAGAGCCTTAAATAGACAAGATTAGGCACCCAGGTGTCCGCCTGCACTCCATCAGGCGGTGGCGACTCCGAATAACCCCGTGCCGCTTTTCCCACGCGCGCACAACCTGGCGACTCCACTGGGGACCACTCAGCCCAGCATGACCCTGCTTAGACCGAGTCAGCTTAAGAGGGAATTAGTGGATATTTAGGAAATCTTGCTACCTCGCTTAGCAAGGCATGGAATACACGTAACTACGTGTTCTGGGGAGTCCTGCCACAAGGACGCGATAATTGCCTAAGGCAAGTGGAATTTAAGTGGTCCCCTGTGACCCTCCACTTACCTGGGGATTCTCCCAGGACATCGTAAGACGTGCCAATTCTGCACCTTACTATACGAGGCGGTAGGGATTCCTTTATCACCTAAATCCAAACCAAACTCACCCGTATAGGCACAGCACGCAGCACAACTGCACACACGGGCACACCACCACACAGTGGATGGATGTTTGTGTAAATTTAAATTCCCACATTGATGTAATGGAACTGCGTGGGGTGACACGCACGAGGGAGGATGCGTGAATGATCCGACCTTTGATAAATGAGTGAATCGGATACTGCTACTTCTTTACCAAAACTTAGACCTCTCTAGCAGCCTACCCTTCTTCTTACTATGAACTGATCTTTGGGATGGTATTAGCACCTACGCTCCCGTGGCTTGCCGGGGAAAGCAGGGTAAACCCATCCCCCAAGTTTGCTGGAGTCCATTAGCACCACTGGTTTCTTGCCGTGGCATGCGAGGATCCAGTACTGGTCCAAACCCTTGTAGGCTTATGTCTCGGGCTGGGTATCCTTCCCCACCTAACGTTTCTGATTAAACCTTGCGTTGAGCATGAGAGGGTGAGTAGGATGTGAATGATGAATAAAATCAGAATAAAATCCAGAGTCCATTAGGGGCGACCTCAGCCCTAATTTAGGAAGCTCGCCTAATTTTGATCAGGGGAATCACCCCAGATCCATGCATGGAGTCCTGTATGCTATGGGTCTTGACCCATTAGAGTTCGCTGGGAGCACTTTAAGTCCAAATTGGTCTTTTAGAGCAGACGAAAGCCGGCCAGATCAGACAGACAGATGAAAGCATACCAGGGTACTAAACCCTAGATTTAGGGATTTTTAGCCTACCCACTTTGAAAGCAATTTGTATCCTCCCTTTTGGCTCCCAACAGCCTTAAGGATGAATTCTTTACAGTTTTGTAAATATTTTTGTAAACCTCCGCCATCGATGGCAAGTTGTAATTTTTGCTGTAATCTGACGCCGAAAGCAGACGAAAGAACAGATGAAAGACAGAAAGACTGATCGGGACTTGAATGTGCCCCTCTACACAAGTATGTCTAGGAGTCGCGCCTTCATTGACGCCAACCCCTAGGACCACACACCATCTGTGCCTGAGTTAAATTCCACATTGCTTTGTTCTTTCTTCATCTGGTGAAGCATGTTAGAACTGCTAGTGGTTATCTCTTTTGCTTAAAATTATGCATGTCTTAGGACTAACTTAGAGTCTTAGTGTGGAACCTTAATTTGACTCGGAATTTTGGTCGGATTGTTGGTATGGCGTCCTCATCCTCATCCGAGAGAACCCATTTCCCTAGGATAGAGAAGTGCGCCTGGGATACCCCCTGGATCCGTTCTTGGACAAGGCAGCTCCAAGGGAGTGAGCAGATTGAATGGGAGCAAAAATACCACATGGGACAGACTTTGTCCCTGTTAAATGTGCCGATTAACTGGGATATGATCCAAGCCGCGTTGCTTTTCTGGAATCCCCAGCTCTCAGTGTTTCGATTCGGGATCAATGAGTTGACTCCTACAATTGAGGAACTGGACCTGTTCCTCCGATTTCGCGACTTAGGAGAGCCCGCTAGGCCAAGTCTCAAGGAAAGCTACAAGAATGAAGCTTGTGTTTTCTTTGGCCTCTCAAGGGGAGAATTCCAGACCTTGGGAGGTGACAAATCATTTACTCGGGTCTCCAAAACATTCCTAGCTGAGAAAATAAGAAACAACAAGCAGGAAAGACCCCGGGCTTGGTTTGACACCTTCACCCTTGTGGTTCTGTCGCAAATCTTCTTTCCAACTGGGGGAGACACCATTAATTTGGCCCTCATGGAAATTGTGGATCAACTCAAGGCGGGGTACTGAATCATGCCACTGATCCTAGCTCAACTGTTCCATTCCCTGGCTTTGTCCAAAAACGGAACTCGAAGGTTTCAAGGGTGCGCTCCCCTTCTCCACATTTGGCTGCAAGACCACCTGACGGTGTCATCACCTGTCAGTGCATACTACAAGGCAACCGGTGACAACATCCATTGGTTGGCTCAAAGAGAGATCAAACCAGACCTACTTGTAAGCACCTTATTTTTGCACTTCCGAAAGAGCCGGAAATGCAAACCCTAAATAGAAAGTCAAACCATAAGGGACAAAAAGTTGACCTTTTGACCAAGTGATAATGGACCACCTTGATTTATCCCATTGGATGGAGAATCCCGACACGAGTCCAACGCAACTGAGTTTGCTGGAATCGGAGTCCGGATGAAGGTTCTGCGGGCGGTCAAACTTAAAGGAAGACCAAAAGTTGACTTTTTCTTGGAATCCGTGCCAAGTGCTTAGCCCCATGTCATTAAATAGATGGCTCTGATACAAGTCTAACGCAATTGAGTTTGCTCAAATCGGAGTTCGGATGAAGGAGATATGAGCTGTCGAAGTTTCCGGGCAGCAAAGCCAGAAACTGCACACGTGGCGCAAGAACTGCGCACGTGGCAACCAACGCAGCAAAATATCTCAGGGACTAAATCTTAAATATAAAAAATTCATGCGGGCGATCCGTAGATATCAAAAAGGGTCAAATCGGTCAAATCGGTCGAATCGGTCAAGTCGAAGGGCAAATCCGTAATTTTTCGATTTGTATCCGGACACATATACCGGATACACTGCCTATCCTTCATGGCCGGACTTGAAGACCGGATACATCAAGATATTCGTGCGAGATCCGCGCCGATCGCCCGACAAATTCGCGGCGGCATTTAATTTTCAAATGATTATGTCTTGTATCCGGACTTGAAGACCGGATACAAAGGGAAGCCAGTGTATCCGGACTTAAAGTCCGGATACGAAGGGGCCTGAGTGTATCTGGCCTGAGTTGCCGGATACATTAATGTGTCTATAAATAGCAAACAGTAGCCTGATTTCCGGAGTTGGCCTCATTTGTGCTGGTTCCCACCCTTTCTCCCTTAGACCACCTGCTCCGAAACCCCTTCCCCTTGTCCACCTTTGGCTCCCTAAACCCTCCAAGCCTTACTTCAAGGATCTCCCCTTCCTTCTTCCCTTCTTCTTCTCCATTTCCTCACAAGCAAGAACAAGACTTTCTGCTCTTGGTGTTGGAAGGTGCTGCTCCAGTAGCTTTGTGAGCTTCAAGAGGATCTCTACACACTACAAGAAGGGATTCTGACCCTCAGGTATAGCTTCCTGTTAAGTTTCTTTGCACATATATGAAAATGGATGTTTTCTAAGCATATCAGTGAGCCTGAGAGTCTTCTAAGTTGCTGTTTGGGCTTTGTTTTGATTACTTATGGGGGAGCTTGTTCCCCTTAACATGGTCATCCAATGTACCCCATATGTAACCCCCTCTCATTCCCTTCTTTAGACACCCTTCCTAGCTAGATATGTGGTTACAATTCATGACTATATGTTCAAAGCATGCATGTGAGTAGAGATTGGTGGGCATGAATGGTGAGGGATAAGCGTGACTTTACTGTTTTAAGCATCTTGTTAGGATTCCCATGCATGATCGGTTATCTTCCCATTATTGTTCATACTTGGCCGTTGCCCCATAGGTATGTGAGCACCCGGAATGGAGGTACATGACCTCTGTTCCTTCACTGAATTTTGTCCAAAGGAAAGAAGAAGGGAAGCCCCTACCCTTCTCCCATAGCTCGGTTTGGAAAGCCCCTTCAAGAGAGCCAAGTGGCTCACCTGAACCAACGTGGGCTCACACAGGAGCCCACACAACCCCTGGAACATCCCAAGAAGCATGAAAACCCAACCCCAATGCGAAAATCCAAAAAATGGCTTCTGCAGGGTGATCCGGCAACTCAGGCCGGATCACCAGAAGCCCATGTGTAGCCGGATATAGATACCGGATACACAGAACCCTGTGTGTAACCGGCATCTCAGGCCGGCTACACTGCCAGAACTCTTTTTTTGCTATTTTTGTGATTTTGTGCAATATTTTGAATTGTTTGATCAAATCCGGATGAACCAGTAGGGTTTCCGGGTGACCCGGAAACCCAAGATGGGCCATGGACCGACCCGGTTCAAATCGATTCCCGGTGGGCCTTCCAACGGGGCCCACCGAGCCCGACTAATTTATTCATGCTTAACTAAGAGAAATAAGAGATTTGAGTGGGCCGGACCGCTTGAGGCCCACCCAAGCCCTATTTGGGCCATGCATACTTAAAATAGATTGTGGTTTGGCCGAGACCCCGGGCAGGGCCTGTCGGGCCCACTAAGCCCATTAAACCAAGGTGAGGGTGTCAAAACCCTAATTCAAGAAGTCTTGGGTTTTTCAAAGCCCAAGCCCAGGTAAAGGGCCCCAAGCCCAATACCTGGCCCACTTTGGTGAATTTTAATAAAAGATAAATTAAATGGTTTGGCAACCAGGGTGAGGCCCACTCAAGGGCCCGCAAACAGTCCCGGCCCACTTGTGCATTGAAATCATTTAAATAATAATACTGGAATTTAAATAAAATCAATTCACTTGAACCAAAGCCCAAAGGGCCTCTCAAGCTAGACCGAGGCCCACAAGGGACACGTGGGCTCCACCAAGCCCACCAAGGAATCCACGGGCCTTCCAACGGGGCCCGCCCATGCAGACTCATCTCACTTTGAGCTAAAGAAGATAAAATCGAGTAAAGGGACCCACACCACTTTGGCGGTCCCGCCAGACTTAACTAAATTGAATGCTGGATTAGGAATCGGGTAAGCGAGAGACCGACTGAATTGACTCAAACCAGGGAATCCTATGGGACCCGTCACTTGACGGGGTGGACTGGGGTGTCTACGGACTTCCCCAGACCGCAACTGAGCCCCTACTTAGAATCTCAAAGCCGCAGACCAAAAGCCTTAATAGAAGAACTTAGGCACCCAGGTGTCTGCCTGCACCCCATCAGGCAGTGGCGACTCCAAACAAATCCCGAGGCACGCATCGCATTGCGTGCGCCTCACCGTACGACCGAAATCGGGTGCGCACAGCCTGGCGACTCTGCTGGGGACTTCTCAGCCCAATAGAACCCTTGGTTAGAATGAGTCAACCCAAGAGGGATTTCAGTCGATTTTTAGGGTTTTACTACCTCGTTTAGTAAGACGTGGAAATACACGCAACTGCGTATTCTGGGGAGTCCTGTCACAAGGACATGATAATCGCCTAAGGAAAGTGGGATTTAAGCGGTCCCCTGTGACCCCCCACTTACCTGGGGACTCTCCTGGAACCTCGTATTGCGTGCTAATTCCGCACCCTGCTATACGAGACGGTAAAATTCCTTTATCGACAAGATCCAGTCAAATCTCACCCGGTTAGACATCGCACTCAGCCCAACTGCACATACGGGCACACCACCGCACCGTGGATGGATAGATTTTCAATTTTTTGATAAATTGCGTGGGGTGACACGCACGAAGGAAGATGCGTGAATGATCCGACCCTGAGTGATTGAGTGAATGCGGATATTGCATCTTCTTTTCCAATACCTAGATCTCTCTAGCAGCCTACCCTTCTGATTCCTATGAACTGATCTTTGGGATGGTATTAGCACCTACGCTCCCGTGGCTTGCCGGGGAAAGTAGGGTAAACCCATCCCCCCAGTTTTCTGGAGTCCATTAGCACCACTGGTTTCTTGCCGTGGCACGCGAGGATCCAGTACTGGTCCAGACCCTTGTAGGATTATGTCTCGGGCTGGGTGTCCTCCCCCACCTAACGTTTCTGAGTAAACCACGCGTTGAGCATGCGAGGATGAGTATGTTGTGAATGATGAATACAAGAGGAGTAAAACTGGAATAAAACTCAGAGTTCATTAGGGGCAGCAACCCCCGCTTTTTTGCATCAAATGGAGTAAACCCTAGACCACGGGCTACCTTAGCCCTAATTTAGGAAACCAACCTCATTTTAATCAGGGGAACCACCCCAGATCCATGCATGGAGTCCTGCGAGCTGTGGGCTCCGACCCATTGAGTCCGCTGGAAGCACTCTGAGTCCGGGTCAGCCTTTTGAGCAGATGAAAGCCGGCCAGATCAGACAATCAGATGAAAGCATGCCGGATCAGAGTAGGGGCACCAAACCCTAGATTTAGGAATTTGGCCTACCTGCTCGAAAGCAAATTTGTATCCTTCCTTTTGGCTCCCAACAGCCCTAAGGATGAATCCTTTGCAGATTTTTTGTGAATATCATGTAATTTTTGCCCTCGCTGGCAAGTTGTAAATTCTTTTGGTTTGATACCTGAAGGCAAAAGCAGATGAAAGAACAAATGAAAGAAAAGCTGATCAGGACTCAGCTGTGCTTCCATACACGAGTGTGTCTAGGAGTCGTGCCCCACGAGGCACCAACCTTTTTAGGGCTATGCACACACCCTTTTTGATGTAATTTTCTCATATTCAATTTTGGATATAGGTTTTTGAATGGTAATACCATTTAGCCTTGGCTTTAATTTTGTGCAAGCATCTTCATGCATCAAGTGCACACACTTCAAAATCATTTGCACAAACACTTTGATTAAATCATTTCCAAGGGAGAGAATGCAAAATTTTCCAAAAATCAAAGCTACACCGGGACTTGCTCCAATTCCCTGTGCCTCAATCAGCTTCAGCTTAATAAGAAAAATCATGAAATAAATTGGCTGCGACCTAGCCCAAAATAAAAAGTCAAGTTTGACCCTTGCTAGGAACCAGCAGCCCAAGTTGAAAGTACAAAGAAAAATGATGAAAAGAAGAAGGAAGAAATTTCAAATCCAAGGAAAGACCAAATATGGCAAAATCTCAGTCAAGGCCACTTTGTGATGTTGCAGCCCTAGGAAATCATTTCGTGTTTCGCCAAAAAAAAAAAAAACCGGGACTTCTTCCCAAACGGAGACTTCTTCCCAAACAAGGACTTCTTCCCAAACCGGGACTACCCACAAAATCAGGGACTCTTCCCCTCGCCTCTGAATGGCAAAATTTTAGCCGAAGCCATTTCGCGTTTTTTCTACTCTTGAAACCTTTTTGTGTTTCCCCAAATCGAAGCCATTTCGTGCTTCCGCTAATATGAAGCCATTTCGTGCTTCCACCAAAATTGAAACCACTTCGTGTTTCCCAAAATCTTAGTCAAAGCCATTTCACGCTTCCACTCTGAAGCCATTTCGTGCATCCCTTAATTTGAAGCCATTTCGTGCTTCCACTAATCTGAAACCATTTCGTGTTTCCTAATTGAAACCATTTCGTGTTTCCTGAATCCGAAGCCATTGCGTGCTTCCCCCAAATTGAAACCATTTCGTGTTTCCAAAATTGAAACCATTTCGTGTTTCCTAAATCCGAGGTCATTTCGTGCTCCCTCTAAGTTGAAACCATTTCGTGTTTCCAAATCCGAAGCCATTTCGTGCTTCCCCCAAATTGAAACCATTTCGTGTTTCCAAAATTGAAACCATTTCGTGTTTCCAAATCCGAAGCCATTTCGTGCTTCCCCCAAATTGAAACCATTTCGTGTTTCCAAAATTGAAACCATTTCATGTTTCCAAATCCGAAGCCATTTCGTGCTTCCCCCAATTTGAAACCATTTCGTGTTTCCATATCGTAGTAGGAACCATTTCGTGTTTCTGCTGCTCCCGAAGCCATTTTGTGTTTCCCAAATCCGAAGCCATTTCGTGCTCCCCCCAATTTAAAACCATATCATAGTAGGAACCATTTCGTGTTTCTGCTGCTCCCGAAGCCATTTCGTGCTTCCCCAAAATCTGAAACCACTTCGTGTTTCCAAATCGAAGCCATTTCGAGCTTCCACTACTCTGAAACCATTTTGCGTTTCCAAAATCTAAATCAAAGCCATTTCGCGCTTCCCCAAGTCTCAGTAGGAGTCATTTCGTACTTCTGCTGCTTTGGAAATCATTTCGCATTTCTCCAAATTCGGTAGGAATCACTTACCCCACAGGAATCAACTCTTGAAGTTCCTGGAGATCAAACACAGAGACTGTCCCATGGACATGTACCCATTCTTGGAAATCAACTCTTGCAAATTCCAAAATTTGCAAAAAAATCAATTCTCGCAGTTCCTAAAATCAAAACAGGGACTCTTCCTTTACCTCCGAAGTGGCGGTTAAAAGAAATCAACCTCCGAAGTGGCGGTTCCAAATCTTCTTCCTTTACCTCCGAAGTGGCGGTCAAAACGAAACCTTCTTCCCTAACCTCCGAAGTAGCGGTTAAAAAGGGAATCAAATAATGGAAAATCATCAAAGTTAATCTGCAGAGACATGCATTATATTTCATTGTAATATGCATTCTTTATACTGACTTGTCTATTTTCACCCCAAGGTACCAAGATTGCGTATCGCAGCCCATACCTCCTACGTTCAAGGAGAAGATTACGGATGGATCCTGCTGAAGGACTTGAGCAAGCGCCACCTCTCCCGCCTCATGGGCAAGACGACTTGGAAGGCCACCCTGTGATCGCTGGCCTTAATCAGCAGATAGCCAACATGACCAACATGATGACTGCCATGATGCAGCAAATGGAGAGGATGCAAGCGCCACAGCAGCTTGTACAGCCACCACTAGTGGTACCTCCGCCACAGCAGCCGGCACCTCCGGCGCAACAGCCACAGCTAGAGCAGCCACCACACGCTCTCCCACAGTTGAACCTACAGCCACCAGAACCGCAGGTCCCACATCGTTTGCCAGTCCAACCAGAGCAGCCCTTACAGATTCCAGCACCCCTAGCCGTACCACCACAGCAAGTAATGCCACAAGGAATGGGGCACGACGAAGAAGAGTGGTACCGAGCACGGGAAGCACCAGGTATCTCAGTCCAGGTGCAAGCGGATGTGCAAATGCTAAAAGAGCAGATGCGGATCGTGAACCAAGGTCCTATACCAAAGGAGGCCTCATTGGACAGACTAGGATTCTTCCCTAATCTGCAACTTCCGCCAAAGTTTAGGTGCCCAGACTTTGTGAAGTTCGATGGAAGTGGGTGCCCATTATCTCACTTTAGGGCATACTACGGGGATATGTGCCAGTATGCCTATGATGAGAGAATCATGATCCAATTCTTTCAACACTCCCTAATAGGCTCAGCGCAGAAATGGTTCACCAGTCAGGACAGGAGCCAGATCAAGACTTGGGACGACCTAGCCAGCACATTCCTTGAGCACTTCGAGTTCAACACGGAGGTCTTGCCCATGCGGATGGATTTACAAAAGATGACCAAAAAGGGTACTGAATCCATGCGTGAGTATGCAAAGAGATGGCGAGAAATGGCCGGAATGGTTCAGCCACCCATGTTGGAAAAAGAAATGGTGACACTATTCATCTCAACACTGGGGCAGCCGTACTATACTTTGCTACTGGGGCAGTTTGCTGCGAGTTTTGCTGATCTGGTAGTGGTAGCAGAGAGAATAGAAGATGGGGTGAAGTCTGGCAGAGTGGCTGGCTTTGCGACTGAACAGAGAAGGACCCCTGTCAGTGGAAGAGGCATGGATAGAAAGAGAGAGGACGAGGCTGTTAACTACGTCCAGCAGAATAGATCCTTCCACCTCTCGGCACCCGACAGGAGGGAGAATCAGAATAGTGGCCAGGGGGCACAATCCGCAGGTCGGCCGAGGTGGACCAAGGAGGAATTCCAAGCGAGGTTGAGCAGGGTGTTCACACCCCTACCTTATCCCCTGTCAGAATTACTGCCAACCCTATTGAAGAAGGGGTACTTACAGAAGAAGCAACCAACTCAGCAACCGTCCAACAGTCGCTCCTATAACCCCAATGAGTATTACGACTACCACATGGGAGCTCCTGGACATCATACCAATCGCTGCTGGGAACTAAAACACGACGTCCAGGACTTGATTGACAACAAGCGTATCTCAGTCGATCCCCCAGTATCGACTCCTCCCTCGGCCATTTTCACGGATCCACTCCCTAACCACAATCAGGCGTCTTCAAGTGGCACTAGCTGAACAAGTTGGTAAAACTACAAGGCAGAGAGCAATCCCAAAATCCAAAGTCTTCAAGTCTACCATGACCAGGATAAGTTGAACTTTGCTTTTTGCACCATGCATCCTTGGTAGGAGTGGTCGTTTTGTAAATATTTTAAATGCTTTTTTCTTTCATGCAAGCTTTTGTAAAGAACCTTTTGAAAAACACAAAAAGAAGAAGAAAAATTGTTTTGAAAAATGTACAAGTGTTGGTCGGTGATGACACTGCTCTGAGACCACACCCTCTTCTGGCAATGACCTCGATCATGAAAAGAATGTCGAGTTGCTCAAAGGTGTTTTCAGCTGGGTGCAGTACGCTGTCCCATGAGACCCTTGACTGAGCCAAAGGCAATCATTTCCTGATCCAGACCATAATTCTCTTCCTAAAAACCTATCTCCACATTGGGTAGAGTGATCCTTGAGAGAAAAGAAAGAAAGAAAGAGAAAGTGCAAGAACCAGTTAAGGGCCGAGGCCGGCTTTAACATCATGTCTCTAAGAAAGGATGAGAGGCCATCCTTCATGCATCCTTGAATTTTAAGATCCGCTAGTCAAAACACTTTGGGCTTGATCGTGTTATTCAAATACCCGCGTTGTGTCTAGCCACCCCACACTGGGGCAAAGCTACAAAATAAAATGATAAGGATAAATAGATTCTTGAATTAATTTGCATGAGTACTTCGAGTGGTCACAGCTTCTGCAAAAGGATGAAAGGCCATCCTTGCTTTATTTCCCCAGTTTTCAAAGTCATATCTCTAGTCAAACCACTTTGAGCCTAATGTTCGTTCTTCCAACCCAATGAGTCATGAGCCCTAAAATTTGGTGCTGGGTAAAGAAGAGAAGTCATGAATGAGCAAGAACAAAGAAGAGGAAAAGAAAGTAGAAAACACACTGGGACTTGCTAATCAAAGCAAAAAGCCAAGTTGATCCCAGAGCAAAGGAAAAGAAAGGCAAAAATGCCAGAGGAAAAAATGAAGGTCACGAAAGACCTCACAAAGAAAAATGAAGGAAAGCAAAAAGATATTGGTAAAGCTCAAGCAGTCAAGAAAATGGTGGAACATGACTCAACCCATTTACAAAGAAACTTTGAGCCGTATTCCCTTTCTTTCATGAACCAAAACCTCAGCCTTCGTTTCGTCCTATCAAAAAGTCCTTTCTGATTGTAGAAAATGTGATGATGGAATTCATGCAAGTTAAAGATGAAGGAATCTAAAAAGAAGAACGAGCTTTGGCAAGACAAAGAGCAAAACCTGAAAATGACAAGATAAGAATTTGGGCCTTATATCCCTTCATTTCTTAGATTTAAAACCAAGCCAATGTTTCGTCCTAATGTAAAGACCTCTCGGATCTATGGGACATGATTCACAAGTTGGCCAAAACCCATAAAACTGGGACTGGCACTAACCTAAGAAAAAGGGAAAAGGGAAAAACCCTCAATTGCAAAATCCTGAAACCACCCTGAAAAAAATTGGATCAAGGTGAGAGAAAAAAAAACAAAAATTGGGAAAGGGGGAGCACCCTTTGAAGCACCCTTCATCTTTTTAGCCTCCGTTGGCACAAGTCGAGAGTCTCATGGGATTGGGTGTCGCGCACACCGTCCCGAAACACCTCAAGCTAACAAGGCAATTCACCATGGTTGTTGGTCTCGCCTCTTTTTTAAAATCACTTGTACAAATTTTGAAAAAAAAAAAACCTTTTGAAAAATGCTTCTTTTTCAGTCGTTTGCACTTAAGTCATAAGTGCCTGCAATTTGAATGCCTCACTGCTTTGTGAGAACTTTATAGACCCAGGCAGGGCAAAGAAGCAGAAGAAATCAAGAAGTGTCAAATAAGTCAAGAGCAGAAGAAAGGCGGAGCGGAGAAAAGCCAATGCAATAATGCATCGGCCGGGGAGTTACGAAGACTTCATCCGTCCCCAACAGGTTCTTTTCCCCAAGCGGAGTCTCCGAGAAACCCGAAACTGTATGTCAAGACCATGCCCAGTCTGAAGAGGCTGGTCTCGCAAAAGAAGGACCAAAGCGAGAAGGCTCCCATAGGCAAGAAAGTGAAATGGTATGGATTCCCACCAATCCCCAGAAGAGCCATCTCGAACCAGGAGGCCCTTACCTTATTGAAAATGGGGACCGGCAGAAGCATCCTTCCCCTTGGGAAAGAAGACCGTGAAAAAAGAACTAAAGACACTCTCATGAGGAAGAGGACAAAAAGAAGAAATCTTCGGGCCGGATGGCCCCATTTGTAAATTTTTCATTTCCCACTTTTGTAAATAGAATAAGACAGGTGTGTGAGCTCCCTTGAGGCACTGAGCAGCACTGAGAGCACCTCCTCGCCAAGAGCATCTCCTCCTTCTTCGTTCCTTCCAATCCCTAATCCAAACCCTAAAATCTGAAGTCAAATCCCAAATCAAAAGTATGAAATCACCTAAAAGCTTTAATGGAACAAACAAGAGAAAGAGAAAATTGTTGAGCGCCTCGCATCAACGTCGAAACAGGTTGGTGAGCTTAAGTCCAACCCCATCCTTTTTAATCTGAATCAAAATCAGAAGTTACTCCCAGAAGCCCGAAGTGGGTGATCAAACTTCGAAATCTTAGTGGAAACCATTTGGTGTTTTTACTACTTTGGAGATCAACGCTTGTCGTCTCCAACCCCATTGAAAAAAACATGAGGATTTAACCTCATCAATCATGTCGATAGAAATGTTGGCGCAAAAACAAGGTTCTTCTTTTTCATTGCCGTTCATCCCCAAGGTGACTCCGGCAACGAGGGACTGCTGTAAGCACCTTATTTTTTGCGCTTCCGAAAGAGCCGGAAATGCAAACCCTAACTAGAAAGTCAAACCATAAGGGACAAAAAGTTGACCTTTTGACCAAGTGATAATGGGCCACCTTGATTTATCCCATTGGATGGAGAATCCCGACACGAGTCCAACGCAACTGAGTTTGCTGGAATCGGAGTCCGAATGAAGGTTCTGCGGGCGGTCAAACTTAAGGGAAGACCAAAAGTTGACTTTTTCTCGGAATCCGTGCCAAGTGCTTAGCCCCATGTCATTAAATAGAGGGCTCCGATACAAGTCTAACGCAATTGAGTTTGCTCAAATAGGAGTTCGGATGAAGGAGATATGAGCTGTCGAAGTTTCCGGGCAGCAAAGCCAGAAACTGCACACGTGGCGCAAGAACTGTGCACGTGGCAACCAACGCAGCAAAATATCTCAGGGACTAAATCTTAAATATAAAAAATTCATGCGGGCGATCCGTAGATATCAAAAAAGGGTCAAATCGGTCGAATCGGTCGAATCGGGCAAGTCGAAAAGCAAATCCGTAATTTTTCGATTTGTATCCGGACACATATACCGGATACACTGCCTATCCTTCATGGCCGGACTTGAAGACCGGATACATCAAGATATTCGTGCGAGATCCGCGCCGATCGCCCGACAAATTCGCGGTGGCATTTAATTTTCAAATGATTATGTCTTGTATCCGGACTTGAAGACCGGATACAAAGGGAAGCCAGTGTATCCGGACTTAAAGTCCGGATACGAAGGGGCCTGAGTGTATCCGGCCTGAGTTGCCGGATACATTAATGTGTCTATAAATAGCAAACATCAGCCTGATTTCCGGAGTTGGCCTCATTTGTGCTGGTTCCCACCCTTTCTCCCTCAGACCACCTGCTCCGAAACCCCTTCCCCTTGGCCACCTTTGGCTCCCTAAACCCTCCAAGCCTTACTTCAAGGATCTCCCCTTCCTTCTTCCCTTCTTCTTCTCCATTTCCTCACAAGCAAGAACAAGACTTGCTGCTCTTGGTGTTGGAAGGTGCTGCTCCAGTAGCTTTGTGAGCTTCAAGAGGATATCTACACACTACAAGAAGGGATTCTGACCCTCAGGTATAGCTTCCTGTTAAGTTTCTTTGCACATATATGAAAATGGATGTTTTCTAAGCATATCAGTGAGCCTGAGAGTCTTCTAAGTTGCTGTTTGGGCTTTGTTTTGATTACTTATGGGGGAGCTTGTTCCCCTTAACATGGTCATCCAATGTACCCCATATGTAACCCCCTCTCATTCCCTTCTTTAGACACCCTTCCTAGCTAGATATGTGGTTACAATTCATGACTATATGTTCAAAGCATGCATGTGAGTAGAGATTGGTGGGCATGCATGGTGAGGGATAAGCGTGACTTTACTGTTTTAAGCATCTTGTTAGGATTCCCATGCATGATCGGTTGTCTTCCCATTATTGTTCATACTTGGCCGTTGCCCCATAGGTATGTGAGCACCCGGAATGGAGGTACATGACCTCTGTTCCTTCACTGAATTTTGTCCAAAGGAAAGAAGAAGGGAAGCCCCTACCCTTCTCCCATAGCTCGGTTTGGAAAGCCCCTTCAAGAGAGCCAAGTGGCTCACCTGAACCAACGTGGGCTCACACAGGAGCCCACACAACCCCTGGAACATCCCAAGAAGCATGAAAACCCAACCCCAATGCGAAAATCCAAAAAATGGCTTCTGCAGGGTGATCCGGCAACTCAGGCTGGATCAACAGAAGCCCACGTGTAGCCGGATATAGATACCGGATACACAGAACCCTGTGTGTAACCGGCATCTCAGGCCGGCTACACTGCCAGAACTCTTTTTTTGCTATTTTTGTGATTTTGTGCAATATTTTGAATTGTTTGATCAAATCCGGATGAACCAGTAGGGTTTCCGGGTGACCCGGAAACCCAAGATGGGCCATGGACCGACCCGGTTCAAATCGATTCCCGGTGGGCCTTCCAACGGGGCCCACCGAGCCCGACTAATTTATTCATGCTTAACTAAGAGAAATAAAAGATTTGAGTGGGCCGGACCGCTTGAGGCCCACCCAAGCCCTATTTGGGCCATGCATACTTAAAATAGATTGTGGTTTGGCCGAGACCACGGGCAGGGCCTGTCGGGCCCACTAAGCCCATTAAACCAAGGTGAGGGTGTCAAAACCCTAATTCAAGAAGTCTTGGGTTTTTCAAAGCCCAAGCCCAGGTAAAGGGCCCCAAGCCCAATACCTGGCCCACTTTGGTGAATTTTAATAAAAGATAAATTAAATCGTTTGGCAACCAGGGTGAGGCCCACTCAAGGGCCCGCAAACAGTCCCGGCCCACTTGTGCATAGAAATCATTTAAGTAATAATACTGGAATTTAAATAAAATCAATTCACTTGAACCAAAGCCCAAAGGGCCTCTCAGGCTAGACCGAGGCCCACAAGGGACACGTGGGCTCCACCAAGCCCACCAAGGAATCCACGGGCCTTCCAACGGGGCCCGCCCATGCAGACTCATCTCACTTTGAGCTAAAGAAGATAAAATCGAGTAAAGGGACCCACACCACTTTGGCGGTCCCGCCAGACTTAACTAAATTGAATGCTGGATTAGGAATCGGGTGAGCGAGAGACCGACTGAATTGACTCAAACCAGGGAATCCTATGAGACCCGTCACTTGACGGGGTGGACTGGGGTGTCTACGGACTTCCCCAGACCGCAACTGAGCCCTTACTTAGAATCTCAAAGCCGCAGACCAAAAGCCTTAATAGAAGAACTTAGGCACCCAGGTGTCTGCCTGCACCCCATCAGGCAGTGGCGACTCCAAACAAATCCCGAGGCACGCATCGCATTGCGTGCACCTCGCCGTGCGACCGAAATCGGGTGCGCACACTACCCGCTCTTGAGGATTGGTTTAACCACTTTCTCCACCTGAAGGGAGAAACAGACATTAGATGGTGGGGTACATACAAAATCCCCTACACCCCCATCATTGCCTTCAGGAAAAGAGAGGGACCTGCCTTGATAGGCCTCACCCATGCCGTGCCGTACTATCCGATTCGGGTTCTGAGACAGTTTGGGAAACCGCAGGGAATCCCGGTCAAGGACGACTTGGGCAATTTGATTGGTCCACTCACCAAGGGACTAAGGGCCCAACTGCTGACGGAGTGGAAGATAGTTTGCGTATATCGAGAAGATGTCTTTATCGAATCGCACTTTCGGGACTACGAGCAATGGATAGCTCGGGAATTTGGCCACGATGGCCCCCCACCTCTTCGGCCTGTCGCATCAGGCGACATTCCAGTTCCGCCTCCTAACACATATAGGGACAGGGTGGCCGAACTGCAGGAGACCCACTCCCGTATCCATTCAGCTTACATGGATTCGGAACGGGAGAGTAGGCAGGCCAATACGGCCTTGCAACATGAAATAGAATTAGTGCGCAAGCGCGCTAAGGAGGACCGACGTCTGCGGAACAAGCTTCTGCGAGCCTTGAGGAGGCATGACGTGTCCTCCCACTATGATGATGATCAACCTAGCTAGACTTCGGCTTTGTGGTATTTTGATAAGCATGATGATGTACTTTTGTGCCACAACGGCATTTTCTGATTAAAGCATGAATTTACTTTCACTCTGCCATATTGTTCAGACTTAACAAAACAAGAATTTGAAATAAAATAATTAATTCCCTCCAATAGGGCAACTCGGTCTCCGACAAACCACCTCTTCTCAGATAATTGCAATATTCCTGGTTGCTGCGACCACCTAATTTCCCTTGATTGCATCTCTCTCCTTGAGATCGCAAAACCCAGCAAGTGTTTAAAAACACCCAAGACCTTGAGCTCAGATTACACCCGTCTGTATCTTTCCAAGATCATTCGGTCAAACCTTTTGGGGCACTGAAGCCGCCGGTGATTGAACCGTTTGGTGGATGAGCGTCCTGGCATAGCCTTCCCCTTTGTGAGGCGCCAAAGTCAATGGTGATTGAACCAACGACTAGCTAAGGCACGCCCGGGAACTACTAGCCAAAACCTTTTGGGGCACTGAAGCCGCCGGTGATTGAACCGTTTGGTGGATGAGCGTCCTGGCATAGCCTTCCCCTTTGTGAGGCGCCGAAGTCAATGGTGATTGAACCAACGACTAGCTAAGGCACGCCTGGGAACTACTAGCCGAAACCTTTTGGGGCACTGAAGCCGCCAGTGATTGAACCGTTTGGTGGATGAGCGTCCCGGCATAGCCTTCCCCTTTGTGAGGCGCCGAAGTCAATGGTGATTGAACCAACGACTAGCTAAGGCACGCTCGGGAACTACTAGCCGAAACTTGGCACCGACGCCGCTAGTGAATAAACTGGAGATTGGCTGAGGTACGCCTGGGTGCTGCTTTTCAGCTCACCCCCTACGGAGACCCTGCATTGGTCCAACCCTGTGATTCTGAGCTCAGACAAAACCCCTTCAAATTAAAGGTTCTCTTCCCTTGTTACCTGCGGGTAGCTAAAATAGATCAGCTAATTCATTTAGGGTTCTCTCTCCCAGTTGCCTACGGGTGACAAAAATAGATTCGGTCACTAGGGTTCTCATTCCCAGTCGCTTCCAAGCGACTAAAATAGATCAGTTTTCAAAAAATAGGGTTCTCTCTCCCAGCAACCCGCGGGCGGCTAAAATAGATTCGGTCACTAGGGTTCTCTTTCCCAGTCGCTTCCAAGCGACTAAAATAGATCAATTTCCAAAATTCTTAGGGTTCTCTCTCCCAGCTACCCGCGGGCGGCTAAGATAGATTCGGTCACTAGGGTTCTCTTTCCCAGTCGCTTCCAAGCGACTAAAATAGATCAGTTTTCAAAAAATAGGGTTCTCTTTCCTAGCTACCTGCGGGCGGCTAAAATAGATCCGTTCTATAGGGTTCTCTTTCCCAGTTGCTCCCAAGCATCTAAAATAGATCAGCTTTCAGAAAAACATGGTTCTATCTCCCGGTTGCCTGCGGGTGACTAAAATAGATTCGTTCAATAGGGTTCTCTTTCCCGGTCGTCTTAGGACGGCCAAAATAGATCAGTCTTCAAATTCACTAAGGTTCTCTTCCCTTGTTACCTATGGGTAGCTAAAATAAATCAGTTGATTCAAAAACCAGGTTCTCTTTCCTTGTTACCTTAGGGTAACTAAAATAGATCAGTTAGTCAAATCACATCATAAAACAAAAAAAACGGATAAATGAATGAATAAGTTCAATCAGATAAAATTGTGTAATCAATTTGTGTGAAATTGCACTAATGCTTGCAAATTGTCCACTCAGGTACCAAAAATTGCTTTCAAAAGTCCGTACCTGTTAAGATCGAGGAGAAGGCTCGATATGGAACAGCAAGGAGAACAGACGCCACCAGGGCAGCATCCGGCAGAGTCCAGTCATGCCCAAGTGGTCAATGAGATGCAGCAGAAAATGGATAGCATGAGCTCCATCATCCAGGAACTGATGACAGAGCTGAGAGAATTGAGGCAGGGCCCGCCAGTGGTACCAATCGCCCAGCAGCCGCAGCCACAGTTCCCGCCACAAGTGGAAGTAGCGCCACCGCCACGCCCAGTAAATCCCCCTCGCCTAGCACCACCACCTCCACCCCCGGTAGCGCCATTTCATGTGGCACAACAAGATCAATTTCTGCCTATCCATCTGGGACAGGGTGATGAGGATTGGTACAGAACCTAGGAAATGCAGTTTGAGGAGAAGCTAACAGCAGTAAGGGAGGAGAACAAAACGGAAATGGCCGCCCTGAAGGAGCAGCTCAAGCAGCTCCAACCCAGCACAGTGCAAAGTGAGGCTACCCTGGAAAGTCTCTGTTTCTTTTCAGACATTCAACTCCCGGCTAAGTTCAAGTGCCCTGAGTTGCACCAATTCGATGGCACTGGGTGCCCACTGAATCATCTAAGGTCGTACTCAGGAGACATGTGTCAGTACGCCAAGGAGGAGCGAATCATGGTGCAATTCTTCCAAAAGTCATTAACTGGGGCCGCTTACTCTTGGTTCCTGAGCCTAGACAAGGCCAAGATAAAGACATGGAATGACTTGGCAGCAGTCTTCATCCAGCAGTACCGCCTCAACAGTCAGATAATGCAGACAAGGGCAGAATTGCAGAGGCTGGCAAAGAAGAGCCAAGAGTCGGTGAGAGAATATGCCAAACGCTGGAAGGAGTTGGCCACACTGGTACAGCCGCCACTGTTGGAACAAGAGATGACATCTCTGTTCATCGCGTCACTGGGACAGCCGTTCTTCACTTTGCTGCTGGGGCAAAGTACCTCGACTTTCAACAACCTAATTTTGACTGCCGATCGGATTGAGGATGCGGTAAGAGCCGGGAAAATAGACGGCAGTGGACAGAGCGCCACACCAAGGAGGCCCGTGTCAGGGCAGGCCAACAGAAACCAAGGACAAGAGCCTCGGAGGCAGGAATAGCAGGCAGTAAACTACGTACATCCGGCACAACCTTATCACTTCTCCCAAGGACCAGAGGCAGTGGCACCTCAAGGGATTGGGCAGACGGCCTACCAAGGGGTAAGGAAGACGAAAGAAGAATTTGAAGCTAGGATGAAACGGGTTTTCACCCCCCTGCCCTATGCACTTGCGGAATTGCTACCCACTCTGCTGAAGAAAGGGTACCTGCAAACCAAAGCCCCGAATCCCAGACTAGTCAATGCTAGGAGCTACAATGCTGCAGAGCGGTGCGAGTACCACTCTGGTGCTCCAGGGCACCACACCAATCGGTGTTGGGATTTGAGGCACGACATACAAGACCTGATCGACAGTTAGCGCATCACTGTAGACCCGCCGGCACCACCCGCCCAGACTCCTGCAGCCGGCGTGACCACCAATCCTCTCTCAGACCACTCGAAGGCCTCCACCAGTAGGACGGCGAATCAAGTGAGCAGTGATCAGGGCACCGGGCAGTTCGACCCTTCCACCTTTATTGGCCGACCGGGGCAGACAGTGAGGGTGCAGCTTCAAGCAGAAACCCCCCCGACAGCAATTATAGTAAAAAAGAACACAGACACCTATATCTGTGCGATAGAGGATGAACCGCAGAGCAGTGAGGAAGTCACGGGGCCATGGAACCCCGTACAATGCGGATGGATCAGTGACTCCCCATCCCCTCCACGCAAAGAAGGAATCGGCAGTTCCGAAGGACCCTGGTTCCGAAATGGGCCACAGGACACAGACGCGTCAGTAGACAGTTCAAGGGTACCCCCGCAGATGTCTACCGGATGGCCAACTGAATATATGTCTGCGACATCAGAGCCGGACCTACAATCCCTCACCGACCCCCTGTCAGCGGAACCGAGTTCAGAATCCTCTTCCCACGGTACATCTGAGTGGTTCGTCCCCCCTCATGCCACGGAAGAAGAAGAACCACCATCCACTCCTGAATCGGCAACCCTGCTTGATCCATCTGAGAGTTCAGACGAGTCCCCTGATACGGACTCAGAAGACACGTCGGCAGAAGAAAGCAGGACAGTGAACGTTATCGAAGGAGATGCCAGTGACTTCCCTACTGGTCTCCCTCTGGTGCACTTCCACCCACACACAGACCAAGAGTTTTTCTACCCCACCCCTCTCGCCAACCCCTCCGCCCTCAACATCCATGACATCATGGACTCGCCTCCACAATACCCCTTCTCCCTTTCATTTGAACCACCCACCCTCAACCTTTCACAACTCAACCTGGAACCACCCTCGTACAACATGGTATCCCCACCTTACCCTACCCAATCCTTCCACCATCAAGCCACCTCCACAACCACCATTGAAGCAGAAATCGACCGAATCACCCGATCCGGTCGATACGTAAACACCGATCCCCCACCTGCACCAGAGGGGGCAGAAGCAGAGGCAGAAGCAAAGAGGAAAGAAAAAGGGAAGGATGTGGTTACTGAATTACCACAGACCCTCAAGAGAAAGGGAAGGGCCACCGAAGATGAGATCATAGAATTGCACCACAGTGTTTTCACTCCAGAGTACGACCTTCTCCAGCAGTTGAACAAGGTGCCCGCCCAAATCTCCATAATGCGACTTCTGATTGATTCAGAAAAGCACAGGGCAGTGTTAATGAAGGTCCTGGGGGACGCACACGTACCAGCAAGCATTGATCCCGAGCAGCTAAGGGCAGTGGTGTCAGTGATCATGGCACCCCAGGCCATCTCCTTGTCTGCAGCAGATCTGCCACCTGAGGGTTGCGACCATGCTGAGCCACTTTACATCACAGTGAAATGCGTCGATCTCATCGTGAAACGTGCCATGATTGACAACGGGTCAGCATTGAACATATGCCCGATGAGGACATTCCACAGTCTACAGTTGAGCCCTACCATGATCAAGCCAAGTGGGCACAATGTGAGAGGCTTTGACAACGCCCGAAGGGACTCACTGGGGGAGGTCACTTTGGTGATCATGATTGTAGATAGGCCCTTTACCATGGAGTTCGAACTCATGGATATCAACGCCTCATTTAATTTGCTGATTGGGAGGCCGTGGCTGCATCAGGCAGGAGCAGTATCTTCCACACTGCACAGAATGGTCCGGTTCGTGTCAGGCAACGAACTCATAACAGTACATGCTGAGGATCATCGAGAGTTCGAAAGGGTCAGGGTACCCTATGTGGATTATGAGTTGCCCACCGCACTCAATTTCCAAGCAGTGGAGATGGTGTAGGTGAATCGTATCCCTGAATCTGAAAGGGGGCGACGACTCTCGAAAAAGAGGAGAAAGTACATGTTCAGCGCTGCTGACTGCGCAGACTGGGGTCTCAGAGCCAGGGATGGACTGGGCAAGTATAAGCAAGGAATCAAGGCAGCCATCCGACCTTATGAGCAGACTACTAGGTTGGGGCTGGGGTTCAGGCCACAGCCGGAAGACTATTCCCGACTTCTTGGGAACCGTACCGAAAGGAAAAGGGCAAGAACTGAAGGAAGAGACCCCCACTGGCCCATATGCGTGCACGGGGACTTATACCACCACTTCACCAACATGGAGCGTGAAGTGGCTCAGGCCATCGAGAACATAGTCCCTCAAGGATGGGGAGATGAGTTTCTGGACACCCCTGCCACAGAAGAAGACTACCTACAAGGCCTAGCCCAAATGCTCTGGGAGGAGCCACCATCCATGGAAATGATTGGAGATATAGTGGAAGTAGACCCGTTAGCTCCTGAGGGGTTGCCAGATGGCCTGCCAGCACTGGTCGCCCTGGACTCAGTCGACGAAGTCACCATGGCCTTCGCCCCAACAGATGAGCAGTTCATCCTTGATGGGATCCCGATCAACTCTGCAAGTGTGATGGAAGTACCGCCACCTGCTCCCCTGGAAGAATACAAAGAAGAAGGTCCAATCATGTATGTCTGTATGATGGAAGGGCGGGATAGCTCAGGAGCACCAACCCGCAGGCCAAGGTCGCCTCCTCCACACCCCTATATCCCGCACCCTGGAACTCGCGATGGTTTGAACCGCATGTTCCGTAGCATGCCCCAAGTGCTAGGGCCGGTGCCGGAAGAAGTGTACCATGCAGCTTACGGCAAATGGGCACCACCAGCTTACTCTTCTACAGTGCCTGGAATACTAACTGGGATACCCATAATGTTTGCACCCCCCAGAGTTGACCCGGCCAACGAACTTACCATCGCGTATGCGCCACCCGAGGACGAGATACCGTGGGCCATCCCCATCAGTGGAGCATGGATAGGGATATCATCAGAATCTGGCCCCCAGTCAGAGAGAAGCCAGAACAAGCCAGTGGGAGGCGCAGCACAAGATCCGATCTGCATATCTTCTGATGACAGTGCCAACATGGTACTGGCTGAAAAACCAGAAACGGCAGTCATCATCAGCAAGAAAGACCAGGTACCACTCAAGAACTGGAGTGCCACACCTTTTGCCATCAGCAAAGCTGCTATCCCAAAGGGGGTTTCTATCACCTCTGAAGTTTCTGTTGTAGCTACTGCTGAAGTTTTTAATGAATATCTGAATGCTTCCTACGACTTGCATCTGTTTGAAAATGAAAATACCAAAAATAAGCAACTTGAACATCGCAATCTTAGTATCAATCCCGACGCACACCAAGAAGATCTGGGGCACGGGATAGGTAATGGGATTGCCATAATTGAACAAAAAGAACAAAAAGAAATTGAAAAACCAGTCCAGATGGCAATAATAAATGAAATGCATGAGCCAATGTCCAATCTTGAAAACGAGCAAGAACTCGACAAGTCAGATTGCGGCACTTGCCCATCGCAGCAAGAAGATTCAAACATCGTCCCCTGTGAGCCTTTCGAGCATGAGGACGACGATGAATCATGGGAGACCCCACTTGAATTCCAACTTGCATTGGAAAGACATGAAAAGGGTCCCCAGGCTAACATTGAGGAAACAGAGCCAATCGACATAGGTGAAATAACACAGCCAAGGATCCTCCAAATTGGTAAAAAGCTGTCACCATTATTGAGAAAACAGATGTTTGGTTTTCTTAAATCTTATTCTGATGTGTTTGCATGGTCATACGAGGATATGCCTGGGTTAGACACGGACTTGGTTGTGCATCGGTTACCAACGAAGTCTGAGAGGATTCCTGGGCAGATTGCAGTATATCAGTAGGTTCATCGCGCAGGCCCCTGTGTGTGAGCCTATATTCAAGCTGCTAAAGAAAGACAACCCTGTGGTTTGGAATGATGACTATCAGGTAGCATTCGATAAGATCAAGGCCTATCTGATGAGTCCGCCGACATTGGTCCCGCCTGTCTCGGGACGACCCTTGATTATGTACCTGACAGTCTCCGAGACAGCTATAGGATGTGTGTTAGGGCAATACGATGAGAAAGGGAGGAAAGAACAAGCAATCTATTACTTGAGCAAGAAGTTTACCAACACCGAAGTCAGATACACAGTGCTTGAAAAGACGTGTTGCGCACTGGTTTGGGCAGCTCAGAAGCTCCGACACTATTTGCTTAGTCACACAGTCTTACTGATCTCCAATCTGGACCCATTGAAGTACATCTTCGAGAAGCCGATCTCCACTGGTAGGGTTGCCAGGTGGCAAGTCCTTTTATCTGAGTATGACATTGTCTACACAACTAGGAAGGCAATAAAAGGGCAAGCTGTGGCGGATCACTTGGCAGAGCATCCGCTACCTGACTACCAACCACTTCTGACTCACTTCCCAGACGAAGATGTGATGTGTACAGAGTCTGCAGACGATGCAGAAGGAACCAAGTGGCAAATGTTCTTTGACGGGGCAGTGAATGTAAATGGAAAAGGGATCGGAGCAGTGCTAATCTCCCCAGATGGTGTCCATCACCCGATAGCAGCAAAACTTCTGTTTGATTGCATTAGCAACATGGCCGAATATGAAGCATGTGTGTTAGGCTTGCGAGCAACAATTGAGATGCATGTACAAGAGCTAAAAGTATTTGGTGATTCAAGTCTTATCATCTATCAAGTGATGGGAGACTGGAAGACCAGAGACGTGAAGTTGGTGCCCTACCAAGAACTGGTCAAGGAATTAGAAGAGGAATTTGAAAGCGTGACGTTTGACTACATGCCACGAGACGGGAACCGGTTTGCAGATGCACTAGCTACGCTGGCATCAATGGCAACCATCACGGATGACGCCTGGGTACAACCATTGGAGATAGAAATTCGGCGCTACCCTATCTACTGCTTCAGTATCGAGAAAAGCACACCCGAAGAGGAGCCTTGGTACGCAGACATTGAGAGATACATAAGAAACAGAATTCTGCCAGGAGGTGCCTCAGCTGCAGAAAAGTGAACTATACAGAGGTTGGCAGGGCAATACTTCTACAGTGGGGGCAGACTGTACAAGAAGTCATACAACGATTCCCTACTGCTATGTGTCCGAGAAGCCAAGGCGCAGAAATTGATTGAGGAAGTCCATGGAGGGTTGTGCGGCGCACACATGAATGGGCATATGCTAACAAGGAAGATTCTAAGGATGGGCTATTATTGGATGACCATGGAAGCAGACTGTTACGCTCATGTCAGAAAGTGTCAGTTGTGCCAGATTTATGCCGACAACATCCATGCGCCGCCGAATACGCTGTACTCCATGACGTCACCTTGGCCGTTCGCCATCTGGGGAATTGACATGATAGACCAGGTTCATCCAATGGCTTCAAACGGGAATCGGTTCATCTTAGTGGCAATTGACTATTTTACCAAGTGGGTAGAGGCCATGTCCTTTGTGGATGTGAAGAAATCTCATGTGCTCAAGTTTATCAGAAACAATATAGTCTGTCGCTACGGAGTTCTAGAAGCGATCATCACTGATAATGCAAAGAATCTGAATAACAAGGACATGGAAAAGATGTGTGAAGATCTGAAGATCAGACATCTAAACTCCACGGCATACCGGCCCAAGATGAATGGAGCAGTAGAGGCTGCCAACAAGAATCTGAAAAAGATACTTGAAAAAATGGTAGTCACCTACAGAGACTGGCATGAGAAGCTGCCCTATGCACTGCACGCCTATCGGACGTCGATTAGGACATCAACCGGGGCAACCCCGTTCTCCCTGGTATATGGAATGGAAGCAGTCCTCCCAGTGGAAGCACAAATTCCGTCGCTCAGAATCCTGAAGGAAGCTGAAATCAGTGATGTCGAATGGGAAGAATCCAGATTTGACCAGTTGCAATTATTGGATGAAAAGAGGATTAAGGCTTTGTGCCATGGCCAGCTTTATCAACAGAGAGTAGCGCGAGCCTACAACAAGAAAGTGAAGCCACGGCACTTCAAAGTGGGAGATCTGGTATTGAAGAGAATCTTTCCTCATCATGAGGACAACAGAGGGAAATTCAAGCCAAACTACGAAGGGCCGTTTGTAGTCCACAAAGTCCTGTCAAGAGGAGCACTCATCCTACAAGAAATGGACGGGGCAATTTTTCCTGAGCCGATAAATGCAGACGCAGTCAAACTGTACTATGCCTAAGATCATTCTGATTGGGAAATGAAGAGAGGCCATCCTTGGCTCTCCTTTAAACTGTAAATCCTTCCAAATACCTTAAATTCTCCCCTAGTTAGACAATTTTGAGCCTCAAAATTCTTTCAACCCATTGCAAGTGTTCTACACACCAAATGGGGCATTCCTGGCCAAGCAAAAAGAAATAGGGCATTCTTGCCCAGAAAAAACTCAAAAAGAAGAGAAAATGCAACAAGAAAAAAAAGAAAGAAAGAAAAGAAAAGGAAAAGAAACAAAGAAAATGGGAAATGTTTGCGCCGCCAAAAATATAGAAATACAAATAAGCCAGGATGTAAGTCCCAAAGACAATAAAAGTAGCACACTTTGCAAACCCAAAAATTAAAGCTTTTTGAGCCACTTATCCTTTCTTCCATAACCAAGACCAAGCTTACGTTCCGTCCTATCTCTAAGACCTCTCGGATCCCGAAAAGAATGATCAGGGCAAACAGTTGAGTCTGCGTTCATTAGCAATGAAGGAATTCAGAGTTTCCCAGAAAGGCTAAACACAGTGAAAACCCGAAGAAAGGGCATTGTGTGATTGGTCCTACAAAAAAAAAAAAAAAAAACTGGTCACATCTGGTGTGAGTGGAGAAGAGCAGTGACAGTGGCAGACAGTAAACAGAGAAAATTGCACAGATCTGAGAGGTCCATACCGGTAGGTTGCGCTTGGGTTAAAGGCTTCACGGTGGCCTGTGATGACAATGATACAGAAAATACCAACCGCTCCAAGTCCCGTCTGACCTTGGAGAATTTCTTTGATATTGCAAACACAGGCACACACTGACACACCTGTTCTCTCTATAATTGTTCTGCTTAACTGTTTGAAGCTCCACATTGGGCTACTAACCTGAGTTGATAAATCTCTTAACCTTGGCTAAGGCTGCCTTAGCTGCAATGGGCAAAACGCTCAAAGCAGGAAGGAAATAAGAATACTTTGCGTTTATCCCCAACAAGTCCAAGACTGACCTTTTGTTCCTTCCCCAACTTCACAGGTACAGCAAGAATGGGATAACAGGACGTCTCCTCCAAAATCCCCAGTGGAGTTCCTTCAGTAAACGGAGGATAATACCCTCCAAAATCTCCGGTGGAAGGCCTTCAGCAAACAAGGAACAACACCCTTACATCCCCAGTAAAGTCCTCTCAAGCAATAAGAGACACCAAGCTGGAAAGCCTCTCGAAGAGGGAAGCCAACCATAGAGCACTACAGAGGGAGAGACGACAAGATATGAAAAGAATGAGCATAAATGAAGATGTCATCGGGCAAGATGGCCCCTTTTGGTAATTTTTGATTCCACACTTTTGTAAATAGAGTAGAGCAGGTGTGTGAGCTCCCTTGAGGCACTGGACAGCACTGGAAGCACCTCCTCACCAACAGCAGCTCCTCCTCCACTCTTCTTTCCCCCTTCCTCCAGCCATCCCGCACCCTAAGCCAACCCTTGGCCGTCAAATCCATAAAAAAAAAAAATAGCCACAAGTAAAAGACACCAAATGGAGCTAGAAGCCTGAAGTCACCTAAAAGCTTTAATGGAACAAACAAAAAGAAAAGAATATTGTCAAGTGCCTGGCATCAACGCCGAAACAGGTTGGCGAGCTCAAGTCCAATCTAATCTCTTTCAAACTTAAATCAAATGCTGAAGAGTTGTCCTACAAAAACTCGAAAGCAAAGGGTAACGAAACTCTGAAGCTAGGGAGTGACGCCACATGATTTGGCCGCTTCCCTCTCAAAGCAAAATTTTCACAGGACTAAGCTCGTCGACCATGTCGACAGAAATGCCAGGCGCAAAAACGAGATTCTTTTTCTCTTTGCCGTTCATCTGCAAGGTGACTCCGGCAAAGAGGGGCAGCTGTAAGCACCTCTTTTTTGCGCTCCAGAAAAGCAAGAAATGCAAAGCCCGGCTAAAAAGTCAAAACACCAAGGGGTGAAAAGTTGACCTTTTTATCAAATGAAATTTGGCCATCTTGCTTTATTTCAATGGATAGAAAATCCCGACACGAGTCCAACGGAACTGGGTTTGCAGGAATTGGAGTCAGGATGAGGGTCCTGCGGGCAGTCAAACTTAAAGAAGAGCCGAGAGTTGACTTTTCCTCGAATTCCGTGCCAAGTACCTTGCTTTATACCATTGGATAGAGAATCTCGACACGAGTCCAACGCAGCTGGGTTTGCAGGAATCGGAGTCCGGATAAAGGTTCTGCGGGCAGTCAAACTTAAGGGAAGGCCAAAAGTTGACTTTTCCTCGAACCCCGTGCCAAGAGTTTAGCCCCATGTCATTAAATAGCGGGCTCCGATACGAGTCTAACGCCATTGAGTTTGCTCAAATCGGAGTTCGGATGAAGGAGATATGATCTGTCGAAGTTTCTGAGTAGCAAAAACCGGGAACTGCACACGTGGCGCAGGAACTGCACACGTGGCAGCCAACGCAGCAAAATATCTCAAGGACTAAATCCTAGATATCAAAAATTCGTACGGGCCAATCCGTAGATATCCAAGAGCGTCAAATCGGTCGAATCGGTCAAGTCGAAGGGCAAATCTGTAATTCTTCGATTTGTATCCGGTCAAATATACCGGATACACGAGCCCCCCTTTATGACCGGACTTGAAGACCGGATACAAGAAGATTTTCGCGCAAGATCCTCGCTGATCGCCCGACAAATTCGCGGCGGCATTTAATTTTCAAATGATTATGTTTTGTATCCGGACTTGAAGACCAGATACAAAGGAAGGCTAGTGTATCCGGCCTTGAAGGCCGGATAAGGGTAGGGCTTAGTGTATCCGGCCTGAGTTGCCAGATACATTATGTTTTCTATAAATAGCAGAACAGCAGCTCAGTCTGGGGTTGGCTTTCATTTTCTTCTCTTTCCCTGCTCTCTTCTCTCACCTACCCCCTTCGAATCCCACCCCTCTCAACCTCCTCAACCCTCTTCCACCTCCAAATACGAATCAAAGCCACCCAAGCCTTTGCCTTCTTCTCCCTTTCCTTTTTCTGGTGGAAGCAAGGAAGAAGCACTGCTGTAGTTGAGGAAAAGAGGAGTTCTTGCTGCTGTCCAGCTCCAAGGAGGTACCCCTACGTTGCTCCAGAGGCCAAGAACCCTCAGGTATTGTTCCCCAGCACCTTGTATTCAACATATATTAAATCTAGATTTTTCTAAAAAATATTTCTGTGTAGCTTCCTTTTTTTGCATGGGGCCATGTCCTTACCATGTTTAAGCATGTATCTTTCTTCATTTTTATGGCATGAGGGTTACCACACGTAAGAAACCCACGTAGGATCGCTTGGGAAGTGTAGAAATCCGGTTTCATACACTTCCCAATGCATTGTAGTTGCTGTTCTAGGCTTGGTGCTAGGCATTTTCCAGAAGGAGCATGTTCCTTCTTAAGGTAATCTGCTGTACCCCCTTTAAACCGCCCTCCTCTCCCCTTCCCCTGGTTTTCGTCAAGATCAAGCATGGATTTGTGAGTCTAGATTTCGGGGTGATGCGTGGGAAATGCATGCTAGACCATACTTTGTCTCCTCATTCATGAACATGCTTACCAGTGTTAATTTTAGTTAGCATACACAAGCATGCTTGCTGTTCACGTTCCCACCTTGTTGATATGTATGAATTGCCCCTTTGAAATGCTGTTTTGTACAAACATGATCCCCTCCCCCATTACTTTGCATGCCTTTGCTTTTGCTGGAAGGATCCAAGGGGAGAAGCCAAATGTGGATTCTCCCAAATCTGAACTAACGTGGGCCCTCACAGGGGCCCACGAGACCTCTAAGACCCTCCTGGGGACCCCTGGGATCAATCCCGAAAGGCCAAAGCCCAAAAAAGGCCATTCCAGGGTGATCCGGCAACTCAGGCCAGATCACCTGAGGCCTTAGCATATCCGGCCACCAAGGCCGGATAACCTAGAGCCTCTGTGTATCCGGCCTGAGTTGCCGGATACACACAAAAAGCATGTTTTTTGTACATTGTGATGTTCTGCCGAATTTTTGAGAAATTTGAACCAAAGCCACTGAACCAACAGGGTTTCCGGGTCACCCGAAAACCCAACTCGGGACTTGGACCAACCGGTCCAACTTAGCACAATAGTGGGCCTTCCAACGGGGCCCACCAAGCCCAATAAACACCAAGGCATGCTAATTAAATAACCCAAGCAAAAGTGAATCAATTGAACCGGGCGGGCCAAACCCAATGCGGCCCACCCGAGCCTTGCCATATGTATTAATGCATAAACTGTTTGGTTTGGCCGAGACCAAGGGCTAGGGCCTGTCGGGCCCGCCAAAAGCCCGCTAACCGAACCGAGTTAGGGTGCAAGCCCCAAACTCCAAGGAGCTGGGCTTTCAAAACGCACGGCCTGGATCACAGGCCCCAAGCCCAATGACCAGCCCACTTTGGCAAACCAACGAACATAAAAGATGCAAAGTCACTTGGCCACCATGTGGGCCCACCTAAGGGGCCCACAAACCAATCCGGCCCACCACTAGCATGAAAACCATTTAAGCTTCAAACTTGAACCTTAATAAAAAAAAACCAACTCATTAACCAAAGCCCACTGGGCCTCCCAGGGCTAGACAGAGGCCCACCAAGGGCACACGGGCTTACCCAAGCCCACCAAGGATACCATGGGCCTTCCAACGGGGCCCACCCAAATAGACCCAGATCACTTAAGGATAAAGCAAAGATAAAATCAACTAAAGGGACCCACACCACTCAGGCGGTCCCACCAAGACCTGACAAAAAATGCATGCTGGATTAGGAATCGGGTGAGAACCAAAGTGAGAAAGCTGACTCAAATCAGGGAACCCACGGGACCCGTCATCCGACGGGGTGGATTGGGGTGTCTACGGACTTCCCCAATCCACAACCGAGAACCAACCTTAGAATGTCAAGCCGCAGACCAAGAGCCTTAAATAGACAAGATTAGGCACCCAGGTGTCCGCCTGCACTCCATCAGGCGGTGGCGACTCCGAATAACCCCATGCCGCGTTTCCCACGTGCGCACACTTTGATTGCTTTCTGAGTGACATATGTCAGGTCGAATTCTGAAAGCAAAAGCTGCCATTTCGCTGTTCTACCAGTTAAAGCCGGCTTTTCAAACAGATATTTTAAAGGATCCATCCTTGAAATCAGCAAAGTTGAATAGCTTAAGAAATAGTGCCTAAGCCTCTAAGTTGCCCAAACCAAAGCACAACAAGTTTTTTCCAAAGGCGAATATCTTGTCTCATAGTCTGTGAACTTCTTGCTCAAATTGTAGATAGCCCTTTCTTTTCTGCCTGTTTCATCATGCTGCCCCAATACACATCCCATTGATGTTTCTAAAACCGATAGATACAGGATCAATGGTTTTCCTGGAGTCGGTGGTACTAGAACAGGTGGATTTAACAGATAATCCTTTATCTTTTCAAATGCTTGTTGGCAATCCTCATTCCATATAGTTGGGTTATTCTTCCTTAGAAGCTTAAATATCAGCTCGCAAATAGCAGTGAGCTGTGCTATGAACTGGCTAATATACTGAATTCTTCCCAGAAAACCCCTAACTTCTTTTTCAGTCTTAGGAGGTGGCATCTCAATGATTGCTTTTGCTTTAGACAGGTCTATCTCAATCCCTCTTCTGCTTATAATAAATCCCAATAATTTCCCTGATGTGGCTCCAAAAACACACTTTGCTGGATTGAGCCTTAAGCTGTATTTCCTTAGACGGTCAAATACCCTCTTTAGATTGATCAAGTGGTCTTCCTCTTCACACGATTTGGCGATCATATCATCCACATAGACCTCCATTTCTTTGTGGATCATGTCATGGAAAAGGGCTGTCATGGCTCGCTGATATGTTGCCCCGGCATTCTTCAATCCAAAAGGCATGACTGTGTAGTGAAAGGTTCCCCAAGGAGTGATAAAAGCGGTTTTCTCTTGATCTTCCTTTGCCATTTTGATTTGGTTATATCCGTAAAAGCCATCCATAAAAGAGAACAAGCTGTGCACTGCCGTGTTATCAACCAAGATGTCGATGTGTGGTAAAGGAAAATCATCCTTCGGGCTCGCCTTGTTCAAGTCTCTGTAATCTACACACATCCTGACTTTCCCATCCTTCTTTGGAACCGGGACTATATTAGCTAGCCAATCAGGGTATGTGGAAACCGCCAAAAACCCGGCTTGAAACTGTTTCACCAGCTCATCCTTGACTTTTAAAGTCCACCCTGGTTTCAACCATCTCAATTTCTGCTTAATAGGCTTTACTCCTAGCAGGATTGGCAGCCTGTGTACAACCATGTCTGTATCCAACCCTGGCATGTCCCGATAAAACAATGCAAACACGTCCTTGTAATCGGCCATGTAAGCACCTTATTTTTGCACCCCTGGAATTGCTGAAAATGAAAACCCTGGCAGAAAGTCAAACCCCGAGGGGACAGAAATTTGACTTCTTGATCCAGGAATAATTGGCCACCTTGCTTTATCTCAATGGATAGAGAATCCCGACACGAGTCTAACACAACTAAGTTTGCTGGAATCGGAGTCCGGATGAAGGTTCGGCGGGCAGTCAAACTTAAGGGAGAGCAGAAAGATGACTTTTCCTTGAATTCCGTGCCAAGTGCTTAGCCCCATATCATTGGATAGAGAATCTCGACATGGTTCCAACGCAACTGAGTTTGCTGGAATCGGAGTCCGGATGAAGGTTCTGCGGGCGGTCAAACTTGGGCGAAGCCAAAAGTTGACTTTCTGGTAAAATCCGATCCGGAGGCCTACCCCTAGGTCATGGGATAGAGGGCTCCAATATGATTCTAACACCACTGAGTTTGCCCAGATCGGAGCCCGGGTGAAGAAAATATGAGCTGGCGAAGTTCCCGAGCAGCAAAACCGGCGAACTGCGCACGTGGCAAAAAGCTGCACACGTGGCGAGTTGCGCAGAAAAATATCTCGGGGATCAAATCCATAAATATCCAAACATTCAAAATATCCCAGGGACCAATCTGAAAGTATTTGAAAATATCTGAATAAAATAATATTAAACCTAAATATCCCAGGGACCATATCCTAATTTTCAGATTTTTAAAACAAACGAGCGGCGGCATTTATTATTTTGAAATGATTAGGTCGCTCACGCGAACGTGGCAGGGGGTATGCGCTCACCTTGAGCTGGGCGCCAAGGTGAGCGGCACCCCATTTCCCTTGCCTATATAAGCCGCGAGAGTCTTCATTGCAGAGGGTTCCGCGATTTTTGGGGTTCCGCATTTTTTTGGGTTCGGATTTTTTTGTTGGGAGATTTTTCTTTGGCCGGGCATTCTCTTGTTTTGGGATTCTAGGGTTCGGCATCATTTTTCTGGGCTCGGGATTTTGAAGGAAAAGAACATACACACAGGTCCCCTCCCTTCCTCTTCTTCCTCGTCAAATCCGAAGGAGGCCGTGCTCTTGGTGTGAGAAGAAGGTTGCTCCAGCGGCCGCTCGCGCGCTCCAAGGAGGCTTCACCCACTTCGGAGAGGTGTTGAAACACCCAGGTAATGTTCCCGACGGCCTCTGTTACAAAATAAATAAGTTTATTTCTATTTGTTCTTTTCTGTTATTTCGAATAGTAACAGTGACTATGTGATTCGAGGGGGGAGCATGTTCTCCCTGATGTTTGCATCTCCTGTATCCTGATAAAACCCCCCCTGTTCCTTTCTTCATTTATTCATGTTCTGTTAGATGTTGTTAGATGTTTTGTTAGTGTTTTTGTTTCGGATTGGTAGATTTGCAAAGAGGTTTGGTCCTCACAAACTAGGTTAGATTAATTTCCAACTGTGTTCAGAGGTCTGCTGGGGTTCTAAGGATCCCCAGAAACCAGTTACAGAGCTTAAAACCAGGCGGAAATGGAGTTTGGAGAGAAAAAACAGAGAGTCAGGGTCTGCGCTGAGCTCGCGCTGAGCTCACGCTCACCTAGCTTGGGTCCGCCCACCTGGCGCCTAGCTCCCGCCCACCTGGCGCCGAGCTCGCGCCGAGCTCGCGCCCACCTTTTTTGGGTGCGCTAAGCTCGCGCCCACCTGGCGCCGAGCTCGCGCCCACCTGGCGCCCACCTGGCGCCCACCTCATTTTACGTGTTTTTTCGCTGTTTTGGTCCGCCCGGCCCGCGCCGACCTCGCGCCTAGTGCCCGAGGTCGGCGCATACCCCTAAAAGCCTGCCGACATGGGTCACCCGGAAACCCGACATGGGACTTGGACTCTCGGTACAAATTGGTTTCCAGTGGGCCTTCCAACGGGGCCCACCAAGCCCGACCAATTCATTTTGCTTAACTAAGATAATAAAAGATTTGAGTGGGCCAGACCACTTGAGGCCCACCCAAGCCCTAATTGGGCCATGCATGATTAAAGTAAGATATGGTTTGGCCGAGACCGCGGGTAGGGCCTATCGGGCCCACTAAGCCCATGAACCCGACCAACTTAGGGTTTCCAAACCCTAATTTAGGAAGCCTTGGGCTTTCAAGCCCAAGCCCAGGTAAAGGGCCCCAAGCCCAATGCTTGGCCCATTTTGACACAGGTAAGAAAGATAAAATCAAAATCACTTGGCAACCAATTGTGGGGCCCACTCAAGGGTCCACAAAGCAATCCCGGCCCACTTGTGCATAGAAATCACTTAAATAACCAAACTGAACTTCAAAGTAAAATCAATTCACTTGAACCAAAGCCCAGAGGGTCTCTCAGGTTTAGACCGAGGCCCACCAAGGGACACGTGGGCTCAACCAAGCCCACCAAGGAATCCACGGGCCTTCCAACGGGGCCCGCCCATGCAGACTCATCTCATTTTAAGCTAAAGAAGATAAAATCAAGTAAAGGGACCCACACCACTTTGGCGGTCCCGCCAGACTTAATCAAAATTGCATGCTGGAATAGGAATCGGGTGAGTGAGAGACCAAAGTTGACTCAAACCAAGGAAACCTATGGGACCCGTCACTTGACGGGGTGGACTGGGGTGTCTACGGACTTCCCCAGACCGCAACCGAGCCCCTACTTAGAATCTCAAAGCCGCAGACCAAAAGCCTTAGTAGAAGAACTTAGGCACCCAGGTGTCTGCCTGCACCCCATCAGGCAGTGGCGACTCCAAACAAATCCCGAGGCACGCATCGTTTTGCGTGCGCCTCATCGTGCGACCGAAACCCGGTGCGCACAGGCCAAGAATTGGGACATTTCCTTCTGCCGCATATCAGACAAGCATGCACCAATCTTTACAATTTTTGGGTCCTCTTCGGTTCCCAGGTTTATGGAAATGGTTTCTTCAATATTAGGTTGAATACCCTTTTCGTGACGTTCCAATTGATATGATATTTCTCTTGGAAGGTTATCGTCTTCGGCCTCAGTCTCCTCTTCGATCCCCATTAGGTCGAAGTCGAGCTCGAGGTCGAAGTCATATTCAACTTGCTCTAATTCAGTCTGTACATATGGTTCATAAGCAGTCTGGACCATTTTGAAAGCTTTAGATTTTCTAGAAAAAGTTGAAAAATCTTTTTGGTGTTTTTGAGAACCTTCTAAAGAGGCTTTTCTTGAAGATGAAGGTTCATTAAAACCTTCAGGAAAAGGGCAAGCCACTAATGGAGTTTTTTTTTGGAGGCCGCAGCTGATTGCCAACCATATGCGGCCTCAAATGTCAAGGGGATCTCTTCCCAATTTTTTAATGCAAAGCCCTCTGGAGCAGGTGGTATAGTGCAAACCTGCTCCTCCTCCAGCTCTTGATCCGATACCATCATTACCGAATTTGAAAAACTGCCCTTTTCTGCTTCTGGGCTGAGATCAGATGTGGCTTCATCTGGGATCTTGATCGAGGTCCAGTCAATAAAAGGAACCTCTTTTTCTGCTTTCCTTCTTCCTTCATCCTCTGTCATTGCAAAGAATGCCCCTGCCTCTTCTGTGAAATCCTGCTGCTCTCGTGGCAGTGGCTCAGGCTCATCCACGGCTTTAGGCGCCAAAGTGGGTGAAAGGGGATAAAAGGTTGAAGGGTTGAGGTAAAAGGTTTTCTAAAAGGATTATCATTAAAATATGGGGGTTTGGAGGAATCTGTAGGATGAGACAATTGAATGGTATGAGAGGGCTTCGGAAAAGTTTCCCTTAAATGAGGGAATTTTCCTTGATTCTTTTCCCTTTCGTTACCATTTTCTTTCTATGGTCCCCTCTTCCATCTTCTCATTTTCATCCCTAGTCCTGCTCGTGGGACCAGCCTCTGTGCCTCTATGGGCTCTACCCTTCCTTGTAGATTAATTCCCAACCCCTTTCCCGGGTGGAAATCCCAATCTTTCAAGACTTTCTCCACCATCTTGTCGGCGCATGTCAACTTCTCCTTCTTTTTAAAACACCCCCCAGGTATGAAGTTGACTGTTTCAAACTGAAAAGAATGAAACGCAATTTTGTCTGCCGTTAATTCCACATTAATAAAAGGTACGTCAGGTGGTATGACGGGAGGAACTAGACTCTCGGCTAGGACTGTTATCACCCTCTGACCTCTTATATATTTTACTCTTTGATGGAGGGTGGATGGTATAGCCCTAGCTGAGTAGATCCACGGCCTTCCCAGAAGTAAATTGAAGGCAGCTGGAATATCTATCACTTCGAATGTGATATTAAAGATATTCGGTCCGATGGCAATCGGTAATTCAATCTCCCCTAGGGAGTGTGTTTTGGAACTATCAAAAGCTTTCACTATCCTTCCGTTCTGCTTAATTTTGGATTGATCCAGACCAAGCCTAACAAATGTTACTAAGGGACAGACGTTTAAGGCTGACCCATTATCTATTAGGACTCGGGCTATCATATTACCCTTACAAAGCACTGTGATGTGCAAAGGGTCCACATGATAACATCCGCCAGGGTTTATCTCGCTTTCTGAAAAGCTTATTACATTGTGAGATAAGATCTGGCCGATCATCATGCCGAGCTAGTCTGGCTCAATCGTCTTAGGCACGTGAGCACTCTGGAGTACCTTTATTAATGAGTCCCTATGCTTTTCTGAGTTAAGCAATAATCCCAGTATTGATATTTGGGCAAGGACCTTGATTAATTGGTCGACAATATTGAATTCACTCTTTTTCAGTATTCTTAAGAGGTCTGCTACCTCATCATTGACGACCTGGGGGGTGTCTTCCCCTATCTTGGCCTTCCCCTTCTGAACTTGCTCTGCCCTTTTCTTTTCTTGTTCTTTTCCTTCCACACATCTCCCTGATCTTGTCATGAGATTTATTTCCTCCTGACTCTGATTCCTGGCCACTGGGATAGTGGTCGTATAACCCTTGCTGTAGTTCCAAGGTACAACAGTTTCTGAATAGGAGGGTTTAGGAATGTTAAATACCAAGGGCTGGAGATGAGACCTTGGTGCAGGAGTTGATGTGGGAATGGGGTTGGAAGGAGGCACCTCAATAACCAGAGGCGAGGATTGCCTGGGTTCCTTGGGTTGAGAGGATTTCAAGGTCTGAGAAGAAACGGAGGTAATTGATGCTGTGGCGGGGTCATAATTAATGACCAAAGGTGGTTTGGATGATGGAGTAGGTGGAGGAGCAACAGCCTGGTTGCAATTAATGATGAGAGGGGTTTTGGTTACATTAAGCTGGGCCATGAGAGAAGCGGCCCGGTTCAAAGAGGCATTAATGTCCTCTGCAGTCTTGCCATTTCCTTTATTTCCAGAAATGACATTGATTTGTTCCCCTATCTTTTCTTGGTCAAAATAGACCTTAACGGACGTCCCTATTGGTGCAATTAACTGCGAGGGATCAAACGTTCTAGGTCCAGAAGAGACGGTCCCTACGAAATTGGAAGGACCAGCCCATTATGCTGGGGCAGAGGATTCTGACCAATGTCAGTCCTGGCGGGAGAGGGTGCAGCCGTGTTAAACAACAAGGTTCCCTGATCGATCAAATCCTGGATAGCATGTTTTAACGGCCAACACCTGTCTGTAGGTGTCCTGGTGCACCCATATGGTATTCACAGGTGGTAGAGGGATCGAAATTCTTTCCCTTTGAAGCATTCGGATTTGGCTCTTTCAGGGTAACATACCCTGCGTTTAACAAAGTTGGCAATAGCTGGGATGGAGTCACAGGAAGAGGGGAAAGGACTCTATTCCTTCTGGACGCCATCCAAGCGTCTCTCTCCTCTTTCGAGAATACCCTTTTTTGGTTGGGCATTGCTGCTTGAGGGACATTAATGTTGAGAGGGTTTTGATAGGTCGACTGCGGCTGCACTGGGCTGGATGGAGTTGCAGAAATGTTGACTTGGAGTGGTTTTTTGGATGGTTGGGATACTACCTGACTGACTTGACTTGACTTGAGAGGCCTGACTTGAGAGGCGGCCTTTCTCCACCTTTTGGCATACTACCTGACTGTCTCATCTCTTCCCTTGCTCATCTTCATCATATCGTACTTATCTGGTACAATGTCAACGTTGAAACGGTACTGAGCGAGGAAAGCATCAGCCAGATCCTTCCACCTTCTGATTCTGCCGTGGTCCACTGTTGCAAACCACTTTAAAGCGGCTCCTGTCAGGCTTCTCTGGAATAACTGGATCAGGATGCCATCATCCCGGCCAAATTGGCACAACGCCCCACAGTAGAGCTTCAGATGGCTCATTGGGCATCCTGTGCCATCATACTTTTCAAAGTCTGGGCATTTAAATTTGGCCGATAGGCATGCGTCGGGGTACATGCAAAGATCCTTGAAATTGGTTCCACCCAACGTGTTGATCCCTCTTACTTCTTTCAGTTCTTCTTGGATGGACTCCAGCTTGTCCAAGAATTTTCTCTCCACTTCTACCCTCAGTCTCTCCTTTTCTTTCTCCTTCTCCCTCTCATATTCAGATTCCTCCTCCCGGATTAAGATAGGCTCGGGGTTTGGTTGGTAGAGTTCAGGTTGAGGTGGGATAAGTTGGACTGGTGGTGGAAGATCAGTCTGGGGTGGAGCCTGTAGTGGTGCATTGTGGGATGATGAAGCCTGATGAACCTGAGCCTGCGCCTGCTGCGCCTGCATCTGAGCCTGAGCGGCTTGGTTGGCCAGCAAATTCTCCAGTAGTTTTGTCATCCCTGCCACTTGCTCTTGCAGTTGAGCAAAAGCTTCAGCAGACACAGTAGATTGTTCTTCAATAGGGTTCATGGTGGCAGATCTTAGTCTCTGAAAACGTCGGGGAGCAATGATTGCAGTACGAAGCGAAAACCTTAGAAATAAAGAAAAGAAGCAATATCAGTATCCCAATAAATCATGTTTACACACCTACGAATGCATGCATGCAGGCTCGGTGAACAGGAGTTTGGGATTTTCCTTGTATTCATATTTTTTACTTTTTGGGCTTATGGTTAAAATAACCTTATCAAAATGAGGTGATTGATACGAAAAAGATCAAACCACCGAAATTCTGTCGGAGTATTCTAGGGCCTCCAACATGTCCCACAAAAGATGATGTGGCTATAGTAAAAGCCTATAGTCAAATCATGCATTGGAATTACACAAGCTTCCAAGGGCTTATGCATTGGTTGGTACGAAAAAGACTAACCAATATTGGAAAATTCTAGGGCTTCCAACATATCCCACAAAAGATGAGATGTCCAAAGTAAAAGTCCTTAGACAAACTTGAGACTTGGAATTACGGAAGCTTCCAAGGGCTTATGCTTTGGAATTAAGGCTTCCACAACCTCTTGAAATTACGCAGGCTTTCAGGAACCTATGAATTGGTTGGTGCAAAAAAGACCGACCAAGGTTGGAATTGAGGCTTCCACAGCCCCCTGAAATTACGCAGGCTTCCAGGTGCCTATGATTTTCAAAATTCAGGCTTTAGAAGGCCTATGAAGATTTTGAAAAATTTTGGAATTTCAGGCTTCCAGGAGTCCTATGAGTTTCTAAATTCAGGCTTTAGAAGGCCTGTGAAGATTGTGAAAAATTCTGGAATTTCAGGCTTCCAGGAGTCCTATGAGTTTCTAAATTCAGGCTTTAGAAGGCCTATGAAGATTTTGAAAAATTCTGGAATTTCAGGCTTCCAGGAGTCCTATGAGTTTCTAAATTCAGGCTTTAGAAGGCCTATGAAGATTTTGAAAAATTCTGGAATTTCAGGCTTCCAAGAGTCCTATGATTTGATTTTCTGAAATTCCAAGGCTTTCAGATGGCTAAAATATTTTTGATTTCCCCCCTTAGGTGTTTTGAGTTAAAAAGAGACTCAATTTGCCTTTAAGGTGGTGATTTATTTGAAATTTTCTTTCATTGGATTTTTAAATGATTATTTGCTTGGAATTCAAAGGTTTCCAAGTGACCCACAAATTGCTCTTTGGAAGAAACCTTAAAAGTTTGAACACTTTATGATTAAGGATTTCTTAAAGATTAATTTTTTGATTGGAATTTGCCCCATTTTAGAAGAGTTGATCTTTCTTTTATGAATTGTATTACACCTTAAGCTTAGCATGTTTTGGAAGCTTATTGTGATCTCCAAGTTCAATTCTTGAGATTGAAGTATGATTAGGTTGGTTATTTGAACCAATTCTCTTTGAATCATTTACTTCACTTAAGATGGGTTAAGCGGTCAAATTGGACAAAAAGAGCCCAATGTGGACTTAACCCCAAAATTAAGGTGCTTGACCTGTTTTTTGGTTTGAGCCAACTTTTATTTTATCATTTTCACCTTTGAGTTGAGTTAATTTGTTCAATTTAGGTGAATATGTTCAAAATGACCTTAATCTCTTGATTTGGGTGTATTTAGAATGATTTATATGCCATTTATCCTGTTTAGCACACCTGCCCACTTGCTTATATGACTTAGGGATGAAAGGACCCAGAAATGTTTAATTAGCAAGGCTGGAATAGGATTTCGGCTTAAAACCGTACATTCAGAACGGTTTGGCCCAAACCGTATGATACATGCGGTTGCAACGAAAATACAGGCAACCGCATACTCAGGACGGTTTTAAGCCAAAAAACAGATTTTCGATTTGTTTCCTTTTCCAATTGGTTTTATTAGCTTGGTTACATGCCCAAACACACTGTTCACCACTGGGTGGCTTTCGGACTACCCCAAATTGGGCATTTGACACATCAAATAGTACTAAAAGCCCACTTAAACCATGAATTTCATGAGATTGCATGGGGAGACCACAAATATGCACAAAAAGATCCCTTAAAATAAAAGAAATATGTTACAGTACAAATTGGCCTTCAAGGGCATGAATTAAAATAAAATTACAATTTAGCCTCCTTGGGCTTGAGAAATGAGAATTTCTAAACAAAAGGAAAAAGAAAAGACCCTTTGCACCAGCAGCTCCTGGGTGTCCTTCACACACAAATTTCCGGCAAGAAAGAGGATTAGCCATATTCGTACAAAGGAGGGCCTAGGCTCCCTCCTAAAATGGACACCTAATGCATGGGATTTGGGACTTTTGGGTGCCTCCTATGGGCATTTGGGTAGAATAACACCTAAGGAGAGTAAAAACTCTCTCTAAGGGCTACACCAATCCTAGCTTAACAACAACTTTCTGGGAAAAGAAAATCCCAAACAAATGGACACCATGAGCATGATTCTTACAAAGTATGGAGATTATCACAGGGAAAAAAATTGAAAATACCTTGTTACCTCATGTTTACCTTCAAAATGGTATCCATATCATACCTTGGGTCACCTGAGCCATGCAAGACGGCCTTCCCTCATTACAAACCCTTTCCCCATCGCATTTGGTTTATTTTGGCCAAAAGGGTGTTTCTCCACCTTCGCGTAGGGGTTTTGGGTTTTGGCTTATTGGCAACTTAGAGCTCAAGCCTAGTGTATGACCAGAATTCTAGATCCACCATGTCATCACATTATTGGCTCAAAGTCTCTAAGGTGAATGTTTTCACTTTCGCTTTCCGAAGTAACGACCTCGGTGCGCCAAGCTACACACATTCTTGTTCAACTTCCTATAGGTGATAGGTAGGCTGTGTAAAAAGAGAAAAGGTGCACAAGTGCATTTAAAAAAAAATGGGTCACATTCAACACAACGTCCCACCCTTACCACTCTTTTTTCGTAGCCATGCAAGCCATACACACACCAAGGCATGATATAGAGATCAAATTTGATAAGGAATCACAAGCATATCAAGGTAATACAAACCGAGCATGCTCAATCTAAACATGCATTCTCACAAATCATGTAAACATAGAAGCATGTTATCATTTTACACAAAAGCATTCAACCATGGTGAGCATGCTTTTGACATATTCAAAATATCTCTTAAAAAACCCTTATCTCATGCTCAATATCATTAAAATCCTAATCAAAACATGCTCATCATATAAACATAGTAGCCTAGCATGGTAAAACTAGCTAGGTCTCCTAACATGGTTTTGAACATAAACAAAGCATACACACATGACATGGCATATTGTCTAAGGTCTTACATTCTCTATAAGTAGAAGCATTCCAATCAGCATGCTTATTTCAATCAATCAAAACAACAAACAATCAATAAAATCAAACAAAGACTAAGCATGCAAAACATGGCTCAATTCCGCAAATGTCCCCAGCAGAGTCGCCAGTTGTGAGACATGGAAATATCATCTAGGATGACCTCCGATATCGTCACGCGGGGATCGATAAAAATAAGAGTCACCACCATCCATTTTAAGGTGTGAATGGACACCAAAGGGTTCATCTATGCCTAATAGAGCCAAAGTAGCTCTAATACAAGGAAAAATCCAGAGATCAGGTAAGGGGAATTATTTATGAGCGGGGGAAGGTGTTAGGCACCCCCACTCATCCGTCTAAGACGATTGCCACATGCTTGCTTATGTTAGAAATTGTTTGCTAATAAAATGAACAAAGAGGTGCTTATAACAAGCACAATGTGTGTGACCATTCCACATGAGAAGTCTAATGAGCTTAGACTCTCTTCGTGGATTCATCACTTCTAAAACTTCATGAGTGAATGGAAATCAAGGTAAAAAAGAAGAAAAATCAAGCTAAGGCAAATCTGAAGAGATCAGACTAAAAGAGCTTGAAAGCTTCGATTAACCATAACTCGCTCAATTTAAATCCAAATCCAATGAAACCAAAGTCATTTGAAAACTGGTATATAGTAGAGTGTACAGTAAAAATTTCAACTCAATCCGATTCAAAATAAGAGAGAAATCCACATCTGAAATTTGCTGTTTATAATATATCAAAAGTGATGAGTAGTCATTTTCAAAGTCCTATTCGTGGAGTTTGGCTCAATAAAATTCCATGAAAATTGGTAGGGAGGAAGTATGTGGTGCCATCTTTCCAAAGAGATAAGCCTTACTCCAAACTCTATCCGGATGTGGCTTGTGTGCTCTCTTGAACAGGCCTAGAAGACCACAGATTGGCTCTGGACTATGCCAGCAAGCACCTCTGAGTCAACTGAGTACCCAAGGCCCAAAACAGATCAAAATCTACTGAAACCAATTGGAAATGAAAATAGACTTCTCAAGGAAAACTCAGGAATTGGAATCACTCAAAACGGATTAAAATTGAACAAACGGTGCACTATCAAAGCGGCGAGTTCAGCAATCTGGGCTGAACTGTCTTACAAACTTTGAACAGATGGTGTCAAAAATTGGCTACATCAACGTGGGTGAAAATTTCCAGATATAAAGTAGACATACTCATTTATCACATGTCTTTGGAATCACTCAAAAATTCATCCGGAGGATGAAGTTATAAGCATTCCAAGACAGGCCACAGATCTGCCCTATTTTGAAGATTTTTGGATAAAAAAAACCAAAATCATTGCATGTGTGCAAGTGAATTCGACCAAAACTCTTAAAATCAACAAAAACCATCTCATGAAGTTCTAGGATTCATTCTGAAGCTAATAAATCCTGATTTCCCGTATTAAACATGGAAATCCCGGATTTAGCTTATTTGATGAAAAATGGTGAAAAGTGTGTGTAAAGGTGTGGAAAATCACGCTTCTAGGAGAAGATTGGAATCCATTGCTATTGAGAACATGGATTCGCATCTTCTCTAGGAAGTAAATACAAAATAAATCAGAGAAGCAATCATAGGTTCAAAATAACCACACAATCATGCTTTTCATCATACGTAGGTTCTAAGCCTAGAGGATCCATTCCTACTTCTTTTTCCCAAGGCTCTCTCTTCATATTTTACGGCTAGAGAGAAATCCCAGGTACTTTGGAAGAGGTTTGGGGCTACAAACAATCACCAGGGCCTTACACTACAGAAAGGTAGAAGATGAGAGATTGCTGGAATGTAAAGAGAAGACTGGAAATGTAAAGAGAGCTTTACCTTGGTAGCTTGATCCTTCAGTAGACAATCCAGCAGAGTTTCTCCTTCTTCTTGCAGAGCTTCTATGCCTCAAATTGTCAGCCATTTGCAAGAGGAGGACCCCTCTATTTATAGGCCAAGCCAAGGGTAGAAAAGTCCCAAGGGTAGGCCTAAAAAGCCTTCTAGATTATTCCAATTCTCCTCCAAGGCTTGAATTGGAGTAATTCAGCAAGTTTCGGAGGGTGAAATCGGGAATTCAAGTCCCTGAGAGAGAGGTAATATGCATAAATAAGGCCCAGAAATCGAGCCATTTCGCAAATCCCCGAAACAGCCAAAACCGTATGCACAGTGCGGTTTCAATAGAACCGTCACTATAAGTGCAGTTTCTATGCAAATTTAACCAAACCACACATACAGGGCGGTTCAATTGAGTTACGCTCGTCATGATTGCTGTCGACGTGGGTCAACGGCCGAAGCTTCGCGAAGCCACGTGGCATCTCACGCAACAAGCATGGATATCAACCATACTGTGTGTGCGGTTGCAACCGCACATATAGGGCGGTTGAGACCAAAATTGCAAAAACCGTTCATTCAGTACGGTTAGCACCACTTTTGAGAGTTTTTGAGTTTTTGACAAATGTCAATGTTCAAATAAGACATTTAAAACCCCTTTTGAGTATTCTCTTATATCGAGGTGCAATTTGGGGTGTCTATAGTCACCCACTTTTTGATTTATATTTATGTGCATAATTTACCCAGAGACTTTGGATAAGTGGTTCGGTTGTAACCCAGGGAAGTCTGTGGACACCTTGAGTTACCCCGCTAGATAGCGGGTTCCCGTGAGTCGGAATTTAGGCGAGTTGACTCAATTAGCTTGCATGCAGGCTTTTCTTAAAATTAGGCCTGTTTAGGACCATGACAGCAATACAAAAGTCTAGGTTATTAAGATGTGGTCAAACAATGGCCGACCCTACACATGAAATAAACAATATAAACAGGCACTTGAAATAAACAATATAAAAAAAATTTATAATTCTCCCTTAAAGTCAATGACCGACCCCACGCATGCAAAGAGAGGAATGACTATAAATGAAATATATGCACAACTATTTAAATTTTAGTGACTAAAAAGATTGTTTGTTACTTTTCTTTTCTTTTTTTTTTCAATTGTATTCTTTATTTTATTATTATTTTATTTTTGTTTGTTTTACTGTTCAACATCTCCAAACGATGAACAATGCTTCTTTCTTTTTGTTGTTGATGTTTTACAAATATTTACTTTTAAGTGACTAACATGCTTTTGTTTTTGAAGTGACTAACATGCTTAAGTGACTAACATGCTTTTGTTGTTGAATGTTTTACAAATATTTACATTTAAGTGACTAACGTGCTTTTGTTGTTAAATGTTTTACAAATATTTACATTTTTTTTTGTTTTACTGTTCATCATCTCCAAACGATGAACAGTACCCTCTTTTTTTTGTTGACGTTTTTGGGTTTGGCTATTGCAGCCAAACTGATTTTTTATTCTTTTGCTTTCTTTCTTTTTTTCTTTTATCTCTCATCTTGCTTCCACTTTGATCAAATTACGGATGATACGATGGATTTAGAGAGGCGTCATAGTGACAAAACGAAATTCAGGAGGAGACAGAGGGTTGAGTGTTATGTTATTATTTTTATTTCACCATGCTTAGCCATCGTAATGGGTTTGCACATACAAAAATTAAAAATGTAACATGAAGGGAAATCAGCCAAGACAAGCAAGCAAATTAAAAACGTGATAAATCATGCAACCAAATCCATTTAACACCCAATATGCAAATTGAGATATGAGCCTGAAACAGGAATCCGGTGGCCTTTTATAATTTGAATATATCTGAAGATGCTAACAAAATTCAGAATACCTTATTGAAGTTTGATCGAGTTGTTGGAGTTTCCCTGATGCAGCAGCAGCACATTGAGAGGATTTTAACGTGTTGCCTTCTTTCTCTCTTCTCCCACTTCTCTCTATCCCTCTTCGTCTCCTTTCTTGTTTTCCCTCTCCTTTTTTTCCTCCGTAACTCTTGTCCTCTTTTTTCTTTTTTAAAACGTCCTCCCTTCTCTTTTAAAGAGAAGGGAGAAGGAGATGAGGGAGGCACTAGGCAGGCAGGCCCACGTGGGCCACCTCCCCTCCCTCCCTCAAAATTTTTTTTATGTTTTATTTTCCCCTTTTTTTATGTTCGTTTCTTTTTTTTTTTTTTTTTAAAAACGATTTTCTCCCTTCAAAGAAGGTAGAAGGAAATGGGGGAGGGGAGGCAAGCCCACGTGGGCCACCTCCCCTCCCACAAATTAACATTAGATAGGGAAGGGCGGTTTCGCCCCTCCCTCATCTAAATTTTAAAAAAAAATTTTTTATTTTATTTTCCCTTTTTTTCTTTTAGGTTAGTTTCTTTTTTTTATTTTAAAAATGGTGTCCTCCCTTCAGAGAAGGGAGAAGGAAATGGGGGAGGGGAGGCAGGCCCACGTGGGTCACCTCCCCTCCTATCCAATCCTTATTCAATAAGGAGGGGCGGTTTGCCCCTCCTTTATCTAAATTTTATTATTATTTTTTTTGATTTTCTTTTCTTTTTTTATTTAAAATTTTATTTTATTTATTTTATTTATTTTATTTATTTTATTTTATTTCATTTTTTTAACCTTTTATTCTTTTTTCTTTCATTTTTTATTTTTACACATTGCTGCCCAATGACAAGCTTGAGACATATAGGTTTGCCACATGTCAAACCAAATCTTATAAATTTACGAAAATGCCCTTCAAACTGTTTTGGCCATAACTTCATTGTTCAAACTCCAATTCACTCAAATTTAATTGCGTTGGAATCGTATCGAAGCGTACTTTTCAATGGTGCAAGAGTTACTGGCCAAATCAGCTTCTAACAAAATGACAAATTTTTAGCTCTTTGTTTCAGCTTGCTTAGGGTTTTGCTTTGTTTAGTACTTTTGGTTAGAACGAAACTTGTGTGCTTACACCTGGTCCAAAGAGGAGTTAATATCCTCAGCAGCACTTTCATTCCTTTTGAAAATCATGTTTATTTCTTTTTCCTTATTTTCTCTATTAAAATAAACTTTGACCGTAGTCCCTATAGGAGCAATTAATTGAGAGGGGTCAAAGGTTATTTCATTAGAGAAAATTGCCCCTATAACATTGGATGGGCCTGCCCCATGATGCTAGGCCAAAGGGTTTTGACCAATGTCAGTTCTAGGAGGAGAGGGAATCCCCGTATTGAAAGACAGGGTATTCTTGTCTATCAAATCCTGAATAGCGTGTTTTAATGGTCAACACTTGTTAGTAGGGTGCCCTGATGCACCCATGTGAAAATCACAAGTGGTGGAAGGATCAAAATTTCTCCCCTTTGATACATTCGGATTTGGCTCCTTTAAAGTAACATACCTCGCTTGCAATAAGGTAGGTAGTAATTGCAATGGAGACATTGGGATAGGGGTAAAAATCCTATTCCTCCTCGATGCCATCCAGGCATCCCTCTTTTCCTTGGTGAAAACTCTTTTTTGGTTTGATTGTGCTGCAAGAACATTAACCCTTACGGGTGCTTGTTGGGTGGACTGGGTTGATGACATTGGAGTATGGAGAGGGGTGGAAACATTGATCTGGATAGGATTATTGGGGACAGATGGTTGCTGTACCATGTTCACCTCCCCTTCTTTCTTGTTCTCATTCTTTTTCATCCCATTTCCTTTCTTTAGGGTGGAGTACTGTTGACTAACCATGGTGGAATGATCAATTATCTTGCCGGATCTAATCCCATACTCAATCCGGTCGACCACTTGTACTAGGGCAGCAAAATTGGTGTAGTCTAACCCACCAAGTGACTGTAGAATAGTTGCCTCAGTGTGCTAATGAATGTAGAAATCATTTATGGCTCCAACATTGGTGGCATGACCTGAGAGGCAGTCTCTCTCCACCTCTTGGCATATTGCCTCATAGATTCATCCTTACCTTTGTTCATCATCATCATGTCGTACCTATCTGGCACGATTTTTGAGTTGAATTTGTATTGGGCTAAGAAGGCATCTACCAAGCTCCTCTGGAAGAGCTGAATTAGTATGCCGTCATCCCGGCCAAATTGGCATAAATCCCCACAGTATAACTTTAATTGGTTCATTGAACAGCCTGTGCCATCATATTTGTCAAAATCCGGACATTTAAACTTGGCCGGTAGACATACATCGGGGTATAGGCACAAGTCTTCGAAATTCATGCCTCTAAATGCATTAACCCCTTTCATTTCCCTCAGCTCGTTTTGTATCATCTCCAGCTTATTCATGAACTTCTTTTCCATCTCCTCCCTCATTTTTTCTTTTTCTTTTTCCTTCACCGATTCAGTTTCCTCCTTCCCGATCAGTATGGGTTCAGGAATTGGTTGGTGGAATTCAGGTTGAGGTGGGGTATTGGGTTGTGGTGGAGGTGTTTGGTGGGAAGTGGAGGCTTGGTTTTGAGCTTAGGCCTGCTGGGCCTGAGTTGCTAGTAAGTTTTCCAGTAGTTTGGCGAGCCTCGCCACTTGATCTTGTAGTTGAGCAAAGTCTTGAGCAGGACTAGTTGATTGATTCTCAGTAGGATTCATTGTGCGAGCCCTTAATCTGGTCATGGGAGCAATGGTTGAAAGTATCCGGATACCTTGATAAAGAAAACAAAAGAAACATATCAGTATCTTTTTTAATCATATCCACACACCTATGAATGTATGTATGCAAGTTAAGTGAACATGAGTTTGGAGTGTTTTTATATCTTTTTGTTCTTTTTTTTGGAAATGGTTTAAAATTAACCTTCTTGAATGGAGTTGGTTGGTACGAAAAAAAGCAACCAAAAGAATTGTTGGAATATTCTAGGGCTTCCAGCATATCCCACAAGGTATGAAATTCCTAAAATAAAGCTTTTAGACAAATCACAGAATGTCTTGGAATTACTCAAGCTTCCAAGGGCTTATGAATTAGTTGGTACGAAAAAAACCATCCAGATAATTTGTTGGAATATTCTAGGGCTTCCAGCATGTCCCACAAGATACGAATTGGAATTAAGGCTTCCATAGCCTCCTGAAGTTACATAGGCTTTCAGGAGCCTGTGAAGGGTTCTAGAATCACGCAAGCTTCTAGAGGCTTATGAAGATAAAATTCTGAAATTTTAGGCTTTCAGAGATCCTATGAGTTTCTAAATTAAGGCTTTAGAAGGCCTATGAAGTTAGGGAATTGCTCAAGCTTCCCTAAGGCTTATGAGAATTTGAAATTCAAAGGCTTCTGGTGATCTATGAAATCTGAAGTTTTTGAAGGCCTTCAGTTGTCCTATGAATTGAATTTATGAAATTCCAAGGCTTTCAGATGCCTATGAAGGGCTAAATGGAATTACTCAGGCTTCCAAAGGCCTATGAAGTTAAAAATTTGAAATTCAAAGGCTTTCAAAGGCCTATGATATTTTTGAATTTTCTTTAATGCTTTAAAGTTGAAAAAAGTGACTCAAGCTGCTTTAAAGAAATTTATTTCTAAATCTTTCTTCACTTCTTTTTTTTTTTATTTTTCATTTTCATTTGCTTGGAATTCAATGGTTTCCAAGTGACCCATTTGGGATTCTAAGGTTCCCAAAAGACCTATGGTTTGATAATCCATTTGTTCGTTGAAAGAAGTCTTTTAACACTTTATGTTTGAAAGCTTCTTATCAAAGAACATATTTTTAAATTGGATTTGTTCTTATCAAACTTTGGAGATAAAATGATTTGAGCTTTTTTTCATTATTCTCAAATTGGACTACACTTCACAATTTAGGTTTAGAACATATTTTGAAACCTTGGTGTGATTTCAGTGTTCACACTCTAAAATTGAAGTGTTTAAGTCGATTAGGATTCAAACAGATTTTTCTTTGATCATTTGCACCCTTAAGTTGAGTTAAAGGTTCAAATTAGGTGAAAATTATCCAAAATGAGCTTAACCCTTTGATTCAAACGAATTTGGAAGGATTTGAATGCCATTTATACTTATTGAAGTGCTTGTTATTTGTTTGTATCATTTACAAATTAAGAAAACTCAAACTCATTAGTTAAAATTGACTTTTAGGCTTCAATCCGCATATTCAATGCGGATCAGCTTTAACCGCATATACATTGCGGACAAGTTCTGTCTACATAGTAACTGCGATCAGGTTAAATCCACATACATACTAAGTGCGGATTACTGACAGATTTCAAGCTTTTGCTTTCCAATCAATTTTGTTAGTTTGATTATTCATCCAAACACACTGTTCATCATTGAGAGGCTTCTAAACTGTCCCCAAATTGGACTTTGACACTTATTGTTGTAAAAAATGCATGAATGCCCATGAACCTTATGCAATTAGCAAAAGAAAGTGTATAATAAACATGTACATAGATTCTCAGTGTCTTCAACAAGCACAAACATATGAAAGGAACAAATAAATTACAATTTTGCCTTCGAGGGCTGAAATAAAATTACAAATTTGCCTTCTTGGGCTTGCAAAGGAAAATAAAATTCCTAGGATAATTACAAGTATTGACTTCTGTACCAACACCTCTTTGATGTCTTTTCCTTCGAATTTCCTGCAAACAGAGAGTTAGTACTATGCACACAAAGGAGGGCATATGCTCCCTCCCCAATTTGACACCATATGCATGGATTAGGTTGCCTCCTATATTAATTTGGGTGGGATGACTTTTAAGAAGAGTTAATACTCTTCCTATAGGCTACACCAATCTTAGGATACAGTACCTCATTGGGAAAAATTCCGTCCCAAACATATGGACACTATGACACTTACTTTACATGATATGAAGGTAATTCTAAAAACTAAGATTACCTTGTAACCTTGTGTTTGCCTTCAATATGGTATCTATATCATTCCTTGGCCTTGTGAACCATGCAAACGGCATTCCCTCAATTACAAACCCATTTCCCCCATCGTAATTATTTATTTTGGCTGAAAACGTGTTTCTCCACCTTCAAGTGTAGGGGTTTTGGCTTAATGACAACTTAGATCTCAAGCCTAGTGATGACCAGAATCAAAGATCCACAATGTCATCACATCATTAGCTCAAAGTTCTAAGGTGAATGTTTCCACTTTCGCTTTTTGAAGTAACGACCTTGTTGTGCCAAGCTACACACATTCGGGTTCAACTTCCTATAGGTAATGGGTAGGCTGTGTAAATAAAAATAAAAATAAAAAAGTGCACAAGTGCATTTGAAAGTAGGTGCATTCAATACAACGTCCCACCCTTGCCACTCTTTTTCGCAGTCATGTATATATACATTCACAGTCCAAGGCATAATACGGAGTACATATTTGAAATAAATAAACACAAGTGAACAAGGCAACCCTAAAGTACCTAAGCATGCTCCTGTTAATCATACATGCAAAACATCAAACAAGCATGTGAGCATGTTATCGCCAGTTGTGAGACATGGAAAATCATCTAAGTGACTTCCTCATCATTACACGGGTATAATAAAATCAAGGAGTTGCCACCATTCCCTTTTAGGTGTGAATGGATAGCAAAATGATCATAAAAGTAAAAATAAAGTAAAAAGTAACTCTAGTTCAAGGTTAAATCCAGAGATGGGTAAGGAGATTAGGTTATGAATAGGGAAAGGTGTTAGGTACCCCTATTCATCCACACAAAGTGGTTTCCAAGTGCTATTCATGCTTAAAAAAGGCTTGCAAGTGAAACTCAATCAAAAGTATAAAAAAGGAACAAAAAGGGTGCATGGTTCTTCCATATGAATGACCCAATTAATTCTAGACCCTCAATATGAATACACCATTTCTAAGTTTTCATGATTGAATAAGAAATCAAAATAAACTTAAAGAAAGTAAAACTAAAGCTAAACTTGGAAAACCAACCTTAGGTTAAATCATTGAAACCTTGTAAACTCAACATGATACAAGTTGAAACCACTCAAAATACATTGAAGAATAAACTTGTAACCATTTAGGGTACAGATCTGGCCTAGATTTCTCATTAATTGGGATAAAGAAGCCAAATCCACCCATGTTGGTGAAAATAACATCAAAACGGGAGAGTTTAGACCATATGATCCTCTCTCAAAGATTGAAACCATTTCATGAAACCTTAGAGATTATTTTAAGGCTTTTGATTTCAGATCTACCATATTGATCATGGTAAATCTAAAAATCTAGCCCATATTAAACAAAAGAAAGAAACTAGTGAAGTGGGTGATGTTGTGTGAGAAATCAGAATTTTTGGAGGAAAAAGAGGACCTAATGCTATGAACAGCATAGATCCATGTGATTCCTCCAGATTCGAATTAAAATCATGACAATATCACCACACAGAGGATATCAAAGGGCATATAAAAGATCATCACAAAATGGGGTTCTAACCTAGGGATCCATTCCCAGTTCTCATTTCCTCTAGCTCTCTCTTCAAGTTTTACAGCTAGAGAGGGTGCTTAAGGTACTTAGAGATGGGTTTGGGGCTACAAACACAAGCAGGTTTTTATTCTACAGAAAGGGAGAAGATGAGACTACCCTAAAATTAAGAAAGAAAAGAGAAGAGGAGAGGCATACCTTGGTTGTTTTGAGAGACTAGAGAAGCAGTGGTTCCCTTCTTCTCTAGGAGCTCTTTTAGCTTCAATTTCCAGCCATTTGCTTGAGGAGGAACCCTCTATTTATAGACGAACTCAAGGGTATAGGAGATCATAAGGGTAAGCCAAAGTTTGGTTCTAGATTCTTCCAACTTAGTTTTAAAACATGATTTGGAGTAAATCTAAAAACCATGAAGGGAAAATAGGGGAGATCACGTCCCCTAGAGAGAGGTAAAAGTAGTAAATAAGGCTCAGAATCCGAGTATTTGAAAAAATGCGCAAATTGCACGCGACCGCATATAGTATGTGGTTTTGTTCTGTCCACATACTATATGCACAAGTGAAAATCGCACAATGTATGCGGATGAAGCCAATTCGCATAATGTATGCGGGCAGTGCCTGTTTGGCCAATTTTGAAATTCTGACATGTGTAAAAATTCAATTAAGGCCTTAAATTTATTTTCATTCATTTTCTCATTTTGTAGTACAATTTGGAGTGTCTACAACTGCCCCCTCTTTGCTGGAATTGGAACCAAATCTCCCGAGCGTGACACATCAGCATTGATCCACTAAACCCAGAGAAACTCCTCTTCTGCACTCGCACTAGACAACGAAACCCTAGGCAAACTTTGCCTCATCACCAATACCAGTTCCGCCACACTTGCATTGGTCTCCATTGATGTTAGTGAACCAGGTACGTTAAAATTCAAATGCCATTATTTAACGAGCCCCAGTATTTTTCTCATAAATTTGTTTTTGCCACACTCTTCTAATGGCGTCGTTGGGATGATTCTTCTCATCACTTAGACATGGGCAGTGGAGCTCTCAAAGAAGCCCGTCTTCATTACAAGACTTCCGTCGCTTCTCTCCAGGCTACTCTCACCGCCATCCCCAATTCTCAGATGGTAAACCAAAACCGTTGATTCAGTGACGATACGGTCCAAAGATACGTGAACTGGTTAGGTATCATGCCCATCCCCAATTCTTCGTTTATTTTTTGGTTTGCTTATGATCCCATTTTACTTGCCCTTTTGGGTTTTGGATTCCCCTACGTTGGTTTTTCAATCTTCTTCTCTCGATTCTTTGTGTAATTCTGTTAAGTAGTTGTTTTCTTACCTACTACTGGAATAGTTAGTTGGTGATATTCCGTTCCACACTTCTAGCTTCTGTTAAAGTTCCTGTGTTGATGTGCCTCCAGTACCGGAACAGAGCAGGTGGCATAGAAGTTCCTGTATGTGCCTTCTGTTAAAAATTTGTCTTAGGTTGCAAGATTGTGTGTTTCATAATTTATTTATTTTTTAGTGTCCCTTTTCCAATGAATGGCCCATTATAACTGTTCCAATCTCTGCTTTCTTAGAACGAGTAGCTTAATCATATCATCTTTGAGGACTAACTCGGTTTAATAACTAGGTTTCTAACGTCAGAGTTGAGTGGCATCCAAATCTCTCACAATCTTAATCTTTCTGCATCTAACGATGCGAAGCCCATCTCAACTCTCAAACTTCCGTTTCAGCTGGTTCCACGTAAGTTCTCTTCTTCTTCCCAGATGGAGTTTCGAATTTTTTTTTTCTATTCTGTTTTTGTTTGTTTGGTTTGTGTTAATTAGTTGAGGGGGGTGAAACAAATGTTTGGGTACTGAAGAATCGTATATCTTTGCCCCCATTTCAGTTTATGTAATTCCTGACTTTTTTATGTTAATTTTTAATGTTGGTGGAGTCTTCAAGTTCTTTATCTTAATTTATACAATGATATTATTTCTCCATGATATGGGATGTCGATCCAAGTGTTCTCTATTTCTTTATTATTTTATCTCCATCATGCTACTGGGTTCTGCTAACATGGATTCATAGTTGGCATTGGATTCCCAAAAAGGTCTCTCATTGTATCAAAATCATAAGTACGTGCATGAGTTGTTAGTGCAAATTAATCTTCAAGCAAACTGTATAACGCAATATGGGTTCTCTTTGTATAACACAATTTGGATTCTTTTTTTATTTGACAAATCTTCGGCGGCTCGAACCCCAAACTTTGACATCCTTATTTGCACATAAGTTGATATTTGTTGGGTGAGCTTTTGTTATTGCTGGATTTTGTCTCTTTAAAAGTTTTTGCTACTTTTAGATGTCAAGCTTTTCTGTTTATTATTTTTTGAGAATTAATTTTTATTTTTCTGTAGGTACGTCTTGATTTCTACATGGATTTTGCTACTTTTATTCTTCTTCGTATTTCTATTCACATTGGCTTATTATTCTACAGCTGATTTTTGCCATTATTTGCTTTCATGCATCTATCATATTTGAGAAAGCTCGGTAATGGAAAATGATTGTTAAAAGATTAGAAAAGTTAAAAGGAAGGTTTTTTAGACTGAGAGGTGGTAGATTTCTTCTGTCAAATGCCCAATTGAACAAGGAAGATTGAGAGTTTGTAAATTGCAAAAAAGGTAACACTTTTGAGGGCTAACTACGGGTATATTTTGTAAAACCCTAAATTTTCACATAATAAATAAATAAATAATAAATAAAAGAAAATATGAGTTCAATTCGTAGACACAAATAAAAAGTGAAGATTGAGAGGATAAGTAATTCAAATAAGTAGTAAGTTGTAAATAAAGAAGGAATTTTAAGGAAAATTAGCCTAAAAGGGAAAAAGGGTATTTTGGTAATTTTCAGAAAAGGGTAATTAATAAATAGATCATTAAATAATAACTAGGACTAGAAAATAGAAGGAAATAATTTATTTAGACAAGTTAAGAATTAAAAGGAATTAATAAAAGCCCAAATGAGGAAAAAGGGCAATTAGGAGATTTCAAGTCTTAATTTGGAGAAAAAAGTAACATAATAAGGTTTTAGGTGATATTAAGGTTTAATTAATTATTATGCACGAAAATAGGTTGTAAGTAGGAGTTTAGATGATAAGAGATTTAATTAGTAATGTTTTAGTAGAAAAATAGAAGGTGGAGAAAAGTAGGAATTAATTAGAATGGGTTAGACTTTAATTAGACCTTGGTTGGGTTAGCCCAAATTAAAAGAACCTATTAGGGTTCGTTTAGGACTTCTAAAGCCAAGTATAAATAGGAGAGTAAGGTGAGATAAGAAAGAATTTTCATAGATTAAAATATGATAGAAAAGAGGAGGAAGAAGAGAAGAAGGCTGCTGCTGGAGCTGTCCGACCAGCCATCATAAAACCTCGATCGGAGAAAATCCGTACGGTGGATCAACTTCAAATTTAGAAGTTTTGATCTTCACAGATAGAACTACAATGTGAACGGTGGAGATTTGAATTTGAGAACTTTAGGTTAGTGCGTTTGGGAGCAGAAGTTGGGTCCAGAAGTAGAACTTCAAAGGAAGATGGATTTTAGCGTATAAGGCAAGTAGTAACCCTTGGAAAACTGGAGGAACTGCACGATTTCATTTTCTGTGATTTAATATGGTTTGAATGGATTAGTCAGAACTGTATTTACATGGAATCAAAGAGTTTATATTTTGGTGATTGGTATTCTTGAAGGATTTGTTAAATTAAAGAAAAAAACTTGGTTTGATCATGCAAATAATCGTAGGATGGTATTTAATTAATAAAAATTAATCTAGAAGGCTTTAGATATAATTTAGAATGTTAGTAGATTAATTTAGACTGATTGAACAAATAGCAAAAGCCTAAAAATCCGAAATTGGAAAATCTGGAAATTTATAGCATAAATTTACACGAGTGCTTAGGATCGCCGAGGACCGCCTAGCCTTGTAGAGGTAGGTGCTCTATGTAGAATTTGAAGATTTTGGGGATTTTTGTAATACGAATAAATATCCAATAATTTTTCTGATTAGTTAAGCAGACTAGCATCTTTATAAAGACCTAATTAAGGTATAAAAATTTATAAAATTAAATTGAAAAAATTAACCAATTAATTGAAGGTTATAATGTAAGGTTGGTGCATAAAAAGGGTCTAAACAGTATGGGATATTTATAGGAATAATACTACTGGAATTTATAGGTTAAAAACATCTTTTAAACTTTATTTTATGTCTGGAAGATATGCTGGAGAATAAATATACAGAAAACTTAAATAGAAACTATCTTAGGTGTTAAGATAGGAAATTGGATTCTAATAAAGGGATTAATAAGGAAAACTCTAAGCAAGACTTGAATTGCTTTTGGTTTGTACTTTAAATATGAATATTGGTTTCTGGAATTGCATAAACACTGATTTCTATCGAATTTATGATACATGAGCTTTACTTTGAATATAATTGGGAAATTGCATATGTAATTCTGAAAAAGGCTTTATTTGGATTATTAAGGATTGAATCATGGTTTTCACTTAGAATTGAATATTTTGGTATGGATTGGTATGTGGTATGATGTTGTTCACCTTACTTTTACGATTGGGTGATACGGCTTCTGTGGTTGAGTTGATACTAGCTTTTACGGCAGAGATGGGTAATCCTCTGTGTAGAGATGTGTAATCCTTTATAGGTAAAAGTGTGTACGCCTCCTACAATAGTGTGTCCTCCCATATGTGGTTTTATCGTGGTTTATGTCAATGGGCTTAGCTAGTTATGGATCCATAATTTGGCTGGTTAGCTAAGTGGTATTTCGTTTGGGTTGAGTTACTCTTTGTGCAAGCGCGCTTCCTTTACAAGTTAATTTGCTCTAGAAGGTCCTATTGTCTGTAAGGTCATTTTGAGCCTCGCTGGTAATTCCTGTACATGTGGATAAGCGACCATCTCCATGTATTGATTCCGGTGCTATATGCTGGTGGTACATGCCAACTCTGTTGAGTACGTGCGCAATTAGTCGATGACTACGGCTCTTATCTAAGGTGCGCTACACGAGTTTGAGTGTCTAAGTAGCATTGATATCAGTTGTACGGTGGTATAGCATTTGTTGAGTGTCATCTCAAATACTTATCATCTTTTTGAGTCTTGCAATGGCACGTGTTTTATCACTTTTGTTGGTTTTACCCCGATAACATCCAATTGCTGGTATTTATACATTATTATCTGTTTTTATTTAGAATTGCCATAAATAACTTGAACTCATCGCCTTATCGTTGATTAATCGCATACCCCATGACTATTTGCTTACATCAGACTGTTTCCAATTGCATGCACCTACTACTTGCTGAGATGTAAATCTCACTCCGTTTTCCCCTATTTTTCAGGTTTGCTTGGAGAGATCGCGAAGATGGGGTTTTAATTTGATGGTGTGAGACATGGAAAAATCAATTCAATGACTTCCTAATCATCACACGGGATTGGTTAAAAACAAAGAGTTGCCACCATTCTGTTTAGATGTGAATGGACACCAAAATCTCAAATAAGCACAAAAAAGCAAATTTAAGGTAAAAATAACCCTATTAAAAAAAACCAGAGGTAGGTAAAGCAATTAGGTTATGAACAGGGGAAGGTGTTAGGCACCCCTATTCATCCACACAAGGTGGTTACCAGGTATTATTCACGTTTTTCAAAGGAAAAAAAGGCTTGCTAATCAAAACAAAAGTGAAAGAAAAACAAAAGAATGTATGGCTTTTTCTCATGTGAATGATCCAATTAATTCTGGATCCTTCTTATGAAAACAAGAGCCATTTACTTGGGTTTCATGATTGACTGAAATCAAGATAAAGAAAGCAAATCTAAAGTGAAAACTTTAAAAATCTGGCTTCAAGTTAAATTCTGGAAATCTAGAAAAAATATGATTTTTATAAAATATTGCAGAATTGTACTTGAACAGTCCAGGATACAGGTATAGCCCAAATTTCACATTAGATCAAGAAATCAAAACCAAAAATACCCACGTTGATGAAGAACATTAAAAGGGGAGAACTTAGACCGTAGGGTCTTCTCTCAAAAATGAAAAGGGACTCAAAAACCACATCATGAAACCCTAGAAGTTATTTTCAGGCTTCTGAATCCAGATTTATCATATAGATCATGATAGATCTAGGATCTTAGCCTAATATCACAAAAATCACGAAAACAGTGCTGTAGGTGCAAAAGTGGTGAAAATCTCAATTTTAGGAGAAAAAAAGGATTTCATGCTATAAAAATCATGGATTCATAGGATTCATTCAGATTCAATCACAAGGTCATTAAAACATGAACAGGATATTCAAAGCAGCCATATCTCAGATTAGAGCACATGGGGATCTACCCAATGGATCCACCTGTTCTCTTTTCCCCTAGCTCTCTCTTCACGTTTTACGGCTAGAGAGGATTCTTGAGGTATTTAAAGACAAGTTTGGGAACACAAACATAATCAATGGCCTTATTCTAAAAAAAGAGAAAAACAAATTATGGGGTTCTATTCTAGGGATCCACCTGCCCCTTTCCCCTAGCTTTCTCTTCACATTTTACGGCTAGAAAGGATTCTTGAGGTACTTAGAGGCAGGTTTAGGAATACAAGTATAAGAAGGCTTTATTCTACAGTAATGGAGAACATCAGATTATTTCTAGAATTGAAGACAGAAAATAAAAGGGAAAATGGACTTACCCGGATTGAACAAGCAGAGCAGTAGGGATTCCTCTCTTCACTTGGAGTTCTTTAGACTTCAAATTAATGGCCATTTGCTTGAGAATCTGCCCTCTATTTATAGGCAAACCTAGGGGCATGGTTGGTCCAGGGGAATATACCATGATCCCCTAGACTGGATTGAAAATAAAAATAATGCCCATCCATGGCCAACAAGGATAATTCGGACGAATAAATAAATAAATTCGCTCATTTAAAGAGATATTTGGATGCAGATAAGGCTCAGAAATCGAGCAAGGATAAAATTCGTACAAATCTCCTGTGCCCGTATATATATTGTGGGCAAGTGGTGCCCGCATTCTTAATACGGGCACTGCATGTCCGTATAAAAAATTCAGGCGCGACCAGTCCGCATATACAATAAGGGCACTGCTTAAATGATTAGATTTTATGCCTTTTTGACCTGTTTTAAATCCCAATTAATATTTTTAATTATTTTCTCATTTTGTAGTGCAATTTGGGGTGTCTACGGATGGGTAGAATTGTAATTAGTATTAATGTCGCATGTTGATTGGACAAATTTGATTGTAAACTGAATTGCATATATTGATAAAAGAATTGTTTTATTGGCTACCAGAACTCTGATGTAATTAATTAGTATTAAAAATTATTGTGATTCTTAGTTTGTATCTGACCCCAGCTTCGTGATAACACCTCGGGTGTCGTTGTTGAACTGGACTTGGGTTGTTACAGTAGCGAACTGGGTTCGGGTTGGGTGCCGGTTTGCACTAACCCGGGTTCAGGGCGTTACATATTTCTTAAAATCACTCCTTTTAGATGATGAAATTTACATTTATGAAGTTTTGGTATGTGCTTACGGGAGATTTTGTTTAATTGAAAGTCTGAAAGTAAAAAATTCACCTGTAATGAGATTTGCAGATTCTAGATATTCTTTAACACCGATTTCAAGGAAATTTATTCAATCCCAAGCCTCTTTGTCATCCATTTCTTTGCATTCTGTTAAAATTAGAGTAGAATAGAGTAGCTGCTGACTGTTATTGTTCTGCAAAAGATGAGTAAAAGAAAAGCTTTAGGGTTTTCTATGTTCAAAAAGGTCTAGGAACTCGATGGATGTACAGTAGATTACAATTATTCAGAGGTAGTTATTTCTCTTTGAAATCATAGACTCGCTTCCTATTTGGTTTATATATATAGATGAAGAGAAGAAACATAGCAGCCATAAGGCCGCATCTGTCTTACTAGAGAAGATGAGGAATGAGTTCGATCACATTAGCCGAACTCATCAGCTCATTTGTGCAAGACTTGAGGGCTTTTAGAAAAGAGAGAGGGTGGTGCCCATACTTCTTGGTGAGGCGTATTGTTCACTTTGCGAATGAGATGTTTACAGTTATCAGTGCTTGGTTGATCCTAAAGTGGCCAGGATTATATCAAAAGAGATGTGGAGGGTCTATTTTGGTATTTGATGAGGCTCATAATGTGAGCTTGAGGAGGTAGACCCTTGAAGGGGCTCCCAAGAATCTTGATAAGATGGCCTAGGAGATTGATGGGTATGTGTTGGTTTGTATGGTTATGCTCAGCTTCTCTCTATATAAATACGTTCCATTGGTGGAGGTTAATTGCCTTCCAATTTTGGGCTTCTTCTGTACTTTTTAACTTTGATATAAACTAGAAGACCATGTTGGCACCTTTAATGGGTTTTTCTTTTACCATTGTCTCTGCAAAGAGAAACTTGAAAAAGATCTAAGCATGACTGCAAAGAGAAACCTGAGAAATATCTGCTACCTGTTTGACAAATTGCCTAAGTAATTTTGGACTCTTTCTACATTATTATGCAAGTTCATGTGCTTATTTGCGGGATCTGTTATACCTTTTTTTTTCCACACTAGAGTTTTGTTTTGTTTGCTATTAAATCACCCTTTTGATAAGTTACATAGTGCACTATTAAGTTTTGAGGCTTGAACATCCTTTGACGCATCTTTAGCATGAGGAAACTTCTTATTGATTGATCCAATTGCTGTCCAATGTAGCTTTAAGATCATTGTACACACTTATTTCTGAAAATATATATGTGCTATAGTATTTGTAGGTGACTAATAACTTGGTGTACCTCAATTAATATAATTGGTTGCACTTTACCCTGTCTGTTGTTAACTTCTAATAATATTCTAGACCCCATGCCGCACCCTGTTCATTTACTATGATCCAGCAAAAGAAACTGCAGCATCATCATTTCTCTTATTCTTTTTATGTTAGTTAATGAATGCCGTATTAAAGGTTGAAAAGGAAGTACAAAAGAAGAGAATTAGTATCAGAAGACATCTAAATTCCTATTTGGACTTCTGGATAGGCTATCTATCTTCCCATAGCCGATCTTGCCGCATAATAAACAAGTTCATCCTAGATGGCAGAAAACTTAATTTTTTCAATCACACGAGCAATGCCTGGTGTGTGGCCTCACCTTCCTAATATATTCTGCGGATTCTTTTTTTTTTTAATACTTTATTTTAGTTACTGATTAGTGCATTTTGTGTTGAAGATCGTACTACTTCTTGCTAATATAGGTAACTTGACTATTCCAGTTCAGGTTTGTTTTTCATCTTCCTTCCCTCAATATTTCTGGCTCTCCGTTTTCTCATTGTAACTGAGTGCGATACCTCAACTCGCTGTTATATACAAGCCGCCTCAATCACGAATTAAGACGGCTGACTTTGGCAAGTGTGTCAGAAATTGGTGAAGGTTAGTTTTCATGATTTGAAATTTTTTTATTCCAATAGTTTTTATTGTAGGTTGCGTGGATGTTAATTTGGATCATGACTTGCTGCCAAGAATTTTTAATCGTTGTTAATGTTTTTCATGGACATCGGACTTGGGGTGATTGAGTTGTTATGTTTGGGACTTTATTAGGCTTTCTTTTGTTAAACAGGAAATTAATCCTTTGATTAATTTAGAATTGCTTCTGCATATTGTTCTACAAGATACATTAATCCTTCAATTTTCTTAGACATGTATGTTGAGGTTTTTTTGTTTTTTGTTCTTTTTCTTTTGTGTGTGTGTGTTTGTATGTTGAGGACTTTTTGTTTTCGTTCTTTTTCTTTTGCTGATGGTGCCGAGTATAGCTTGGTTATTCTAAGCACAAAGAGAATTTTTGCTTGGTTTCCAAAGCTTGGTCCATTTATATGTGTCTATTTTATGACTTATTACTTCTTACATTTATTGCCTTCTTACTTTTATATTTGTTTTGAGATATATTTGAACTTTCTACACATTTCATGAGGCAAGTTTAATAAGATTTAACCCTTTCCAACTTCTAAGGCAATATGAAACCTTCCAACATGACGAAATGGTATTTATTAATATCTAACGTTAATAAGATTTAAAGTTTGTTATGTTACTTCTGGAATTCACCATCTTATCCCAACATTCACATGCAGCCTACGGAGGTACAAAACACAACAGCTCCTATTGTCCAAGATGAAAGTCAGTGATACAAGGTAAACAACAAAATGAAAACACCTTCCTTCACACTGAACCCTTTCCATTTGTAAGAACATACACTGGACATGTGATTTTATTTCAGTTGATATTTTAAATTTTAACTCCATACACTATTGGTTGTTCATTATGCATAACAGATTCTTCTCCATGTAAGAGATCCTATCAGTCTATAGAAGCTTCATTCTAAATGAACATCAACTATGAAAGATTTAAGCTGACAGATTGAGTTTGATATTCTAAAGAAACCAAAGATAGAATTGATACCAATCAGCAATAACACAAAACTCACTTAAGAAATAAAAATATTAGAATTTTTCAATTTTTTAAAGATTTAAGACTCATTTTTATGTGGTGCATGGACCTTCTCTAAATCCTTTCTCAATTATTGCAATTACAGTTATATTTCTGGCCATGAATTTTTGCTTTACAAATATAACTTACTTGACCTTAGTATTGTAATTTGATTGCAAACAAGAATTTTGAAGTTATGGAGAAATAAAATCTGTGTTAATGGATTTAACATATTGTCTTCAATAGCGACATAGAAATGAAGAATAAATTATAGTTGGTAGACATCATCCCTACCATATTTTATATATTACTTTTACATCCATGCTTCTATCTAGGATTACTAAATAACACTTTCTAATATGCAGTGCTCCGGGCATGTGCAAGAGATGTGCTGATCTGAAGATGATAGGACGCTCAAGATGTGAAGGGTTTGGCCCGGTAACAGCAAGAACATTTGGTTTTGGCATGTTAGATAACATTTTCCAGTCATTTTAGAGAAATGTGACAAAACGCGGATCGGTTATATGCACAAATTTTATATTAACTGTTGAAAATCTTGCATTTTGTGTTTGGATAGCAGAAAGTCATTAGAATTAAGGTCATTTTAAGACAGATGCAACACTTAAATTCAAGATAGGATTTGTCCCTTTCCATTTGCTTTTTGTCCTTTAAATATGCTACATGTTCCTTTATATATGCTACATGTTATTTTCAGTTAGATTACTTCAAATTATTTATTGCTATGTTCCAAGTTTTTTTAGTTGTGCGGAAAGGATAAGACGTATTTTTTCACAGGCCAGAATCTGTATGGGACTGTTGGGAGCCCATTCTTTACAAGTGGTTATAACCAGGCTGCTGATGTGTGGAATGCAGGGGTTATTCTTTACATTCTTTTAAGTGTTGTGCCTCCATTTTGGGAAGACTAAGTCAAGGATGTTGGATGATGTTAGGGCTGCCAATTTGCGATTTCCCTCTAATCCTTAGGATCAAGCATCTCCTTCTGCTAAGGGCCTAATCGCAGGTGCAAAGATCCTATTTTATATAAACTAATTTACCTGAACCAATTGAACAGAATGTCATCACACAATTTGAAGGCAGACAAATTTACATTCAAAATTCCTAAACGGTCATCAACCTCCTTTATCTGAACCTTCACCAGCAGAACTTATAGAAACAGTTCGACATGATCCCATCAAGATCAACTTAATCTGCAGTTATCATAAACAACTGAACATCTTACGTAAAATTAATATGGGATTCTTATGGGGTTTGTTTAGTCATATTTAAGCTTAAATAGGTTTGTGTCTTTCTTATGATATTCGTAGCTATTTTTGCCCAAATGCCCGTGCAACCCACTGCCAGATTGCTGGTAGATAATTAAAAATTTGGAACACGTCAATTAAAGTTTCTTTAAATTCGTACTATAAACCATTATTGTATGACATACATAATTCTTTTCACTAATTATTATCAAGAAATTTTGAATAATTTCCACCGTTATTTGAGTCCTACCAAAAGGTTTGACATCAGCTGAACTTTAAAAAATGAGAAAAAGAATAAGATTACGTTTAGATATGGGAAAATTGATTTTTAGTTATACTTTTCCAAAATAAATCAGATTCAATCGCCTAGTCCTTGGTAATTGAGAATTAATTTTACTTTTTTAAAATAGTTGAGAATCGGGGTCATTTTATTGAATTTCTTCCAAAAATGCCCTCAAAAGACTTGCAAACTTCACTTATAACAAAATGAGTGAACAATAAAATGACATCGATTCCCAATTAATTTAAAAAAGTAACACTCTTCTAAAATTATCAAGAATTGAGTAAATGAATTTAAATTACTTTGAAAAAGTATCACTTAAAACCAATTTCTCCTTTGAATTTCAAGAAACCACAAAACATTGTAGGTTTCTTGCATGCATGCTACAAATGTTTAGATACTAATCCATTACTACTATAAAACGAACAACTTGTTTTTTGGCTTACATTTCATGTCCAAAACGCCCTCTACTATTTGTCAAATTAACTCCTACAATCATTTGTTAATGCAAGTACGTCAATAACTAACTACTTAACATTTTCATACCCAGAACGCCTTCAATTTTCTTTCAAATTTGTTATATGCATAGCGTGTGCATTCCCTTAAAAAAAGAAAAAGAAAAACAGGGGATTTTGCAAGAAGTGGGCGGGAGATAAAACCAAATTCCCGCTCAATGTTCAATGTATTCATCATCTCGTTTTCTCCTCATTTTCCTTTTGCCAGTTTTGTTTCTCAATTCCCTCTTTCGCTAGCGATTATAGCTGTCTTCACCTAGTAAGCGTGAAGAAAAGAGCCATGGGATTCAAAATCTAAGAAAATGCAGTATGAAAAACAAACGTATTTTTCATCTTCCTCCCAAGGTGAGGGAATTAGGAAAATTTTGGGGCTATTTGGTATGACTTCTGGATTGTGGATTCGGGATAGTAGTTTGGATTTTGGAAATCAAGATTGTAAATGCTTATTTTTAGAATCCAAAATCTTGTTTTGATACTTAGTATTTTAGCATCTTGTTTTAGTGGGACCTACCACCATTAATACCTCTTTATTACTTGTGTGCAAGTGGGACCCACCACCATTAATAGCTCTTTAGTACTTGTGTTCAAGACTTTAAGTGGGACCCACCACTTTTTAAGTATCAAAATCTATAAAAACTCATAAAAGGAGGATTGTGATTTTTAGGAAGATTTTAGTATCTACTTTTAAAATCAAACTTGCAAAAACCTTACCAAACAACTTAATGGACCTTGGTTTTTTGATTTTGGTAGAACCAGAAACTTGTGTGACAGTTTTTGGCATCCAAACACATTGTCTCAAAAATCTATGCGTTAACAAACTTTTTTGTAGGCTGCAAAAATTTCCACAACAATCAAGGGTTGGCACAATTTTATGCGTAGCTTGATGAAGGAAAAAAACCGAATCAAATTCAAATGTTCCTTCTTTTCTCGCATATCTTTCTTGCATTCTCTTAAAATCCAAACGGAACCTTAATGGGAGAAATATTCTGCAGAAATGAAGCCGGTTTTAGGCGTTGATGGTTGTGGCATCTAAATGTGAACTGGTTTTAGGCAAGGATGGTTGTATTGTTGAAATCAAACCTGAAGGAGTTCCCAGAAGGATGACTGGGTTGCTTTGTATCTTTTAACAAATCCTTGTCACTCTGATATGAATTTGATAATAAGATAACGAATTTTGTGGAGAACTTTGATATAGAGGAACCAGGTAATAGATATGTTTTGGTTTATGTGATATGTGAGGTGCAATCCAGAGGAAGCTCGTGGTAAAATGTTAGGAATCGGGAGATCTTAGGTTATATAAGCGTGGGTAGGCAGCCAACCCGTGACAAGAGGCTACGGGCATGGTTATATGGATAACTTGTCTCCACCATGGGTACCAGCCACCAATATATAATTTTGTCAGTGCTAGCTGAATACAGTCACAGAAGTGCACCATGACCGGGGGAACATGCCTCTCCTGAGTTTCCTTAAACCAAATAATAATAATAATATAAAAAAATTAAAAAGGTCAATTATTCGATTTCGATTGGCCGTCTGACTGAGAAATCAGAAGAGGATGGTCGAAGTGATGGTGCATGTGCTGAGACGTTAGACATATGTAGGCCAGACAATGACCCAGAAAGGAGACCAGCAGTTCAACAATACGACTGATTAATTATACGCTTCGTAGGTCCATGGTTATAATTCCTTACGTAAGCATGAGATGTACTAGTTCTTTAATTAGGTGGGATATCAGTGATTTTAGAAAATTCCTAACAGAAATTATTAGAAAAAACGAAATATCATGATAGAAAAACTCACTCCAAATAGAAGTCAGTTATGAGTCAGATTGGGCATATGAAGGATCGATCTGTACCGGTTTTAAAATCATGGGCAGGTAAGTTGCATTCTCATAGAGGCATATATCATTCTTCAAAGCATACTTGATGAATATAATAAGCTAACAGTATCATTTATTAATGTACCCAACAATTGACAGCAACAATCCCAAGCTTCAAATTCCATAAAAAAAAAAAAAAAAAAAAAAATCCCAAGCTTCAACTGACTGGCATCTACATAACAAATGGTCCCCCCACTAGCAATTCCACCAAAATAAAACTTTTGAAAATATTGGTTGCAGTAGCTGCTTGGCAACCACACAAGACAGGGTTCACATCGATGCATTAATTTGCGGTCGTCTCAGTGTGCTTGTAAGAACACAAACATTTCTAAAACAGGACGAAATCTTCTGCATCGTTTCTGTCGTGGGTGTGAAATGCTGAATTATGGGTCCGTGATTGTTCATGAATGTAAATGTTTCATGTGGGGACCACATGAATAAACGCTGAACCTAAGAATAAGATGCATCTCAGGGCCATGGGAGAAATTAAGCAATCCAGTAAAGCATTGAAAAAGATTTCATCTCAAACAAGCAACATATCCAGTCAGCCGCAAAGGAATAGACTCTGTTGAACTTTGCAAAATCTGGATCACAGATTATGCATCTCCTTAAATGACAATCTTTGGAATTAAAAGAGCTCTTGCTAATTTAATGCCCTCAAGGTCAGCTTGAATTTCTGCCAAGATCGCCGATGACAAGAATCAAAACTACCTCAAAATACCCCAAAATATCATTGTATAGAAAAAACTACCTCAAAATACCTCCTACAAGATAATGGCTAATGGCAAGTTTTAGAGTTAAAAAATGCATCAAGATGTTCACTTTGCTAAAACAAACTTAAAAAAGGAAAAAAAAAAGAATTAAAAAGAAAATTTTGTCTGTTATAACTAGCTAAGATTGTGTGTAACCAAGGCAAAACTAATTGGGAAGCGCCCATGTAACGTGGCAATGGTTCTGCCAACATCAAATCCAATGCCCTTTCTATGACAACCATATTTGTCGTCGCTCAAGTAAATACAATTTCCTTTCAATTCTGGAAAATCTCGACTTGAAAACGATACAGAGGAATTAAACCTCAAGAAAAACTTCTGGTCACCCATGCTTCTCAGTTGAGACCAACTTATTTGGTCCTAGTCCAGCTTCAAAACCCTCAACCGGACCACAAAAAGCCAACCTACAGAACTCACCATAAATGGCCAAGGCAATGCATTGATCTGTTGAAAATACAATCTTGTAGGGGTGTAATTCAGTTGGTTTGGTTTGGTTTTTGTGCCAAACTTAATCCAAACCAAATTATGTTGATCAAAACCGAAAGCCGAACTAAACCAAATTTTAACTAAAAGTTATAAACCGAAAACCGAACCAAAATAAAGTGAATAGATGGAAAACCAAACTGAAAACTGAAATTATAATATCTTTAAAGTTTAAACTATATTGTTTAATAGAATATAAATATGAACAATATTGTTTCTAGAAAATAAAAATGGTATTTCTATAATATTACATTCATAAAAAAAAAAATTAAGTCACATACATAAAAAGTATGGTAAGTGGTTTTGAAATTTTTGTATTTATATTATATCTAGTATAAAATTATAAAATAATAACATAGTTCGGTTTTCAGTTTCTCAACCACCAAAACCGTAAACCAAACCAAACTAATTCAGTTTGCACTTTTTCAAACCAAAACCGAACCAAACTAAGAATAAAACCAAACCAAACCAAAATGTTTTGGTTTGGTTCGACCAGGTTTCAGTTTACATCGAACCAATTGACACCCTAAGAGGAGGAGGATCTCTAGAATGCTTTCACTTCGGCCATTGTACAAAGTTAGTCCAGCGTGTTAAATAAAGCACACCTAAAAGCTTAAGGTGATAGGTAATGGTGAAACTACTTATTTAAGAGGGCACAAAGTGGAGTGCATGGCAAGAAAAGAAATTATTTTGGTATGTGTATATGAATGTGATGGCCTCTTGGGGATGTTTCATTTTCAGCCTAAATATTTGACGAAAGACAGAAATCTAGGAAAGGGAAAATGTTATAAACTTCAAGGGCAAATGTCTAAAAAATTTAAATGAGAACTCAATAGTTTACAAGCCATCTAAGTTCTCCTTTAGATGTAGACTAATTATTTTTTTTGAGAAAAATATGATTAGTGGGAATGGTAAAATATTATCTTTAGATTAATTTCTTGACCTTATGAAAATATACAAGGGGTTTAATATAAAAATACACTCACAGCCATGCATATCTGTATATATGCATGTGTGAGATCCCGAATCCCGCACTTATTGGAGAGGAGAAATTAAGTGAATGCCTATATATGTAAACTTGTAACTCCTACAAGTAATGAGGCTTTTTGGGGTAAAACTAGGGCTGCAACTTGGGTTGGTTAAAACCGAAACCGAACCTGTAATGCCCCGGATCCGGTTACGTAAAACAACCATAGCTCGTACCCGAAGGTTAATTAAAAATTCCACAGGATCAACAGAGTAAGGGAAAACATGAAATAAAATAACATAAAGATTCAAACGCATAATCCCAAGGTTCACTAATTTCCCAAACACTATCCAAAAGTAATACAGGGTTCATAATAAAACTCACTAAAGTAAGTAAAACCAACAGCTAAAATCTACTCAATAAAGTAATCTTCCTCACGATACTCTGGATAGTCCACCCGAATATCAACCCCCACGGAATCATCCTCGCCGAAATCTGAAAACAAAACAAAACAGTGAGATACGACGATCTCAACAAGTAGCTATGCATGCACAAATATACAGTTATAACAGTTCTAAAACATGCACAAGTTATAATCAACTAAATTATGATTAACCTCGGTTAATCCGACTAATCTCGGAAATACATCGTCAATTTCAAATTCGGAAAAACATTATATATTGGGACTCGTGAAGTTTGTGTATTTTGTGTGGTTAAGCACTAGAGTTCCAGACAATCCAGTCTAACACTGCAACAGCTCGAACATCCAATATTGCCGCCCTCATGGTGGAAAAACTCAAGTGACCTCACCATCATGGTGGAAACGGAGTTGCTGCAGCGCTTCCCTCATGGAAAGCCTCACCATCATAGAGGAAACGCATGAAGGAACTCCAGACTTAAATCCAGACAAAATCTACAAAATTCAATTATAACTCGACTGTGGATCCACACTAAGTCTTGCCCTTGGGTAACTTTGAAAAATTAATAGATATAGTTTGCAAACCAGCTTAAAATCATGTTCCATGTAAGTCCAGTCACTTATATAACAAACCAAACCAATTTAGTTCAAATAGTCGCTAAGTCCATCCGGCAATAAAATTTCCGTATTTAATACTACCTTGGAAATACTCACAATCTCATCCAAACGAAAACAAATGAACATACAAAGAATTCATAAGCGAAAACATTTCAGATAATAATAATGGTTTAGCAATATCAATGGGAATTTAAAACAATTTAATAATTATCCAAATCACCATTTTGATAAGGTTTAAAACATACTATCGAAATTTCTTTTAACTAATGCTCTAAGTGCAAGAATTTAGGATTAACATCTCCTTTTAAATGATCTTATATATATATATATATATTAATTTCCCATATTTTTATTGTCATAACAATTTTTCATAGGCTTCTAACAATCTTGAAATATCTGATTTTATTTATTTCATAATACAAGTGCAGCAATAAAAGAAATGACTTGGAAATTGTAGACACCCTAAATTGCACAGTAAAAATGATCAATAATCAGTAAAAATCACTATCTCCTTGGAAACCAGCACAAAATTTGAGAAAATGAGTTTTTTCCTTGTATTCGACAACTCAGGTCGGATACAAGCGTATTTCTTCTTATTCGATGGACAATGCCGGATACAAGTCGCCCTTAATGTATCCGGCAACATATGCCGGATACACATAGGTGCTTGTGTATCTGACCTGACATGTCGGATACATGCTTTTTGCTCAAAATTAGGGTTTTCTGAGAGTTTTCACTTTTTACCATCATATCCTTCATTAAAGCAATGGAAATCTCGGAAATAGCCTTAGGGTTAAGGTTGATGGGCTCTAGACATTATGTTGTGTCTACCATCTCACCAACCCTAACCCTAGCCTTTGTCTATAAATAGGAAGCTCCTCCTCAAGCAAATGGCCAACAACTCTTGTCAAGAACTTTTGCCATTAATTCTTGTCATTAACTCTTGAGATCAAAGAGCTCCGAGTGAAGAGGGAAACCGCTGCAGTCTTGCTCCCAGAAGCCCAGGTAAGCCTCAAACCTCTCTTTATTTTTCTGTTTTTACATTCTAGGTCTATATCTCTTCTTTTACCTTTCTGTAGAATAAGGCCTCTTCTATGTGTGTGAAAACCCTTCCCCTACTCAAAGTACCTCGAGACTCCCCCTAGCCGTAAAACGTGAAGGCGGGATCTAGGTGAAACAAGACTGGGGATTGATCCTAGTATTAGAACCTATTGGAATAAGCCTTGTGATTCTATGAAAACCGTTCCATATTCAAAGTACGCCAAGATTATCTTGAAGAACCGTGTTTAACGGGGAGAGAGAACTAAGGGAAACGATAATGGAACGGAACCCTAGGTTGTTCTAGAACCCTTTTTTATTGATCTAAATGCATGCTATTATATAAGCCTTGTGATTCTATGAAACCGTTCCATATTCAAGGTCCCCAAGATTATCTTGAAGAACCGTGTTTAACGGGGAGAGAGAACTAAGAGAAACGGTAATGGAACAGAACCCTAGGTTGTTCTAGAACCCTTTTTTATTGATCTAAATGCATGCTATTATATAAGCCTCGTGATTCTATGAAAACCGTTCCATATTCAAAGTACCCCAAGATTATCTTGAAGAACCGTGTTTAACGGGGAGAGAGAACTAAGGGAAACGATAATGGAATGGAACGGAACCCTAGGTTGTTTTTAGAACCCTATTTTGATTGATATAAATGCATGCTATCTTTGCTATGTTGTTGGAATGATTCTTACACCTACACATACATAGCACGTGATTTTGGCGGGATAGGCTCATATTTCGAATTATTGTATTTATTGTGATAAATCTGAAATAAATAGCCCCAAGCAATTCTGGGATGTTTTTAAGTGATTTTCAAAGGATTTTGATCTATCTTGCACGGATCACACACCTCTTATCACTGTTTTAAGTTATTTTATTCAAAAAAGGCTTAACTTGACAGCAACTGTACCCCAACTTCGGACACTCGTAACTTCATTGTCCGGATGAATTTTGGAGTGATTCCAGAGCCATGGAATAGGTGGGGCTGTCTAGTTTATGTCTGTAAAATTTCATGAATTTCTATCAAGCGGAGTTTTGACACATATCTGTCGAAGTTGATAGGTCAGTTCTGATCTGAATACGGAACCTGTCACTTCGACTGAGCACCATGTGCTTGTTTTAAGTCCGATTCGAGTGATTCTTATTTCTGTGTTTTCCTTTGGGAGTCTAGTTTCAAATCCAATTAGTTTCATAATTTTTTGACTCCATTTGTGTTGTTGGTAACATATTTACTTAGAACTGGTCAACATCACTTTTCTGGGTAAATCTGTGATCTTCGGAGCCTGTTCGGGAGACCACCCAAGGCACATCCGAATGAATTTTTGTATGAGGCTAGTTTAGCTTGAAAGATGGCCATACAGACTTCAATCACACCAAATTTCATAAATTTATATGAAGCCAATTTTGTTAGGTGATTTTCCAAACTTGCCTACTTGCCACTTTTAATTATCTCCAGCAGCAATTTTAAAGGAGGCATAACTCCTAGGATTTCAACCGGATTCAATTGAAATTTTGCATGAATCTCTTATTTATCATAATCTTTCAAATGGATTTGGTTTGATTCAATTTAAAATTGGATTTGAATGATTTCAAGACAAATGGCATTATCTTTTACCGAATTTTCCGGATTTGACTCAACTTGGTTTTGTGCAATCTTTGCTTTGATTTCCATTTATTGTCAATATTCCAGAAATGATATTGACATAAAAGAGGATCTGGAATCCATTTGGATCTTCATATGAAGATATTATACATTTGTCATTTTTCAAGGTTTTTAATGATTTTTAGCAAGCTTTCTTATCTTTTTTGCATGAACAAACACTTGGCAACCACCTTGTGTGGGTGAATGGGGGTGCCTAACACCTTCCCCTATTCATAATCTAATCCCCTTACCTGTGCGCGCCTGTTTCCGGGTCGCACTGGGTAAAAGTGGGAATTTGGAGTCGCCACCGCCTGATGGGGTGCAGGCGGACACCTGGGTGCCTAGATTTTCTATTAAGGCTTGGTCTGTGGCTTGAGATTCTAAGTAAGTTGTTTATTGCGATCCGGGGAAGTCCGTAGACACCCCAGTCCACCCCGTCGAATGACGAGTCCCATAGTTATCCTGGTTTTGAGTCAACTTTTGGTCTTTCTCTCACCCGATTTCTATTCCAGCATGCACATTTGATTAAGTCTGACAGGACCGCCAAAGTGGTGTGGGTCCCTTTACTTGATTTTATCTTTTTTAACCTGGGTGATCTGGGGATGCCAATTTGAGCCTTAGTGGAAGCCCAAGTCTCGTTTGGGGTTACGTTGAATAACCCCTTTTGGGCTTTGGTTGATTTTGATGGATTTTATTAAAGTTTAAATTAGGATTTTAAGTATTTTTTATGCAAAAAAGTGGGTCTGGATGGTTTCGTGGGCCCCTGAGTGGGCCACACAGTGGTTGTTAAGTATTTTGGCTTTTCTTGTTAAGTTTGCCGGAAGGAGCTGGATAATGGGCTTGGGGCCCATGGTCCAGACTTGGGCTGGAAAGCCAAGGTTTCCTGGGTAAGGGTTTTGAACCCTATCCTTGTACGGTTGTGGGCTTGGCGGGCCCAATAGGCCCTTGCCCATGGTCTCGGCCAAACCACAACTTAAACTTCACATGCATGTCCCAAATTGGGCTTTTAGTGGGCCTTAAATGGTTCGGCCCACTGGGTTCAATTTATTTTGTTTATTTAAAACAAACTAGTTTGTCGGGCTTGGTGTGCCCCGTTGGAAGGCCCACAGAGAGTCAAGTTGGGCCGGTGGCCCAAGTCCCATCTTGGGTTTCCGGTTGACCCGGAAACCCTTCTGGTTCACTCGGATTGATCAAACAAGCCAAAAAAGTCAACACATCATCACAAAGATAGCAAAAAAAGCAGTCTGGCAGTGTAGCCGGCCTGAGATGCCGGTTACACACTAGGCTCAGGGTATCCGGCATCTTTAGCCGGCTACACATGGGTTTCTGTTGATCCGGCCTGAGTTGCCGGATCAACCCTCAGAAGCCTTTTTCTCGGATTTTTGCATTGGGGTTGGGTTTTTAGGCTCCTTGGGGTGTTCCAGGGATTGTGTGGGCTCCTGTGTGAGCCCACAGTGGTTCAAGTGAGAGGAAGACCTCCTCTTGGTCACTTTTGGTGGTTCTTACCACACGGAAGAAAAAAGGGAAGAGGCATTGCGTTTACCTCTTCTGTTTAGGACCATATGCCATGACTGAACAGGGGCCAAGGAGTCCCTATTCTGGTTTCTAATTTCACCCAAAACAACAAGAACAAAAAGTGACACAAATTAAACGAAGTGGGTGCTTACACATGCACACGCTTTCACAAACCTTGGCTCTTGGATCTTGCGAGAGGGAAGTCACGTGACCACCACCAGGAACGGCCGAAAAGTAGTAACGAGGAGAGAGGAGAGCAACCACGAGAAGGGAATACGGGGGGTTTACATGGGGTACAAAAGAAGGCTAAATAGGAGGAAGCATGCTTCCTCTTACAAATGGGACATCAATAACGAGATTATGCTTATTAAGGCTATGGAACACATGCTTAGACGGTCCCTCACCCCTCATGGACCACATGTGCATCTCCCCCTTACCATGGGGCTTCCATATTCAACATGAAGAGAAAAAAACAAAGAGAAGAGACACTACACATAGAAAATACCCACATATGCTCGAAATAGGCTCATCTTGACTTATATTGAACAAAAGATCATAGGAAACATTACCTTGGGGTTTATGAACCCTGGAACAAGGTGTGGAGCCTCCTTGAAGTAGAGATGAGGGCTGGAGCAACTCCTTTGGCCACCAACAGCAGGTAGCCTCCTTCTTGCTTAGGCACAATGGAGAAAAAGAAGAGAGGAGATGATGGGAGAGCCTTAGAGAAAATGTCTTTAGGTTTGGGGAGCAAGATGGGGTTGAATGGGAGGTTTTCGGAGCAAGGACAAAGGGGGAGGAAGAGGTGGAATCAGCCAAAAAGAAGCCAACCCCCGAAATGGGGCTGCTATTGCCATTTTATAGAAAACTTAATGTATCCGGCATTTAATGCCGGATACACTACACTTCCTTTGTATCCGGCATAGTCCGGCATAATATGCCGGATACACTGCACTTCCTTTGTATCCGGCATATTATATCGGATACAAAACATAATAATTTCGAAAATTAAATGCCGCCGCGAATTTGTCGACGAATCGGCACGAATCTCGCCGAGCAAATCTTTGTATCCGACATTTGAGTCCGGATATGAAGAGGAGCAAGTGTATCCGGCATATTTGGCCGGATACAAATCGAAAAAATTACGGATTTACCCTTCGACTTGACCGATTCGACCGATTTGACACTTTTGAGCAATTACGGATTGGTCCCTGCGCATTTTGGTTTAGTCCCTGAGATATTTAGTGACTTTTGGATATTTAATAATTAGTCCTTGAGATATTTTGCTGCGTTGGCTGCCACGTGTGCAGTTTCCGGTTTTGCCGCTTGGAAACTTTGACAGTTCATATCTCCCTCATCCGGACTCCGATTTGAGCAAACTCAGTTGCGTTGGATTCGTATTGGAGCCCTATACCCAATGATATAGAGCTAAGCACCTGGCACGGGTTTCAAGGAAAAGTCAACTTTAGGCTCCCCTTTAAGTTTGATCACCCGCAGAACCCTCATTCGGACTCCGATTCCTGCAAACTTAGTTGCGTTGGACTCGTGTCGGGATTCTCTATCGATTGAGATAAAGCAAGGTGGTCAATTTTCACTTGATCAAAAGGTCAAATTTCGACCCCTCAGGGTTTGACTTTCTGCTGTCTTTTAGCACACACTTTTTGTTTTCTTCTTCTTTTTTATTTTTTTTTTGCTTTTTTGGTTTGATCAAAATTTGGATGCTTACAGTACCCATCTCTGGATTTGATTTTCAAGTAGAGTTATTTTACTCTAGTATTTGCCTTTAGCACTTTTTGCTTATTTTTAATGATTTTGGTGTCCATTCACACCTCAAAAATCTGAATGGTGGCGACTCTCCCATTTTTTTACGTTGAGCCCCGTGTGTTGATGGAGGGGGAATCATCCCGGTGATTTTTCCCATGTCTCACAACTGGCGACTCTGCTGGGGAATTGTGGATTTAAGCCATTTTGTGTATTTGTTCATGCTTTTCTCTACTTTTGAATGCTTGCTATTTTGCTTACTTTATTTATGCATATTGTTATATTTCAAATCAGATAGGGATGCTTTGAAATTTATATGGATCAAAAACATGTATGTGTGACTTGATGTTGGCCAGAAATGTGTCTAGAAGAAGCCTATTTGGAAACATGGTTTGGATGTGTTTTGTGATAACATGCTCTAATTTAAGTTGTTATACCATGAAAAAAAAAAGTTTTTTGAAATCTAGAAATTTGGTGTAAATTTTGGGTATTCAAGCATGTTTCCCATGAATAATGCTTTTTTGTGCTTAATGGTTGTTTTATGCCATGCTTTTGATTTGGGGGTATAGGATGACATGATTTGAGCATGAAAACCATGAGCATGAAATCTGGAAATTCAGTAGCCATTGTGAGGGTTTTCAAGCAGGTTTTCACCATCAAAACCCTTCTTATACCATGTCAAGTAGTTGCTGAATTTTTAGGCATCAATTTGGGGTATAAGTGATACACTTTGAGCATGAAGGCAATAAAAAAATCTGGAAATTCAGTAGCCATTTTGAGGGTTTTCAAGCATGCTTTCACCATCAAAACTCTTCTTATACCATGTCAAGTAGTTGCTGAAATTTTAGGCTTCAATTTGGGGTATAAACAATGCAATTTGAGCATGAAAATGAGGCCACTAAAACCCCGAATTCAATAGATGTTTTGAGGAGTTTTCAAGCATGCTTTCTATGTTCAAATGCTCCTTATACAAAATGCTTAGTTGCTGAATTTTTAGGCATCAATTTGGGTAGAAAGAATGCACCTTTGAGCATGAAAAAAAGAGCATGAAATCTGGAAATTTCAGTGATGTTTTGGGGTTCAAGAATGCTTCCATGATTTAATTATTGTTTGCACAAGATGATAACATGTTTGTATACTACTTTTTGGGCATGTAATACTTGTGTGCATATTTAGTTGCTTTGGCTCTCCTGCTTGCTTATGTTGCTTCCAATATGATTGTCATATGCCTTGGCTTGGAATTGTATGCATGGCTACTAAAAAGAGTGGCAAGGGGCTGGGACGTTGTGAATGTACCTCAATTTTAAATGCACTTGAGCACTTTAAACTATTTGCACAACCTACCTGGAAGCACCCAAATTTTGATCAAACCAAAAAGAAAAAAAAAAGTTTGTGCTAAAAGACAGCAGAAAAGTCAAACCTTGAGGGGTCAAAAATTGACTTTTTGATCAAGAGAAAATCGGTCACCTTGCCCTATCTCAATGGATAGAGAATCTCGTCGTGGTTCCAACGCAACTGAGTTTGTTGGAATCGGAGTCCGGATGAAGGATTTATGGGCCGGTCAAACTTAAAGAGGAGCCGGTCAAACTTATAGAGGGCTCCGATACGAGTCTAACGCAATTGAGTTTGCTCAAATCGGAGTTCGGATGAAGGAGATATGAGCCGTCGAAGTTTCCGAGCAAAAAAAAACCGGAAACTGCACACGTGGCAGCCAACGCAGCAAAATATCTCAGGGACTAAATCTCAAATATCCAAAAATCATCAAATATCTCAGGGATTAAACCAAAATTCGCAGGGACCAATCTGTAATTGCTCAAAAGTGTCAAATCGGTCGAATCTGTCAAGTCGAGGGGCAAATCCGTAATTTTTTGATTTGTATCCGGCATTTAATGCCGGATACACTTGCCCCTCTTCATATCCAGACTCAAATGCCGGATACAAAGATTTGCTCAGCGAGATTCCCGCCGATTCGCCGACAAATTCGCAGCGACATTTAATTTTAGAAATTATTATGTTTTGTATCCGATATAATATGTCGGATACAAAGGAAGTGCAGTATATCCGGCATAATGAAGTGCAGTATATCCGGCATATTATGCCGGATACAAAGGAAGTGTATTGTATCCGGCATTAAATGCCGGATACATTAAGTTTTCTATAAAATGGCAACAGCAGCCCCATTTCGAGGGTTGGCTTCCTTTTGGTTGATTTCCACCCCTTTTCCCCCTTTGTCTCTGATCCAAAACCCCCCACTTTCACCCTTCCTTGACCCTTGAACCCCTAGAACACCACCTAAATGCCATCCTACCCCTCTCCACTCCCTTCTTCCACACTTAGGAACTTGAAGGAGAAGAGGAAGCTGCTGCCGCTGTGGGAAGGTGCTGCTCCGGCCATTGTCATAGCTTCAAGGAGATCCTAGCCCACCTCTCCAGGGTTTGTGAACCCAAGGTATTGTTCCCTACTGCCTTTTGTATTATATATATAGAAATGAATGTATTTTGAGTAGATACGAGAGGTTTATCTCCCCTTGCTATAAGATGTCCTTTAGCATGCATTTTGTTCACCTACTTCTTCATCTATATCATGTGAAGGCCTTCAAAGGTAAAAAAGGCCAAGCATGTGGTTTTAAGGGAGAATGAGAGGTCTTTGTATGCTTTTGGGTAATTCCTTTTTAGTTGCTAGTTTGCATGATTCATCTCTTTTAAGAGGGAGCGTGTTCCCTCATGCTTGATCGTCTAATGTAACCCTATGTAATCCCCCCATTATCCCTTCTCTTGCTCGTTTCCTTCGTTCATTACTATGCTCATGATGTTTGGTTTTAACCAACCTTGAAGGTTGGTTTTAACATACTTTCAAGTCTACGAAATATACATGCACATGTATATGGAAGTCCCACTTGCATGCTACCTTTACTTGCTAATCTACATGATTTTCGTGCCCCATGAGATCTATCCAAGTTGTTTGAATTATTGTTGATGGAATGAGTTGCATGAGGAGACCAAGAGGGAGGCTTTACCTCTTCTCTGTACCACTGTGGGCCCACACAGGGGCCCACGGATTCTCTGGAACTCCCCAAGAGGCCTAAAAAACCAACCCCAATGCAAAAATCCGAAAAAAGGGCTTTTGTATGTTGATTCGGCAACTCAGGTCGGATCAACAGAGCCCCATGTGTAGCCGGCAAAAGATGCCGGATACACGGAGACCCGTGTGTAATCGGCTACACTGCCAGATTGTTGTTTTGCTATTTTTAGGATATTGTACCATTTTTTGGGTTTGTTTGATCAATCCGAATGAACCAGAGGGGTTTCCGGGTGACCCGGAAACCCAAGATGGGCCATGGACCGACCCGGTCCAAATTGATTCCCGGTGGGCCTTCCAACGGGGCCCACCAAGCCCGGCAGGCTTACTTTTTCTAAACAAAGATAACCAAATTGATTGAATGGGCCAAACCCACTGGAGGCCCATCAAGGCCCGACTTGGGGCATTCATGTTTAGTTAAGTTGTAGTTTGGCCGAGACCACGGGTAGGGCCTATCGGGCCCACTAAGCCCATTGAACCCAACAAAGATTAGGGCACCCAAGCCCTAACTCAGGAAGTCTTGGGCCTTCAAGCCCAAGCCCAGGTAAAGGGGCCCCAAGCTCAAGGCCTGGCCCATTTTTGCACAGTCAATAAAGATAATCAAAATCACTTAGCAACCAACTGTGTGGCCCACAAAGCAATCCCGGCCCACTTTTGCATATAAATCAAATTTAATCAAACTTGAAATTCAAATAAAATCAATTCATTAAGACAAAACCCAAAGGGCCTCTCAGGTTTATACTGAGGCCCACTAAGGGAACAAGTGGGCTTAACCAAGCCCACCAAGGGATCCGCAGGCCTCCCAACGGGACCTGCCCAATCAGACTCAGATCACCCTAAATAAAGAAAAGATAAAATAAAGTAAAGGGGACCCACACCACTTCGGTGGTCCCGTGAGACTTAACCAAATGGCATGCTGGATTAGGAATCGGGTGAGTGAAAGACCAAAAGTTGACTCCAACCAGGAGAACTACGGGACCCGTCATTCGACGGGGTGGACTGAGGTGTCTACGGACTTCCCCGGACCATAACCGAGACCCTACCTTAGAATCCCTAGTCGCAGACCAAGCCTTAATAGAAAATCTAGGCACCCAGGTGTCCGCCTGCACCCCATCAGGCGGGTGGCGACTCCAAATTCCCATTTTTACCCAGTGCGACCCGGAAACAGGTGCGTACACTACCCATTACCTATAGGAAGTTGAACCCGAATGTGTGTAGCTTGGCGCACCGAGGTCGTTACTTCGGAAAGCGAAAGTGAAAACATTCACCTTAGAATTTGAGTCAATGATGTGATGACAATGGGATCTGTGATTCGATTTCGAGCATCACTAGACTTGAGTTCTAAGTTGCCAATTAAGCCAAAACCCAAAAACCATACGCTTGAAGGTGGAGAAACACGTTTTCAGCTAAAAGTACACAATTGCGTTTGGGGAATTGGGTGTAAATGTGGGAAGGCCGTTTGCATGTTTCACAGGCCAAGGTATAATACCATATTGAAGGTAACACAAGGTGGCAAGGTAAAGCCATGTATTATTTTATCATCTTCATGTGAATTAAAAGCCATGGTGTCCATATGCTTGGGATGAAATTTCTCCCAGAAATGCATATAGCCTAAGGTTGGTGTAACCTATAGAATGAGTTTCCAACTCAATTTAATAGTCATCCTACCCAAAGTCCATGTAGGAGGCAACCAAGTGTACAAAATCCAAGGATTGGTGCATAACTTTAGCGGGTAAAAGTACCCTCATGAATTTGTGAATTTTTCAAGTATAGTGTCAAAGCCCAATTTGGGGCAAGTTTTAAAGGCCAAGTCAAGATGAACATCAAGTGGGAATGAAAATAACATAATCTGGTGAAAAAATGAGTCAAAAAGGGCTATTTCGGCATTAACGGACAACTCAGGTCGGTTAAACAGAGTTTTATTCATATCCAATATACTTCGTCGGTTACAAAGGCTTATGCGTGTATCCGATCATTTGTATCGGATACAATAAGCCATAGCTTAGTCGACATTTCATGTCAGATACATTCAAAAATGAATAAATTGGTTTTTCAGCCCAAAATTTCAGAATAAAATGCCTAAAACACTGTGAATAATCCTTAGGCACCCCGAAAAGAACATAAAAATGTTCCAAAAATACAAAATAAAAAACAAGAAAAAAAATTAATAAAAAAAAGAATAAAATAAAATATTCTTTCAGGATTTAACATAACTTTGAAACCCAAAGAGGGAACCAAGTTGTCATATTTTTTGATACCAATTCAATTCAAAACATGTTTCAATCAAGCTTTTGAACTTGAATACTGAGAAAACTAGGCAACAAAAAACAAAAACCCTTTGGTTGGATTTTTTTCCAATCAAAATCAAGAAAATTTGTGGGACATTTCGAAGCCCCAGAATATTCCAAAAACCTTTATTTGGTCACGAGAACCAATCAAAATCAAAAAAACTTATGGAACATTTGGAAGCCCCAGAATATTCCAAAAACCTTTGTTTGGTCACGAGAACCAATCAAAATCAAAAAAAAAACATGAAAAAAAGCAAATAAACCCAGACTTGTGTTCACCTAACCTACTTGTCTACATTTATAGGGTGTGACTCAAATTAAATAGAAGCTGACATGTTTCTTTGATGTTCCTTCCCCAGGTACATTTACTTTCAATCATAGCTCCTGTGACCAGATCCAAAGCTCGAGCAATGAACACTGAAGAGAACCAAGCTCAAGCCACCGTACCCACTCAGGATTTTGCTCAGTTGCAGGAGAAAGTGGCTGGTCTGGCCAAAATGCTGGGCGACTTACTGGCGGCTCAAGCCCAACAGGCCCAAGCCCAAAATCAAGCATCAACTTCCCATCAGGCACCACCACCTCAGGCCTACATTCCGCCTCTGGTTCAACCCATGCTTGAGCCCATTTCTGAACCGGTCCCTGAGCCTATCCTGATCAGGGAAAACACTGGAGAATCTGAAAAAGAAATGGAGAAGGAAAAAGCCAGGGAGGAGATGGAAAGGAAACTCCTGCACAAGTTAGAGAGGATCCAGGAAGAACTGAAGGAGGTACAGGGGGAAACAGCTACGGAGGTACCACCTTCGATGACTTATGTATGTACCCAGATGCATGCCTACCGGCCAAGTTCAAGTGCCCGGAATTGGACAAATTTGACGGCACAGGCTGCCCTATGAGTCACTTGTAACTATACTGCGGGGCCCTATGACAATTTGGCCGGGATGACGGCATACTGATCCAACTCTTCCAGAGGAGTTTGACAGGGTCGGCTCTAAGGTGGTTTGCCACGGTGGACCACAGCAGGATTAGAAAATGGAATGACTTGGCCGATGCATTTCTGGATCAATACAAGTTCAACTCTGAGATCGTGCCAGACCGGTACGACATGATAAGAATGAGCAAGGGAAAGGAGGAGTCTTGTAACGCCCCGGATCCGAGTCACATGAAAAACCCGTAACTCGTATCCAGAGCTTAATATAAATAACAGGATCGTACCACCAGAGTAAGGATAACATGAATTAAATATTGCTAGGTAACAGAGTGCGCTAAAATAATCCCAAAGTAAAACTCACATGACCCAATTTCACTACCCGCAATTACCGGCTCTCCATACGTATCTGAAAAACAAACAGAAATAAAGGAGTGAGATACGAATATCTCAGCGAGTAGCACATGCATGCAGCAATACACATCTTCTAGTTGTAAATTTATGATCGAATAATCACACGAGAAAACGAAAATAACCCGGTGAAATGTGCGTAAACCCTTTTTAAAATTTGTTTGACCCAAGGGTCCAGGAAACAGTTTAAACTATACGGAATCAATATCGGTAATTCCTTCGTCAACAATACTCCGATCAGTTCTAGAAACTATATCATTATAACCAGGCTCCAAGAAGGACAAATTCCACTTTTTATTCCATAGTATTTAAAACAGACAAATGAATAATAAATCCACATGGTCAATGTCATACAATTATTTGATTGGTTAACCAACATGCCAGAGCGACCTCCACACCTCCATGTACACAGTTCCGGCCTACTCAGGGTTTCGACATTGACAACCAGGCCTACTCAGGGTTTCTGGCTGCTCTACACCAGTCGTGGCAACACTCCATGGCCATGCCGTTACTCCAATAAAATAAAAGCATCCCATTACTAAGCTTAGACTCTGGATCCAGGACAAGCTAAACCAAAACAGTAAAACATCGTATAATCACAATTCCAACATCAAAGTAAAACCATTCATTCCACATCATGTATATCTCATCACAGTTCATCACCTGTCCCTCTGGACCAAACAGTATCTCAATACTTTCAGTATTTCTCATTTCCACAAACCATGCCATTTGAATACAAAAGACAGTTATTTATAACAAGACAATACATTCAGCATTTTCCAAACAAATGAAACCAGAAGTCAATAATTTCTCAATTAGAACGGTGTATAAATTCGAGGAGAAAACAACTAAGAACTCCTAGTGTTTTGGTATCCAGCACAACATGTATAAAATAACCTAAACTCATCCTTAGAAGCCTTTAAGAATTTGCCACTAGAATTCTCCTAGGAATTAAATAAGAAATGCAGGTTCCAAGGTTACCAAACAAGTGATTGGTGAAGTGATATAAACCCCAAGACATCAAAATCCCCCTTGGTTTAGTTGGAAATCAAATTTGGCAAGTATAATTGGGTATGCGCTCACTTCTGTGGATAGAAAACAGGCGAAAATTGACTATGCGCTCACTCGACGCTAAGTGAGCGCGAGCTGAGCGAGAGAAAGGTGCGAGAAGAGCTCAAGATAGGCGCGAGATAGGCGCATCGATTTTAAGTGGGCGTGAGCTGAGCGCCAAGTGGGCGCGAGCTCGGCGCCAGATCAATATCTCTATGCGCCTACTTCCCGAAGTGGGCGCAAGTGGGCGCCAAGTGAGCGGATACCCACTGCGATTTTCAAGTCTCTGTTATTTCGAGATCTACATGTCTGGCTGGTTTGTTTCGGTCTGTAATTGCTCCAATACACTCCCAATGCTCCCAGAAGACTTCCCAACCAATTTTGGATTTAATCTAAACATCTTTAATTTCAAATTAATTTTCAATCTGACGTTCGGACTCATGGTATTCCAGAAAACCCAGAACTCACAATACAACCATGGCATTCGAAATATGTCACGAAGAAAACTAAAACCTCGGTTGTAAATCAGTGCTACTCACAGTATTTAAGACCTTCTTCAAGCTTCTGGCCATCCTTGGTGGATTTCAGCTCGAGACCTAAGCTGCTTGGCCGCCGCCCTAATTTTCTCCGGAGCAACAACCTTTTCCCGAATCCCCGAAAATTTTGTATGAGTTACCTATTTATAGACACCGCCAGGATTTAACCTAATTCACCCTTCACCCTCGAAATCCCCTTTCTACCCCTCATTAGTGTAGGGTTTTCCCGGATTTTAACTATCGACCCATTTCCATTTATTTCCGGTCCGAATATGACTTACATATTAATATTTCCACCACATTTTCTTTAACACTGATGACTACAAATTTCTAGCAATAATAAATTTTATTTTACCTGTACATAAATCCATATGTGCATATATTTTTATTTTATCCACTGCTATCATTTGTTTATTTTTATTACTGTAACTGTTAATTTATTTTATATTATTATTATTATTATATTTTTTTTCTACCCAAAACTGGGGTTTTACAAGTCTGTACGGCAGTATGCCAAGAGGTGGAGAGAGGCCGCCTCCCAGGTCAGGTCGCCTATGCTAGAACCTGAAATGATCTCAACATTTATGGGCACACTGGGGCAGCCTTTCTACAACCATCTGGTGGGGCATATCACCACAAATTTTGCAGCCCTGGTACAGGTAGCAGACCGGATCGAGGAGGGGGTCAGGTCAGGAAGGCTCATTGACTATTCAACTTTAACCGGGCAATCTGATTCCTCTGCTTCCCTGGCACAAAAGAAGGGAACTGGGTTAAAAAAGAATGGAGTCAGGAAAGAAGGAGAGGTAAACCTGGTGCAGGCTCCTCCCGCCAAGAAACCGCTCCATGTGAACATCTCTGCACCCCAGCAGGCCCAACAGGCCCAACATTCTTATTAGACCCCGCACAATGTCAATTTCTCCCCTTCCGTGCCTGCAAACCAGAGGAGGGCCTTTACTAAGGAGGAGCAGGAGGCCTGGATGGCAGCAAGGAGGAACAGAGTCTTTACTCCCCTTCTTGTGTCTCTTTCCCAACTATTACCCACACTGCTGAAAGGGGAGTATGTGACCCTGAAGGAGCCCAACCTAAATGCCCCGAAGGGAAGGAATTTTGATCCAGCCATCACTTGCGACTATCACATGGGTGCACCGGGGCACTCTACTGAAACTTGCTGGATGCTGAAGCATGTGGTCCAGGACCTGTTGGACCAGAAGGCCCTGGTTTTCAATACTGTTGCACCTTCCACATCAAGAAATGATATTGGGCAGAACCCTCTGCCTCACCACAATGGGGCAGGCCCGTCCAACTCCATCACTGCCATATCCGCTACAAGAAGGGCCTTTGACCCATCTCAGCTTATAGCTCCCATAGGGACCTCGGTCAAGGTCCATTTTTTCCAATGGGAAGAAGAAGAGGAGGTCAATATGGTCTCCCGGAAAAATTATAATACTGCTGAGGACATTAGCTCCTCTCTAAACCGGGTCTCCTCTCTAATGGCCCAAATAAATATTGCTAGGCCTCTATTGGTCTTCAATTGCAGTCCACCTACTTGTTCACCATCCAAGCCATCAAAGGCTCGATTGGTCGTCAACCTAGATCCCACTACTGCTTCCATCACCTCTTCTGTTCCCACAAAATCCAAACTCCAGCCTTTGGTTGTAAATATTCAGCCATCCTACAATATCCCTAAACCGGCCCATACATCCCGGTCCAAACTCCAGCCGTTGGTGGTCAATGTCCCTTAACTAGCCTATTCTAAGGCCGCTGTACCATGGAATTACAGCGAGGGAGTCACGGCTACGATTCCAGTTGTCAGGAACCAGAACCAGGAGGAGGTGAACCTCATGACGAGGTCAGGGAGATGTGCAAGGGTTGAAGAGAAAGAAAAAGAAACAGAGGTAGAAAGAGAGAAAAAAAACCGAAGAAAAAAGAAAGATGAAGGGAAAAACAAAAGTAGGAAAAACACCCCCCAGGGTGCAGAAAATGAGGCATCAGACCTCATAAAAATAATAAAGAAAAGTGAATTCAATCTTGTGGATTAGCTGAACAAGGTCCCAGCCCAGATTTCAATACTGGGCCTTTTGCTGAATTCTGAAAAGCACAGGGATGCATTGTTAAGGGTGCTACAGAGTGCACACGTATCCCAGACAATCGATCCAGACCAGCTAGGCAAAATGGTTGGTCAAATCTTGTCACATAATGTGATAAGCTTCTCCGAAGGTGAGATAAGCCTAGGTGGGTGTTATCATGTTGACCCTTTGCACATCACAGTGCTTTGTAAGGGCAGTATGATCGCACGGGTTTTAATTGACAACTGGTCAGCGTTAAACGTTTGCCCGTTAATAACTTTTATCAAGCTTGGTCTGGATCAGTTGAAGATTAAGCAAAATGGGAGGATAGTGAGGGCTTTTGAAAGCTCTAAGACACACTCCCTAGGGGAGATTGAACTGCCGGTCACAATTGGACTGAATATTTTCAACATCACATTTTAAGTGATGGATATACCTACAGCCTTCAATCTGCTCCTAGGAAGGCCGTGGATACACTCGGCTAGGGCAATACCATCCACGCTCCACCAAAGGGTGAAATATATAAGAGGGCAAAGGGTGATAACAGTCCTAGCTGAGAATTTGGTGCCTCTCATTGTGTCACTTGATGCACTCTTAATAAATGTGGACTTAACTGTCGACAAGATTGCGTTTCACTCATTTCAGTTTGAGACTATTAATTTCATACCTGGGGGGTGTGAGAAAAAGGAAAATAAAGGGACTACTGCTGAGAGCATGGTGAAGAAAGTGATGGAGAAATACCACTTTCACCCGGGGAAAGGCCTGGGAATCAATTTGGAAGGAATGGTGGAGCCCATCAGGGCCAAGAAGCTGATCCCCAAAGTAGGGTTGGGATTTAAACCCAGAGGTTGGAGGAGGATGAAGTACGAAGAAGGAGAGAAAAGAAGCAAAGGAAAACTCCCTCATCTAAGGGAGAATTTTCCAAGACCCTCTTGCATAATCCAACTATCTCCTCCCATGGACCAATCCAAGCCTCCTTACCGAAACATCAACCCATTCCAAAAGCCTTCTGTTTCGGCCTTGCAACCGTACAACCCATCTCCTATACTGGAAACATCAAATGGGCCTGGGCCACAGCCAGAGCAGCAGACAGACTTCTCTGAAGATGTTGGGGCCTTCTTCGCCATGACTGAGGGCGATAAGACAGGGGCAGACATGGACCTACCTTTCATTGACTGGGCAGCAGTGAAGATTCCAAATGAGGTCATATCTGGACTAGGCCCCGTAGCAGAAAAGGGCAGTACCTACCCGGTGATGATGGCATTAGATTCTGGGTTTAAGGAGCAGGCTTGCACTATTTCCCCTGCTCCCAAAAATTTTATATTGAACAATTGGGAGGAAACTCCCCTTACCTTTGAAGCAGCGTTTGTGTGGTAAACTGATGCGGTTTCCAAAAAAAAACTCCAATAGTGTAATGCCATTTCCCTAAAGGTCCTAATGAGCCTTCGTCTTCAGAGGAATTATATTTAGAATTCTCACAAAAAACCAAAAAGATTTTTCTATTTTTTCTAGAAAATTTAATTTTCTCAAAAAGGTCCAAACCACTTATGAACCATATAAGCAAACCGAATTGGACCAGGTTGAATATGACTTCGACTTTGAGCTTGACTTTGATCTCATGGGGATCTAAGAAGAGACCGAGGTTGAAGAAGAAGACGTTCCAAAAGAAATTGAATATCAATTGGAACGTCATGAAAAGGGGATCCAACCTAATATTGAGGAGACCATTTCAATTAATCTTGGGACCGAAGATGACCCAAAAATAGTAAAAATCGGGGCATGCCTGTCTGATGTGCAGCAAAATGAAATGTCACGGTTTTTGGCAGATTACAAGGATGTGTTTGCTTGGTCATATCAGGACATGCCAGGGTTGGACACTGACATGGTGGTGCACAAGTTGCCAATTTTGCCAGGGGTTAAGCCAATCAAGCAGAAGCTGAGAAGATTGAAACCTGAATGGACTCTGAAGGTCAAGGACGAAGTGGTCAAGCAATTCCAAGCAGGATTTCTGGCAGTCTCTACGTACCCCGAGTGGCTCGCAAACATAGTGCCGGTACCAAAGAAGGACGGGAAAGTCAGAATGTGCGTGGACTATAGAGATCTAAATAAAGCAAGCCCAAAGGAAGATTTTTCGCTTCTACATATTGACATTCTGGTCGATAATATTGCGGTACATAGCCTATTTTCATTCATGGAGGGTTTCTCTGGATACAATCAGATCAAAATGGCTAAGGAGGATCAAAATAAAACAGCGTTTATCACATCTTGGGGCACTTTCCACTATACAGTCATGCCGTTTGGGCTTAAGAACGCTAGGGCAACATACCAGCGGGCCATGACAGCACTATTCCATGATATGATCCATAAGGAGGTGGAAGTCTGCGTGGACGATATGATTGCCAAATGGTGCAAAGAGCAGGACCACTTGATCAATCTGAAGAAAGTGTTTGATCGACTCAGGAAGTACAGTCTACGGCTTAACCCGGCTAAATGCGTCTTTGGGGCTACATCAGGGAAGTTGCTCGGATTTATAGTGAGCAAAAGAGGAATTGAAATTGACCCGGCCAAAGCCAAGGCCATAATCGAAATGCCATCACCCATAACAGAGAAGGAGGTCAGGGGCTTTCTTGGAAGAATTCAATACATAAGCCGGTTCATAGCACAACTCACAGCTATCTGTGATCCAATTTTCAAAATTCTGAGGAAGGATAACCCAACGGTCTGGAATGAGGATTGCCAGCAGGCATTTGACACAATAAAGAAGTATTTGCCGAACCCACCTGTGCTAATGCCACCAACTCCAGGAAGACCACTGATCCTGTACTTGTCAGTGTTGGAAACATCGATGGGATGTGTCTTGGGGCAACATGATGAGACTGGTAGAAAAGAAAGGGCAATTTACTATCTGAGTAAAAAATTCACAGAATATGAAGTCAAGTACTCACCATTGGAAAAGACCTGCTGTGCTCTAGTGTGGGCAACTCAGAGGCTAAGGCATTACTTCCTTAGTCACTCCACATTATTGATATCCCGGATGGACCCTCTGAAGTATTTATTTGAGAAACAGGCATTAACTGGCAGAACGGCAAAGTGGCAGCTACTACTATCCGAGTTTGACCTCACATACATCACTTAGAAGACAATTAAGGGTCAAGCCATAGCTGATCACCTGGCTGCACATCCTTTGCCTGAATACCAACCGTTGAAGACCAACTTTCCCGATGAGGCAATTCTGTTTACTGAAGAAGAGGAAAGTGAAGGTTCTTGGCAGATGTTCTTCGATGGGGCCGCCAACATGAATGGAAATGGAATAGGGGCAGTCTTGGTCAAACCAGATGGTTCACACATCCCGATTGCAGTGAAGCTGAGATTCCAGTGCACCAATAATATTGCAGAATATGAAGCATGTATAATTGGGTTGCAAGCCGCCATAGATCATGAAGTGGAGGAACTTGACGTATACGGAGATTCGAGTCTTATCATCTTCCAAACAACTGGTAAATGGAAAACCAAGGATCACAAATTGATCCCCTATCATCAGTATTTGGAAGAAATAAGCACAAATTTTACTCGAATTTCCTTCAACTATATGCCAAGGGCCAAGAATTAGTTCGCGGATGCTCTAGCAACATTGGCTTTCATGGTCAGCATGCCAGAAAGGGTAGACATCAAACCACTGGAAATTGAAGTCAGAGATGAATCGGCTTATTGTCTCGTTCTAGAGGGAGCACCCGAAGAAGAAACACCATGGTTTCAAGATATCAGAAATTTCTTGAACAACTGGAGTTTGCCAGAAAACGCCACTTCTACTGAGAAGAGGACAATACAAAGATTGGCTAGTTAGTTCCTGTGAAGTGGTGGACACTTGTACAAGAGATCACACAACGATATTCTACTTAGATGTGTTGCTAAGGCTGAGTCAGAGAGGTTAATCGAGACTGTACATGGAGGAGTCTGTGGGCCCCATATGAACGGAAACATGCTTGCAAAGAAGATCCTGCGATTGGGATACTACTGGTCGACGATGGAGCATGATTGCTGTATACATGTCAGGAGGTGTCACCAATGTCAGATATATGCAGATAACAAGCATGCACCCCCAAGTGAGTTGCACAACATGACATCACCGTGGCCCTTCTCTATGTGAGGCATAGATGTCATTGGCCTGATTTCATCGAAGGCATCGAACGGGCACAGATTCATCCTGGTAGCAATTGATTATTTCACTAAGTGGGTAGAAGCAGCCTCATATGCGAACATCACAAGCAACCATGTTATTAAATTTTTTAAGCATAATATTATTTGTCGCTATGGACTGCCAAGTGCCATAGTATCAGACAACGCTTCAAATATTAAGAACAAGGACATGAAGAAGATGTGTGAGTAGTTTCAGATTACCCACCACAAGTCAGCTCCGTACAGGTCAAAGATGAATGGGGCAGTGGAAGCCACAAACAAGAACATAAAAAAATCATTCAGAAAATGGTAGTGAGTTACAAGTATTGGCACGAAATGCTACCACTTGCTCTACATGCCTATAGAACCTCAATCCGGACTTCAACTGGGGCAACCTCGTATTCACTAGTCTATGGGATGGAAGCAGTGTTGCCAGTGGAAGTAGAAATCCCATCCCTTAGAGTGCGCATGAAAGCTGAATTAGAAGAAGTTGAATGGATATGGTCAAGAAGTGATCAACTCAACTTAATAGAAGAGAAGCGATTGAAAGTGCTATGCCATGGCCAATTGTACTAGAGGAGAATGGCCCGGGCCTACAATAAGAAGGTAAAGCCCAGAACTTTCCAGGATGGAAACCTAGTTCTAAAGAAAATTCTACCATTTTTGGAAGATCCTCGTGGTAAGTTCAAGCAAAATTGGGAAGGGTCGTATGTCATCAAGAAGGTCCTGTCAGGGGGTGTACTCATCTTGATAGAAATGGATGGGTCAGATTTTCCTGAGCCAATTAACTCTGATGCAGTAAAAAGGTATTTTCCTTGAGTGAACATTACTAGGAAATGATCCGAGGCCATTTTTCTTTATTTCCCTCAAATTTTAATCCCTAGTCTAGCCAAGTTGAACCGGTTCGTTTCTTTGATAAACCTAAACCGGACTTACAGTCTTACACTAGGGCAAGGCCAATTGAGGCAAAAATAAAGAAAAAGAAAAAAAAAGCAAAGAAAAATGGCAAATGAAAGCCAAGTGTGAAAAGAGAGGAAAATGATTCATTTTAGGAAAAGAGAGGAAACTGTAAGTCCAGTTGACCTATTCCCACATTTGAAAAATTTTGAGCCTTTAATACCTTTTCTTTCATAAACGAGCCTTGCCTTTGTTTCGTCCTATTTCTAAGCCCTCTATGATTTTAGTATGTTCATTCAAATTTAAGAGTGAAATTGGTGATGACGGAATGCAGAAGCCGGCCCTAGTGAAAACCGTAACTGGCACTAAGGGCAATATTGGCATAAAAAAAGAAAAAGAAAAAAAAAAGATCAAAGGTTGAGTTGATCATGTGATGATTCTAAAGGTAGTTGGGGATGACTCTAAAGGTCCTAAGATGGACGGTTTTGATCCTTTATTATTGCTTGGACTACCCTCTTCATTATTTAACCTGGTTTTAATTCATTTAATTATGGGTGATTAAGTATATGGACCAAATTTCAAAATAAAATAAAATAAAATAAAGAAAACTATACTTTGGCCAGTGATGATAAATCAAATACTTTCCATAAAACCTTTGTTTTTACAAGCATCTGAGCATTCTGAGGCCAATAATATAAAAACTTATTTTTGAATAAAATCCTTTGTCTTTCCACTATTGGAGTTTGCTTTGATACAAAGGTATGAAAAAAAAACCAAATGTGCAGGAAACAAGGCTAGTCTCTGTCTCCTAGCTGCTTCTCAAGTTCCCGAATCTGAGCTGCCTGAGCTGCAGTAACTCCAGAAGCCCCCTCTGCATCGGGATCACTCAAGAAGGATATAACCTCATCTGAAAGGGTCTAGTTGATCCTCATATTCCTAAGGCTGGCCAAAGCATCCTGGTGCTTCTGCCACAACATCCGAACCTCAAAGCAGCGGGCTTGCCTCTACTCATCAAGTTGCTTTTCCATAGCAAGACGGCGAGATACCTGCTCTGCAAGTTGCCTCTCCATGTCAAGGCCCCATATCCTAAGCTCCTGGGCCTCTCATACCCATATCTGCTGAAGTCGCTTGTGAGAAGCTCTCTCAGACTCTAAGATGTCCTCATAAGTAGAAGCCAAGACTGCAAGAGAATCTTTGGGTACTGGAGCCTGACTCTGTATCTGCTCCTTGATCCAGAAGAGATAGTCCTTCACATGGGACTCTGAGAAAACGGGGCTATGCATAAAGCAAACATAGGACCACTCCCTCATCAACCAAGCGTTCAGCTTCATGTAGCTGGTGAAAGTGGCCTAAGGTGGTCCTCATATCCACTTGGGATTATAATCCCCTGTGTTGCTTTGAACTGACGAAGAACCCGCAAAGGGAGGTAAAGCACCGCGTGTCTCAAGCCAGCCGGGACCAAAAAGTTGCGATCTCGAAAGTTGATCACCGTCTCTGAATTGGGCTGATAAGTACCAGGCCACCTCACTTGATCATCCTGGAGTGTAGCCAAGAAAGTAAACCAGCCCTGCTTACCCCTTGGAATGTCAGGACACCCCTGGTTGCTTATCAAGATGGGAACTTTCAAGCTTGGGAAGAATTGCCGATTGATCTCCTCAATCTGACTCAGATGGTCAAGTAGCCAGAGCTGCAAAGAAGGAGAGATATTTCAATATATTGTAAAAGAAAAAAAAGCAAAAGGCAAAAAAGGAAAAAAGCAAAAAAAAAAAAAAAAGCAGAAAGCAAAAAGAAAAGGAAAGCAAAAATATTTTCACCTGCAGGATAGGAGCGCATGATAGGAAGCGCTTTGACCTCCTGTAATAGCAATCAGTCAAAGCCTGGTACATCTCCGCCAAAATCATAGGGGCCAATCTCTCCCGCTCCCTAACTTGGCATATAATTAAGATAAGGGTCAAGCCCCCCTCATCGTCATCCCGGGGGAAAAGCAGTTGGTTAACCACCATCAGGGTCAAGGCATTGAACCTGGCTTCCTTGTTCTCCCCCCTCAAGAGCTTCTCAGTCAAAAAAGACTTGGACAAAGTCAAAAGGGTATCAAAATCCCCTAAATCCTTCTTCCCTATACCCAGGAAAGTAGAAGCCTCCTTCTTGTAGCTGGGCCTAAGGGGTGGGTTCACTACCTTCTCATCAAATCTCAAGCCCAGGATGGTTTCCACTTCTTCAATGGTCGGGGTCATCTCATGGTTTCCAAAACGGAAAAGGTTGAGGTCGGGTACCCAATGGCCAATCATGGCTTCAATAATCTCCCACTTGAAGGGAATCTTTGGGATAAGCAGAATGTGGCCTAGATGGGTGGAATCCCATCTCCTCTCTTCATCAAGGGTCATAGAATTAACCCATCTAGTGTAAAATGAGTCCACAGGATTGTACCTAGTAAGGTTAGGGGGTTTTGATCTAAAAGGCTGTTTTGCAGGGGAGGCTGCATGGACAGACAATGGCAAGGCAGAGGATGATTAGGAATCCATTGGAGATGATGGGAGCAAGCTAGAACCCAATGGGAGGAAGAAAAAGGCGAAAAAGGGGTTTTCTAAACTCAAAAACTCATAAAAAATACGCAAATCCCGAGGCTGGTTGCATTTATAGCATTTTTAATGTATCCGACAACTCAGATCGGATACAAAAGGTTCTATTCATATCCGATGAAGTATGCTTGATACAAAAGGGACCATGTGTATCCGGCATGTTATGCCCGATACAAAGAAATACCAGTGTATCCGGTCTGATATGCCGGATACAAAGAAAAAATGCAAAAAAAAGAGAAAATGGAGAAAAATCCGAATTTTTTACCTGTTTTACCTGTATACAACTTGTAATTACATAAAATTGAAACGAAAAGAGAGCTAGAACAGAGAGAATAAATAAAAAAGTTTTTTTCATATATAAATAAGTCCTTTTGTACAATGATAATGAAAAAATAAAAAATCCTAATCTACTACTCCTGTGCAGGATCACCCCCGCGTCTTCTGCCACGCGCTTTGCGGCCTTTACCTCGAGGTGATCGACGCCTAGAGCATGCCAGAATACGCTTGGCAGCATGGTGAGGAAGCCGACCCACAACCGACTGGATCTGATACTCCAAGCAATAATCCTCGAGGTCAGGAGGCGGATCAGGAGCAGAATCTGGGGAAGAGGCCTCGGGCTCAGCATGTACAGGCTCGACTGGACCCTCCGCCACAGCGGCCTCCGCTCCCGTAGATCCAGAAGGCCCAGCAGCAGCAGAAGAGGGGCCAGGAACAGAAATAGCTGGGCCAACAGAAGAAAAATCAGAAACTGAGGTATCCAAATGAACTAAGGAGATGAAACTAAAGAAAACTTACCAGGGACCTCAGGAACAGGATCAGGAGCCACCACAGGGGATGAAGTGCCGGCAGGAGCAGTAAGAGCCAGGCCTGCAACCAGAATGTCTACAGGGTCCATGGGAGCCCCAGGATCCGCAGGAGCAGCACGTGCAGGAGATGCAGAAGGGTCAGGAACGGCAGCAAGGCATCATCAGGATCAACAGCCCGAGCAGGAGATGGATCAGGAATAGGGAAATCAAGCTCAAAAGCAGTATTGTGATCTGGGACTGGGCCTTGCAAAAGTCAAACAGGCATATCAGAATAGCAGAAACATAGAAATGAAAGAGTTGAAATTATAAAGAAACCAGATACCTGTCTAGCCTGAAGCTCAGCAACCAGAGCCTCCAGCTCTCTGATCTGAGCATCCCTCTGGGCCACAACCGTGTCATGCTCTGTGATCATATCATCCACGGCGGCCCGCTGACTCAGGAACCGATCCCGGAGAGCATTCAACTCATGTACCTGCTAATAAGAACAGAATTAGAGTCACAAGTACAGAATTGAGGGAAATGAGATAAAAGATAAGGATCATGAAACTCACAGTGTCATCGTGGACCCGGATATAGATCCTGCCGATCTCGGTCACCCCAACACGAGTGGGTCGATCCATCAAGCACCCAATGGATACTCTCTGGATCCACTCATCATAATCACCCGCCGCAGTAAGCAACTCCGCATCCTCCCACTGATCAAACTGGGCCACGTCAAATCCAGGCAAGAGAATGGTAAGGCCAACGGGTGGTGGAGTAACCGGGATACGGGGGATGCCAGTGTACTAGAAGTACAGGTGCTCGCCTAAGTACACAATCCTACCAAGTCTCCCAATGAAACACTGGTAGGACTGGCATCGTGCATCTAGCTCAAAGGCATCTTGCAGCATCTCCTGATGAGCAACCTCGTCATCCACATCCTCGAAGCGGGCCGGTATCAGCTGCAATCACAATAAAAAGTGTCAGATGCAAGGCAGTATAAAAGAAAGGAGAATATTGAAGGGATAAGAAAATTTACATCAGAGCGGCAAGAGCGGTCTAAATGCGCTCGGGCCGACCTGGGCTAGCTCCTATCTGCATCCCTCTCAAGAACAAACCACCGTATGGCTACGAGGAACGTTGCAGCACCGGGCACGGGAGAAGGGCGGAGAAAGAAACAAGTTAGAAGGAGATAAAAGAAATTCAAGGGATTAAGTCCAAATGTTCCTCACCTGTAAAATCCGCCAGAAAAATCGGCACCTGATACCATCTCCCCTCGAAGCGGCCAGACCTCGGACGACTTGACTCAGTCCAGCTAATATGGTCCTGTATATCAACCGACCCCAAGCTAGCCGCCTGATCTGCCTAAGATCCCTCAGGGCATCCAAGAAAACAGGACTGACTGATGTCGTGTCTTCCTGGAAAAAGCAACTGCCCAGCATCAGCAGGAATACCCGTCGAAATAGAGGGACGAAACCGTCATCAGCCTCAGCAATAAGAGCATGCCTCCGGTCGGGGTGATCAACAATGCTGCTGCGTTACCAGCTAATGGAAATCCATTCGCTCCTACCATCCCAAGCAGCCTCAGGAAGGTTCTCATACCCTAGCAGGGTGCCAATGTCCGCAGCAGAAGGACGCTCCATCTCTATGGTCCTACCCGTCAAGGGGATGCCAGTGAGCATGACAAAATCTAACGGACGAATCCCCAGCTCAACATCCGGCAGATGGAAAGTCTACGTGTCGGGGAAGTACCGCTCCAGCATGGCGAAGATGAGAGGGCGATCAGCTCGAAATGATGGAATAAGCAAGAAATGGTCGAAGAGACATCTGCGGAACTCCCGTATGAGTCCGGGAGATAGGTTCTGATATAGCTCACAAAACCTCCCCCAACTACCTCTCAGATGAGAAGGGTGATACTGAAGGGGAAGATCTGCTCGGACACACATCGAAGGATGATGATCCAATCCACTAAGAAGCTCGGTGTCCTGAACAGATGCCCTCAAATCCGCAGGAAAAGCCAAACGGAATCCTCTAGCATCTCCTCCAAGGATCGGATCCTGAACCGCACCTCTGGCTCTACCACGTCCTCGGCCTCTGCCTCGACCTCGAGCAAGAACAACAACGGGCTAAAATTCAAAGGAGAAGTGTGAAGGTTGGTGTATAAAGAGAACAGAAGGAGGGAAAGAAAAGTCGGGAAAGCCTACCTCAGCAGAACCCTGTACAGAGCTCTCTATGGAAACATCTAACGGCTCTAACAGGGTGGCGCTAGAACTCGCCTCTGTCCGAGCCCGAGACGAAGAGGGCTGATCAGCTGGGTCAACCTCCTCTCGCACACGAGAACGACTCCTAGCCATCTACACAGGGAAGTGTTTTATGAATTTCAGTTTAAATTTATCAGAAATTTTACTTTGCTTTTGGTCTAGGTTTCAGTTCACATTCAATCTTACATGATTTTCTTTCAAAAGTATCGTGAATTGTGTCTCGAGGGTATTTTATCTGTTTCCGTTCAAAATTTTCTAAAATGACGAGTATTTCTATTTGGTGAAATCCTAATTCTAAAGCTTTTTAAGGATATCTACACGGACTAATATTTGCTAAATTATTTCAGGACTGCTACATGCAAAAGGTCTTAATTGATCAAAGACCAAAGCTGTGGAACTCAAGGGCCAATCAAGGAAAAGTCCTGGCAATTGAAGCAATATTTTGGTCAAAGGCAGGCTAAAATCAGAGCATGGTATGTGGAAGGTTTTCACCACCGGTGATTCAAAAGCAGTGGAAAATTATGCAATTCAATGGAAAATGTTGCCGACAGGCAACCCAAGGTTCTTGAATACTATCAAGGCAATCAGTCTCAAAGGAATTGCAGGTCAAGGGTTAGCAAGATAGAATGGAAAACTGAAGCAAATGGCAGAGAAAAATCCTAGCAAGACATCAGCAATTCAAATACCCAAAGCATGAGGAACAATCCAAAAAAGCATGCAATCAGCAAGTCTATATCACCAATAGGCAATCCAAAGTTCCTGGACACTGTCAATTCAATGATATCACCAACCAAACAAACCATTGCTATTAGGTCTAAGGAATCACATGCCAAGAATTAGCAAGGCAAATCAAATTACAGAACAGGGGAAAAGAAAAACAACATGGCATCATCTGCAGTATTGGGAATGCAAAATTTGAAGAAATCATGCCATTCAATAAGCCACCTGCGGTAGAAAATCAAGGGTTCGTCGATATGAAGACTCAAGAACTGTATGCATGCTTCAAAATTTGTTTCACTTACTACAGTCCAATAGAATGGGGTGATCATGCAAGCTATGGGGTTAAACTTGGAGCTCATGGTGGAGTCCAAGCATATTGCAGAAAAAGAATAGCATGATACTCAAGCACCAACAAATTCAATGTCCAAGAGCATTCAAGTTCGTCGAAAGTCATCACCCATAATCGATCCAAGGCAATTAATTGAAATACATCACCAAGGAACAACAAGTGTTGTCTGAATCCGTATACACAATCAAAGAAAAATGTGCACTGACCTGGTTTGATTGGCAAGAACAATAGAGAGATGGACAAAGCAGAGAGTCGCCGGAATTTGGGCGAACTCGTCGAGCAGAATCGAGTGGAAACAAGGGTTTAAGCAAAAACCAGAAAATGCCGAACCAGGGCTTGGTCGCAGCAGTGAGGGTGTGTCGCCGGAATCAATGCCAGTTGCCGGAGCTCAAGGAGGCGTCGGAGGTAGCCGGAGAAGAAAGGAGGACCGTCGGGTGTCGAAGGAGAGAAGAGTGTAGCCGGGGTTTGCGATCGGAAAGGAAGAAAAGAAGAGGAAGAGTCGTGGTCGTGCAGCTTATATAAACAGGTGTATCCAATGAAGTATGTCGGATACACGGGAGCCCTCTCTTATCCGACATGCTACGTCGAATACAAAAGGAAAAACAAAAAAAAAAAGGAAGAAAAAAAGGAGAAAAGAGAAAAAGAAAATAAAAAAGGAAAAAAGAGAAAAAGAAAAGGAAAAAAAGGAAAAAAGGAGAAAAGAAAAAAAAAGAGAAAAAAAAGAAGAAAAAGCAAAAAGAAATGTGCTGCAAAGTTTGCTATTTTCACAAAAAACCTATTTTTGCCTTAAAATCCACCTCACAGCCACGAGAGCTCAGTGGAATTTGGGACAACTTTGGGAAATGTGTTGGTCAAAAAGGGATATTCACTCAATTTTTAACTTGGTTTGATAGAAAAATCAGTTTTCAAAAAATCCTATTTTTGGGCTTAAAATCCACTTCATAGCCACAAGAGCTCAGTGGAATTTAAGACCTCTTGGAGAAATGCCCCCCCCTTAAAGTTAGGGCTTTTTGGCAAATCTTCACCCAAAAATTATTTTACAAAATTGAATTGAACCAAGCAAATCATGGTTAAGGGAGTGCAATTTGGGCTTCTCTAATCTTTGCAGCTCATTGCTTCGCAACTCCCGCAAAGAGGGGCAGTTGTAGATACCCCAAATTGCACAGTAAAAATGATCAATAATCAGTAAAAATCACTATCTCCTTGGAAACCAGCACAAAATTTGAGAAAATGAGTTTTTTCCTTGTATCCGGCAACTCAGGTCGGATACAAGCGTATTTCTTCGTATCCGATGGACAATGCCGGATACAAGTCGCCCTTAATGTATCCGGCAACATATGCCGGATACACATAGCTACTTGTGTATCCGACCTGACATGTCGGATACATGCTTTTTGGTCAAAATTAGGGTTTTCCGAGAGTTTTCACTTTTTACCATCATATCCTTCATTAAAGCAATGGAAATCTTGGAAATAGCCTTAGGGTTAAGATTGGTGGGCTCTAGACATTATGTTGTGTCTACCATCTCACCAACCCTAACCCTAGCATTTGCCTATAAATAGGAGGCTCCTCCTCAAGCAAATCGCCAACAACTCTTGTCAAGAACTTTTGCCATTAATTCTTGTCATTAACTCTTGAGATCAAAGAGCTCCGAGTGAAGAGGGAAACCGCTGCAGTCTTGCTCCCAGAAGCCCAAGTAAGCTTCAAACCTCTCTTTATTTTTCTGTTTTTACATTCTAGATCTAGATCTCTTCTTCTACCTTTCTGTAGAATAAGGCCTCTTCTATGTGTGTGAAAACCCTTCCCCTACTCAAAGTACCTCGAGACTCCCCCTACCCGTAAAACGTGAAGGCGGGATCTAGGGGAAACGAGACTGGGGATTGATCCTAGTATTAGAACCTATTGGAATAAGCCTTGTGATTCTATGAAAACTGTTCCATATTCAAAGTACGCCAAGATTATCTTGAAGAACCGTGTTTAACGGGGAGAGAGAACTAAAGGAAACAATAATGGAACGGAACCCTAGGTTGTTCTAGAACCCTTTTTTATTGATCTAAATGCATGCTATTATATAAGCCTTGTGATTCTATGAAAACCGTTCCATATTCAAAGTACCCCAAGATTATCTTGAAGAACCGTGTTTAACGGGGAGAGAGAACTAAGGGAAACGATAATGGAACAGAACCCTAGGTTGTTTTTAGAACCCTATTTTGCTTGATATAAATGCATGCTATCTTTGCTATGTTGTTGGAGTGATTCTTACACCTACACATACATAGCACATGATTTTGGCAGGATAGGCTCATATTTCGGATTATTGTATTTATTGTGATAAATCTGAAATAAATAGCCCCAAGCAATTCTGGGATGTTTTTAAATGATTTTCAAAGGATTTTGATCTATCTTGCACGGATCACACACCTCTTATCACTGTTTTGAGTTATTTTATTCAAAAAAGGCTTAACTTGACAGCAATTGTACCCTAACTTCGGACACTCGTAACTTCATCGTCCGGATGAATTTTGGAGTGATTCCAGAGCCATGGAAAAGGTGGGGCTGTATAGTTTATGCCTGCAAAATTTCATGAATTTCTATCTAGCGGAGTTTTGACACATCTCTGTCGAAGTTGATAGGTCAGTTCTAATCTGAATACGGAACCTGTCACTTCGACTGAGCACCATGTGCTTGTTTTAAGTCCGATTCGAGTGATTCTTATTTCTGTGTTTTCCTTTGGGAGTCTAGTTTCAAATCCAATTAGTTTCATAATTTTTTGACTCCATTTGTGTTGTTGGTAACAGATTTACTTAGAACTGGTCAACATCACTTTTCTGGGTAAATCTGTGGTCTTCGGAGCCTGTTCGGGAGACCACCCAAGGCACATCCGAATGAATTTTTGTATGAGGCTAGTTTCATTTGAAAGATGGCCATACAGACTTCAATCACACCAAATTTCATAAATTTATATGGAGCCAATTTTGTTAGGTGATTTTCCAAGCTTGCCTACTTGCCACTTTTAATTATCTCCAGCAGCAATTTTAAAGGAGGCATAACTGCTAGGATTTCGACCGGATTCAATCAAAATTTTGTATGAGTCTCTTATTTATCATAATCTTTCAAATGGATTTGGTTTGATTCAATTTAAAATTGGATTTGAATGATTTCAAGACAAATGACATTATCTTTTACCGAATTTTCCGGATTTGACTCAACTTGGTTTTGTGCAATCTTTGCTTTGATTTCCATTTATTATCTAAATCCAGAAATGATATTGACATAAAAGAGGATCTGTAATCCATTTGGATCTTCATGTGAAGATATCATACATTTGTCCTTTTTCAAGGTTTTTAATGATTTTTAGCAAGCTTTCTTATCTTTTTTGCATGAACAAACACTTGGTAACCACCTTGTGTGGGTGAATGAGGGTGCTTAACACCTTCCTCTGTTCATAATCTAATCCCCTTACCCATTTCTGGATTTGATTTTCAAGTAGAATTATTTTACTCTAGTATTTGCCTTTAGCTCTTTTTGCTTATTTTTAATGATTTTTGTGTCCATTCACACCCCAAAAATATGAATGGTGGCGACTCTCCCATTTTTTACGTTGAGCCCCATGTGTTGACAGAGGGGGAATCATCCCGGTGATTTTTCCCATGTCTTACAGAAATATTTTAAAGAATTGACAACATCTTCTACAGAAATTTTAACTCTATATTTAATTGGTTTTAATTTACCATGCCTCTTTAATCCAATTTTTTATACTAAATAGTTACAAATTTTTAGAACTCAATATACTAATCAAGTCAGAGAAAAGAATCAATAGTTTGAAATTGAAGTAAGAACCAACTCTAAATTACTCTAACGTAGAATTTCTCTCTAACTTCAACGAACCCAGAATTCATAAATTTCGGACCCTAACTTCAACGAACCCAAAATTTCTCTCTCTACCGTAGAGACAACCCAAATTCCCCACTATTCTACCCAGCTTCTCTCACTACCACATTTCAAAAAAATCCTTATTCTCTCTCTCTCTCTCTCTCTCTCTGTTTCCCATTTCGTTTTTCTTCTCCCCTCTAGAGTTCTGCGTTTTCTGCAAGTTCTTAAACATGACTGAACCGCCATTAACAGCCCCTCATTCTACTGTTTATTGCTCAATAGTTCACTCTCTCTCTCTCTCTCATACGAACAACCACTCTCTCTCTCTCTCTCTATCTGTTTTCCATTTCCCTTCTCCCCCTTTGAACTCCATCGTTTTTCTGCAACTCATATATATATTTTTTTTTTTTTAAAATGGCTGTACGCCCATTAGCAGCCCCCTCTCTCTACTATTTCATGCTCATTGATTCCCTCTCTCTCTCATACGAACAACTACCACTCTTAATGTGAATTAAACATACATTGCACAGCTTATCTCCCAACTGAAAATTCTCAAATTTTTCTGTTGCCAACGACCATAACAACAGTTCATTTCATACTACTTCTATCATGAAAACGTGGGGAAATGACGCATTGGTAGGGTAGATTAATAAGCATTACTTTACATACATTAAATCATTCCTAAAGCATGCGAATGAGTCCATGAAATTTGCTGCAAATCAGAAAAAAAATAGAGCTGTGTATGTCGTTTAAAACAACTATTTTCAATGTCAAGAAGCTGCTACTTACTATTCTATTCTCCAAATTTGCGGCAGGTTCTAGTTCTTCAGTTCTGAACCAAAATTTTCCATTCTAAACATGTCTAACATGATTAACAAGTGATAATTTAGACAACTAACATATCCAACCTCACCTAGATTTCGTCAAATCCATAAACCAACAGCACTCATAGATTAGACGTTTAAAACATGAACAGAACTTGGGCATTTGTTACATTCAAATCTAATTTCTACATAGTCACAAACACAACGAAAAACATGATATTTTGAAAGGCTACTTACCTCTAGTTTGCTGGAGTTCGACTTCTGCAAAAACAATAATGAAAACCAATACTTTCCACGACCAGCAGTCCCTCACAAAGTGGTTTAAAACCTGAGTTTTCTTTTGAACGATTTTCCACTCTAACAGAATAGGATGCCTTCTTCTTTCTTCTCCAACAAATCTCTCCACTCTTTCTAACTTCTTAGATCTGAGTTGCATCTATTTGCCTTCTCCAAAGCTGTAACTGTTGGTAACGCCCGGAGAGAAAGTGTTGTTACAATCAGCAATTATCCTTACGTTTTGAAAAAAAAAACTGTTTGTATTCTCCTTTTGATCAAGTGTAGTGCCCTCCACTGTATTACCTACACCAAGTTTACTTACGTTCAACAAAACCTCCTTTAACTCCCTCATGATCCACCGGTGCTCCACCACAAAATTTCCTACACCCACTAAAATCAAATACCAACTAATAGATAACCAAATTAATAGCTAATCAAATTATTAAATAATAACTCATATTACATTTGAAATTGAAACCTAACTTTACTTACTTTAGTTTAGATAAATCCAACCATTTAAGAAATTTACCAAATTGCCCTTGAACATTGCTCACCTGAAAACCAACATAGAATTGAAGTGATTTTCTAATTATTTTTTTCAAAATAAAATACCCAAAAAATTCGGGGTTTTACAGAACCGGTCCAACCCGACTTTGGGTCAGTTTGGTTTGGGTTATATTGTCTTTGGATAGGTTTTGGTTCTAAAAATAGAGAGCCGAATTTGTTTAGTTCGATTTTGGGTTCAAGGCTCGGGTTAACCAAACCGAACCGAATTTTCTAAGTGTAAAACATAACCGAACCGAACCGAACCAAACCGAAATATAATGATATATATAAAATATATAATAGATAAAATAGCTCTCTGTGATCTTCTATTTTTTATATTTTGAATTTACAAAACAAGTATAAAGATAAAAAAATACAACTACAAGCATTTAAATTAATTTAATAGTAAACGTTTGTGTAAGACATGGAAAAATCACCTAGATGATTCCCTCCGTCATCACACGGGCTCAAAAAAATGGGAGAGTCGCCACCATTCAATTTTAGGTGTGAATGGGCACCAAAAATCATCGCAATAAGCAAAAAAGGCAAACTAGAGTAAAAATAACTTTACTTGAAAATAAAATCCAGAGATGGGTAAAGGGATTAGATTATGAACAAGGGAAGGTGTTAGGCACCCCCACTCTACTGTTGGAAATCGTAAAAGTAACAAGTGGGCAACTTTGGAAATTCATTTAGAAAAATTGGCTCCATATAAATCCGTGAAATTTGGCATTAATGAAGTATGTAGGGCCATATTTCAAATGAAACTAGCCTCATACAAAAATTCATCCGGATGTGCCTTGAGTGACCTCCCAAACAGGCCCCGAAGATCACAGATTAACCCAGAAATGTGCTGTTGAGCAGTTCTGAGTAAATCAGTCACTCATGACACAAATGAAATCAAAAAATTGTGAAACCAATTGGATTTGAAAGTAGACTCCCAAAGGAGAACACAGAAATATAAATCACTCAAATCGTACTTAAAACAAACACATGGTGCTCATTCAAAGTGACACGTTCAGCAATCTGGCCTGAACTGACCTATCAACTTCGACTGAATGGTGTCAAAAATCCACTTCATAAAAATTGATGAAATTTTACAGATATAAACTAAACAGCCTCACCTTTCCCATGGCTTTAGAATCACTCCAAATTCATCCAGATGATGAGGTTATGAGTGTCCGAAGTTAGGGTACAGCTGCTGTCCAGTTTAGAGTCACTTTAGACCTTTTTAAGTAAAATCAATCCAAAACGGTGATCAAGTGTGTGTGATCTGTGCAATATGAATCAAAATCATTTGAAAAAAGTGTTGAAGAACATTTAAGAAGAAATAGGGCACAAGTTTGGCTCACCATTCTCTTCGATTGACGAGAATATGCCAAAAACCCTAAAATTGAGCAAAAATGCCCAAAACTGAGAGGTTAGACCTAGAGGTCTTCAATAATCAAAGAGAACTTGCTTGAAATCATTTTGAAAATCATTGAGATATGTCCCAAAACTGCTTAGGACTATTTATTTCAGATCTATCACAATGAATGCAATAGATCCGAAATGCAAGCCGATTCCGACAAAAACGGGTGCTATATGTGTATGTGTAAAAATCATTTCTTCAATCACAACATAACAACATATAGCATTCATATCAATCAAATGGGGTTCTAAAAACCTAGGGTTTCGTTCCATTCTCGTTTCCTTTAGTTCTCTCTCCCTGTTTTACGGTTCTTCAAGATAATATTGGGATACTTTGAGTATGAAACGGTTTTCATAGAATCAAAAGACCATTCAAGTGGGTTCTAAGACTAAGGATCAATTTCCAGTCTCGTTTCCCCTAGATCGCTCTCCACTTTTTACGGTTAGAGGGAGTCTCGAGGTACTTTGAGTAGAGAAAGGGGTTTCAAGCACACAGATTAGGCCATTACTCTATAGAAAGGTAGAAGGAAGATTTATTTCTAGAATTTAAGAACATAAATGAAAAGAGGTTTTAGGCTTACCTGGGGGTGCTGGAAGCAATGGATCAGAGGTTTCCCTTCTTCACTTGGAGCTCTTCAATCTCTAACCCTTCTCAAAAATTCTTGGCAAAGGTTCTTGACCATTTGCTTGAGGAGAGGCCTCCTATTTATAGGCAAAGGCTAGGGTTGGGGGGAACCTTAATGGTAGACACAAGGAAGTGTCTAGCATTCTCCCACTTAACCCTAAGGTTATTTCCGAGATTTCCACTTCTTAAACAAAGGAAAGAAGCTTTTATCCGAATTATAACACAGGCAATACTTATTTACATGTCATATCATTTAAGTAAATGTCCTTGTATTTTTTAATCTCCATTTAGTTAAGATATTACATGTAAATAAGCAAACACCCCCCATTTGAATCCATTAAAAATAGTTCCAGACCCAAATTCCAAGTGAATAAAAAGTCAATTTTCCAGTTCCAGGCTAAATTCCAGTTTTTCAGGTCTAGTAAAAAGATTCAACATGTTAAAACCAAGGTATTCGTCAAGATTTAAAATCTCAAAAAATTCTTTTATGCAATAACATGGCTAAAAACCTGATTACCGCAAAAAATTATCTTGAAATCTTGCTTTAAAAAATATTTCATTTTCTGGGGTCAAAAGTCAACAAAATTCAATCAAAAAAAGTTTGACTTTGCACAAAAGATTGAATTCGGGTCTTTTCCTTTGCGGTTTTGGATTCAAATGGGTTAAGGATCTTAAACCCAATGCAAAGAATTGAAAATTCCAATAAACTATTTCTCTCCTTCAAGATTTATCAAAAACCATGCAATTTTGGGGTGTCTACAATTTGTATATACAATAATAAATTAAATATAAAAATAGGATTACATTAATGTAGAGCTGGAAACGGGTCGGGGTCGGGTTGTAATCGGGTTGGGCGTAAACGGGTTGGGTTCAGGTTGACCTGATTAATGGCGGGTTGGGAAAACCCCAAACTGTGAGACATGGAAAATCACCTAGATGACTTCCTCCTCATCACACGGGCTTAAAAAAGATACAGAGTCGCCACCATTCAATGTTAAGGTGTGAATGGACACCAAAGGGATTATAAAATGCATAAATAGAGCCAAAGTAGCTCTAGTTCATGGTAAAATCCAAAGATCAGGTAAGGGGATTAGGTTATGAGTAGAGGAAGGTGTTAGGCACCCCCACTCATCTGTACAAGACGGTTTCCATATGCTGTTCATGCTTAAAAATATGCTTGCTAACAAAACAACTAAAAAGCACTTGAAAGAAAACAAACACATGTGTGATTCTTCTATATGAGTAGCCCAATTAAATATGGACTCTCTCTATGGATATATCACCTCTAAGACCTCATGAGTAAATGAAAATCAAGGTAATATTGAAGAAAATCAAACGAAACCAAATCCGGAAGATTCGATAGAAGATGAAACTACATGAGCTTGAAAACCTCAATCAATCATAAACAATTCAAATCAAGTTCAAATTGCATCAAACCAAAATCATTTGAAAGCTGGTATGAGGTAGAATACTCAGTAAAAATCCCAACTCAATCCAATTTAAGACAGGAGAGGAATACTCAGTCAAATCTGCTGTTGTAAATCAGAAAAAGCAATGAGTAGGCAACTTTGAAAACTTATTCATGGAGTTTGGCTCCATGTAAATCCTTGAAAACTTGTATGGATGAAGTATGAGGTGCCATATTTCAAACGAAATAGGCCTCATACAAAACTCCATCCATTTGTGACTTGTGTGGCCTCCCGAACATGCCTAGAGGATCACAGATTAACCCAGAACTCTGCTACAGAGCAGCTCTGAGTCAATCAAGCACACAAACCACAACTCAAAACAAAATCTCCTAAAACCAATTGGATTCAAAAATAGACTCCTCAAGGAAAACACAGAGATTGAAATTACCAAAAATGGATCAAAAATGAGCAAATGGTGCTCGATCAAAACGGCAAGTTCAGCAATCTGAACTTGACTGACCTGCCGACTTTGATCAGAAGGTATCAAAAAATGGCTTCATAGAAATCAATGAAAATTTCCAGATGTAAACTAAACATTTCCACCTATCACATGTCTTTGGAATCACTCAAAAATTCATCCGGATGATAAAGTTATGAGCATTCTAAGACAAGGTACAAGTGCTGTCCTGTTTTGAAAAACCTTGAATAAAAGAGTGAAACTAGTGCATGTGTGCAAGTAAATTCGACCAAAATGGCTTGAAATCTTTAAAAACAACCTCATGAAGTCCTCAAAGTTCAATCTAAGGCCTGGGATCTCGGATTTTCCATATTGAGCATGGAGAATCCAAGATCTAGCCTACACTTGAAAAACAGTGAAAAGTGTGTGTGATAGTGTTGGAAATCACATTTCTAGGAACAAACAAAGATCAAATGCTATAGAGAGCATTGATCAGTGTTTTCTCTGGATTCAAAACAATCATCTCAGAAAAGCAACCATAGGTGCAAAATAACCAATACACATGCTCTTCATCATATGAGGGTTCTAAGCCTAAAGGATCCATTCCCATATCCGTTTCCCCAAGCTCTCTCTTCACGTTTTACGGCTAGAGAGGGTGCTTTAGGTACTTTGGACGTGGTTTGGGTCTACAAATACATAGAGGCTTTTATACTACAGAAAGGTAGAAGATGAGAGAGCCAAAATTAAAAGGAAAGTAAGGGAGAAGAGTGTAGGATCTTACCTTAAGTGTTTGAAAGACTTGAGCAAGAACTTGGGCAGAGTTTTCCCTTCTCTTCAAAAGCCTTAGACCTTCAATTCTCCAGCCATTTGCTTGAGGAGGAGCCTTCTATTTATAGGCAAGGCCAAGGACTAGATAGTCACAAGGGTAGACACAAAGAAGTGTCTAAAACCCTCCAACTCATCTCCAAAGCATGAATGGAGAGAATTGGATCAATTCCGAAGGCCAAATTAGGGAATTCAGACATCCCAGATAGAGGTATGGCCGAAAATAAGTGAAGGCTCACAGGCTTTTTCAAATTGAACAAAAATACCCATGACCGAAAATATAGTTCGGTTATACACAAAAACACCTATAACCGAAATATTATTTCGGTTATAAGTAAATTATGTGTAACCAAAATTAAATTTCGGTTATAGATAAAAACATTCATGACTGAAATTTAATTTCAGTTTAGGGCAAAAAAAACTGTTTGCACAACCTTTGCATAGGTTTGACCCTTACCTGCACAGGCAATGCTTATTTACATGTAATATCGTTTAAGTAAATGTCCTCGTATTTTTTAATCTCCATTTACTTAAGATATTACATGTAAATAAGCAAACACCCCCCCCCCCCCCAATTTGAATCCATTAAAAATAGTTCCAGACTCAAATTCCAAGTGAATAAAAAGTCAACTTTCCAGTTCCAGGCTAAATTTCAGTTTTTCAGGTCCGGCAAAAAGGTTCAATATGTTAATACCAAGGTATTCGTCAAGAGTTAAAATCTCAAAAAATTCATTTATGTAATAACATTGCTAAAAACCTGATTACCGGAACAAATTATCTTGAAATCTTGCTTTAAAAAATATTTCATTTTCTGGGGTCAAAAGTCAATAAAATTGAACTGGAAAAAATTTGACTTTGCACAAAAGATTGAATTTGGGCATTTTCCTTTGTGGTTTTGGATTCAAATGGGTTAAGGATCTCAAACCCAATGCTAAGAATTTAAAATTCCAATAAAATATTTCTCTCCTTCAAGATTTATCAAAAATCGTGCAATTTTGTGGTGTCTACAACTGCCCCTCTTTGCTGAAGTCGTAGCACAATGAACAGAAAAGAACAGACACAACTCAAAATTGCACAGTTGAAAGACATCTAATTAATTGAACTTGCTTTGGTCAAACAAAGAAGTGATAAAAACATGGATTTGAAGATAGCCAATGAAACCCCTGCTTGAAGTCTGACGGGATGGCATCTCTTCCTTATCTCAGATTTCTTAGAGCTCTCGTGGCTATGAAAAGAAATCTAAGACAAGCAAATTTTGAAAAGAAGGTGGATTTAAAATTGACCTATGCAAACTCAATTGCTTTTGATGTTCTTCACTTACAGCTCAACAATAAGGAAGGAAATATTTCATTGAATTTTCCATGATTTGATTTTTTTATTTGACTTACCTGGGTGCCATGTGATGCCCAAACCTGTGCTTAAATATTCTGCAACTTTCTTTTGCTTCTTTATCGTGCTCTCTCAATTATTATATATGTGCCCTTGATGCCCATAATCTACCTTCATGCTTTTTAATTGCCCAAGTGAATGCCCTCTTCTTGATTGATGGTTTTGAAAATCATGATCTGTTGATCTACCATTTACTACCCATGATCTCTCCTTCATACCTTCTAACTGTCAAACTTAATGCCATCTCCATGATTGAAAGATAAGGGCTCTTGTTTGAAGGAAAAGATATGCTGTTGCTTTGAAATTTCTATGATATGAAAGCCTTACCCCATCTTTAGGATAATATGATTCCTTTCATTGAGGACCCAGGAGCAAAGGAATTTGAGCATGCCCCAGCATTGATTGCTTTGAAGTACTTACCCCAGCAGAGATGAATTTGTTCTCTTCTTTTTTCTTTTTTTTTAAATATTTTTTTTCTACTTTTTTTTTCTTTTTCTTTCTTTCTTTCTTTTTTTGTTTTTTTGTTTTTTTGTTTTTGTTTTTTTTTTCTTTTTTCTTTTTTGCTTTCATAAAAAGAAATCCTTATAAAAGAATGCAAATGTGAATGTAAGAAAATAGGTTTTTATACTAGTGGCCTCAGAATTCTCTAATGCTTACAAAACCAATGTTTTATGAAAAGACATAGATACTCATCATAGGCCAAAATATAGTTTTTTTCCCTTTTTGTGTTTTATATATTTTTTTGAAAAATGGTCCAATCACTTATTAGCATATAATCCAAAAGAATTAAAATCAAGTTGAATAATGAGAAGATCATTTTAGAAAATAAGGAAAGATCAAAATCAACCTTTGGAACTTTTAGAGTCATCCCCATGACCATCGACTTGTCAATTGTTGCTCCAGATATGATAACTCTTTCAATCTGACTATTTTGCCCCAGTTTAAAAAGACTTTCAACTTGAAAAAGTTGTTTCTTGCATCCATGATATGAAAACTCCCTCATATGACAATCATGGACTTCTCTTCTCATATGACACCATTGGTTTTCTTCTTGTAGATGGTTGATTATTTGCCATGTAGCACCCTTCCAGGTATTCACTACATTTTCTCCATTTTTCCTTCCTTTTTTTTTCTTTTTTCTTTTTAATCCTTCATTACCAGCAGCTAATGTAGTCATACTTACCTTAATTCAAAATTTCTCAATCAAAGAGGACTTATGAATGGGAAGAAATGTAGGTTTGGTTTTTGTTTAGGAAGAAAAAGGATAAAAGACTCAAATACCATATGATCAAATGGGTTAACTGAATTGCAATTCTTAAGGCATTTCTTTCCTTGGAATACAAAATTGCCCCTAGTGTTGACGTTCTTCTTCCTTTAGAACCTTCACCTCGGTATTGAACTTCTTTTCTCATTCTTCTCTTTACAATTTTTTATTGCCCCTTTCGGAAGACATTCTCCAAATATCCCATAGCATTTGATGATCTTTTTTTTTTCATCTTTCTTCTTCTTCTTTTTTCATTTCTTTGGCCCCTTTTCTAAAAACATCTTCAAAATCCATTTTGAAATTCAATAGTGCCCCCTTCTTTTTTAATTTGTCCTTTCATTCTTCTTCTTTTATGCCTTAATGAATTTTCCCCAGTGTGGGGTTACAATTCCCAGTTTAGGTTATTGGGAAAAATTTATAAATCTCAAAGGGTCTAACTAGGGATTTCAAAATTTTTGGGTATATAAGAAGTAAAGGCCTCTTATCATTTTAAGCAAAATTTGAATTTTCAAATTTGATAGAGATGCTCTACATGATTGACTCAGGATTTTTTCTTTTTCTCTTTTTTTTTTCTTTTTTTGTCAAGACAAAATTTCAACCATAAAACATCCTTCTCACCAGATTAGCCTCTTGAATCAAGCTTCATTTTCATTAGACTTTGTAGCTGCATCGCACTTCATATCTCAACCAAGGAACCAAATCTTTCCATATTTTCCAATGCAGAGTGCAAATTTGGATTCATCTTCAGAGTCAAAAATTTCTTCCTTTAGTTTCTTCTCCATTTTCTTTTTCTTGACGAGCAAATGATGCAGTCCTCTTTGAATCCATATGAAATAAATTTCCGCACTTGCTGCTTTCAAGTGAAAACTACGGGTCATCTTTGATTCCAAAGTCCATAAGATTGGTCATTTAAAAATTTTGCAGAATATTCTTCTCATGAAACTTTAAAAAGATTTGAATTTTCATTTAGAATGTCTTTTTCTTCGATTTTGGTCTCAAAATTGAGCCCAATGTTGAAGTCATATTCAACTCAATGAAATTTGATGGGAGATATGACTCATAAGTAAAAAGGACCTTGCTGAAAACTTTTCTTTTTTTCTAAACAAATGTTTAAAGGAAAAAATCTTTTTTTTTCTTTTCCAGGAGCCTTTATTGAAATCACTTCCTGAGAACAAGGTTCCTTAGGATCCTCAGGAAATGTGCATTCTTTTTATGGGGGTTTCTTTTCAGAGAACGTGGGAATTCAAAATTGCCCCTGTTCTTAAAGGCATAAGTTGATTTTTCCCCATTTTTGCAAAAATTTTCACCTTCTGCTGGTTGAGGCAAGAATTCCTTTCTTTGATCAGCAATTGTCTTCATATTTAGGGCATCTTGCTCAGCCCTTGGAAGAAGTGACGTACTAGATCTGGAACTTGAATGACTGTCCAATCAATGAGTGGCAAAATGAATTCAACCTTTGCCTCATTCTTTTCTTTGAAAACACCCCCATTCTTCCTTTGCCATCCTGCTTCCTCAATCAACTCTGGCCCATTTTCTGTACTGGCTTCTTGTAGAATATTCTGTCTTGGGACAATCTTTACACCACCTTGCCTTGATTGCTCATGCAGTGTAGGCATGGTCATCTGCACCATTTCTTCTTTCTTCTCCATAGTTTCTTGTTCTTCTTCCCTTTCAAAATAAACCCAGACAGTTGACCCTATAGGAGCAATACGTTGAGAAGGGTCAAAGTATCTACTTTCAAATGAAATGACTCCAAATGTATTCGATGTGCTTGCCAAATTATTGCCATTGGAGTGAGGAGCGGGTGTGATTGAATTAAAAGATAAGGAATTATTATCCAGCAAATCCTGAATTGAATGCTTTGAAGCCAAACAACGATTTGTGGTATGGCCTAGAGTTCCCATGTGAAAGTCGCATGTCACCAATGCATCATAGTTCTTGCCTTTAATCTCCATTTACTTAAGATATTACATGTAAATAAGCAAACACCACCCCCCCCCCCCCAATTTGAATCCATTAAAAATAGTTCCAGACCCAAATTCCAAGTGAATAAAAAGTCAAATTTCCAGTTCTAGGCTAAATTTAGGTTTTTCAGGTCTGGTAAAAAGGTTCAATATGTTAATACCAAGGTATTCGTCAAGATTTAAAATCTCAAAAAATTCATTTATGCAATAAAATTGCTAAAAACCTGATTACTGGGAAAAATATCTTGAAATCTTGCTTTAAAAAATATTTCATTTTCTGGGGTCAAAAGTCAACAAAATTCAATTGGAAAAAGTTTGACTTTGCACAACAAAAGATTGAATTTGGGCCTTTTCCTTTGTGGTTTTGGATTCAAATGGGTTAATAATCTCAAACCCAATGCTAAGAATTTAAAATTCCAATAAAATATTTATCTTTTTCAAGATTTATCAAAAAAACGTGCAATTTTGGGGTGTCTACACAAACCGAACCAAACCCGCCATTAAACAGGTTCAACCCGCCAACCCGATTATATTTTATTATTATTATTTTTTCAAAAAGTAGTATTAAAATAGGATTTTGGGGTTGGAGGGGGTAATTGGGTCAAGTTCGGGTCATAATTGGGTTGGCGGGTCATAATCGGGTTGGTTCATACCACTTTTTGCACTTTTTTTTTTAAAATCAGGTCATAATTGAGTTGGCGGGTCATAATCGGGTTGACCCGATTACATGTAGGTTGGGAAAACCCCAACCCACACCCGACCAAATTAATAAACAGGTCAACCCAACCCGTTTATAATCAGGTTAGTCGGGTTGACTTGTCAGGTCGGTTCAATTTTTGCTGGCTCTACATTAATGCACGCGTAAAACCCATCCCCATTTCTTCTTCGTCTTTCAGTCCAAGTACAAAAACTAGGAGGGGGAAACGAAAGGGCACCACCTCTCTCTCTCTCTCTCTCCCTCTCTTGCTCTCCCTCTCCTCTACGGCTTTACACTCTCTTCCTGCAACGGAGGTGGAGGCGTCAAGGCATCCTCACCCAGGTATGGTACGTTCCTTCCCTACCCCTCCCTATCCCCCACTCTCTCTCTCTCTCTCGTCTTTTGTTCTGTTTTATGTTTTTCTTTTTAGGGTTCCGCAAGGCACGCCGTGTGTGCCTTGGTGTGTCTTGCGGTGGGATTCCGTTCCGGTTTCAATCGGAACCGGCAAGATTTCTCCGGCAAGGCATTCACCGGAGGGAACCATACCTGATTAAAGAGGTTTCTAAATTTTCACTTCTTTGAATTGCAAGTAACATGGTTTATTCTTGTCGTCCAGAAGTTTGTGGATGCTAATACTCAACGATATAGTTCTTTTACATAAATCTGCTCCCTAAATTTGTCCTAATATGTTCTGATTTTTACTATTCTATTAAATTACTAGTTCCAACTATCTGAAATAACTGACCCTTAAACCTCTGTTCTTGTATTCTAGTTACCCAAAGAAAAAAAGAAAAATTGTCTGTTGTCCTCGTTCCCCTCTCTCTCTCTCTCTTTCGGAGTGGCTTGAAGATTTATTTATATGCCTTTTTGACTTGTTTCCAATGCAAGTGACGGTAATGGATAGTCATGTTCCAAAATCTCCTCTCTCTCACAAAAGCCTCTGTTTAGAAATTAAGGTTCCGGTTCGGTTTGGGTTGGGTTACGGGTTTTTTTTTTAAAAAATCGGTTCAGTGTTCGGTTTGGATATTTCGATTCTAAAGTCCGTTTGATTCGGTTTTGGACCGATCATCAGTAACCTTGGTTTATTCTTGGGTTGAAACCAAACCGAACCAAACCCCACCGACTTGCAGCCCTATATAGGTAAAACCATAACTAAACTGTGAGGCCTAATGACCCAAAGTGGACAATATCGTTGCTGATGGGATTTGGGTGTTATAGATGGTATTAAATCTAGACCACAACTAAAAATTGTAGGACCTTGACGTTGCCTATTGCACTTGGGCGGACTACAATGTGAGTGAGCTCAGGTTAATGGGCTGGTAGGCAACTAGATGGGAACGTGTACTCCTGGGAATGTGTGGTGGGGGTGGGGTGGGATTTATTGTGAAATCTCAGAATCCCAAATTGCTTGAGGAGGAGAAATTGAAGGTCTATATATGTAAGCTTTTGACTCCCTTAAGTAATAGGGCCTTTTGGGTAAAACCTATAAGCTACCCCATGAGACGCAATGAGTCAAAAGCCAAAGCAGACAATATCATGCTAGTGCGACTGGGGTGTTACAAAATGATACCAGATTAGTTTTAAAATTGAAAATTCATTGTGAAAGGATTGCCTCATTTATAATCGTTCCAAATAGGAATTTTTGAATTAAAATTTTACTTCCCATGTGCAGAAATTAACTTCACACAAATGTTTTCTTGGACGAACATACGGCTTGTTTGAATCTGGAGGAGTATATGACAATGGGAGGGATAAGGACAAATTGGAAGGTAGTGGATGAGAGCTAGGAATAGTCATGTGAGATCTTAATGTTGTATTGGATAACTTTGAGAAAGGAAAATATTGTTCATAAAAAAGCACATACCATGGAATGAAGATTTTATTTGAGTGGATATCCAAACATGCATTTAAAACCGCGATGGAATTGGCTATAACAGAGGAAACTGCAGAGACGTGATCAGAAGTCCATCTTGATTATCTCTCTCTCTCTCTCTTTTTCTTTTTGGTGACTAACAAATATTTTAAGCAGAGTTATTCATTATGTAATACAAGTGGTAGTGCACATGAGAGAATTCTTGAGTAATCTTCCGAATGTTCTGCATCAGAAGGGTATGCGTATAATACCAGTAGTCTTGGGAGTCAGGGACTGTGTGTTCAGTGTGAAAAGAAAGAGTATCCATGATCTGTTTTCCATACCAGCAAGTGGAGTGCATGGCAACAAAGGAAATTATTTTGTTCAGGGGATTCTTGTTTTAAAGTTCTTAATGTTATTCATACAATTATTTTGTCTATTTGATGTTCAAAACAACATATACATTAACTTCTATGAAAATTCCTATAATTGAACTTTCTAACAATAAGCCATCAAATTGGCCCAGAGCAGCCATTGCCTTCCCACTTGCACAGAAATCAAAATCAATCACAATGACTAGGAGAGTTGACTGAGGTACTTGGATCAAGGTTGGTTTAAGAGACCCTATCCTAAGAAAAGGGAGTGAAGAAGAATTTGCTGAAATTAAAGAGTTTTAAATAGAATCATATTTGTGGAATTCTTCAGCCTTCGATCCTTCGTTGGTTGAATCCTCCATAGGGCTAGCAAGCTTCATCAAGAGAGCTCCTTTCAATATGCAAGCAACTAACAAACAGTCAGCCCTTTCAATGAGGAGCAGACCCCCCATTTATAGGCAAATGGAGGGAGATAAAAAGGTCACAAAGGTAGGCATTTAGACTAGGTTCTAGAATACCCCAAATGACAAGCCCTCCATTCCATACATATAAATGGATAGAAAATACCATAAGCTTGAGTTAGAATGAAGATTACAAAGTTCGGATTAGAAAACTTATCTTCATGAGATTCGGAAATATTTTTTAGTTTGAATTAGAAATATGTCTTCGTGAAAATTTGAAATATTAACCAGATTTCAAGGGAAGCAAAAAATAAAATAAAGGGTATAACCTTAACGGGCTTCCATGGTAATCGTTACATCATTCACTGAAAAATGTATTGGCCCTCCCCTTCCTGAATTTGCATTTGCTTCTCTTCTTCCAATTGAAAAAGCAGGCTCTTTAGGCAAAGGTAGATCTGCAGATTCATTGCTGAACATTAAGAAAACTTCAGGCATGGTGGGTCTATCAATTGGATATTCTTGCACACATAGAAGTGCCACTTGAATGTATCTTAGTGTTAAAGGTGTCAAAGGTGGATCAGACAATATTGGATCTATCAACTCCAATCCCTTTCCATTTATCCACAGCTCCCATGCCTGATGGAATGCAAAATCACAGAAAAAAAAATTGTAAAACGAAATTGAATAAGAGATTAAACTATAGTTAAGAGGATGACAAATTTGTTTTAGTCACTCACATATCCTAGAAGATAGAGAGAGTCATGATGGTAGAAGCCAGTGTTCTTCTTGCCACTTAAAATCTCTAGCATCAATACTCCAAAGCTAAAGACATCAGATTTGACTGAGAAAATGCCTTCCATGGCATACTCAGGGGACATGTAACCACTACATTTTAGCATTAAAAAATTATGTCAATAGCTGCAATGGATATTCTCATGCCTAGACACAAGCACATTTGTGTCTGGGCATGTTAATGTTTGCCTGAGAATCTACATCTCTACTTACTAGGTTCCCACAATCTTGTTTGTGTTTGCTTGGGAATTGTTGCCTCCAAAAATTCTTGCCATACCAAAGTCTGATATTTTTGGCTTCATTTCACCATCCAAGAGGATGTTACTAGCTTTCAAGTCCCTGTGAATAATTCTTAATCTGGAATATTGGTGGAGATAAATAAGGCCTTGAGCAATCCCTGTGATAATGTGAACCCGACTTTCCTAGTTTAATAGCTGTTGCCGCTTTGGATCTGTCACAAGTTTTTATGCTAGAGATATAAACACGAAGCTTAAATACGAATTATATAAGTTTGCTCCCAAGAATGAACAAGTGAAATAAAGGGGAAAGAGGTACATACAGAAATCCTGAGAGAATTAACTTGAAAAATAGTAGAAGGAAAGAAGGGGAAATAAAGTTTCTAGCATGCAGAACTACTGACCAAATAGTAAAGAATCCAAGCTTTTGTGGGGCATGTACTCATAGATCAATATCTTTTCATCTCTTTCAACGCAGCATCCTAGAAGTCTAACAAGATTCCTATGTTGTAACTGTGCAATCAGTAACATCTCATTTCTGAACTCAATCAGTCCTTGTCCAGACTGTTTTGAGAGCCTTTTCACTGCTACTTCATGTCCATCCCTTAATTTGCCCTGTAAGCAAAAAATTTTAAGTTGTTTTTGGCAATTTCCATCCATGAGAACTAAATGTGGAATTCAGAAATTTAATGTTACCTTGTAAACAGGCCCAAAACCACCCTGTCCAAGCTTATTTGCGGTAGAGAAGCCATCAGTAGCTGCAGAGACACTTGAGAAACTGAATAAAGGTAACTTGGCACCCTGCTTCTCCCCTTCCTGCAGCCTACTTGTGTCACTGTTATTGCCATGGTTTGCTTTAGTGCTTGTACCCAAATCAAATGATAACAGGTCCTGGCTTGTTTCCCTTTCCCTTGCTTCATATAAATAATAAGAATCATGATATTGAAGATGCATAAATTGATTTAGACACTATGACTCTGATCCTTACCTCTTTGTTTGAGCTTCCTCTTTTGCATGTAGAATATGAAGAAACACAAAATAAGCATTGTTAGTACAGTAGGCAATGTTACAGTCCACCATACTGGCTTCTTCGCTTTAGCTTTAGCGTCATCTTGATTCTTTGGAGGCTCCGAAGCAGCAAGCTTGACATAGAGATCATTCCCCGAACTGTTTTTAAATTTCTTCAGGTTGAATAGCTCTCCATACCATATCAAACACTGACCATTAGTAGAAGTGTAAGCAGTGCAAGAACAGTTGTTCAAGCAAGCTAATTTGCATTGTTGATCACCAGCAACTATCAATGGTTGTGCATTTGCAGGTAATCCTGTATTGGGTTGCAGTCAAAAACCATACTCTTGCCCAGTTCCAGAAGTTTTGTTCTCACATTGTAGAGGTGTTCTTCTCTCACATCCTTTGTACCAATCATTCAAGCCCTGATCTCGCTGAAAGCGTGGTTCAAAACGATCCAAACATGCACAAGAGAATGTGTCTTGCTCAAGGCAGCTACCAAAAGCTCCGCATACACCATAAACCTCACACCGCTGCCTAGGTTGAGCCCAAAAAAGATTCTGTACCCAATTATTTTCCATCAATTGCACATTTTTTTCCACCATGGAGAATTGCTGGATCTGCCCTGATGCATCGATCACAATTCTAGACAATACAGATGAATTATGAACAGAATATGTGAAGTAGGTTTCTTTCTCATTCAAGATGAGATTGAAGTGGAAGAAACTATTTAATCTCATTTCAGGAACATCGCTGAAAATTTGCCCATTCCAGGGTCCAGTAGACCAGTACCTTCGGGATATGTTCCATTGTAAAAAAAGTTGAGCTCCAACTGGTTCCATGTGAAGAGAGTACATCCCTTATCCTGGATCTTCGTCACTTTTCCATGAAGTAAGAATGTGAGATTTATTGGTGATTTTGTTGAATCCAAATTTTGAACCAGGAAGAAATGTGTCAGTGGGGTAATCAAAACTCTGCCAAATGAAACCAGATGTGTTGGATTTGGACCCATCTCTCAAAACAAGATTTCCATCGTCAAGAAGAACTGCCTCTCTAGATTTTCCCGGTTCAGGGTTCAGATTAGTTGACCAAACCTGAGTTCCTGACTCCATGAGTTCCAGATTACCCTCTTCAAAGATGATTAGGTAAGAAGAAGATGCACTAGTTTTATTGAGAGGTGTATCCCTGTTGGCTACCCAAACCACAGTTTGCTCCTGGAATTTTTTGTACCAAATGCCTATCTAAATGAGGGAAGTTGTACCTGGTGAGAAGAATCCCAGTTCAAAAATGCCATTGTAAGATATCAGGGTCTGTCCCGCCTTTGCGGAGAGAGACTCGCCAGAAGCAATGGTGTCTCCGACACAGACACTGGTTCTTGCCAGGCATGTAAGTACGATAGAAAGGAAAAACAAGAATTTGCTTCTGGTAACCATTGCTGCAAAACTCACAAGCAATCACAGAGATATTTCAGAGTGCTTATGATGGCAAATTTCAATCTTTCATTTGCAAGCTAGACTAATTTGGATAAAAGATTTTTCAGCAAAAAAGTTAGTCAATCATATAATGGAGTCCACGCGGGAAACGCAAGTCCATGGAAGTCTTTGACAAGCCTAAAGCTGTCGTCGTTACAAAGAAAGGACGAGAGATATTAGTGTCTTTTTCCGGAATGGATGGAGGATGTAAGAGAATTTGGAGATCTTTCTCATTATATATCGTTCTTTAGGTTTATTTCGTATTTAAGATGACTACAAATTTTGAACACATTAATTAAAACGTCTTTAAGTTCATACGATAAACAATTATTGTATAACATACACAATGCTTTTTCACTAATTATTATGAAGAAATATTGAATAATTTCCACCATCATTTGAGTCCAACCAAAAAGGTTTGACATCATCTAAACTTTGAAAAATGAGGAAAAGAATAAGGTTACGTTTGGAAATGGGAAAATTGGTTTTTAGGGATATTTTTCAAAATAATTCAGATTCAGTTGCCTAATTCTTGGTAATTGAGAAATGGTTATAATTTTTTCAAAATAGTTGAGAGTTGGCGTCATTTAACTGTTTATAAAGAGTTATTTTGAAAATGCCCTCAAAAGACTTGCAAACCTCACTTGTAACAAAATGAGTGAAAAAGTTTTCCAAGTCTTTTGAGGGCATTTTTGGAAGAAATTCTTTATAAATAGTGAAATGACACTGATTCTGAATTAATTTAAAAAAGTATTACTAGTTCACAATTACCAAGAATTGAGCGACTGAATCTAAATTATTTTGAAAAAGTATCCCTTAAAACCAATTTCTCCTTTGAGTTTCAAGAACCTACAAAACATTGTAGGTTTCTTGCATGCATGCTACAAGTGTTTACAAAACTAATCCATTACTGTTATAAAGTGAACACCTTGTTTTCTAGTTTTCTAATTGACATTTGATGCCAAAAGCGCCCTCCACTTTTTTTTTTTATCAAATTAACTCATACACTCATTTGTTAATGCCTAACAATTTAATACCCAAAAAGCCCTCAATTCTCTTTCAAATTTGTTACACGTATAGCGTGTGCATTCACCGAAAAAAAACCTCAGGGGATTTGCATGAAGTTGGCAAGAGATAAAAAAAATTCTCGCCCACTATTCAATACGGTTATCATTTCGTTGCCACTCATTTTCCTTTTGCTAGTTCCGTTTCTCAATTCCCTCTTTAGCTAGCGATTGTACCTATCTTCACCTAGTAAGAATGAAAAAAAGAGCTATAGGACTTAACGTCTAAGAAAATGTAGTATGAAAAACAAATGTAATTTTCATGAGTTGAAATTGTCTACCATGTCTCTCTGATGTGGCTATGAGATGCTGCCATGTGGAGCATCTCACAGCCATTGTTTTTTTCATGTGGACCCACTTCATACATTTATAACAATAAAAAAACACTGGTTGTGAGATGATCCACATGGCAGCATCTCACAACCATTGCAGTTGCCAATTCAAGCAAGCATGGAAGAAGATTTCATTCCATTTTTCATCTTTCTCCCATGGCGAGGGAATTAAGAAAACTTTGTGACAGTTTTTGGTATGCAAACACTATGTCTCAAAAATCTATGCGTTAACAAATTTTTTTTAGTCTGCAAAAATTTCCACAACAATCAAGGATTGTCACAATTTTATGCGTAACCTGAAGAACTAAAAAACTGAATCGAATTCAAATATGCCTTCTTTTCTCGCATATCTTTCTTGCATTCTCTCAACATGCAAACGAAGCCTTAATGGGAGAAATATTCTGCAGAAAGGAAGTTGGTTTTAGGCCTTGATGGTTGTGGCATCTAAATGTGAACTGGTTTTAGGAAAGGATGGTTGTGTTGTTGAAATCAAACTTGAAGGAATTCCCAGAAGGCTGATGGGGTTGCTTTGTATCTTTCAACAAATCCTTATCACTCTGATAGGAATTTGGTAGCAAGATAATGGATTTTGTGCAGAGCTTTGATATGGAGGAACTAGGTAATGGATATGCTCTGGTTTATGTGAGGAGCAATCCAAAGGAAGCTCATGGTAAAATGTTAGGAATATAATTAAATATACGAATCGCACACTAAATGTTACGAATATAATTTTTCACTACCATAACCAACACCATCTCTGCCAATGTTCAATTACCAAATGGATCGCACACTAAAGTTACACATATTGGTACTGTTTGGTACTGTCTGGCTTTCGAACTCATTAACTCTCACCAATGTCGCGTCCCTTCATTCACTTTTTGTAACGCCTTGGATTCGGGTTACGTAATGAAACTATAACTCGAGTCCAGAGTGTTAGTTAATCCACAAGATCTATATATTAGAGTGAAGGAAAACATGAATAAACAATAAAATAAATAATTGGAGTCAACTATAATCCCAAACTCAATTATAAAATACCATATCTCAGGTTTAACTCACATGATCCAAGCATTTACCCTCTGGTATCATTTTTTCCAAGATTTGAAAACAAAACAAAACCGAATGAAATACGAATATCCTAGAAAGTAGTACGTGCATGCTCAAATACATTTTATTCAGTTCTAAAACATGAATCAGTTATAAAACATATATCAGTAACGATAATATGAATAATCCAACAAAATCCAGCAAATGTAAATCCAAATAACAATATCAATCTCAAACAATATATTATGGTGGGACTTGTGAAATTGGACCATTTTGAAAGGTTAAGATCTAGCTCCAAACAATCCAGTCTAAGAACATCTGCCAAATCTGATACCATGGCCATATTTGATTCCAAAGTCATCACTCTCATGGTGGTATACATAAGACCTCACCATCATGGTGGAAACGGATATAATCTAGTCTGAGAACCACTGCAATACCTGATACCAATATCATCATTCTCATGGTAGAAATACATAAGACCTCACCCTCATGGTAGAAATGGAGTTACTGCAGCACTTCCCTTATGGAAGGCCTCTCCAGCATGGAGGAAAAGCATTAAAGAGACTAGACTTAAACCAAACAAAGATAGACATACTTCACTTACTAGCTAAATTATGGATCTATAACAAGCTAAGCCCAAAATAGCTTAAAATAAAACCAACAAGTAAAACAATGTGCTCAACATATAACCAGGGGTAAATCATGACTAAATCCACTCCATCATGGAGGATCTCAAATTTATGCCCTCAAGGCAAATTCCAATAACCAAAATAGTATTTATATCAAATCCATCATGAGATAGAACAAATAATCCAAATCTGTAAATTAACTCACAATTTTCCAAATCCAATGCAAGTTTTCCAATCAAACCCGAGCAATACAAAATAAAGCCCAAAACCACTATTTTCTTAAATCTGACCAAAATAATTTTCTCAAAGGTTTCTATACTTAATGTAAGAATAATTATGAGAATCACATAAGTAAAAATCCTTAGAATCCTTGTAAGTTAGTGTGAAACCATAAAAGCCACTTTTAACCATAAAAGTAAGCCAATTTGGTGGAAGAGGTGGCCAAATAATTGGTATAAGCTCATATTTATAATTGGATTTTGGAAACACCTTAGGAAAGGTCTAAGAAACATGTTCAAAGTGGTGGAATCTAAACAAACACATTCTATAATGATTTGGAACCAAAAGTCTCTCAAGAACCTAGTTTAATAGAATGTGCACAAACTCTTTGTTCTATTGAATTTTAATATAATTCCTGTGCAAGCACACTACAGGAAATATGCCTTTTTGCAACGACTATAGTCGTTGCTAATCCTTTATATTTCGTGGCAAAAACGTAATTGCAACAAAAAAAAATCGTTGCAAAGTCTTGGCAAAAAAGTGGTCACAGATACTTATTTGCAACAAAATTTTGTTTTGTTGCTAATGCATTTGTAATTGCAACAATAACATCACGTGGCCAAATAGTTGTGGCAAATGTACCTCCAATTGCAACGACAAGAGCTTGTTGCTAATAGTAAACTTATTAGCAACGACTTTATAGTCGTCGCACTTGTAATTGTAAACAGAAATAAAAAATAGCAACACTATTAGAAACAGCACTAAGAGCAACAGAAAATCCAACCATTGCAAGACGGCCTAGCCATTCATCCAAATTGTTGCTGTTCTTAGAAACAACACAAACCACAACAGCCAAAGACAAAAAACGAAATAACAGGGCATTTTCACAAACACTCACAATGCGACAAAACAAAACAACAAATTTACAAAACGAAATAACACCACACTTTCAAACTTAAAGAGAGTAGAAATGCTGAAATAGCATAAACCACAAAGAGTCAAGACAAAATGAAATAACACAAAACACAGAGAGAAAGAGACAAAACAAATAACACAAAATAGAATTTCAAATTCACATCGTAATTTTTCTACCTGATGAGGATGATCGATAGACAGAGATAAAAAGAGAGTGAAATAGAACTCTGCAACTGCTTGGCAGATTCACGGTCTATGAAATTGACTCAGAAATTATTTTCTCCGCCGCAAAGAACACGGTCTCTCTCTCTCTCCATACTCTTCAAGCTATCTCGGTCGCTGTCCACAGAAGAGATTTGAAGAGAGCTTCGAATGAAAATAGGGCAGATTGTGAGGGCTTTCGGCAAACCGTCGATCGACTTCATTCTTCCATCTACTCAATTTAGCGGGAAGATAGACGAGCGCGCGGAATGGAGAAAAAATGCAATTCAAGATTTATTTTAGTCTAAGCACTAGCGCACGATTTTGATGATGTAAAAGAATATTCATAAGTTTGTGTACTCTACGAGAAAGACTATCAATAAATAATTTAAAATATCTTTTCAATTTCATATTTTAAATTATTATTAATTAATTTAAATTAGTTGTTTTCCTATGATATATATATATATTATTTTCGGTAAAAGGAAAACATTAATGAATTAAAAACATTGTCTAGAGGATCCAATGGCTTCCTCCAATGCTACTTTTTTTATAGTGAATAGTTGCAACCAAGTGTATTTTGTTGCAAATAATTATGTATTTGCAACTTTTTTTTATGGCGTTGTAGATATATTTGTCACAAATATCTAGTTTTACAACGAACATTTGCAACAAAGAGTATGTTGTTGCAAATAGCTGTGTATTTGTAACGATCCTATAAATTGTTGTAAATAATTATTTGTTTGCAACGATTTTTATGTCGTTACAAATATATGGTCACAAATAATAATTTTTGCAACTAACATTTGCAACAATGAGTATTGCGTTGCAAATAGTTACGTATTTGCCACGATTCTATAAATAGTTGTAAATAACTTTTTTTTTGCAACGACTTCTACGTTGTTGGAAATATATTGGTCATAATTAACAGTTTTTGCAATGAACATTTGCAACAAAGGGTATTTCGTTGCAAATAATTGTGTATTTGCCACGATTATACACACCGTTGCAAATAGTTATATATTCGCAACGATCTGGAAAATTGTGGCAAATAACTGCTTTATGGCAAGGACTTTTAAATCGTTGCAAATAGTTTCGTTGCAAAAAGGCATATTTCTTGTAGTGCACACTACCTGAATCTTATTTGTATATAGGTTGGATTTAATTAAAAACAATTCCATAGTTGAAATCACCTCAAATTGGGAAATTAATATTTTTTGTCATGGGTGCTCAACAGGGCGCTCGACTTGTCTGGAGAGTTGAACTTTCGAGTTCTGAGATTGGCTGGGCGCTCAACAGGGTGCTCGAGCCCCATTGTAGGCACCAGACCAAATTTTAGGTTGCGAACAGAAATGTGAATTTTCGGATTTTTTCGAAAATTGAACTATCAAAACCTAATTTAATCACTCTAAAACCATGGAAACACCTTCTAAATCATTAATAGAAAATTTCTAAGTGATTCAACAATGATTAAACATAATTATTAGTTCAGATCTTCATATTCCACTAATTTAGTTCAAAAACTCTCAAAATTTGATTTCAGACATTCAATCTTGAATTCAATGCATTAACTCCACAAAAATTCAGCACGAATTGGTTTGGAAAGGTGCTACTAACCTCCAGGAAGCTTAGGTCTGCTCCTAGAAGGTCTGAATTTTTAGATCTCCTTCTCCACGATCAAATCACTCCTTTAGCTACTGAAATTCCGAAAATTATAAAAGGCAATTCTAGATCTGACCAATGCCTTATCAATTCACTGTAAAAATTCCAAATTAGAAATTAAATCACCTCCTTCCTGGTTCCTCCTTGGATCTGGATGAATTTCTCCACTGAACCTCCAGATTTCAGATCAATTAGCAACTCTCGATCACTAACTTCCTTCAATTTCTCCAAAATGTCAATAACAGATTTGAGTTCTTCAATTCTCCTTCTTCTCTATCTTAGGCCTTCTTCTTCCAATTCTCTAGAACTCTCTAGAGACCTCAACTAACTAAACAAACCAACGGAAAAATAACTAACTAATCCCTTTTATAGCTGCCGCCCATCACCTTAATTTGAAACTTACTTGGTGCTTGCCAGTCCACCCAACACTTCCTACATAAACAACACTTTTACTACTTCATAATCATGTGTTTGCCACACTACCAAATCATATACACTCAACAATTAAAGTTTAAATAACCAACTTACCTCATCAAAGAACTCCTCATCACTTCCAAAATTTCTCCAAATAACCTTAAACTTCCACCAATTATAATCACTTATTATTAAAAAAATCTAATTTTTAATAATATTAAAAATTCGGGATTTTACACTTTTAATCTGATTTTTATAAGCAAAATGACTATTGATCCTTCCTTATGTCTCATTTTCTCAAACAAAATATGCTCCATTTAGGTCCTCTCCTTGGCGGACGATTGGAGTTCCTGAAGTTTGGAACGGCTTGTATTTTCTTCTTCCAGCTTCTCTGTGCAATCCTTTTGAGTCATTTAATTCCTCCAAAGGTTCCTGCACCTTCTTCTATGACAGACCGAGTTGCTCTCAACATCACTCCATCACAGTTCCGCTTACGGCACTTTCGTCTTGGATATTTGTCTCACCAAAGACTTTAGTGTGTATTCATTCTATTTTTCCTGATGTAAAGAGCAATGATTTATCTCCTGGTACTGTTTGTCATATGGCAAAACAGAAACGACAATCTTTTCCATTAAGTGTTATTTCAACTTCATTTCCTTTTGATCTTATACACTGTGACATATTGGGTATGCTCAACTCTCACTTCAAGGCTATCATTTTTTTTAACCATTGTAGATGACTTTAGCCGTATAACTTGGCGCTATCTTATGAAATCAAAGTTAGAAGTTTGAACCATTCTACAATCATTCTTTCATATGATGCACACCCAGTTTAAAACAAAGATCAAAGAAATCCAAACGGACAATGGCCAAAAGTTCTTTATAAAACCTTCAGTCCACACTTATCGTACCAAACAAAGATTGTGATAAACTTTATAAGTCTATAGGAAACTAAAACCATATAGCTTTCCAAATTGATTAGGCTTACCAATTATACTTTATTGGACCTCATACCTTCAGCCCATTCAACTTCATAGGACAAATTTTGTATACAATCATCTCAAAAGGGTTCCACAAAGGGATAAGCTTTATAGTATAGGTTCCTTATAACCAAAACTGTCCATATAATGATTTATGGGCTACCAATTGGGTGCACAAAGTGTGAAAACCCGGTCCAAAGATGGGTTGCATGTCCTTGTTCTTAATGATGTTCAAATCCTAAAAAAGTAGGTTATACTCTCTCTACAATGCCTATGGATAGGCAAAACTATCAAATCATTGGGCTTTATGGCTTTAAATGGTCAATATTGTGCAAAAGATCACAAAACATGGGTCTGAATTCACAAAAAGTACGCATCTGAAGCTGTTATAGGCTTAAAAACACTAAAAATGGGTTTTTGTTCATTAAGCAGGCAAACGGGCCCTCAAATATGTTACGGGACAACGGGTCTGATTTAGACCCTATCGGTCTCTTGGACCTGCGCAAACTAGGGGCCACTAATGGCCATATTCTTTATCCTGCGCCCGGACCCACCCTTTATCTCCATGGGCACGACGGGTAAGCACAAGCTCCCCTCCCCCCCCCCCCCCCCCGCGCGGCTAGTTATTGTTTCAGTCACTAATGCCCCTATTCTTACAATGTTTGTCGTCGCTGAAGTAAATACAAAATCCTTTCAATAACTAGCTAGGCAATTGCACAGAGTAAGATAAATTTGGTCTTGTGAGAGTCAAATACATTAATCTTCCAATAAGTCTTCTATAAATAGATGGATCACCCAGGAGTTCTCCATCTTCCTTAGAAATCTTATGATTTTGATCAAGAGGCAACCTTGAAGGTCTCAATCCAATGGTTCCAGAATCTGTTAACACATCTAGAGCATATTTGCGTTGACTAATGTGAATTCCCTCCTCTGATCTTGCTACCTCATTACCAAGAAAGTATTTGAGGTTGCCAAGATCTTTGATTCTGAATTTGTCATTCAACACTGACTTTAGATGATTGATAGACCTCATATCATTGCTGGCTACTATTACATCATCAACAGACGCCAAGATAGCAGCGAAGGAGCCATTGTTTGACTATGTGAAAAGGCTATAGTCAGCCTTAGATTGAGTGAAACCTTGTTGGATAATGAAAGCAGAGAGCTTGGCATAACATTGGCATGCTACTTGCTTGAGACCATATAAGCTTTTCAAGTCTCCATGTAAAAAAGCATTGTTCACATCGAACTGGTGAAGATGCCATCCATTTACAGCAGCTAAAGCAAGCAACACTCTTATAGAGACTACCTTTGCAACAGGTGAAAAATTTTCACCTTAATTCAGTCCTTCTTCCTGGGTATAACCCTTCGTTACAAGTCTTGCTTTAAACCTTTCCACAGATCCATCAGCTTTGTATTTTATCTTGTACACCCATTTACATCCCATAGCTTTTTTTCCAGATGGTAGATTAGAAAGTACCCAAGTCTTATTTTGTTCAAGTGCTGCTAACTCAGCTTACATAGCCCTCTGCCAATCTGGATTCTTACAAGCTTCATGATATGAATTGGATTCGATTTGAGCAGTAATAGAATTAACAAAACTCTTATACCCAGAAGAAAGTCTATCATAGGACAAAGTGAAGCAAAGAGGGTAAGGATTACCTGGTGGTATAGAACCCTTTTCCTTGTTAAACTCTTGAGAATAAGTGAGAGAAGTAGCCTGCTAACAAACGAAATTCTCCAGGTACGAAGGGACTTTTTTGGCTCTAGTATATCTTCTAGGTAAGTGGGGCCTTGTGGTAATTCCATGTTCTTGGCTTTGTGGATCTGAGGAAGGCTCAAGAGAATTGCTCTCACAAGATGGAAAGGCATTGGTTGTTATGGCTTTAGTAGCATTTAGCTATGTGCTTTCATGGTTGATACTTTGATTTGAAAATTAGTCTGTTGGATATGCAAAGTCTGCAATAGTTGGTTGAGTGAAAGGCAAGTCGAAAATATTGGTTGCTATGGCTTCATTGGTGGTTAGTTTGCAAGGGAAAATATTCTCATAGAATACCACATTTCTTGAGATGAAGACTTTCTTGGTTTCAGTGTCCAGTAATTTGTAGCCTTTGACGCCAAAAGGATACCCCAAGAATGCACATTTTCTAGCTTGAGGATCAAATTTATGTCTGCTGTTAGTAAGGGTTGATGCAAAAGCTAGACATCCGAAGACTTTCAAATGATTATAGGATGGTTTGGTTTTGAATAGGAGTTCAAAAGGGGTTTTGAAATTTATGACAAATGAGGGTGTTCTGTTGACAAATATTTGTCAACTCAATAAGGGAAGGGTGACCACCCCTTTCTCTTTCACTATCACTGATCATTCAAAGGAGGCTGGGGATTTAGTGGTATGTAGTATTTCAAAGATGGGTTTTTCATAAGCTAGAAACTTAAGCACCCTTCTGATGTGGGACTTGAGATTTTGCGATTATGCTTTATGCTGTCCGGATTGCAAATTAAGTGATCGAATTCTTGCACGACGGAATCTTTGAATCCTTCGAAGCTAAAGGCCAACTCTATAAAATTTAAGTATCTAAAGTAAACTACGAATTAAACTTTACAACTTGATTCACTTGCATTCTTTTATCATTTTCAAAGATTTAACTAGTAATGATATTGTTTGCTTTGGTCTATTAGGCCTCATGATTTTATTCTTAAGTTTTACCCCAAAAGGCTTTGTTACTTGAGGAAGTCACAAAGCTATATACATAAGACTTTTACCTTCTTTTTTTCTTCCTTTCTAAGCAATGTGGGATTTTGGGATCTCACAATCCATCCTCCTTAAAGGCTACACGTCCTAGCCCTAGTAGCATCTCCCAGCCCATTAACCCAAATTCTCTCATATGTAACAGGCAACATCAAGTCCCAAAATTTTTGGTCATCAGCTTTGACTTTAATATTATTCTATAACACCCCGATCCCATTAATAATGATATTGTCTGTTTTGACACATTAGGCCTGGTGATTTTTCCCCAAAAGGCCTCATTACTTGAGGGAGTCATAAGGTTATATATATAAACCTTCACTTTCTCTTCTTTGAACAATATGGGATTCCAGGGATATTTGTACAGTCACAACTAGATTTGTGACATTAGCCTAATCATGTCACATCATAAATTTAGTTGTACAGGATGGCTTAAAAATTGTTCAATATAATTTAACAAATATTAGAGATGCAGTAAGATATTTAAAACAATCTAGCACAACTGCTAGAGAATTTAAAAATTATTGTGCAAGTTTAGGAAAACAACCTAAAAAAATTACCTTAGATGTTGAACATAAGTGGAACTCAACATATTTAATTCTAGAAGCTGCACTAGAATTAAAATAAGAAATTACACTATTTTGTAAAACAAAATTGCCTCAAAGTGAACTAGAAGAACTTGACTAGCAAATAGCAGAAATTTTAAAAGATTTTTTAAAAGTTTTTTATGATGCCACAAGATACTTATTAGGGGTTTATTATCCAACATTTCCGAGTATTTTAAATTGTTTATATCAAATAAGTATTTGCTTTAAAAAATATAGAAACACGCCCATTGCTAAGTATATTTGCCTTGCAATGGAAGCTAAAATTTTAAAATATTGGCAACATATGCCTAATTTATATTGTTCAGCTTATACAATGGACCCTAGGATTAAATTAGGAGTGGAAGATTCAATAGAAGGAATAAATGAGAATATGAATGCTTCTTTTCAAATAGATATACGTAAAATAAGAACTCTATTAGAAAAACCTTTTTCTGAATATGATACTAGCTGTAGCAGACATGGTCAGACTCAAACCCAAGAAACACTACTAGATAATTCCCCCTGGAATTTTTTAAGTGGAGGAAGAAGGGGAAAACAACCAGCATATGATAGTAGGAGATTATCTGAGTTAAGGATTTATTTAGAAAGGCCCCCCCCCCCCCCCCCCCCCCCCCAATACTTTATATACTATGGATGAGCATAGTTCTTTTAATATTTTGACATGGTGAAAGCAAAATCAAGTTAGTTATTCTGTGCTTTCCGCCATGGCATATGATCTATTAACGGTTTCGGTGTCCACAGTTGCATTAGAATCAACTTTTAGTGCAGGTGGACGAACGGTGGACAATTACAGGAGCAAATTAATGCTGAAGATAGTGCAAGCATATGTTTGCCTTACAGATTGGTTAAAGGCATAACTTAGAGATTAGGAATATGCAGATGATCAACTTGCTGGAGACTTTGATGATTTGAATCTTGATGAATTTAGTCTTCCAAATTAGTCTAAGTTTTATTATATTTTTTGTAATCAAAGTTTATAAACTTTAATTTTTCTTTTAAACTGCAAATGAAAGATAGATGAGTATGTGTCAACCTAGTTGGGATGTGCTCATATTATAGTGATGTAGTATTATTTGTGCAAGTGATTATGTATTATTTGCAAAGTTGTACTTATATTTGTAATAATTAATTAATTTATATTTTTTGAGCAAAATTTATCCCAGTATGTGTAAAACAATTTTGCGAATAATAAACATAATTTTCAGAAATTTTTTGTGATTTTTTACTATTTTTTCTAATTTTCCTTGGCTTTTTAAAAAAAAATCAATTTTTATACCAACGCCTGCCAGGCCTGACGGTGGCTCGTCGGCTTGCTGTGCCCCGCGCCTGGGGCATGCCATGCCGTGCCTGAGTATACGGCAAACGGGCGGGCACGTGGCACGCTTGGCCCGTGCTAAACAAGCCTAGGCTGTGCCAGGCCGGCCCGTTTAGCATCCCTACTTGGGAGCAAAGCAACTTAGGGTAGGTATATTTTTTAAATTTTTCCCTCAAAGGATCCTTTTATTCTCTATCCATGCAGGCCAAGATGTAAATTTTATTCGCTCTTTTGTAAAATCTCATGTAATTAATCGGCCCATGCAGGCCACTTTTTGAAAATCTGTGCCTTTTAATAATATATACTAGGAAGGCCCATGTGCAATACTGCACGTACGTAAAAAAGGGAGGGAGTAGTTTTAAAACTGCACGTGGAGAGAGAATAAGTGGGGAGAGAGGGAATGGAGAGAGGAGAAGTGGGGGTAGTTACAAACTAATTGTTTTTGAACGAAAATAGTGAGTTAAGACAGGTATAGCCCTGTATTATTGAAACTAAACTATACAGGCACTACAAAAAAAAAGTGATATAACGACACTAATACAAGGGCACTTATAAAAAAGTGCCGTTATAAGTGCCTAAATACGGCATTTCATATGCAGATGCCGTTATAAAACAATTTATTACAGCATTTCCTAGAAAAATGCCGCTATAAAACGATTTATTACGGCATTTTCCTAGTGAATGCTGTTATAAAATAATTTATTACGGCATTCTTTAACTGAATGCCCCTATAAAACAATTTGTTACGGCACTTATCTATCAAATGCCGCTATACAATAATTTATAAAATATTGTATTACGGCACTTTACTATGAAATGCCGCTATAAATATAAAATAATTATTAAAAATAAAGTAACTTTTTTGGGTAAATTTATTTAATTGATGTATTATGAAAATAATCAGATTTAGTCATGAAATTATTTGAAAGAAGACTAGTTCTTAATTATGTAAAGAAAACATAATTAATTACCAATTGGAAAGAATTGGATGATTGAATATGAATTAGTTTTAAAAATTAACCCTAAAAACCGATTTTTCATTTTCTTGTGTCAATTTGTGCTCAACGATTGAGACAGAACAGAAGACCTTGTGTGTTTTCGTTCCTCTGTCGTTACCGTTTCTCTCTGGTGATTCTCACGAAGCGGAGTGTGTTTTGCTGTCGCTAGTCTTTTTCAAGTAGCGCATCAGAAATTTCAGACCTTAATTAATTCTTTCATTCTGATCATTTTCGTCAAAAAGCTTATGGAGAAGGCCTCCAAGAAGGTAAGTAATTGATTGATGATCTCCTTAGGCTATTTTTGTGCTCCGATCGGTTGATCTGAGACTTTAGTGGACAAATTGCAGTGATCACTACAACCGATCGATTTTTTTAAGGAGTGAAAGGTTCCATTCTATCGTGTTCTTCGATGAAAATTTTTGGAGACCTGCGTTTCTGAAGTGAAAGGAGCTTGCGATTTTGTGAAGTTTCTACATACAAAGGTTTGTCTCATTGATTTGTTTTTCATCTTGTGTGATTGAGTTGTTGTGATCGTCGTTACTATTTTTTAGGTTTTTTGGTTTCCTTTTCAGATTATTGTTACAGTTGTTTAGATTTAAGTTTTTATGTTGTTTAATGATTTCTCATTTTTGTTTCTTTAGATCTTTGATTTGTTAGGGTTTGTTATTAATTTATTACTGAATACTACCTTTAAGAATTTTTTTGATAGATTTCATTTTTTTCGTTGCTTATATAGGGATTAGTAGATTGTTAAACTATTTGCACATGAGGTGTTATGTGGTTTATTTATTGTTAACTGAGTCCTTTTTTGCTCATTTTTTTCGTTGCTTATTTAAACTGTTCTGCCATAATTGCATTATGTGGTTTATTGTTAACTGAGTCCTTTCTGCCATGCTCTTTATCAATTACAATTGTTGTTACTAATTGGGCAAATGATTAAGATGATGGTTTTGACCAAAATGATGTAACTTCACTAGCTAAGATGATAGACAAGGATGAACATTGATAATTATATCCCCATCATGTCCAGTGGAGCATAATTGAAAACATGTTGATAAAGAACAATAGTAGAACGTGGCCTCTGACTTTTTTAATATTGTTGTTTTCTGTGAGGAATTTACAAAATCTGTATCTCTTTTCTTTAATTGATGAATAATGAAAGATTTTATTGGGGGGGAAGGAAATCTACAGCCCTCAAGGAGTAGGATGCAAAATTAAGTACAGAAAAGGTAAAACTGGTATTTGTCAAATGAAAATTATAAGAAATCAAGGACTTCACAATTCCTTGTACTATTAGTTATGTTTCTACTTTTTTTGATTCATCTGAATGATGTATCTCAATGAATTGGCCAAAAATTCTCTGCTCAGTTAGAGTGGTGCTACAAAGAGACTTCATGAGAAACCTTACCCTGTGCTAGCAAATGCCTCAAATTGCCTGGATGCTCTGTTTCATCATCTGCTCTATTTGTACACCTGTTTCACCATCTGGACCATAGAATGAAATAGATAGTTAAGTAAATCAGCCTACTTAGATGATTGTTGCTGCCCATTCTATAGGATTGATCTACTGAATCATAGATGGTGTTGGGGTTTACCATCATGTTCCTTATATTCTTCTCTCATCTTTGATTATTCAATATATTTTAGGCTTGGGTATCAACCTTTCCTAGTGCTTTTTTAGAGAAAGGTTTGGAAACACAAACCTTTCCTATGCTAACCCATCTCAGCAGGTTTCCATTCATAGATAAAAATATAAAAAGCTAATTTGTAGGTGTCAGATGAATAACAAATAACCAACTTATTTCACCAATAAGAGAGTACACGCATACCATTGAACTGCTTTCATCTTCAATTTTCCATGAAGGCCGATTCCAAATATCAAATTCATCTTCATAATAGCCCATCCACTTACATGATCATGTCCTTAGTGATCACACTCAAAAGACCCTTACATTGGATAACTTTGAGATCTGACCATTCTCTTAATTGCCGATTTACTGTAGTTGTAAGCAGCCCTCATAGGCATTTGATGGTTGGAAAATGACTCAAAAAATCACCATGACCCACTTTTTGAGTTAAGTTTTCTTCTCTAACCTTAAAATTAACTACACTTGTTGATTAAATTGTTTTTAGCTTGTTTTGTTACAACAGTTAATTGATATTAATTTATTTTTATTTATGCATGTAAAGTGAAAAGTGGTGCTCTTATATGGATCGAAGTTGGATTTATAAAGAAAGGTACATCAGTTATTGATATATATTCAGTAGTTGCTTTGATGATTGTCTCTGTGGTTTTAATTCTTTCTTGTGAACACCTTAAGTAAATAAAATTTCTGTTCTACAAGGACTTGCAGGTTTTCATGGCCATGGCTGCAGCAATCAAGAAGTGTATCTTCCAAGGTGGCCTTGTATTGTTTTTTTCCTAACAGGTTCATTAAAAAGCAGTCTTCCTCGACTCTCAGGTTTTTGTAACCCAACTTTGTAGTTTTGATTCCTACAAGTGATACATATGCCTAGTGCTTCAGGCCAAATTCTAAATGCATCTGTACTGGTCACTATTTTCTCCCTTCAAGAAGCATAGATAGTGTTACCGAGCATTTTTTTTTTACCCTTTCTGTTCAGGTTTAGTATGGTTTCGTCACTAGTATGATTATTTGTTTTGTAAATTTACTGTTCCTGAATATACATTAAAATGTTTTACTGCATTCTTGCTATTGTAGGTTAGTCAGGATATGGGAATAGAGGCACCAATTCCTGTTAGCATGAAACTAGAAGACTACAATAGTGTATTTCGTAGGATTATCAGTGCAGCAAAGCACCCCCATTTGAGCATTCCTGAAACTGAAGCTGGGAGGAATCGCAAACAGTACCACCGGCTTGTCAACCGTTCTCTAATGATTGTTTCAGGTATACCTTTGGTTAATGACATATAATCTGTTGTAACTTGAGAATTTTCAAAGATTTTTAAACTTCATGTTTTTCTTTGCATATTAGAATCCTGTAAATGTGAAATCTTCTTGTCTACAAGTTTAGTTATCTTTTTCTGGAATTCAGGGAAGTGCTTCATATTTCAAACACTTATTCATTCCAGAAATTAATTTGTTGCGGTTGCTATGAATTTTGCCACTACACTACAGTAAGCAATAGTAGGTATAAGTAATCTGTAGTCAGACCTTCCACGGTGATTCTATTTATCAATGTGACTGTTATTTTTTTGACCATGCCAACTTTTGAAAATTTAATGTGGTGTGGGTGATTAGGACTAGGTGTCGGATGGATGCTACTGAAAGATGGGAGCATTTGTTGGTCCCATGATAAAAATAGGGCTTGGTTGTAAAATTCTTTGTTTTGTAAATTCTAACTATATTTATTGAAATTTTCAAGCAAGTACACATGATCAAATGCATGGAGTTTTTCATCATATACTTGTTTTTCTAATGATAGACATATTTTTTCTTTTTTAATTATCTTTTTGGTCTTTATATGGGTTCTATAAAACAAAATCCAATGCAGGTGCGTTTGATAGGATATTGTGTTGAGGATTCCTTATTCCTAGTATATCAATTCATTGAGAAAGGAAATTTAAGCCAACATCTGCGTGGATCAGGTGAGAGTGTTTTAAACCACTCTATGGTAAATTCTCATATAGTTGATTTTCATTCAATATTATGTAGTGATTTAAGTTTCTGGTTTCAGGGAGGGAGCGACTTCCATGGTCTACCAAGGTACAAATCGCCCTCGACTCAGCAAGAGGTCTTGAATATATCCATGAGCATACTGTTCCTGTATATATTCATGGTGATGTTAAGTCAGCAAACATTTTGGTTGTTATGCATTTATCAGAGCAGTAGTCAAAGTAGAATTTAATGTCTATTATTATTTTACAACTTTGGTTTTTTAGGTTGCAGATTTCGGATTAACAAAATCAACTTTAATGTCTAACATTGTATCTAGAATTTCGTACTCCATGTGCGAGCAGGTTATGGTGCTGATTACCCAAGAAGTAAAGTCAGATGATATGTTTTGGACATGTTAATGGTTCTCTACTAGCTATTACAAAGCCCAACTCAAGTTATGCACAACATGCCATTTTATACCACGTTAGAGGAGAGGGATTAAATTTTTAGCTTGGGGGTGGGGTTGGGTGGGGTAAATTAAATTTTTTTTAAATTAATATACTTTTAGCGGCATTTGGTGGCTGTCGCTAAAGCCTTCAAGTGTTGATAAATTTTATTACGACACTTAAAAAAATGCCGTAATAGTTTACATTTATACGGCATTTTTAAATGCCGTAAAAAGTCACTTTATAGCGGTATATTCCAAAGTGTCGTTATAAGTTGTCGCTATAACATAATGCAACACCACTTAAAACGGCACTTTATCAAAATGCCGTTATATGTTAAAACGGCATTTTTTCATATTATAAAGGCACTTTTGAAGTGCCGTAATAAAGAGACTTTTTTTGTAGTGAGGAGATGGGCATTTTGTGAAAGTTGTAACTTGTTGTTTGGCACGATTCCCAAAAAGAGCGCCTCGCTTTATATATAGTAGATAAGGGTATCTGTACATGGCAAGGCAACCGCCAGACGTTACCAAAAAAAAAAAGCAACCGCCAGATCGTTACCCAAAAAAAAAAAGGGAAAATTACCAAACACCCTTATTTTTTAAACTTATTTCCACAAAACACTATCCTACCTACTAAATACCTATTTCACACTGTTTTTTCCGAAAAAAAGGACAAAATGCCCCATTTCCAATGTAAGAAGGCTTAAAATGCCCATTTCACCCCTTGATATATGGTTTTATATTTTAAATTTTGGCTCGTATAAACCAGCCACAAATGAACCAACCGGTTCATTTAAAAAAAAACTGATCTTCACCCCCTTTTCTACTCTTTAACCTAATTAACGTATATGCCAAGATTGTTGCCGGACTCATTTCGCCGCCGAGAGTTCGCCGCCAACGTTTAGGAACATCAGGTAGGCTCTCATCTTCTTTCGATCATTATTCTTTTATCTCCCTGTTTCCTCAATTAATCACACTCGTATTTTCACGGATTGTTCCTTATCAATTAATCACATTCCATATTCACGGATTGTTCGTTTTAATCGTGATCAACAGTTTTGCATTCGCAAACACTTGTAAGGTTTATCGTGATCAATAGTTTTGCATTCCCAATGATTCGTGAGAAACAAGAAACAATTTTGTGCTTTTTAAACATGGAGCGGAGGTTGTCCGATTTATTTGTCTTTTTGATGTGTAGTCTGACTAACACATCAATCATTGAAAAAGTACAGCACCATCAATGACTTGTAAGCCCAATGACTCGTAAGCCTCATAGTATTGACTATTGAGCACGATCAAGCATTGAAAAAGTAGAACAACACCTAAATCGATTTTTAATTTTTCTTTTTAAAAGTAGTATCGACTTTATTGGAATTTGAGGATTTTCTCTTTAATTTTTTATTACACCCACTTCTGAGAAGGAAATGTAATTCATTATTTTCCATGGTGTAAATCCTTCTACAAGACACACATGTCGATGCTTGATGTTCCTGATTGATCATTAAAATTGAATACTGACAATAAGAGTTAGAATTTGGTTCTAATTACACGTGTATCTTATAAGTATGCAGAAGATGGATGGAATGAGGAAGACCATATTTTGCTTTTGCAGTTTGGGGCGTAATATAGCGTACAATGAGGACGGTACAATTAAGGCCCAACCTGGTAGTTTTGTTGGTATCCGCATTGATGAGAACACGACATATGATGCATTCTTTTTCGAAGTATGTCAAAAAGTTGGCTGCTGGTCTCCTGGAGCAGATGAAGGTAGCGGAGCTTATTGATCAGAACACTAGAAGTTGGAAGATTGACAAGCTTAAGGAGGTGTGGCCAGAGCAGGTGGCGAACCAGATTTGTGAAACTCCTATTAGTAAGTATGATTTGGAAGATAAGTTAGTGTGGGAAGGCACTGCTTCAGGTAATTTTTCTGTGTCTTCTGCTTACAAGCTTATTTGTGATGTCTCCCATTCTCATATGGAAGAAAAACAGTGGTTACAACTTTGGAAGTTGCCATGTCCCCAAAAAATCAGGTTCTTACTGTGGAAGATTCTTCAAGAGGGTAATGTTACTAATGACATTCTGAACACAAGAGTGGGAGCTCCTATTGAGCTTTGTGTCTTGTGCAGCAAGGAGCAAGAATCTCATCTTCATTTGTTTTTCAAGTGCGAGCTAATTAGAGCTCTATGGTTTGGATTGATGGGGGGCAGAATCGACGAAAATCTGCAAATATCAAACTGCAAAGAATGGGTGTTTGGGCACATTTTCAGATTAAAAGGAAAAGAAGATTTAGCAGATGATCTAACTTGGGCGGCTTGGGCAAATGTTTGCTGGATTGTCTGGAACTGTAGGAATAAACTAATATTTGAAAACATGAAACCAAGCTTTACTCTAAACTCTTCTTTGTTTAATGTGATGCAGGCGGATTCAAGCAAAATTATGGAGGCAAGCAAGGTCAAAGAGAAAGCAGGCACCCAAGAAATCATCATCAGGTGGAGGAGGCCTCTAGAGGGATGGAGTAAACTCAATGTTGATGGAGCAGCATTGGGGTGTCCTGGAGAAGCTGCGGTGGGTGCTATTGTTAGAGATGCAGATGGCCGTAGCTTGGGCGCAATGGCAACTAGGATCGGAGCTGCTGATTCTCTAATGGCGGAAGCTAATGCTCTTGTTGAAGGATTGCGCTTGGGACTTGCATTGAATTGTCAAAAAGTGCTCGTGGAAAGTGACTCCAAGACTGTTGTGGAGGCATTTTGCAATACAATTTCCACCCCTTGGAAGATTAAGCATTTGATGGATGAGGCGAGACATCTCAGCAATTTGTTCATTGGGTTCAAGATTGAAAATATTTATAGGGAGGCAAATTTTGTAGCAGATGGTTTAGCCAGCTTTGCTCTTAGTCAATTTTCATGTGTCTGGGTTGGAGCTTTACCACAATGTATTCGGAATATTGTATGGGAGGACTTCATGGGTCGGTCTCACCCAAGAGTTGTCCCTGACTAGTTTTTCTATTAAATGAATTTGTTCACATCAAAAAAAAAAAAAATGTCAAAAAGTTGGTGTAGATCCAAGAAGATCTGTAAGCCATCTAGACCAACTACCAACCTGCAAAAATATGAAAAATAACTATAATGAAAAAAGAATCATCATACGGAGGAATAATACATTGTCCAAATAAATCTTGCAAACAAAAGAGAAGAAATGAGTCTGATATGTACAGAATTTTTCAGTTGTGCGCCAGATCCGAAGCTCAACTGGCCAGCCGGTATGGGCAGAACCTTGGAATCAACAATTGGATCCGACACAGGATCAGTTGGGATCTCATTTGCCGATTCACGCAAAATAGCATTGAACATTGCAACATCTAGTCTAGTAACGCACTGGTGATGGTTCTCCTTTTCCTTGCTTGCGCACGAAAGTCAAACTGAGTTCTGTCGAATTCGTGCCCAGTCCGGATCGAGGCGTCTAAACAAGCAGATGATGTTCCACTTATACGAACAACTTAGCAGAAGATAACAATGAATCCACAACTACTCCGATTCTGGAAGAATTTCTGCGAATCTGGAACTTGTTTATCTGTGCATTTAATGGGATATTTTATGGATATATTTGTCTTGTTACGCGAATACTAAGCTCATCGCCATGGCTGTTTCTTAACAACTAATGAAGCTCCTCCCTACAGACTCATGTCATCGGCGGAGGTAAAGAAAGAAGAAGAAGACGACAGCTTCCATTCCTTAACATCGACGGCGAAATGACTCCGGCGACAGTCATGGTAAAATTGTTAGGTCAAGGATGTAAAGGGTTGGAAAGGAGACGAAGATGGCCTGGGTTTTTAAAATGAACCGATAGGTTCACTTATGGGCGGTTCATACTAATCAAATTTTAAATATAAAACCGTATATTAAGGGGTGAAATGGGTATTTTAAACCTTTTTATATTTGAAGTGGGGCATCACGTTTTTTTTCTCTGAAAAACAGTGTAAAATAGGTATTCAGCAATTACGATAGTGTTTTGTGGAAATAATTTTTAAAAGTAAGGGTGTATGGTAATTTTCCCAAAAAAAAAAGCAACCGCCAGAATTGATTGCTTACATTTGTGTCTCCCCAGCAAAAGATGTCTAGCTGTCACACTACCATTAGCGTAAGCCTTAGGGATTGCACACACCTCCTTCCCCAAATAAAACGCAATTTATCTTAAAAAAACAACAATAACAAAAGAAAAATCCTCAGGATGAAATGATTTTCTTGTGAAAAACAAGTCTCTAAAAATGTTTGATTTTCCGTAAGAATTTCTGAACTTTCAAAGAAAATGATTTTGGAAATGGTCTTCAAGATTTGTAATTCATAAAATTTTCAAATACTTCATGCTAGTCACAACATGAACTTCAAACTTCACCATTCACGACATAGTTTCCAAAAGATTTTAGTAGTGTTTTTAAACTCATTATGCCGGGCTGAAATCGTCTACTGCATGAAGATGCAGCGGACGATACCACCCCCGTCACAGCTCACATTTTTCAATATGATGAGATTTTTTTCACATAAAAAAATGTGAAAAATGTGAACCGTGAGATGGAAGCATCTCACAGTTCACATTGCGATAGTATCGTCTGCCGCATTTTCATGCGGGAGACGATTCCGTCCCCATTATGCCATTCCCCATACAACCATCAAAGTTTTACGGCTAGCTCATCTCAAGGCTAGCCATAGTTTGAATTTCCAAAACATTCAAGATCATGTTATTGCTCATGGCGCAACTCTCGGGATTTTCCAACGTTGCCAACCATGGCACACGATTTCCAAGATTCTCAAAATCACTCCGCCACTCGAAGCGGGTTTTCCAAAACAAAGGAAATACATTTTTCAGAACACAAAGTTAGAAGAAGAAAAAACAAACAATCAATCACCATTCACGACATAGTTTCCAAAAGATTTTAATAGTGTTTTTAAACTCATTATGCCATTCCCCGTACAAGCATCAAAGTTTTAAAGCTAGCCATAGTTTGAATTTCCAAACACATTCAAGATCATGTTACTGCTCATGGCGCAACTCTCGGGAATTTCCAACGTTGCCAACCATGGCACACGATTTCCAAGATTCTCAAAATCACTCCGCCACTCCAAGCGGGTTTTCCAAAACAAAGGAAATACATTTTTCAGAACCCATAGTTAGAAGAAGAAAAAAACAATCAATCATAGAAAATTTAATTTATATTTCAAATCATTTCAAACCAGAATTGTTTAAAAATAGTCGTTAAAGAAGACTCAAAATTCAGAATCATTTAAAAGAGATTTGATATGAGCTAGATGTGGTCATCTAAAGTGACAGATTCTACAATTGTCACTCTGCAGATCTGTCAGATTTCAATCAAATGTGAAAGGATTTTGGCTTCATGTATATTTATGAGCACTGCCGCACTGGCCTGGAAGAAGTATGAAGATGTATCTTTCATTTAGGATAAGAATCACTCAAAAATTCATGTAGATGATAAACTTATGAGCTGTGTAAGTACGTGGTTTTACACAGTCCAGAAAGAAAACCTTTAAAGTAAACAAACATCTTTTGGATCTGAGCAAGGATCCTTTACAAATCAAAACCAAAACCATGTAAATTATAATGAAAAGCATTATAAACATTTATGATCTTAATTTGCTATGATTTCTCGTGGAATAGGGAGTCTAAGCAACATTTGATCCCAAAATTTACTGTATAATTACAGATTCAAGGTCAGACAATAAGGTTATCTTTTTAAGATCAATTCAAATTTAAAACAATATCAAAGAGCCTAAGATTTTAATTTAAGGATTGGATATCAGATTTAGCCATTTTGAAACATAGTAGATCTAAGAAATTATCTTAAACATGAAGAAATTCATGCATGTATGCTTGTGTGCATATGTGTACAAGTAAATACATGCAAATGCATCTAAATGTAGATAAATATTGGGAGCATTTGATTTTCTGAGATCATTGATTGATCTAGACCTCCTTGATCTTTCTAAATTTGAAGACAATCAATCAAAACACCTCAACAACAAGATGATCACATGAATTAAGCTATATAAGTTCTAGATCTAGGTTCCTTTCCTAGATCATTTCCCTAGCTATTTTCTTCAAATTTTACTGCTAGAGAGAGGCTTGAGGTACTTGGATTTAGGTAAAGGTTTCAAACACATAGAGCATCTAAGCTAAAAAAGGGAGTAGAAGTCTTGATTGCTGGAAAATTAAAGAGAATTACAATAAACTAAATAGAATTATACCTGTAGAGAGAAGCTTCCTTGAACAATGCAAGCAAATAAGTTGAGTTGACAATTTGGCAGAGTTTTCTTCTTCAAGTAAGAATTCTACTTCCAAATTTTCTAGGCCTTAGCAATGAGGCAAAGGCCTCTATTTATAGGGAAAGTTGGGGACAAAATTGTCCCAAGGGCATACACAAATATAGATCTAGATTCTTCCAAATTGGAGTAAAAGCATGAATTGTGAATGATTCGAGGATCCAATTGGGCAGATTAGATCATTTAGAGATTGCTTCTTGTGTCATAAAACAGGGAGATCACAGGAAGTTTCAAGTTAAAAAATTTCATGCTACACCTGGAAACATAATATATAGTGTAGCAATAAATACCTTAGCACCGTCAAAAAGAAACAGTGCGAAAGAAAAATACTCCACCACCATTTTAAACCATCAGTGCACGTTCTGTTATGCCCCATGTGCTACCACTGAGGTGGAACAATGGCCGAACGTCAAAGATGCTAGCTCAGCTAGTAACCACTAAACCGTTTATATAAAATGGTGTGCAATGCTATGTACTAAAGGTGCATCACTAGCATACAAACACAGTTCAGTATCATTATAATATAATGGCACTCATGAAAATATTTGAATTTGAAGTATCCATGTGGATTTGTGATCATGACGTGAAAAACGTTTAATTACCTACTTTTTAGATATAAATAAAAATATTGTCATCCTCTTTTGTACATTTGGTTCGAAAATATTTTGATATAACTAAAAATATTTTCATCCTAGATTCTTTCTTAAACATTGAAATATAGGACCTTTTATGGATAGCACAAACAATGTATAGCTTCTCAGAATTTTCCAGTTCTCCTCAATATTCAACATATTCTAAAGAGAAACAGAGAGACTCCTGCAATACCGTTTTCCTGCTAAGTGTAGAAAACCCAATTATTTACAGAGATCTCGTAGTGTCAGATCTTCTAGAAGCCATATATTTATTGGGTAGGACTTAACGCTGTGAAAATGGAGAATTGTATTTCCAATTCTCATATCTGCAATCAGAACAGGATCCTCAATTCTTGCTGCAGTTCTTTTTAAAACAAGAACAGGTATATAGTAATTTCCAACATCACTCTTCTCAAAAGCTAATATTCATCCTTGCATGTGCGTGTGTTTCAAGTTCGTACCAGGTCAAAGGGAAATTCTCTCAGTCAATCATCAACCTTCTTACCCAGACCCTACCAATTCCCTAATCTTTGCTCCTCCCCATTCAATGAATTCCATAGCCTACACAATAATCTTCACAATCTGCTTGCACTAGGACGCAACTAGAGTCATCTGCTAATGCATCTTTAAAACACAAATGAGGAAAACTGATGTTGTTAGGCATTAATTTGACTAGCCTTAGTTGTCTTACAATGTTCTGTTTCATAATTTTGTCTAGAAATACATCATACAAATTCTTTGGAAAATAAAATGTGAGGATTTTTTTGCCTCTATCATTATCATAATAAGATTAAACAAAAGAAAAGCAGGTAAATCAACACAGACCATGCAAAAAGTAATTATACAATTGATGGCCACATATACATTGAATAAAAACAATTTCTTTTCTTTCATCCCAGGATAAAAATATGGGAGTAATCTTGTGAAGATCTGGTTTCAAATGCTAGCAACCAATCATAACTTCAAAACCAAAAGTTGCTATCATTCGCGCAAAAAAAGAAATTTATCTCTATGACAACACTGAGAGCCAAAAATATGAGGAAACTTACAGAGCTCATAATGAGGACCTTAGAGCAGCCAATAGTTTTTTTTTATATAGAAATATAAAGAAGGAAAAAAAAAAAGAAAAGAAAAGAAAAACACAATGTTTGAAGCTTTAAGAACAACAATAACAATAAACTGTTTGTTATCATAATATATTTTATGGTCTACCTGAGAGAAAAATGGGTTTCGCACTGAAAATAAGAAACTATGTAAATGTGAACTTTGGTTTTAGCAGTTGGTCTGATAAATGCATTAGATGGAATTATGCTTCCAAGTAGGGGTATCAATTGGTTTAGTGTAAACTGAACTCCGATTGAACCAAACCAAAAAATTTCGGTTTGGTTTGGTTTAATTTATTCCTGGTTTGGTTTGGTTTAAAAATGTACAAACCGGAATAGTTTGGTTCGGTTTACGGTTTAGGTGGTTAAGAAACCAAACCAAACCAAAAACTGAACTAAACCGAAAACCGAACTATATTATTATATATTTATGATTTTATACTACATATTTTGGGACCATGGAAATCACCCAAGGGACCTCCTAAACACCACATGGAGTGTGAAAAAAAAAAACAAGGAGTTGCCTCCATCAATGAGTTTTGATGTGGATGGACACCAAAGTTTGCATAAAAAGAACAAAATAGAGCTAAAGTAGCTCTAATTTAAGGTCTAGTCCAGAGATAGGGTAAGGGGTTTAGGTTATGAGTAGAGGAAGGTGTTAAGCACCCCCACTCATCTATACAAGATGATTGTCATATGTTTTTCCATGCTTAGATTGCTTGCAAACATAAATCATTCAAAAATAAGCTAAAAAGAAGCGAACAAATGTGTGAATCTCTACATGTGTAGTTCAATTAATTCTGGACTCTCTCTGTAGATTTATCACTCTCACGACATTTTGTTCAATCCAAAAATCAAGGATAAAAGGATTAAAACAAATCTAAATTGCAATAAATTAAGAGCCATTAGACTTGTGCACATTCAAAGGATTATAAGTCACTCATTTCAAACTCAAATTGAGTGGAATCAAAGCTATTTGAAAACTTTCAAATGTATAAAACTCAATAAAAATTTCATTTAAATCCGATTTAAATATAAGAGAGTTATGCTTGTTCAAAGTTGTTTCATCATAGTGATAGTGATGACCAGCCCTACTTCACAAGTCTATTCGTGGAGTTTGGCTCTATATAAATCATTACAAATTGTTGTAGATGAAGTCCTAAACACTATCTTTCAAAGTCTAGGTGTGCTTGCAAACATGCCAACTCAATCACAGATTGACCCAATTAATTGCTACTGAGTAGTACAAGGTCAATCAAGCACACAAATCTCAAAACTGATTAAAACATTATGAAACTACTTGGATTTGAAATTACACTCATAAAGGAAGACTCAGAAAAAAAAAAGCTTAAATCGAAGTTGATATGAGCCTTTAGTGCTCAATCAAAGTAACAAGTACTGCAAACTGTGTAAATCTGACTTATCAAATTCAATTAAATGTGTGAGCAATCGGCTGAATGAAAACTTACGAAATTTCACAGGATTAAAATAGACATCCTCACCTTTCAAAAACAACTGTTTTCATCAAAAATTCCTTCGGAGGACCAAGCAATGAATAAAAAATTTTGAAGTACATGTTCTATCTAGATTTGAGAACATAGATTGAAAATCACCTCAAAAACCTTTGTTCTATGTACACAGCTCTTAAAATCCATTCTAAATCACTTGAAATGAAATAAGAAGGTTGTTAAAACATTTAGGGCAAGAGTTTGGCTCAGATCTCTCATTTTTTTAAGAGTGAGAGCCAAGCATAGCTCAATTTCATTAGAAATCACCTTGATCTATAGAGATCCAGTCATGAGGCCTTTTATAAAAGATCAAAACCACTTAAAAAGGAAATCAAAAGTTCTAAGACATTATTTTAAGGCTAAAACTTCAGATCTACCATATTGAGCATGGTAGATTTAAGGATTAATGCCTATGACTAAGGAAACAACTTAAGTGAGTGTGTGAAATTACAAAGTGTGTAAAAACTCAACAAATATGGAGGAATTTCAGATCTAAAACTATAGCAGAGCCTAGATGTAATGACCCAGAACCAAGTCTGCCCATCTGTAGACACCCCAAATTGCACAAACAATCATAAAAAATCATTATCTCCTGGAAAGCCAGCACATAATTTGAAGAAAATAAACTTTTACCTGTATCCGGATACAAGTACCCTTTCCCGTATCCGGATACTCATACCGGATACATGTGAGCCTTAGTATATCCGGTACTATGTACTGGATACCTTAAGGCCCTTTTTTATCCGGTCTGACATACCGGATACCTTAAGTTTGCTCAAAATTAGGGTTTTCCGAGAGCTTTTCACTTTTACCATCATGTCCCTCATTAAATGAGGGGAAATCGCGGAAATGACCTTAGGGTTAAGGTTGGAGGGGTTCTAGACATTAATTTGTGTCTACCAATGACCTTAGCCCTTGCCTATAAATAGGAGCCTCCTCCTTGAGCAAAAGGCACACAACTCTTGTTTTGAATTCTCGCAAAGAAGAACTCCAAGAGAAGAAGAAAACCGCTGTGGAATCGCCTCCAGAACTCAGGTAAGCCTCAACTTTTCTTTTTATTTTCTGTCTTTACATTCCTAGATCTAGATCTCTTCTTCTACCTTTCTGTAGTGTAAAGCCTTGTTTGTATGTGTGGAAATCCTTCCCCGGCTCAAAGTATCTCAAGACTCCCCTAGCCGTAAAACGTGAAGGCGGATCTAGGAGAAACGAGACTGGGGATTGACCCTAGTGCTAGAACCTATGTAGCATAAGGCCTTTTTGATTGATTGTAAACCGTTCCATATTCAAAGTACCCTTGATTATCTTAAAGAGAACAGAGGGAAACGATAATGGAACGGAACCCTAGGCTATGCTAGAACCTATTTTGTTGAATCTATATGCATGTGTATGGATCTTGCTTGGTTTTTCACTTTTGCACACATATTACACCTTTTTGGTGAATAGGCTCACATTTGGGGATTTATTACATTCATTGTGATAAATCTCCAATAAATGGCCTCAATCAAATTCTGGAGTGTTTTAAAATGTTTTTCAAAGGTTTTGGATTCATCTCACACGAATCACACACTTTTTATCAATTTTCGGATTTGGTTTTCTTCAAAAGTGGCTTAGCTTGACAGCACCTGTACCCTTACTTCGGACGCCCATAACTTCATCATCCGGATGAATTTTGGGGTGATTCCAGAACCATGGGAAAGGTGAGGCTGTCTAGTTTATGTCCACCAAATTTCACAAATTTCTATCTAGCGGATTTTTGACACCTCTCTGTCGAAGTTAACTGAACAGTTCAGGTTCAAGTACAGAACTTGTCACTTCGACGGACCGCCATGTGTTCGTTTTAAGTCCGATTCGAGTGAGTTTTGTTTCTGAGTACTCCTTTATGAGTCTATTTTCAAATCCAGTTGGTTTCATAATTTTTGGGTCCCATTTGAATTATTGGTAGCCGATTTACTCAGAACTGTTCATTTGTACTTTTCTGGGTAAATCTGTGATCTTCGGGGCCTGTTCGGGAGACCACCCAAGGCACATCCGAAGGGATTTTTGTATGAGGCTAGTTTCTATGGAAAGATGGCCATACAAACTTCAATCACACCAAATTTCGTGGACTTTTGTGTAGTGGATTTTTCTAGACAATTTTCCAAAGTTGCCCACTTACCACTTTTAAAAATCCCCAGCAGCAACTTCAAAGGAGCATAACTCCTAGGATTTTTATCGGATTAACTTGAGATTTTGCATGAGTTCCTTATTTATCATAATCTTTCAAATGGAGTTGGTTTGAATCAATTTGAAATTGGATTTGAATGATTTCAAAACAAAGGACCTTACTTTTTACCAAAATTCCCGGATTTGCCTCAACTTGGTTTTGGCCACTTTTACTTTGATTTCCATCTTTTGAAATACTCCAGAAGTGATATTGACATAAGAGAGGATCTAAAATCCATTTAGATCTTCATGTGAAAATATCATACATTGTTCCTTTTTCAAGGCTTTTTCATGATTTTTAGCAAGCTTCTTATTTTCTTTTTAGCATGAACATACACTTGGCAACCACTTCGTGTGGATGAATGGGGGTGCCTAACACCTTCCCCCGTTCATAATCTAATCCCCTTACCCATCTCTGGATTTGATTTTCAAGTAGGATTATTTTTATCCTAGAATGTTTCTTTTGGCTATTTTTGCCTACTTTTGAATCTTTGGTGTCCATTCTCACCCCAAAATCATGAATGGTGGCGACTCTCCCAATTTTTGCGTTGAGCCCGTGTGTTGACGGAGGGATGATCATTCCGGTGATTTTTTCCCATGTCTCACAACTGGCGACTCTGCTGGGGACCTGTGGATTTAAGCCTTTTTTTTGTATGTTCATGCTTTTTCTTTACTTTTTGAATGCTTGCTATTTTGTTTACTTTATTTGTGTATATTCTTGTATTTCAAATCAGATTGGGATGCTTTTGAATTTTATATGGATCAAGTCATGTATGTTTTGATTGATGTTGCCTAAAGATTGATTTAGGAGAAGCCTATCTTGAAGCATGATTTTGATGCATTTGGTGATAACATGCTCTAATTTGGATTTTGAATACCATGGTTTGAACATGAGAATTATAAGCATGAAATCTAGGAGTTCAGAATTTTTGGGGTATTCAAACATGATTCCCATAAAGCATGCTTTTTTGTGCTTAAAAATTTTTGTTATGCTATGCCTTTGATTTGGGGTATAGGGGGATTTGATTTGAGCATGAAAACCAAGAGCATGAAATCTGGAATTTTAGTGCACATTGTAGATTTTTTTTAGCATGTTCACCAATATAGCATGTCAAGTAGTTGCTAAACTTTTAGGCATTAATTTGGGGTATAAGGGATGCACTTTTGAGCATGAAAATTCTGGAAATTTCAATGCATATTTGGGGGTTTCAAGCATGTTTAAATCATCAAAACCTTTCTTGTACCATGTCAAGTAGTGCTAAAATTTTAGGCTTCAATTTGGGGTAAATGATACACTTTGAGCATGAAAAAGGCATGAAAATCTGGAATTTTAGGGAATGCTTTTGGGTCAAGCATGCTTCCATGGTTTAGTTGTTGTTTGTACAAATAACATGTTTTGTATACCACTTTTTGGGCATGTAATATTTTTTGTGCATATTTGGTTACTTTGGTGCTTGCTTGCTTGTATTTAGCTTCATTATCTTTGTCATATATGCCTTGGCTTGAAAGTGAATGCATGGCTACGAAAAAGAGTGGCAAGGGGCTGGGACGTTGTGAATGTTACCACAATTTTAAATTGCACTTGAGCACTTGAAACAATTTGCACAGCCTACCCTTTACCTATTAGGAAGTTGAACCATGAATGTGTGTAGCTTGGCGCACCGAGGTCGTGATTTCGGAAAGCGAAAGTGAAAACATTTACCTTAGAATTTGGGTCAATGATGTGATGACAATGGGATCTGTGATTCGATTCCGGGCATCACTAGACTTGAGTTCTAAGTTGCCAATTAAGCCAAAACCCAAAAACCATACGCTTGAAGGTGGAGAAACACGTTTTCAGCTAAAAGCACACAATTGCGTTTGGGGAATTGGGTGTAAATGTGGGAAGGCCGTTTGCATGTTTTACAGGCCAAGGTATAATGTGAATACCATATTGAATGAAGGTAATACAAGGTGGCAAGGTAAAGCCATGTTCTTTTCCTAAATTTAGGGAATTTTGCAAGTATGATGTCCAAGCCCAATTTGGGGCAAGTTTTGAAGGTCAAATTAAGGTGAACACCAATTGGGAATGAAAAAAAACTAATCGGGTGAAAAAATGAGTCAAAAAGGGCCATTTCGGCAATAACCGGCAACTCAGGCCGGTTAATAAGAACTCTATGCATATCCGGTATATATTTCCGGATACAAAGGCATATGCGTTTATCCGGTTAGGGTAACCGGATACAATAAGGCATATTCTTATCCGGTATAGTATACCGGATAAATTCAAAAAATGCACAAATTGGCTTTTCAGCCCAAATTTTCAGAATAAAATGCCTAAAACACTGTGGATAATCCTTAGGCACCCCGAAAAGAACATAAGAAATGTTCCCAAAAATACAAAATCAAAAAATAAAAAAATAAATAAATAAATAAACAAAAAAAGAATAAAATAAAATATTCTTTCAGGATTTAACCTAAGTTTGAAAATCAAAGAGGAAACCAAGGTGTCATATTTTTTGACACCAACTCAACTCAAACATGTGCCAGTCAAACTTTGGAACTTGAAAGCTGAGAAAATTCAGCAAAAATGAAAAAAAAGAATAAAAAAAAAAAATAAACCTTTGGTTGGTTATTTTTATCAATCAAATCAAAACATTTGTGGGATACTTGGAAGCCCTAGAATATTCCAAGAAACCTTTGGTTGGTTATTTTTATCAATCAAATCAAAACATTTGTGGGATACTTGGAAGCCCTAGAATATTCCAAGACACCTTTGGTTGGTTATTTTTATCAATCAAATCAAAACATTTGTGGGATACTTGGAAGCCCTAGAATATTCCAAGACACCTTTGGTTGGTTATTTTTATTAATCAAATCAAAACATTTGTGGGATACTTGAAAGACCTAGAATATTCCAAGACACCTTTGGTTGGTTATTTTTATCAATCAAATCAAAACATTTGTGGGATACTTGGAAGTCCTAGAATATTCCAAGACACCTTTGGTTGGTTATTTTTATCAATCAAATCAAAACATTTGTGGGACACTTGGAAGCCCTAGAATATTCCATGAAAACCTTGGTTGGTTATTTTTATCAATCAAATCAGAAAAAATTGGGACCCTTGGAAGCCCTAGAATATTCCATGAAAACCTTGGTTGGTTATTTTTATCAATCAAATCAGAAAAAATTGGGACCCTTGGAAGCCCTAGAATATTCCATGAAAACCTTGGTTGGTTATTTTTATCAATCAAATCAAAAAAAATTGGGACCCTTGGAAGCCCTAGAATATTCCATGAAAACCTTGGTTGGTTATTTTTATCAATCAAATCAAAAAAAATTGGGACCCTTGGAAGCCCTAGAATATTCCATGAAAACCTTGGTTGGTTATTTTTATCAATCAAATCAAAAAAAATTTTGGGACCCTTGGAAGCCCTAGAATATTCCATGAAAACCTTGGTTGGTTATTTTTATCAATCAAATAAAAAAAAAATCGGGACCCTTGGAAGCCCTAGAATATTCCATGAAAACCTTAGTTGGTTATTTTTATCAATCAAATCAAAAAAAAAAGAATTTTGGGACCTTTGGAAGCCCTAGAATATTCCATGAAAACCTTGGTTGGTTATTTTTATCAATCAAATCAAAAAAAAAATTTTTTTTTGGAACCCTTGGAAGCCCTAGAATATTCCAACACAAAATCAAAACAACTAAAAAACAAAAAAAAAAACCAAAAAAAAAATCTGGATTGGTGTTCACCTAACCTACTGGTTTACATATATAGGGGTGTGTTTCAAACCAAATGGAAGCTGACTTGTGTCTTTGTTTTTCTTATTCAGGTACATTTACTTTCGACCCAGGTGCACTTATTTGCAGTCATTGCTCCCGTGACCAGATCCAAAGCAAGAGCCATGAATACTGAAGAGAACCAAGCCCAAACTACTGTCCCCGCTCAGGACTTTACTCAGCTGCAGGAGCAAGTGGCCGGTCTGGCCAAAATGCTGGGAGACTTACTGGCGGCTCAGGCCCAGCAGGACCAAGCCCAAAATCAGGCGTCGACTTCTCATCCGGCACCGCCACCTCAGGCTTATATTCCGCCTCCGGCTCAGCCCATGCCTGAGCCCATTTCTGAACCGGTCCTTGAACCCATTCTGATCAGGGAAAATACAGCTGAGTCTGAGAAAGAGCTGGAAAAAGAAAAGGCCCGAGATGAGATGGAAAAGAAAATGCTGCTCAGGATAGAGAGGATCCAGGCAGAGTTGAAGGAAGTGAAGGGGGGAGGCAGCTATGCAGGCACCACCTTCGAGGACCTGTGCATGTACCCGGACGTCTGTCTACCGGCTAAGTTCAGGTGCCCAGATTTTGACAAGTTTGATGGCACGGGCTGCCCATTAAGCCATTTGAAACTATACTGCGGGGCCCTATGCCAATTTGGCCGGGATGATGGCATACTGATCCAGCTCTTCCAGAGGAGTCTGACCGGGTCAGCCCTTCGGTGGTTCGCTACAGTGGACCATGGAAGGATTAGAAGGTGGAAGGACTTGGCTGATGCTTTCTTGGACCAGTACAAGTTCAACTCGGAGATCGTGCCGGACCGGTACGACATGATGAGGATGACCAAGGGGAAAGATGAACCGGTACGGCAGTACGCCAAGAGATGGAGAGAGGCCGCCTCCCAGGTCAGGCCACCTATGCAAGAGCCGGAGATGATCTCCACATTTATGGGCACACTGGGGCAGCCCTTTTACAACCATCTGGTGGGCCAGATCACCACCAACTTTGCTGCCTTGGTACAAGTGGCGGACCGGATCGAGGAAGGGGTCAGGTCAGGAAGGCTGATAGACTACTCTACTCTGACTGGGCAGTCTGATTCCTCTGCCTCTATGGCCCAGAAGAAAGGGGCCGGATTTAAAAAGACAGGGGCCCGAAAGGAAGGGGAGGTGAACCTAGTCCAGGCTCCTCCAGCCAAGAAGCCACTTCACGTCAACATCTCGGCACCCCAACAGGCCCAGCAGTCGTACCAGACCCCGCTGAATGTCAACTTCTCTCCCTCTATGCCAGCCAACACAAGGAGGACCTTTACTAAGGAGGAGCGGGATGCCTGGTTCGCAGCAAGGAAAAACCGAGTCTTCACTCCTCTCCCGATATCTCTGTCCCAACTACTGCCAACCCTGCTGAAAGGGGAATACTTGACTCTGAAGGAGCCTAACCCAAATGCCCCGAAGGGGAGAAATTTTGACACATCGGTCACCTGTGATTTCCACATGGGTGCACCGGGGCATTCTACTGATAACTGCTGGGTATTGAAGCATGCAGTCCAGGATTTGTTGGACCAGAAGGCCTTGGTGTTCAACACTGCTGCACCGGCCCCGTCCGGGAATGATATTGGGCAGAACCCTCTGCCGTACCACAATGGGGCAGGCCCATCCAACTCCATCACTGCCATATCCACCACGAGAAGGGCCTTTGACCCATCTCAGCTTATAGCCCCTGTGGGGACTACAGTCCTGGTCCGACTTTTCCCAGAGGAGGAAGAAGAGGAGATCAACATGGTCTCCCAAAAAAATAATAATCTTGCTGCTGAGGACATAAGTTCCTCTCTAAACCGGGTCTCTTCACTGATGGCCCAGATAAATACTGCAAGGCCCCCATTGGTCTTCAATTGCAGTCCACCCATTTGCTCACCATCCAAGCCGTCTAAGGCTCCACTGGTCATCAATCTTGACCCCACTACTGCTTCCATCACTTCTTCTGTCCCCACCAAATCCAAACTTCAACCCTTGGTTGTAAATGTGCAGCCAGCCCATACTATCCCTAAACCGGCCCATACATCCCGGTCCAAACTCCAGCCACTAGTGGTTAACATCCCTAAACTAGCCTATTCTGAGGCCGCTGTACCATGGAATTACAGCGAGGGAATCACGGCTACGGTTCCAGTGGTCAAGGACCAGAACCAGGAGGAGGTGAACCTCATGACGAGGTCAGGGAGATGTGCAGGGGGTGAAGAGAAAGAGAAAGAGACAGAAGTAGAAAAAGAAAAAAAAGAAAATGAAGAAAAAAGAAAACAGAAAGGAAAAAATAAAGTAGGAGAAGACATCCCCCAGGGTGCAGAAAATGAGGCAGCAGACCTCATAAAAATAATAAAGAAAAGTGAATTTAATCTTGTGGATCAGCTGAACAAGGTCCCGGCCCAGATTTCAATACTGAGCCTTTTGCTGAATTCTAAAAAGCATAGGGATGCATTGTTAAGGGTGCTACAGAGTGCACACGTATCCCAGACTATTGATCCGGACCAGCTTGGTAAAATGGTTGGTCAAATCTTGTCACATAATGTGATAAGTTTCTCAGAGGGTGAGATCAGCCCAGGTGGGTGTTATCAGGTGGACCCTTTGCACATCACTGTGCTTTGTAAGGGCTGCATAATTGCACGGGTTTTAATTGACAACGGGTCGGCATTAAACGTTTGCCCGTTAATCACTTTTACCAAGCTGGGCCTGGACCAGTCAAGGATTAAACAGAATGGGCGGATAGTAAGGGCTTTTGATAGCTCCAAGACCCACTCCCTAGGGGACATTGAACTGCTGGTCACAATTGGGCCGAATATCTTTAACATCACATTTGAGGTGATGGATATACCCGCAGCCTTCAATCTGCTCCTAGGGAGGCCGTGGATACATTCGGCTAGGGCAATACCATCCACGCTCCACCAGAGGGTGAAATATGTAAGAGGGCAAAGGGTGATAACAGTCTTAGCCGAAAACTTGGTGCCGCCCATTGTGTCACCTGATGTACCCTTGATCAATGTGAACCTAACTGTCGACAAGATTGCATTCCACTCATTCCAATTTGAGGCGGTCAATTTCATACCTGGGGGGTGTGAGAAAAAGAAGGAAAAGGGGACCACTGCAGAAAAGATGGTCAAGAAAGTGATGGAGAAATACCACTTTCACCCAGGGAAAGGCCTGGGGATCAATCTGCAGGGAATGGTGGAGCCAATCACGGCTAAGAAACTGATCCCCAAGGTAGGGTTGGGCTTCAAGCCCAGAGGCTGGAGAAGAATGAAACATGAAGAAGGGGAGAGCAGAAGCAGAGGAAAACTCCCGCATCTGAGGGTGAACTTCCCAAAACCCTCCTACCAAATTTCTCCTCCCATGGACCAGTCCAAGCCCCCATACCGAAACATCAACCCATTCCAAAAGCCTTTTGATTCGGCCCTACAACCCTTTAACCCATCTCCAATACTGGGAGCAGCAGATGGGCCTGGGCCACAGCCCGAGCAACAGGTGGACTTTTCTGGAGATGTTGGTGCATTCTTCGCCATGACTGAAGGCGAAAAGACAGGGGCAGACATGGAACTGCCGTTTATTGATTGGGCCGCAGTAAAGGTTCCAGACAAGGTCATTGCTGAACTGGGCCCCGCAGTAGAAAAGGGCAGTACCCACCCGGTGATGATGGCATCGGATGCTGGACTTGAGGAGCAGACTTTCCCTATTTCCCCTGCTCCCCAAATAGTGGAATGCCATTTCCCTGAAGGTTCTAATGGGCCTTCGTCTTCAGGGGAATTATGTTTAGAAGGCCCACAAAAAACCCAAAAAGATTTTTCTATTTTTTCTAGGAAATTTAATTTTTTCAAAAAGGTCCAAACCACTTATGAACCACATAATCAGACCGAATTGGACCAGGTTGAATGTGACTTCGACTTTGAGCTCGACTTTGATCTCATGGGGGTCGAAGAAGAGACCGAAGTCGAAGAAGAAGACGTTCCAAAAGAAATTGAATACCAATTGGAACGTCATGAAAAGGGGGTCCAACCTAATATTGAGGAGACCATATCCATAAACCTTGGGACCAAAGATGACCCAAAAATTGTAAAAATCGGGTCATGCTTGTCTGATGTGCAGAAAAATGAAATGTCACAGTTCTTGGCAGATTACAAGGATGTGTTTGCTTGGTCGTATCGAGACATGCCGGGGTTGGACACTGACATGGTGGTGCACAAGTTGCCAATTTTGCCAGGAGTTAAGCCGATTAAGCAGAAGCTGAGAAGATTGAAGCCTGAATGGACCTTGAAGGTCAAGGACGAAGTGGTCAAACAATTTCAAGCCGGATTTTTGGCAGTCTCTACGTACCCTGAGTGGCTCGCAAACATAGTGCCGGTACCCAAGAAGGACGGGAAGGTCCAAATGTGCGTGGACTATAGAGACTTGAACAAGGCAAGCCCAAAGGACGATTTTCCGCTTCCACACATCGACATTCTGGTTGATAATACTGCGGTACATAGCCTGTTTTCTTTCATGGATGGTTTCTCAGGATATAATCAGATCAAGATGGCTAAGGAGGATCAAGAGAAAACAGCATTTATCACACCTTGGGGCACATTCCACTACACGGTCATGCCGTTTGGGCTCAAGAACGCTGGGGCAACATACCAACGGGCCATGACTGCACTATTTCATGACATGATCCATAAGGAGATGGAGGTCTACGTGGACGATATGATTGCCAAATCATGCAAAGAGGAGGACCACTTGATCAATCTGAAGAAAGTGTTTGATCGGCTCAGGAAGTACAGTCTACGGCTTAACCCGGCTAAATGCATCTTTGGGGCTACATCAGGAAAGTTGCTTGGGTTTATAGTGAGCCGAAGAGGAATTGAAATTGACCCGGCTAAAGCCAAGGCCATAATTGAAATGCCAGCACCCAGAACCGAGAAGGAGGTTCGTGGTTTTCTCGGGAGGATTCAATACATAAGCCGGTTCATCGCACAGCTCACTGCTATCTGTGAACCAATTTTCAAGCTTCTAAGGAAGGATAACCCGACGGTCTGGAATGAGGACTGCCAGCAGGCATTTGACACAATAAAGAGGTATTTGCTGAACCCACCGGTACTAGTGCCACCAACTCCAGGAAGACCGCTGATCCTGTACTTGTCAGTGTTGGAAACGTCAATGGGATGTGTCTTGGGGCAGCATGATGAGACTGGTAGAAAAGAAAGGGCAATTTACTATCTGAGTAAAAAATTCACAGAATATGAAGCCAAATACTCACCATTGGAAAAGACTTGCTGTGCTCTAGTGTGGGCAACTCAGAGGCTAAAGCATTACTTCCTTAGTCACTCCACACTATTGATATCCCGGATGGACCCGCTGAAGTATTTATTTGAGAAACCGGCACTGACTGGCAGGACGGCAAAGTGGCAACTGCTACTGTCCGAGTTTGACCTCACATACATCACCCAGAAGGCGATCAAGGGTCAAGCCATAGCTGATCACTTGGCTGCACATCCTCTGCCAGAATATCAACCCTTGAAGACCAACTTCCCAGATGAGGCAATCCTGTACACTGAAGAGGAGGACAGTGAGAGTTCTTGGCAGATGTTCTTCGATGGGGCCGCCAACATGAATGGGAACGGAATAGGGGCAGTCTTGGTTAAACCAGATGGTTCACATATCCCAATTGCAGTAAAGCTGAGATTCCAGTGCACCAATAACATAGCGGAATATGAAGCATGCATAATTGGATTGCAAGCAGCCATGGATCATGGAGTAGAGGAACTTGACGTATACGGGGATTCGAGTCTTATCATCTTCCAAACAACTGGTGAGTGGAAAACCAAGGATCACAAATTGATCCCCTATCGCCAGTATTTGGAAGAAATAAGCACAAATTTCACTCGAATTTCCTTCAACTATATGCCAAGGGCCAAGAATCAGTTTGCAGATGCTCTAGCAACCTTGGCTTCAATGGTCAGCATACCAGAAGGAGTAGACATCAGACCACTGGAAATTGAGGTTAGAGATGAACCGGCTTACTGTCTTGTTCTAGAGGGAGCACCGGAGGAAGAAACACCATGGTTTCAAGATATCAAAAATTTCTTGAATAATCGGAGTCTGCCAGAGAAGGCCACTGCTACTGAAAAGAGGACAATACAGAGATTGGCGGGTCAGTTTCTGCTAAGTGGTGGACATGTGTACAAGAGGTCACATAACGGCATTCTGCTAAGATGTGTTGCCAAGGCTGAATCGGAAAGGCTGATTGAGACTGTACATGGAGGAGTCTGTGGGCCCCATATGAGTGGACACATGCTGGCTAAGAAGATCCTGAGGCTGGGATACTACTGGACAACCATGGAGCATGATTGCTGTACACATGTCAGGAGGTGCCATCAATGCCAGATATATGCAGATAACAAGCATGCACCCCCAGGCGAGCTGCACAACATGACATCACCCTGGCCCTTCTCTATGTGGGGCATAGATGTCATCGGCATGATCTCCCCTAAGGCATCGAACGGGCACAGATTCATCTTGGTGGCAATTGATTATTTCACTAAGTGGGTGGAAGCAGTATCACATGCAAATATCACAAGCAACCATGTTATGAAGTTTTTGAAGCACAATATCATTTGTCGCTATGGACTGCCAAGTGCCATAGTATCAGACAATGCTTCAAATATCAAGAACAAGGACATGAAGAAAATGTGTGAGCAGTTTCAGATCACCCACCATAAGTCAGCTCCGTATAGGCCAAAGATGAATGGGGCAATGGAAGCAGCAAACAAGAATATAAAGAAAATCATTCAGAAGATGGTAGTAAGTTACAAAGATTGGCATGAAATGCTGCCACTTGCTCTACATGCCTACAGAACCTCGATCCGGACTTCAACTGGGGCAACCCCGTACTCCCTAGTCTATGGGATGGAAGCAGTCTTGCCCGTGGAAGTAGAGATCCCCTCACTCCAAGTGCTCATGGAAGCAGAACTAGAAGAAGCCGAATGGGTCCAATCAAGACATGATCAACTTAACCTGATAGAAGAAAAGCGGTTGAAAGCGCTTTGCCATGGACAGTTGTACCAGAAGAGAATGGCCCGGGCTTACAATAAGAAAGTAAGGCCCAGAACTTTCCAAGAAGGAAACTTAGTGCTTAAGAAAATTCTACCATTTTTGGAAGACCCTCATGGTAAGTTCAAGCCCAATTGGGAAGGCCCATATGTCGTCAAGAAAGTCCTATCAGGGGGAGCACTCATCTTAACAGAAATGGATGAGCCCATTAACTCTGATGCGGTAAAAAGGTATTTTCCTTGAGTGAATATTTCTAGGAAAGGATCCGAGGCCATTTTTCTTTATTTCCATCAAAATTCAAATCCTTAGTCTAGCCAAATTGAGCCGGTTCGTTTCTTTGATAAACCCAAACCGGATTTACAGTCAAATTGGGGCAAAAGTGAGGAAAGAAAAAGAAAAAGAGAGGAAAAGCAATGGAAATGGCAAATGAAAGCCAAGTGTGAAAAAAGATGCAAAAAATGCAATTTGGGGGAAAAGGGTTAAATTCATCATGACTGTAAGTCCGGTTGACCTATTTCCACACTTGAAAATTTTTGGGCCTTTAATACCCTTTCTTTCATAAACTGAGCCTAGCCTTTATTTCGTCCTATTGATAAGCCCTTGGTGATCTTAGTTTGTTCATTCAAATATCAGAGTAAGATGGGTGATGACGGAATTCAGAAGCCGGCCCTAGTGAAAACCGTAACTGGCGCTAGGGGCAATATTGGCAAAAGGGCAAAAAGAAAAAGAAAAAGAAAAATGAAAGAAAATTAGAGGTTGAGTTGATCATGGGGATCTGAGCCTTAAGAAAAGTTGGCATGAGCAGAATGGGGCAGTTTTGGCAGTTGGGGATGACTCTAAAGGTCCTAAGATGGACGGTTATGATCCCTCATTATTTTTTTGGACTACCCTTTTCATTATTTAACCTGGTTATAATTCCTTTAATTATAGGTGATTAAGTGCATGGACCAAATTTCAAAAAATACAAAAAAATATAAAAAGGAAAAATTATACTTTGGCCAGTGATGATAAATCAAATACTTTTCATAAAACCTTTGTTTTTACAAGCATCTGAGCATTCTGAGGCCAATAATATAAAAACTTTATTTTGAATTAAATCCTTTGTATTTCCACTATTGGAGTTCAATTTTGTATAAAGGTATGAAAAATGTGCAGGAAATAAAGCTAGTCTCCTAGCCGCCCCTCAAGCTCCCGAATCCGAGCTGCCTGAGCTGCAATGACTCCTGAAGCCCCCTCTGCAGCGGGATCACTCAAGAAGGAAATGACCTCATCTGAAAGGGCCTGCCTGATCCGCATACTCCTAAGGCTGGCCAAAGTATCCTGGTACTTCTGCCGGATCATACGGACCTCGAAGCGACGGGCCTGCCTCTGCTCCTCCAGCTTCTCTTCCACGGCAATACGGCATGAGATCTGCTCCTCAAGCTGCCTCTCCAGATAAGCACCCTGTATCCTGAGCTCCTGGGCCTCCCATACCCATATCTGCTGAAGCCGCTTATGAGAAGCCCGCTCAGACTCTAGAATGTCCTCATAGGTGGGAGCCAAGACTACAGGAGGATCTTCGGGTACCGGGGCCTGGGTCTGTATCTGTTCCTTGATCCAAAAGAGATAATCCTTCACATGGGCTTCTGAGAAGACTGCGGACATAGGACCACTCCTTCATCAACCAGGCATTCAGCTTCATAGAAAGGGGCCCAAGACGATCCTCATATCCACAGGGGATGATAATCCCCTGGGTCGCTCGGAACTGACGAAGGGCCCGCAGAGGAAGATAAAGCACTGCATGCCTCAGGCCAGCCAGAATCAGAAAGTTGCGGTCTCGGAAGCTAATCACGGTCTCCGCATTGGGCTGATAAGTGCCAGGCCATCTCACCTGGTCCTCCTGAAGAGAGCCCAAGAAAGTGAACCAGCCCTGTTTGCCCCCTGGAATATCGGGGCACCCCCTGTTGCTCATCAAGAGGGGGACTTTTAGGCTCGGGAAGAAGTGTCGATTGATCTCTTCAATTTGACTCAAATGATCAAGTAGCCAAAGCTGCAAAGGAAGGGAGATATGTCAGCACATTGTAAAAAAAAAAAAAAAAAAAAAGCAGAAAAGGCAAAAATAATGCCAAAAAGGCAAGAAAAAAAAATTTTTTTACCTGCAGGATCTGGGCACATGCTAGGAAGCGTTTCGACTTCCTATTGTAGCAGTCGGTCAAGGCCTAATACATCCCAGCCAAAATCATAGGGGCCAACCTCTCCCGCTCCCTAACCTGGCATATCACGGAAATCAAGGCCAAGTCCACCTCGTCATCCTCCCGTGGGAAAAGTAACTGGTTGACCACTATCAGGGTCAACGCATTGAATCGGGCCTCCTTATCTTCCCCCCTCAAAAGCTTCTCAGTCAAAAAGGCTTTAGATAGGGTCAAAAGGGTGTCAGAATCTCCCAAGTCCTTCTTCCCTATGCCCAAAAAAGTAGAAGCTTCCTTCTTGTAACTGGGCCTAAGAGGTGGATTCACCACCTTCTCATCAAACCTCAAGCCCAAGATGGTTTCCACCTCTTCAATAGTTGGGGTCATCTCATGGGTCCCAAAACGGAACAAGTTGAGATCAGGAACCCAATGACCAATCATTGCCTCTATAATCTCCCACCGAAAGGGAACCTTGGGAATGAGCAGGATGTGGCCTAGATTAGTAGAACCCCATCTGCTCTCCTCATCTAGGGTCATAGAGTTAACTCACCTGGTGTAAAAGGAATCCACAGGGTTGTACCTAGTGAGATTTGGGGGTTTTGATCTAAAAGGCTGTTTTGCAGGGGAGGCAGTGTGGACAGGCAATAATAGGGCAGAAGATGATCCGGATTCCATTGGATGTGACGGGAGCAAGCTAGAACTCAAGAGGAGGAGGAAAAAAGGCGAAAAAGGGGGTTTCTAAACTCAAAAACTCGTAAAAAATGCTCAAATCCCGAGGCTGGTTGCATTTATAGCATGTTTTAAATGTATCCGGTTACTCAGACCGGATAATAAAGGTTTTATTCATATCCGGTTGAGTATACCGGATACAAAGGGGATCATGAATATCCGGTATAGTATACCGGATACAAGCGATCCCTCAATTATCCGGATACACCTATCGGATACCAAAGAAAAAAAGAAAAAAAAAAAAGGAAAAAACAGGAAAAAAACAGAAAAAATAGAGAAAAAAACAGGAAAAAATGGAAAAAAAAGAAGAAAAAGAAAAAAATAGAAAAAAAGAGAAAAGAAAGAAAAAAAAAAAGAAGAAAAGAAAAAAAAAAAGAAGAAAAAAAGCAAACTTGTGCTATAATTCTTACTATTTTCTCAAAATCCTATTTTTGTCTTGAAATCCACCTCACAGCCACGAGAGCTCTGTGGAATTTAGGACAACTTTGGGAAATGTGCCTGGTCAAAAGGATGATATCCACTCAATTTTCAACTTGGTTTGATAAAAAATCAGTTTTTCAAAAATCCTATTTTTGGGCTTAAAATCCACTTCATAGCCACGAGAGCTCAGTGGAATTTAAGAACTCTTGGAGAGATGCCCCCTTAAAGTGAGGGCTTTTTGGCAAATCTCCACTCAAAAATTGTTTTCTACAGAAATTGAATTGAACCGAGCAAATCATGCTCAAGGGAATGCAATTTGGGCTTGTCTACTCTTTGCAGCTCACTGCTTCGCAGCTCCCACAAAGAGGGGCAGTTGTAGACACCCCAAATTGCACAAACAATCATAAAAAATCATTATCTCCTGGAAAGCCAGCACAGAATTTGAAGAAAATAAACTTTTACCTGTATCCAGATACAAGTACCCTTTCCCGTATCCGGATACTCATATCGGATACATGTGAGCCTTAGTATATCCGGTACCATGTACCGGATACCTTAAGGCCCTTTTTTATCCGGTCTGACATACCGGATACCTTAAGTTTGCTCAAAATTAGGGTTTTCCGAGAGCTTTTCACTTTTACCATCATGTCCCTCATTAAATGAGGGGAAATCGCGGAAATGACCTTAGGGTTAAGGTTGGAGGGGTTCTAGACATTAATTTGTGTCTACCAATGACCTTAGCCCTTGCCTATAAATAGGAGCCTCCTCCTTGAGCAAAAGGCACACAACTCTTGTTTTGAATTCTCGCAAAGAAGAACTCCAAGAGAAGAAGAAAACCGCTGTGGAATCGCCTCCAGAACTCAGGTAAGCCTCAACTTTTCTTTTTATTTTCTGTCTTTACATTCCTAGATCTAGATCTCTTCTTCTACCTTTCTGTAGTGTAAAGCCTTGTTTGTATGTGTGGAAATCCTTCCCCGGCTCAAAGTATCTCAAGACTCCCCTAGCCGTAAAACGTGAAGGCGGATCTAGGAGAAACGAGACTGGGGATTGACCCTAGTGCTAGAACCTATGTAGCATAAGGCCTTTTTGATTGATTGTAAACCGTTCCATATTCAAAGTACCCTTGATTATCTTAAAGAGAACAGAGGGAAACGATAATGGAACGGAACCCTAGGCTATGCTAGAACCTATTTTGTTGAATCTATATGCATGTGTATGGATCTTGCTTGGTTTTTCACTTTTGCACACATATTACACCTTTTTGGTGAATAGGCTCACATTTGGGGATTTATTACATTCATTGTGATAAATCTCCAATAAATGGCCTCAATCAAATTCTGGAGTGTTTTAAAATGTTTTTCAAAGGTTTTGGATTCATCTCACACGAATCACACACTTTTTATCAATTTTCGGATTTGGTTTTCTTCAAAAGTGGCTTAGCTTGACAGCACCTGTACCCTTACTTCGGACGCCCATAACTTCATCATCCGGATGAATTTTGGGGTGATTCCAGAACCATGGGAAAGGTGAGGCTGTCTAGTTATGTCCACCAAATTTCACAAATTTCTATCTAGCGGATTTTTGACACCTCTCTGTCGAAGTTAACTGGACAGTTCAGGTTCAAGTACAGAACTTGTCACTTCGACGGACCGCCATGTGTTCGTTTTAAGTCCGATTCGAGTGATTTTTGTTTCTGAGTACTCCTTTATGAGTCTATTTTCAAATCCAGTTGGTTTCATAATTTTTGGATCCCATTTGAATTATTGGTAGCCGATTTACTCAGAACTGTTCATTTGTACTTTTCTGGGTAAATCTGTGATCTTCGGGGCCTGTTCGGGAGACCACCCAAGGCACATCTGAAGGGATTTTTGTATAAGGCTAGTTTCTATGGAAAGATGGCCATACAAACTTCAATCACACCAAATTTCGTGGACTTTTGTGTAGTGAATTTTTCTAGACAATTTTCCAAAGTTGCCCACTTACCACTTTTAAAAATCCCCAGCAGCAACTTCAAAGGAGCATAACTCCTAGGGTTTTTATCGGATTAACTTGAGATTTTGCATGAGTTCCTTATTTATCATAATCTTTCAAATGGAGTTGGTTTGAATCAATTTGAAATTGGATTTGAATGATTTCAAAACAAAGGACCTTACTTTTTACCAAAATTCCCGGATTTGCCTCAACTTGGTTTTGGCCACTTTTACTTTGATTTCCATCTTTTGAAATACTCCAGAAGTGATATTGACATAAGAGAGGATCTAAAATCCATTTAGATCTTCATGTGAAAATATCATACATTGTTCCTTTTTCATGATTTTTAGCAAGCTTCTTATTTTCTTTTTAGCATGAACATACACTTGGCAACCACTTCGTGTGGATGAATGGGGGTGCCTAACACCTTCCCCCGTTCATAATCTAATCCCCTTACCCATCTCTGGATTTGATTTTCAAGTAGGATTATTTTTATCCTAGAATGTTTCTTTTGGCTATTTTACCCTACTTTTGAATCTTTGGTGTCCATTCTCACCCCAAAATCATGAATGGTGGCGACTCTCCCAATTTTTGCGTTGAGCCCGTGTGTTGACGGAGGGATGATCATTCCGGTGATTTTTTCCCATGTCTCACACCATCCAAGGCACTCACCTATCCCCGATCATCACGGGGTGGTCTTTCGACCTAGTAAAAGTACGGATAATTTAAAACTACTTCCTAATACGAATGAAAGTGGAAGAACATTTTATTCATGTGCTTATTAAAAGTGTGTATGTATGAAATATACCAAGTCCCGTGGTGGACTTCAAAGTTAAATACAAAGGCTACTTGGTTATTACAAAAGATAGGTATCTATCACTCATCTCGATCATAAGTTTTACAAGTCCAAAAAGATGCAACTACCATGTGTAAGAAATAAACTCCCTAGGTAGGATGGTAGTAATCTTCTTCTCTATACCTTGATGCTTTTTCCTTTCCTTTGTCCTCAGTCTGGTCCTTCGCACTAGACGTTGATGGCTCTGAAAACAAAACTAATAAAACAACTTATGAGACGAATGTCTCAGTAAGCAATACATGCATGATCGATAAAATACAGTTCATGATAATATCATTCGGTATAAACCATGACATACGGGTAGTTACAAATGATAGATAAATCTTTGTCAATTCAATGCAATACAGGTGGTGTAGTTTTGTGTTTACGTGTACAAGTCAAAACAATTATAAACAATCACACATCAATCCTTATCACTTTATTATCTAGGTGGTTTAATACATATTGCACATGACCCCATCTAACTCCACAGATTCCTCATGGTGGGCTAGGCATCCAACAGGGATTACTCTTGGTGTTAGGCATCCATATGTCGATTACGCTTGACGTAGGGCATCCACGCCGATTCCTCGTAGCAATAGGCATCGGTCACCGATGTTCCTTAGTGTCGGGATGATACAAGACAATACACAAGATCAATAGTAACTTGGTCATGGAATTATATACAAACACATCTACTTAACATTTATGGATCCATAATTTAAGGTTGTTCATTATGCAAATTCCTTAGTTCATTTCATATAACTACTCATGCCATTCATGCATGTACAATCTGAAGGGTAGCTTCATAGCCTTACCCATATCAACTTGGGCCAAGCCCTTTTCATTGTCTCATGGAATCGGGTCACTACCCTTCATGTAAATAACATCAATTAATGGGCCAACTCCCTTTCCTATCATGTTAAACAAATGTGCCAATGCCCTTAAAATAGATCACATGCTATAGAACAAACAATAGCATCAAGTTATGCTCATGGTAATAAATCATCATTTTTCACATATTACTTGGGTAACATAGGCCCCTACTCATTGGAAACATGTACAACTTGGCTTTGGCTTTGGTTTTCTATTTCTAAGGATCATTTTGAAGGTATTCCAAGTGGTAGAATTAAATTATCCCATTCCTATAAAAATTTGGAACATAAACTCTCTATGAAACCTATTTCAGTAGAACGTACCCAAACTCTTGGTTATTTGGAATTTTGAGATGATTCTAGTGGGAACACTTCCTAGACACCTAAATCCTATTTGTACATAGGTTGGATTCAATTAAAAATCATTCCATAGTTGGATTTACTATAAAATCCAAAAATACTCAAAACTGTCCAGGGCGCTTGTATGGGTGCTCGGCTTAGGCAAAATAACAGCTTTCGGGTTCTGAAAAGTAAAAAAAAAAACACACGCGAAGCACTCATGATCGCGCTCGAGCGGCCACCCTGTGATCAGTGAATAGAATGGGCGCTCGAGCGGTTTGTAGGGCGCCCTGGCAATTTCTAGGTCATGAAAATCCCCAAATTCGCTATTTTCTGAGTTTTCGCGATTTGAACCCATTTTCCATGGTTTTGTTTCTTAAATCTCTCTAGAATGAGCTAACACCTAGTACTTATCTAGTCATGAACCTATGCACTCCCTATTCGCAAGAGAAATATTTTCTCAAATCCTTTCAAATCAAAGAAATAAAGAAAGTTTGAATAGAAGGGTGTTGCTTACCTGTAGCAAGCAAGAACCACGGTTTGCTCCTAAATGCAACTCACGAGTAGCTCCCTTTTGAGCTCCTTGGAGATTTCTCCTCAACCCTCCAAGCTTCTACCAACAAGACGACTTAGCACACACAAACACACCCCCCCCCCCCCCCCCCCCCAAGCCTTTGATCTTTCCTTCACTTTAACAAGAGTATTTCCCCCCAGCTTGCTCAACAAAGAGAAAGAGAAATGGGGAGAGAAGAGAGTGTAGAGAGAAAAGAAGGTTTTGGTTTTGGGTTCATCCGTATAGGGCAAAACCCCCTTTCTCATTCTTAACCAATTTCTCCCAAAGTTTTCAAAGCAACTTCCAAGTTTGCCCCTCCTCTCAGAAAACACACAAAATTACCACCATGCCACTCTTCTTCTATTGCACACAAATTTGCAAGCACGCCATTCTCTCAACAATTAAAATTTATTTAATAACTTAGAGATTCCATTACATAAATAAAATCTCTTACCTTCACACATTGGACAGATCATTGACTTAGCCACTTAAGTGGCCTCCAAGGTTCAAGCTTGGGTTTCTCTCACTTCACCTTCACAACACCAAAATACAAAATTGTTAGGATTTGCTAGATACGTCTTAATCAGCACTTAAGCAAATCTATCTAAGAATCCGGGGTCTCACACTAGATCCATGAAATTCCTTTCAAATTAAAAAGGTAAACCACACAAGACAACAATCAATGCACAATTAAAAGAAAAGAACCAAAATCAAAGTAAAAGGGTTCTAGTTATAAAGGATCCATCAAATAGATTGTTTTCCCTAGCTTTTTCTTCACATTTTACAGCTAGAGATAAGTTTAAGGTACTTTAATCCATGGTTTGGGGCTATAAACACAAGGAGGCCTTATTCTACAGAAAGGTAGAAGGTGAGAGTGCTTAAAGGTAAAAAGAATTGGCTGAAAATTAAACTAAAATTATACCTTGGGAGCTTTTGTAAAACCCTAAATTTTCAGCAAATAAATAAATAATAATTAAATATGAATATTTGGAATGTCAATAAATTTGTCAAAATAAATTAGAGAATAAATTTGGGAATTTTGGAGGAAATCGAATGTGTAGATGTGAAAATATTAAGAGAAGGGTATTTCGGTCAATTCACATTAATGATTGGTAAATAATTAAATACATTAATTAAAATTGTTATTAGACTTGAGAAATAATAATAGATTTAAGTTGGGGTTTAGATTTTCTATTAACAATGATATTTATAGCTTAATATTTGGAATAATGGTATATTGGTAATTGTGTTTGATTTGGAGCCTTCAGTTGAGGAGATGAGGACTTTATTTTATAGATAATCCCATTGATAGCGGAGATCAAGAGTTTGGCGCAGATCTGACCGCTAGATCGTGAGATATCAAGGTAAGAGTGGATTGAAGGTTATTATTAAACCTGGTGGATGAATAGGTATAGAACAAGATGGTGGTGTGATGCGTGGGATCGTAGGGAATAAAATAGGGTTAAATAATATCAAGAGTAGTCATGTGTGTGTGTTTTTGGCTTGGCATTTGGAGGCTGCAGAGAAGGAGGTAACGAACGAGAGAAGACGAGAGAGAGAGAGGGAGGCTGAGAGAAGAAGAAGAAAGAGGAAGAGAGAAAGAGGGCGGATCTCCGATTTCTCATCATTCCTAGAGCGTTTCCTGTCTGTGAAGAGGAGAAGAAGTCGTTGGTTGGAGGAAGAAGGGATCTTGAGCGTACAGAGGTAGGTGACACGCCCTTTTTTATCGTTGTTTTACCAGATTTTTGCTAAAGATTACTCGAACGAATGCATGCTTTCTGTTTGAACAAAAAATATCACATCTCTGTTTGATTTCTAAGCATCTAAACTACATGTCGATTTAATTTTTGTTCGATTACTTTCAATCATGTTTAGAAGGTTTTTATAGTTGATTTGTAATGAGTTGGAAGTGATTTAGGTGAAGGAAATTGGGTTAGACAATGAAAACTAAAGTTGCCGCACGTTCTGCTAAAAATTTTTGGCTGAGCGCTCAGGATTGCCCAAGAGCGCCCACCTGCTCAGTAGCATGCAACTAAGCCCTTTTTGAGAGTATTTTTGGATTTTAACCTATTGTTTGACTTCAACTGAGTTAAACTAAGTTTAATTAGCATCTAAACACTGTTAGAAACCTATGGAGGAACTAATTAAGGGTAGGGATTAGGAGATAACCAGAATTTACATCAATTTGAGGAAGATATTAGCAAAAGCAAGTTTAGGGATTGGAGATGGTTATTAGGGAAATTACTTGTATTGACTTTTACTTTATTGTATTAATCTAAAACTTAAGAACTCTCTATTGTCTTTTGACCATCACCAAACCATAATAATTCCTAATGCCTAATCCATGGTAAATTAATTTATATACGTAAATCCTCCACCATGAAATTCAAACCTTAATAACTCTTGACACTTTAACCAAACCTTAATTAACTCCTATTACTTTAAGGCGACCCCACCTCACCATTAATCAATTGGAATTCTATATTAATGTAATTAATACATTAATTGACCCACACCTTAGCGTGTGTTAAGGGTCCAACCTCCAATATAAATGAAACACTTGCATAACACTGAATCGAGTGTCACGTAGGCATGCTGGTCTATATTGAATGAAATATTATGATAAATAAACTAAGGAAATGATTTTGGGTTAGGACTTTGGATTAATAGTTGAACATGAACTACCTTATAGAATTTGGAGAATGAACCCTATATACCTTTAGGCCTCATTAGTTACTTAAATTGAATTATTTTAATTTCTCACTACTAAAATAGCAAGTACCTTATTATTCTAAGTGACCACTCCTAAACCTTATCCCTAAATTACTTAATGACCTTACATAACCTTTAATTATCACATAACTAGAACCGTCATTAGGAGTACAAACTATGAACTAATTTTGAGAACATCAAATAGTTAAGAATAAATTGTTTTACACAAGAATATAAGTTGGATTGTGGATTAAGTGCCATGTTGGCAAAAAGGAGTATTATTACCATCTGTGGATAAGACTTGATTACCACCTGTAGGTGAGATGTGACCTCCTGTTGGGGGAGATGTAGTCCAGATTGGATTGCATCCCACAGGGGAGATATATGTGATGACCACTTGCGGGTGAGATGTGACTTCCTGTTGGGGGAGATGTAGTCCAGATTGGATTGCATCCTACAGGGGAGATGTATGTGATGACCACCTGCGGGTGAGATGTGATCTCCTGTTGGGGGAGATGTATTCAGATTGGATTGCATCCCATAGGGGAGATATGTGACTACCTGCGGGTGAGATGAGACCTCTTGTAGGGGAGATGTAATCACGATGTGATTGCATCCCACAAGGGAATTATGTGATTACTACCTGCGGGTGAGATGTGACCACCTGCGGGTAAGATGTGTTAACTCCTGCGAGAGAGACCTCTTGTGGGGGAGATGTGTGTGTGACCACCTGCGGGTGAGATGTGACCTCCTGTTGGGGGAGATGTAGTCCGGATTGGATTGCATCCCATAGGGGAGATATGTGATTACCTCCTGTGGAAGAGATGCTTACCTCATGTGGAGGAGATGTGATTACTACGTGACTGCTTCCTACATGGGAGATTATTGTTGAAAATTTGATTGACATCCTACAGTTGAATCAATGTACGGTGAGGCTTACATATGAATTAAATATGAATGACATGATTGAACAGTATAGCTGTAACTTGATTAGAATGACTTTAAATTGGAATAATATTGAAATATGAATAAAAAGTGGAAGCATGCTTGGGAAGACACTAATTGGAATAAATTGAAAACCCTATGGAAATGAGTTATATTTCTTTGTCATTCTATTTGAAATGAATTTACATAATAAACCTTCTTTATTTCGAGTATGGATTGATGTTCTTTTCGTACCGTGATTACTCGTTTATCTTATTGACCGTGTTTACTCACTTATCTTACTGAGCATGAAATCTGTGTTACTTTCATTATGTATAAACTGTTTTCCTTTCATGCATAGTATTACCTACTGTGATATTCGTATCTCACCCCTACTTTATATTCTATTTTTCAAGTCATCTTGGAGAGGACGCCACGGGTTAGACTAGTAGTGGGTTGAAGTCTAGAAAATCCAGATGAAAAGAGTAGGACAATTTTATATAATTGTATTTATTTTATTGGAATCATAATAGATGATCTGGTAGGATATTACGAGTTAGTTAATTTGTAGTTGCCTTTCATTTAATTAATAGATGTAATAAGAAGATCCAGGTGTTAGCACCTCATTTTTGCACCCCCGAAATAAATAAAAATGAAAAGTCAAACCCTGAGGGGGTCAAAAAGTTGACTTTTTGATTCAATTAAATTTGGCCATCAAACTTCATCTCATTGAAAAGAGCATTTCGACACGATTCCAACGCAACTGAATTTGCTGGAATCGGAGTCCAGATGAGAAAATTATGAGTTGGTCAAACTTTTGAGGAGCGAAAAGTTGACTTTTTGCTCGACCCCAATTCAGCTGCCAAACTTGATCCCAATGGATAGGTGGTTCCGAGCCAGTTCCAACGACACTAAGTTTGCTGAAATCAGACACCGGATGAAGAAGTTATGAGCAGTTAGAGTTTCAGAAAAACTGCCCATGTGGCAAAAAGGCAGCAAAAATGGAATAAACCAACAAAATAAATAAGATAAAAGTGTTTATTAATATTTTAATAAAGAGAATCTCGCTTTTTAATAAAATAATCGGAAAATCGAATAAAAATCTTGCAAAAAACCGAATTGAATAAATGTTTGAAATCCAGACATTTTAAAAACGTGCTGGACCGTGTTTCAATTACGGGCAGGGACACGCGTCGCGTACGGCCGATTCTGAGAGATTTACAAATGTACGTTTTTCGCCCGTATTTGAATTACGGGCAAGGCACGCCCGTACTTGAAGTACGGGCAAGGCACGCCCGTACTTCAAATACGGGTACGCCCCTTTTTGCCTATAAATAGAGAGGCCACCCCCCTCATTTCAACAAGCCTTCTCCTTGGCCGATTCCCTTCTTCCTCCCCTGATGTTCCCATGACAAACCCCTGCCCAAATGCTGCCACCCCTAAACCCAAACCTTTTTTATTCCTAAAAGACCCCTATCTCACCAAAACCATGTCCTAATCCTCTCTAATCGTCCTTTGAGCATAACCCCCTATTAAACCTCTTTCATGATCAAACTTTGAAAATCCCGGAGGACGCGGAAGCGCTGCCAAATTCGCCGGAGAAACCATCACTAGCAAAAACCACATTGTAAGTATGTTGGGTTTTATAATATTTTCATTTTCCATTTCTTTTCTAAGTCTCTTTTAAATACCTTTAATGTTACTAAATGTTACTAACTCAATTGCTGTTTTGAGTATCATGAGAAGGTGATATTAAAGAGTTGGTTATTACAAGAAAGGAGGGAAAGAAAGTGTTTAAAGAACACTTTGATTAACTAATCAAGTAACCCTTTTTTAATTCTTTGACATGGAAGAATTGAACCCTTCTTGAGATTGAATGAGTTCCTTGTAATTTCCAACTTCCCCCTCCAAAAGATGATCATGGATCATCCAAAAAGATGATGGTTTTCATGTTAAAAGATAAAGAAAGAAGAAGAAGGCCTTTTAGGCCAAATGAGGAAAATGTAGCATTTGAAGAATCTGGAATCTCAACTGAAGTTGCCGGAACACCTGAGAAAGCCGCTGGAGTGATCCCAAGTAGAGTCGGCAGCAAAAGTGCAAAATAAGCTGCGCCCGTAAACTCAGAGCGGTCCGGTCAGGACCGTGATTGCTTCACGGGCGAGCCAAACCGGATTTCAGTCACGGGCAAGGCTGGACCGTATAGAAAATATGGGCAGAAGTAAAAGTAACATAAAAAATGTAATTTTTCGGCCCGGTTGGATCTATTCCGACTTAAACTTGTTTAAACCAACCCAAGAAGTTGTTTGGGCTATTTTTAGCCCACTTTTAGACTGTGGGCCTAGAAGGGCCCACCAAGACTCACCTTGGGCCCACTTAAGGGGCCCACCTTTGACTGGCCTATGCCAGTCCTGTTTTCAATAAACAGGCCCAGGCCCTTTGACCCTTGGCTAATAGGCCAAATCCAAGCCCACTAAGCCCATTGCATGTGTAAATGGTTTAATTTAATAAATAACCAAATGGGTTACCCAATAACCCAACTGGTCCCCAGCCCAATCATGGCAACCCACGGGTCTTCAAACGGGACCCGGATCTGACCCACTTCACTAAATAAAAAAGATAAAATTAAAATAAAAGGGACCCAGACCTTTAGAGGGCCCTGCCAGACCCAACAAATAGCATGCTGATCTAGGAAGGGTGAGATTGACTCAAAAAACCAGGGAGACCCGAGGGACCCGTCAAAACAACGGGGCGGGCCAGGGTGTCTTAGGGCTTTCCCGGACGTAACCGAGGACTTAGCTAGAACTCTGAAAAGCCGCAGACCAGACTTAGACCCGGATAGGGCAAACACTGTGTCTGCCTGCACTCTCAGGCAATGGCGACTCCGAAAGTCCCGAGGCACGCACTGAAAGTGTGCCCGGTGTGCGATCTAGGCCAGGTTTAGGTGCGCACAGCTTGGTGACTCTGCTGGGGACACCTCAACCCAGTTGGACCCTGGTTATCAAATGAGTCAACTTAGGTGGATATAAGCAGATTTAGGAAGTACTTTTTGTCCGACCTTAGTGGTTTATGGAACTTATGCAATTACATGGTATTGGGGGATCCTGTCATAAGGACGAGATAATTGCATAAGGAAAGTGGAATTTAAGCGGTTCCCTGTGACCCTCCACTTACCTGGGGATCCACCCAAACATTGTATTGCATACTGTTCTGTATTCTCACTATAAAAGTGGCATTAAGGAACCTTTAATCAGCCCATTATCCGAGAATCACCCGAGCAGACTCAGCATTTGGCTCCACTGCACATACAAGCACCTCACTACACCGTGAATGAGTTTTTTAATTGCGTGGGGTGACATGCACGAGGGAGTCTGCATGGATGATCCGAAATGAATGTCTGCACCATGTGAATGCTCTTCTTAACCAAAACCTAGATCTTTCTAGCAGTCACCCTTCTTCAATAGAGAAACTTACTTTTGGGATGGTATTAGCCCTACGCTCCCGTGGCTTGCCGGGGAAAGCAGGGTAAACCCATCTCCCCAGGTTGCTGGATTCTTCAAGCGCCATTGGTTTCTTGCCATGGTACGCGAAGTAGGGCTGCAACTCGGTCCGGGTAAAACCGAACCCGAACCGATCCAAACCGACTTCGGTTCGGTTTGGTTCGGTTTTTTATATGTTTGGTCCGGTTTTGGATTCAAAATCTCCAAACCGAAATAAATCGGTTCGGTTCTGGGTTGTGTGATCAGTTAAACCGAACCGAACCGAAAACTGAACCGAATTGAACCGAATATATATATATATATATATATATATATATATATATATATATATATATAACTTTACTCTTTAAATCCTCTCCCTCACAAATATATAACTTCACCTTTAAATTTTAAACATATTACACTTAACCCCTTCCTTAAATCAACGAAATCCACCCTCAAGTCTCCCAAACCTTAAACCCTAGCTCAATACGTTTGCCCCTTCTCTCCCTCTCCAAACGAACAGCTGCTGCCGATAGCCGCCTCAATGCTACGCAGATGATTTATTCTTCTTTCGCAGGTTGATTAGGCGTCGTCGTTCTCTCTCCGATCCTAGCCTAGCTTCTCTCCTTCGAAGAAAGAAAGGAAAAACCTAAAGGCAAGATTTGTCTTCACAATAATCGAAAAAATGGCGGATGTTGTACAGTAGAGATTATAGCGCATGGCGGATAATCTCGATGACCTGGAACAAAGAGGTTTGTTCTCTCGTCAAGAGATTGCGGAGATCGTAAAGAATAAGAAGAAGATGATGAAAAGAAAGGAGTGGTGATGATGGACTCTATTATGTGATCCAAGTCTCCTTGCTATGTTCTTTCTTATTCTTATATTCTGTGGATCTGTCTTTGATTTCCTTTCTCTTTTTCTGTCTATGAGCCTATCTATCGTTATTCGAATGAAGGAATGAGAAAATCTTTGGACTCCTTCTCTTAATTTTTTTTCTTTTTGTTTTTCCGGTGAGCTTGGATCACTGATGTCTATAAAGCCAATTAGTAGAGCAAGGGCGTCGATTTTGAGATGGTGCAACATTTGCATTGAAGGTTGGCAACATCAAATAGCAATTCTCCGTGCCTTTCAAATTTCATCCATTTTGATTATGGCCTCGAACAAATCATTACATTCCTTTTGGTTAATAGTTTGGAGTTTGATTAGGTACAGAGGGATGAGTTCTTCCAAAATTAAAATGAGAAAAAAGCCCTTTTCTGGTTTCAGTCTTGAGTTCTGTAGAGAACGACACCACGGGAGGATGAAGCAGGTTTTGTTTAATTGAAGTTCATCTATTGATTTTTTCCGTTGATCATTTTTTCTTTTTGTGAAGTTCATTAGAAATTTTATGGAACGTAGGTATTTGTCGAAGTTGATTAACTTGGCTAAGTATGGGAAAATGACCCAAACCGAACCGAATTTTGCAATTCGGTTCGGTTTGGGTTGGGTTTCGGGTTTTTTCATAAATAACTGGTTCAGTTTCGGTTTGGGTATTTCGGTTCTGGGGTCGGTTCGGTTCTGTTTTGGACCGACCATCAGTAACCTTGGTTTGGTTTTGGGTTGAAGCTAACCCGAACCAAACCGCACCGAGTTGCAGCCTTAACGCGAAGGGTCTTGTACTTGGCTCAGACACTTAAAGGCAGGTGCCTTGGGCTGGGTATCCTTCCCCACCTATTACTTCTGATAAACCTTGATTTGAGCATGAACATGAATGAACAAATATGGGTAAAATCAATCTGGGGCATTAACCCCCACCTTCGTTGGTCTTAACCCTAATTTAAGGAAATTTACTCAATTTAATCCATGCATCCAAGTCGATCTTGGTTCAATTGAAAGCCAGTCAGATCAGACAGGAATGGATCAGAACAGAGGCAGAAAAAACCTTAGAGATAGGATTTCAGCCCACCTGCTGAGCAGCAAATTTGTACCCTCCTTTTGGGTTCTCAATAACCCTAAAGGTGATTCTCTTTGCAGATTTATTTTTGTAAATTTCGCCCTCGAAGGAAAGTTGTAAATATTGTTTTCAGTCCGACACTAGGGGCAGATGAAAGAGCAGATGAAAGGACAGATGAAAGAAAAGGCCAGCTAAGACCTGAATGTGTTCTCCAAACATTTAAAGAACATAACCCTTAGGGCCACATAACTTGAGTGCTTGGATTTGATTCTTGTGATTGATAATTGCATAAACTGCTTAGGCATTGATTTAATTTTTGCATATCTTGTTGCATGCCTTAGACTAATTTAGAGTTTTTGGTGGAAAACCCTAAATTGGCTTGGAATTTCAATCGGATAGTCGGCATGGCATCTTCATCCTCGACTGAGAGAGTTTGCTTCCCCAGGATAGAGAAGTGTGCCTTTGATACCCCTTGGATCCGTTCCTGGACAAGGCAATTGCAAGAAGATGAGAAAATTAAATGGGAACAGAAATACCACATGGGACAAACTCTGTCCCTGTTAAATGTGCCCATTAATTGGGACATGATTCAGGCGGCCCTACCTTTCTGGGATCCCTAACTTTCACTCTTTAGGTTTGGAACTAATGAGTTGACTCCCACAATTGAGGAATTCGAACTATTCCTCCGATTCCGTGACCATGGAGAACCAGCCAGGCCAAACCTCAAAGATAGCTACAAGAATGAAGCTTGTACTTTCTTTGGCCTATCCAAAGGAGAATTCCAGACCTTAGGAGATGACCAAGCATTCACTCGGGTCTCTAAAACCTTCCTTGTTGAAAATATAAGGGACAAAAAGCAGGAAAGACCCCGTGTTTGGTGGGACATCTTCACCCTCGTGGTTCTATCACAGCTCTTCTTTCCTACTGGGGGAGATACCATTAATTTGGCCCTCATGGAAATTGTAGACCAACTCCAAGTGAAATTCCGAATTGCGCCACTGATTCTTGCTCAGCTATACCATGCCTTGACCATGACCAAGAATGGAACTAGGAGGTTTCAGGGATGCGCCCCTCTCCTACACATATGGCTTCAAGATCACCTGATGGTTGTTGAACCTATCAGCCCACGTTATGGGTACGTCCGTGACAATGTCACATTGATGGCCCGAAGAGAGATTAGACCAGACTTACCCTCCAGAGAGGACTGGTTTGACCACTTTCTCCAACTGAAAGGAGAAACTGATATAAGATGGAGGCACATTTGACCAAACATATACCCCCGTCATAGCTTTCAGGAAAGGACATTGCCTAGCCTTGATAGGCTTGACTCATGCCATGCCATATTATCCGGTCCGAATTCTGAGACAGTTTGGGAAGTCTCAGGGAATACCGATCAAGGATGAGGCGGAAGGATTAACTGGCCCACTTTCATGGGAATTGAAGAAAAAATTGGTGAAGGAATGGCAACACGTGCACATACTCCAAGAGGACATTTTCACTGCATCCGACGTTCGTAATTACGAACAATGGATTGCTCGAGAAATTGGCCTAGACAGCCCACCTCCTTTCCATATCGTCACCTTTGACGATATCCCAGTTCCGCCCCATGACACATACAGGGATAGGGTGGCCGAACTGCGGGAATCTCATTCTCGGATCCACCGTGCATACCTGGATTCCGAGCGTAAAAACAAGCAGGCCAATGAGGCCCTTTAGCAGCAACTTGACACCATGCCCAGGCGCGCAAAAGAAGACTGACGTCTGCGGAATAAACTTCTGCGTGCCTTAAAAAAGCGAGACGTGTCCTCTCATTATGATAATGACCAACCCTAGCTAGACTCTGGGTTTGTTATTTGTTTTTAATTTGATCATATAATTGCTTGTTCTAAATTTTGGCATTGTACTTCTTTTTCATGAAGTGTTTTGTGTCAAATTTAATAAAGTCAATTAAGACATCCCCGAATTCCTTTTTCAAACAATCCGGTCCCAATCCATCAACTTCAAAACTTTCAGGCGATCTGAATAAAGAACTCGCCAAAATTTTTTTTTAATCTTTGAACTCATGGGTTCTGAATAAAGAACACCCAATTCTCACCAACTTTCAAATCTTCAGAGATTATTAATCTTGAATTTAAATCTTGAATCTTTAAGGGTTCGGAATAAAGAACACCCAATTCAAAATTTTCAGGCGATCTGAGTAAAGAACTCGCCAAATTGTTTAAATTTCAAATTTGAGTCCTAAATCTTTAAGGGTTCGGAATAAAGAACACCCAATTCAAAATTTTCAGGCAATCTGAGTAAAGATGTAACGCCCCGGAACCGGGTTACGTGAAATAAACCGTAACTCGTTTCCAAGGAGTTAGCTTTTCACACAGGATCGCTATATCAGAGTAAGGAAAACATGAAATGGCAACAACATAATCAGAGTCAACTAAAATTTTCCCTAACTTACCTAAACCAAGCATATACCTGCCTGAATCGTCCTCACTGAGATCTGAAAACAAAACAAAACAGTGAGATACGACTATCTCAGCAAGTAGCAATGCATGCCTAAAATATAGTTGTAACAGTACTAAAACATGTACGATTAAAAATACATGACGATTAACCACGGTAATCCGTCTAATCTCGGAAATACATCGTCAATCACATTCGGGAAAATCTTATGTATTGGGACTCGTGAAGTCTGTCTATTTTGTGTGGCTAAGCACTAGTGTTCCAAACAATCCAGTCGAAATACTGCAACAGCTCAAACAACCAATTCATCGCCCTCATGGCGGAAATACCCGTGTGACCTCACCCTCATGGTGGAAACGGAGTTGCTGCAGCACTTCCCTCATGGAAGGCCTCTCCATCATGGAGGAAACGCATGAAGGAACCCTATACTTAAATCCAAACAAAATATACAAAATTCACTACAACTCGACTGTGGATCCACACTAAGTCTCGCCCTAGTACTCCGGCAAGTAGTTATCATTTATTGTGTAAATTTATCATAAAACCATGCTTTATATAAGAGAAGCCAATTTATAGTGAAAACTACCAATCTCAGTTTCAATTAAACAATAAAGCCATCCAACAGCAGAAATTATATACAATGAAAACACTTACATTTTATCAAGATGGTAACCCATGAACATACAAGAAATCCATGACCAATTATAGTTCAGATCATAATAAGAGTTCAGCAAAAATAAGTGAATGGTTAGCTCAGTTCCATAATTCCCAAATGGTCAATCCTCTCAGATAAAAATTCAGTTTCTGCTATTACCTTTACTATTTAATATCAAAACCACTTATGCTCTAACCTTGTTGACAATACTGTTTTCTACCGGTTACTATTAGTATTTGTTGTAGACAATTTCACAGGTATTTAGTATCATGAATTTTTCTCCCAATAAGTCTCTAATCCATATTAGTAATTAATCTTCACTTGAATCTACAACTCCAGATGTTAATTTGATATTTTATAAACTCATTTGAATAGGTTTAAGAAGCTGGAACCAAGGTTACTCACATATGTCATAATAGCCGAAATATTTCTTCACAATTAAACATGGTGCTAATCTGCACCATTTGGCACTAACCTGGTGAGGTTAGCGCCAGGTGTATAACCCCTTAGCGTTAGCTCAAATTGAGTCTGGTGCTAGCCTATTTGAGGTTGGCACCAGGTCCATTAGGTTGGCACCAGGTCCAAGCACTAGGCGGCAGTGCTATTTTGGGTCTGGTGCTAACCTCTTTGAGGTTGGCACCAGGTCCATTAGGTTGGCACCAGGTACTTTCCAACTCGAGGACTTCTCAAACTTGCTATAAAATGTAATCCCTCATTCCGAATCACACACATACCTCAAGAAATCTTCTAATACAACACATAGATCCTTCATACCTCATTAAGCCTCCTTTGAGATTACATAACCAAATTATACAACCATCAGACAGTATTCACCCGAAATGTTAACAGAAACTAAAAATGACCTTAAACACATTTCCTTTCTTTATAAGATCTTAAAACACAGAAAACATGCTATTATCAAAGGTGCTAACTTGCCTTGGGTTTGCTGAAAACCAACTCCACAGAGAATACTGCTTATCAGAATTTTTCAACATCTAATGAACCACCGATGAACAGAAATTTCTGCAGAAAATTTCTAAATCTTAGATCCTAATTCCTCCTTCTTATTTCTACTAACAAACAGATAGAAATGAACCAAAATAACCTATTTCGAACATGGATTAGACTTACCCGATTAAAAGCTGGACTTTGAACGACTTGTGCTCCAACTGAACACAACTCTTCTGACGAACAAGAATCTCTCTTCACTCCCAATCCTCTAGATCAAAACTTAGTTTCAAGGAATGGGTTAACCCTCCTCAGATCTAACCTTTGCCGTTTCTGTTTTCTCCCAACAGTGAACAGTCGACTGTTACTAAACGTTTTCGGATAGACAAAACAATTTTATGTTACAAAACTCTTGATTTCCTTTTTGATCCTGTGTAGTGCTCCACCACCATAACACCTACACCAACAGCCCATCGATCCTTGGTAAATTACTCTATTCATCATCATATATAATTTATTATTATTCATTCATTTCCATCTCCTTAAACTTTTCTCATAATATAATATTATTTCATATTGAAGTTAATATATATAACACCACTTACTATTAGCTTCTATAATTAATAATTTCAGAAATCCCCAAAATGCCTTTGCATGGCTTCCACCTTAACACGAGATCGCCCCCACTTTATTTTATTTTTAATAATATTAGCAAATTCCTTATATTAGGCTAACCAACAATCCGGGGTCTTACAAAAGAACTCGCCAAATTCTTTTAAATGTTTAAACTTAAGGGTTCTAAATAAAGAATACCCCATTTTTGCAATCAAACTTTCAGGCAATCTGAATAAAGAACTTGCCAAAGGAATTTTTAAACCCAAGGGATTCTGAATAAAGAACACCCCATCCTTATTAACCCTCAAGCTTTCAAAAAACCCCAGGGTTCTGAATAAAGAACACCCAATTCCTTGAGCTCAGATCACACCCGTCTGATTTAAAAGATCACACAGTCAGCCTATGGGGCACTGATGCCACTGGTAATTAAACCAGAAAATTGGCAAAGGATCGTCCTGGCATAGCATACCCTGTTGTGTGGCACCAAAGCTAACGACTAAGGTACGCTCGGGTATCCCTAGCCAAACTCTTGGGGCACTGTTGCCACTGGTAATTAAACCAGAAAATTGGCAGAAGATCGTCCTGGCATAGCATACCCCGTTGTGTGGCACCAAGGTCAAGCAACTAAGCTAACGACTAAGGTACGCTTGGGTATCCCTAGCCGAACTCTTGGGGCATTGAAGCCACTGGTAATTAAACCAGAAAATTGGTGGAAGATCGTCCTGGCATAGCCATCCCCGTTGTGAGGCGTCAAAGTCAATGGTGATTAAACCAACGACTAGCTAAGACACGCCCGGGAACTACTAGCCGAAGTAAGGTGCTAAAACCATTAGAGATTAAACTGAAAATTGGTTAAGGTACACCGGGATGTTGCTGTTTAGCTCATCCCCTGCGAAGACTTAACATAGTCCAACCTCGTTATACTGAGCTCAAACCAACCTTTTAAATTTCGGGTTCTCTTTCCCAACCGTTTGGTTAAAACAGATCAGCTTAAGGTTCTCTTTCCCAGCCGTTTGGTTAAAACAGACCAGTCTAAACCGGGTTCTCTATCCCAGCCGTTTGGCTAAAACAGACCAGTCTAAACCGGGTTCTCTTTCCCAGCCATTTGGCTAAAACAGACCAGTCTAAACTAGGTTCCCTTTCCCAGCCGTTTGGCTAAAACAGACCAGTCTAAACCGGGTTCTCTTTCCCAACCGTTTGGTTAAAACAGATCAGCTTAGGGTTCTCTTTCCCTGCCGTTTGGTTAAAACAGACCAGTCTAAACCGGGTTCTCTTTCCCAGCCGTTTGGCTAAAACAGACCAGTCTAAACCGGGTTCTCTTTCCCAGCCATTTGGCTAAAACAGACCAGTCTAAACTAGGTTCCCTTTCCTAGCCGTTTGGCTAAAACAGACCAGTCTAAACCGGGTTCTCTTTCCCAGCCATTTGGCTAAAACAGATCAGTTTAAACCGGGTTCTCTTTCCCAACCGTTTGGCTAAAACAGACCAGTCTAAACCGGGTTCTCTTTCCCAGCCGCTTGGCTAAAACAGACCAGTCTAAACCGGGTTCTCTTTCCCAGCCGCTTGGCTAAAACAGACCAGTCTAAACTGGGTTCTCTTTCCCAGCCGTTCGGCTAAAATAGATCAAGCTTAGGAGTCCCTATCATTTTGAAAATACTTCAAATAAATTAATCCTTGACCCTTCTTTACAATTAGAATACATCAATAATCATGTATTATGCCTTTAATATAAGTTGCATTAATATCTGCTGGTTGCCCTTCCCAGGTACCAAAAGTGCTTCTCGAAGCCCTTACCTGTTAAGATCCAGAAAAAGACTTGAGATGGAGCAGCCAAGGGAACAGACCTCGTCAGGACAGGACCAGGCAGAGGCCAGCCAGACACAGACAGTGACTGATCTACAACAGAGGATTGACAGTATGGGGATTATTATTCAAGAGTTAATGGCAGAATTAAGAGAACTCAGGATGACTCCCCCAGCTGCACTAGTGACCCTGCAGCAACCAATTGCTCCACCGCAGATGGATGCTCCACCACCACACCCTGTGTACCCCGCTCCGTTGGTACCACCTCCACCTCCGCAAGCCGTGCCTCTTCCACAGATTATTGCACTTGCCCAATTGGGGCAAGAAGAGGAAGATTGGTATAGAACACAGCAGGCCCAGTTTGATGAAAAGATGGCAGCCACTAAGGCAGAGGTAGATGCTCTGCGTGAAGAACTGAAAAGCCTACGACCCAGTGCGGTCCCCATGGAGGCTACTTTAGACAGCCTCTGCTTCTTCTCCGATGTTCAACTTCCACCAAAATTCAAGTGCCCTGACTTGCATCAGTTTGATGGCACCAGGTGCCCGCTAAACCACCTAAGGTCATACTCTGGAGATATGTGTCAATATGCCAAAGATGAAAAAATTATGATACAGTTCTTTCAGAGGTCGCTGACAGGAGCAGCATACAATTGGTTTTTGGGTTTGGATAAGACTAAGATCAAGAGTTGGAATGATTTAGCTGCCAAGTTCATCCAGCAATACCGATTGAACAGTCAGATAGTTCAGACCAGGGCAGAGTTACAAAGGCTCTCCAAGAAAAATCAAGAGTCAATACGAGAATATGCCAAGAGATGGAAAGAATTGGTGATCCTAGTCCAAGCCCCACTACTTGAACGGGAGATGACTTCCTTGTTCATTGCATCACTTGGACAGCCATTCTTTTCCCTGCTACTAGGGCAAAGTACTTTTAACTTCAATGACTTAATTCTAACGGCAGACAGAATTGAAGATGCTGTAAGGGCTGGGAAGATAGATGGCAGTGGTCAGGGCCCTACACAGAGAAGGGCAGCAGTAGGACAGAGTAGTAGAAGCCAGGGGCAAGAGCCCAGAAGGCAGGAAACCCAGGCTGTTAATTATGTACGGCCAACATAGCCATATCACATTGCCCAGAGGAATGAAAGTCAGGGGCAACCTCTGAGAAGGACGAGAGAGGAAGCAGAGGCAAGGATGAAGAGGGTTTTTACCCCGTTGCCTTATGCACCTGCAGAATTGTTATCTACACTGCTGAAGAAGGAGTACCTTCAAATCAAGCCTCCCAACCCCAGAATGATCAACTCGCGAAATTATAATACAGCAGAGAGATGTGAGTATCATTCTGGAGCTCCCGGGCATTCAACGAATCGATGCTGGGATTTGAGGCATGACATACAGGATCTGATAAACAGTAAGAAGATCTCTGTAGATCCCCCAACACCAGCAGCACCTACTCCTCCTACTAGTACAGCCACTAACCCTCTCCCAGACCATAATAAGGCTTCTGGCAGCGGAACAGTACATCAGATCATCAGTGATCAAGGCAGTGAACTACAGGTTGACCCGTCCTTACTGATTGGACGACCGGGGCAAGTCGTCAGGATTCATCTCCAAGAAGGGGCAATCTATCAACAGATACATGTCATTAATGAAGAGGAGAATGAAGAAACCTTCATGGGGTTCCCTCTGGTGCATTTCAACTTTCCCGAACTAGAGCCTTTCTATCCTCCACCTGTCCCAAACTCACCCCCATTAAACGTCTTCGACATGATGAACAACCCGTTCAATGAGCCTGTGGACTTCCTATTGGAACCACCCACCCTCAATTTACACCAACTTCACCTTGACCCAACCTACTCCACTGTGCCTCCACCTTACCAATTCCTACCCATATACCATGATTCTACCATCACTTCCACTGAAAGAGAAATCGATCGGATCACCCGTTCTGGTCGATATATAAACTCTAACCCTCCACCTGCACCAGAGGGAGAGACTAGTGAAGAAAGGACAAGGAAAGAAAAAGGGAAGGATGTGGCTACTGAATTGCCACAGACCCACAAAAAGAAAGGGAAGGCCCCAGAAGAAGAGATTGAAAAACTCCACTATAGTGCCTTCACTCCGGAGTATGATCTAGTGCAGCAGTTGAATAAGACACCAGCTCAGATATCCATTATGCGTCTCTTATTGGATTCAGACAAACATAAAGACATACTTATGAAAATACTGGGTGATACTCATGTGCCTGATGACATCAGCCCTGAGCAGCTGGAGACAGTAATGTCTATAATTGCTACGCCAGAAGAAATCTCTTTTTCCTCAGTAGACTTGCCTCCTGAAGGTTATAATCACACGGAGCCTCTGTTTATCACTGTAAGGTGCTCCGACTTAATAGTGAGACGGGTCATGATTGATAACGGGTCAGCTCTGAATATTTGCTCAGTCAGGACCTTCCATAGTCTGCAGCTGAACACTGATTTAATCAAACCTAGCTCCAATAATGTCCGCGGGTTTGACAATGCCCCGAAGGATTCCATTGGGGAAGTTACTCTGGAAGTTACAATTGCTGAAAGGGCCTTTTTCGTCACCTTCGAGTTGATGGACATCAATGCCTCCTTTAATTTGCTGATTGGAAGACCTTGGCTACATCAAGCAGGGGCAGTCCCGTCCACCTTACATCGAATGATCCGATTCATCTCGGGAAATCAATTGATCACGGTGCATGCAGAAAATCACAGAGAATTTGAACAAGGAGGGGTACCAGTAATTGATTATGAGCTGCCTACTTCCTTAAACTTTCAAGCCATTGAAATGGTGCAAGTAAACCGCATTCCTACTCCTCTGCAATCAGACTTGTCCCGCAGAAGGAAAAGAAAGAGCATGTTTGGTGCTGCTGAATGCGCCGACTGGGGCCTCCGAGTAGGAGATGGTTTGGGCAAATATAAGCAAGGCATCAAGTCTGCAATCCAGCCATGTGACAAATCTGTGGGCTTTGGATTGGGGTTTGTTCCTGAACCTGAAGACTATGCCAGGTTATTTGGCATGAAAGCTGAACGGAAGAGGGCACAAGCAGAAGGAAGGGACCCACATTGGCCCATTTGTGTACATGGCCAGTTATGCCATCATTTTACCAATATGGAAAGGGAAGCTGCACAGGCCGTTCAGAACATAGTCCCCCAGGGATGGGGCGATGACTTCAATGATCCAGCGGAGCAAGCGGAAGCTAATTATCTACAAAGGTATTGGGACGAACCTCCCTTGCCCCAAGAGACAGTTACGGAAGAGAACTCAGAAGCTCTCAGTGGATTGATGGGAGAACTGTCCACTTTATTCTCTTGGCAGTCAGTTGACACCGAAAAACCGGCTATCCCGGAAGAGGCGTTTGCCTACCCATCAGATGAGTTCGAGGCACCGCCAACGGAGGCTGAAGAAGAAGAGCCAGCTCAATACATCTACATGATGGAAAGCCAAGATAGTTCAGGAGAACCCGCTCCAAGGCAAAGGTCTCCCCCACCTCCCATCTGCATTATACACCCAAATACAAGGGATGGTCTGGGTCAGATGTTCCAGAATATGCCCCAAGTACTGGGACTCCATACTGAGTTGGCTTATCATGAAACTTATAGTAACTGGGCTCCTGATGAACATTCTTCCAGCAGGAGGGATGAATCATCAGAAAAATCTGTAACCAAGGCACTGCCTAAGGTGGAACCACCCAACGAAGTCACTATTCGGGTACCAGGGACTATCATCTGCCGCGGGGTATGGATCAGTGTATCATCAGAAGATTCGAGTCAGAATCAACCAAATAAGGGCACAGCTAATGACCCCATCAGCATCTCCTCCGACAGCAGTATCAACATGATACAAACCGGGAAGGTGAATGCGGTGACTGCTGTAACCAAGGACAAGCACGCATTGCAGAACTGGAGTTCGACGCCACTTGCCACTCGCAAAGCCGAACTACCACAGGGAGTTTCTTCCACTTCTGAAATTCCCCCTATAGATATTGCTGCACTTTTTAATAAATGCGTGAAGTCTTTTGATTATTTTTCTACTTCTGTGAATAATTCTGCAAATAAGCAAACCCAAAATCGCAACCTTAATATCAATCTCGACGCACACCCGAAAAATTCGGAGCACAAGATAGATAATCAGGCTGCCAAAATCAAACAAAAACAAAAAGGTCAAAAAGAACAAAAAGAAATCCATAGTGTCCAGCAAGAATCTGACAATATCACCTACTCATCACAACCCGATGATTTAGAAATTATCCCCAGTGATTCTTTCGAACTTGAGGATAATGATGAACCATGGGAGACCCCACCTGAAATTCAATTTGCCTTAGACAGGCATGAAAAGGGTCTCCAGGCTAACATTGAGGAAACTGAACCTATCAACATAGGTGACACAGCACAACCAAGGATTCTTCAAGTTGGTAAAAAGCTGACATTATTACAGAAAACACAAATAACTGATTTTCTAAAAACCTACACTGATGTGTTTGCATGGTCATATGAGGATATGCCTGGGTTAGACACGGATTTAGTTGTGCATAGGTTACCTATAAAGTCTGAGGCCACACCAGTGAAGCAAAAACTCAGACGAATGAAACCAGAATGGGCCCTGAAGATCAAAGAAGAGGTCACCAAGCAGTTAAAAGCTGGGTTCTTGAAAGTTACAGAATACCCAGAATGGTTAGCAAACATTGTGCCAGTCCCCAAGAAAGATGGAAGGGTTAGGATGTGTGTTGATTACAGGGATCTGAACAAGTCAAGCCCAAAAGATGACTTCCCGCTGCCACACATTGATATATTGGTTGACAATACTGCAACTCATTCCATGTTCTCCTTTATGGATGGATTCTCTGGGTACAATCAAATAAGGATGGCGCCTGAAGACATGGAAAAGACTTCCTTCATCACGTACTGGGGCACATACTGCTACAAAGTAATGCCATTTGGGTTGAAGAATGCAGGCGCCACATACCAGCGGGCAATGACTTTGCTATTCCACGACCTGATACACAAAGAAATGGAAGTATATGTGGATGACATGATTGCAAAGTCAAAAGAAGAGGAAAGTCATTTGGTGAACCTTGGAAAAGTGTTTGACAGTGTGAGACATGGGGAAAATCACCGGAATGATCATCCCTCCGTCAACACACGGGGATCGACGCAAAAGTGGGAGAGTCGCCACCATTCATGATTTTGGGGTGAGAATGGACACCAAAGAGTTCAAAAATAAGCAAAAAGAGACAAAAGAAACATTCTAGGATAAAAATAACCCTACTTGAAAATCAAATCTAGAGATGGGTAAGGGGATTAGATTATGAATGGGGGAAGGTGTTAGGCACCCCCATTCATCCACACGAAGTGGTAACCGAGTGTATGTTCATGCAAAAATAAGAAAGCTTGCTAAAACCATAGAAAACCTTGAAAAAGGACCAATGTATGATATTTCCACATGAAGATCTAAATGGATTCTAGATCCTCTCTCATGTCAATATCATTTCTGAAATATCTCAAAAGATGGAAATCAAAGCTCAAGTTGCTCAAAACCAAGTTAAATCAAATCCGGAAAATTCGGTAAAAAGTATGTCATTTGCCTTGAAATCATTCAAATCCAATTCTAAATTGAACCAAACCAAATCCATTTGAAAGATTAGGGTAAATAAGAGTCTCGTGCAAAATTTCACTTCATTCCGATAAAAAACCTAGGAGTTATGCTCCTTTGAAGTTGCTGCTGGGGATTTTTAAAAGTGATAAGTGGGCAACTTAGGGAAATTACATAGAAAAAACCACTCCATAAAAATCCACGAAATTTGGTGTGATTGAAGTCTGTATGGCCATCTTTCAAAAGAAACTAGCCTCATACAAAAATCCCTTCGGATGTGCCTTGGGTGGTCTCCCGAACAGGCCCCGAAGATCACAGATTTACCCAGAAAAGTACAAATGAACAGTTCTGAGTAAATCGGCTACCAATAATTCAAATGGAATCCAAAAATTATGAAACAAATTGGATTTGAAAATAGACTCATAAAAGAATACTCAGAAACAAAAATCACTCGAATCAGACTTAAAACGAACACATGACGCTTCGTCGAAGTGACAAGTTCTGTATTTGAACCTGAACTGTCCACTTAAATTCGACAGAGAGGTGTCAAAAATCCGTTTGATGGAACTTTATGAAATTTTGTGGAAATAAACTAGACAGCCTCACCTTTCCCATGGTTCTGGAACTGCTCCAAAATTCATCCGGACGATGAAGTTATGAGCGTCCGAAGTAAGGGTACAGGTGCTGTCCAGTTAGGCCACTTTTGAAGAAAATCAAATCCGAAAATTTATAAAGTGTGTGAGATGAATCCAAAACCTTTGAAAAAACATTTAAAAACACTCCAGAATTTGATTGAGGCCATTTATTGGAGATTTATCACAATGAATGTAATAAATCCCCCAAATGTGAGCTTATTCACCAAAAAAATGTAATATGTGTGCAAGAGTGAAAAACCAAACAACATATCATGCATATAGATTCAACAAGATAGGTTCTAGCATAGCCTAGGGTTCCGTCCATTATCGTTTCCCTCTGTTCTCTCTCCCCGTTAAACACGATTCTTCAAGATAATCAAGGGTACTTTGATTATAGAACGGTTTTCAATCATTCAAAAGCCTTATGCTACATGGGTTCTAGCACTAGGGTCAATCCCCAGTCTCGTTTCTCCTAGATCCGCCTTCACGTTTTACGGCTAGGGGAGTCTTGAGATACTTTGAGCCGGGGAAGGATTTCCACACATACAAACAAGGCTTTACACTACAGAAAGGTAGAAGAAGAGATCTAGATCTAGGAATGTAAAGACAGAAAATAAAAAGAAAAGTTGAGGCTTACCTGAGTTCTGGAGGCGATTCCGCAGCGGTTTTCTTCTTCTCTTGGAGTTCTTCTTTGCGAGAATTCAAAACAAGAATTCAGTGCCATTTGCTTGAGGAGGAGCCTCCTATTTATAGGTAAAGGCTAGGGTTAGGGTTGGTGAGATTGATAGACACAACATAATGTCTATAGCCCACCAACCTTAACCCTAAGGCTATTTCCGAGATTTCCCCTCATTTAATGAGGGATATGATGCTAAAAGTGAAAAGCTCTCGAAAAACCCTAATTTTGAGCAAAACTAGCGTATCCGGTATATCAGGCCGGATACACAAGTACCTTAATGTATCCGGACTATGATGCCGGATACACTGAGGTCTACGTGTATCCGGCATTGTCCACCGGATACAAAGAAGGACACTTGTATCCAGCCTGAGTTGCCGGATACAAGGAAAAAAGCCTTTTTTTCAAATTTTAACACAGGCAATACTTATTTACATGTAATATCGTTTAAGTCTCCATTTACTTAAGATATTACATGTAAATAAGCAAACACCCCCCCATTTGAATCCATTAAAAATAGTTCCAGACCCAAATTCTAAGTGAATAAAAAGTCAACTTTCCAGTTCTAGGCAAAATTCCGATTTTTCAGGTCTGGAAAAAAGGTTCAATATGTTAAAACCAAGGTATTCGTCAAGATTTAAAATCTCAAAAAATTCTTTTATGCAATAAAATGGCTAAAAACCTGATTACCGGGAAAAATTATCTTGAAATCTGGCTTTAAAAAATATTTCATTTTCTGAGGTCAAAAGTCAACAAAATTCAACCGGAAAAAGTTTGACTTTGCACAAAAGATTGAATTCGGGCCTTTTCCTTTACGGTTTTGGATTCAAATAGGTTAAGAATCTCAAGCCCAATGCAAAGAATTGAAAATTCCAATAATATTTCTCTCCTTCAAGATTTATCAAAAATCGTGCAATTTTGGGGTGTCTACAGACAGGCTCAGGGAATGCAAGCTCAGATTGAACCCGAACAAGTGCGTGTTCGGAGTTACTTCAGGGAAGCTACTTGGATTCATCATTGGGAAACGAGGAATTGAGGTTGACCCTGTCAAAGTGAAGGCAATTCTGGAGATGCCTCCCCCATCCACAGAGAAAGAAGTTAGAGGTTTCCTTGGCAGATTACACTACATTAGTCGGTTCATAGCACAGATGACTCCCGTGTGCGAACCAATATTCAAATTGCTAAAGAAGGATAACCTAGTGGTCTGGAATGAAGATTGCCAAGAAGCGTTTGACAAAATCAAGGCCTATTTGATGAGTCCACCGACTTTGGTTCCCCCTGTACTAGGGCGACCGCTAATCATGTACTTGTCAGTCACAGAAACGGCAGCCGGATGTGTCCTAGGGCAGCACGATGATACAGGAAGGAAGGAGCAAGCAATTTATTATCTGAGCAAGAAGTTTACCAATTATGAAGTAAGATACACATTGCTTGAAAAGACCTGCGGTGCGTTGGTATGGGCAACTCAGAAGCTCCGGCACTATCTTCTCAGTCATACTGTCCTTTTGATCTCAGATACGGATCCCCTGAAGTACATTTTTGAAAAGCCAATCTCCACTGGAAGGATAGCCAAGTGGCAGGTTATCTTATCTCAGTATGACATTGTCTACACTATGAGAAAGGCAATAAAGGGACAGGCAGTAGCAGATCACCTGGCGGAACACCCTGTGCTCGACTATAAACCACTTCTCACCGGTTTGCCAGATGATGAAATAATGTATGCTGAGTCAGCAAGAAAGGAAACCGGATGGCAAATGTTCTTTGATGGGGTCGTCAACATCAATGGGAAAGGGATTGGAGCAGTAATCATTTCCCGAGAAGGATTCCATCATCCAATAGCAGCAAAACTCTTGTTCGATTGCACTAACAACATGGCAGAATAAGAAGCATGTGTGTTGGGCTTGCGAGCCGCAATCGAAATGAATATACAAGAGTTGAAAATTTATGGTGATTCCTGTCTAATCATCTACCAAGTAATGAGGGATTGGCGGACTAAGGATCCAAAGTTGGTGCCATATCAGGAACTGATTAAGGAATTGGAAGGACAGTTCAAAAGCGTGACATTTGATTATATGCCACGAGACAGGAATTAGTTTATAGATGCCCTGGCGACACTGGCATTTATGGCAACCATCACTGGTGATACTTGGGTACAACCATTGGAGATAGAAGTGCGGCGTTCTCTTGTCTATTGTTTTAATGTTGAGAAGAGCACACCAAAAGGGGAACCCTAGTATGCAGACATAATAAGGTACCTAAGAAACAGGACTTTGCCAGAGAATGCCACAGCATCTGAGAGGCGCACGATTCAGAAACTGGCAGGACAGTTCTTCCTCAGTAGAAACAAACTATACAAGAAGTCCTATAATGATTCACTGCTGCTATGTGTAACAGAAGAAGAGACACAACAGCTGGTTGATGAAGTCCATGGGGGACAATGTGGCGCACATATGAACAGGCATATGCTAGCAAGGAAAATCTTGAGAATGGGTTATTACTGGTTGACTATGGAACACGATTGCCACATCCACGTAAGGAAGTGCCGGTTATGCCAAGTTTATGCTGATAACATTCATGCGCCGCCCAAAACTTTGTACTCAATGACTTCTCCTTGGCCCTTCGCCATCTAGGGAATTGATATGATTGGAGAAATCCATCCGAAGGCATCAAATGGACATCGATTCATCTTGGTTGCAATAGACTATTTTACCAAGTGGGTAGAGGCCGTGTCCTTTGTAGATGTCAAAGGGTCCCATGTGCTGAAATTCATCAGAAATAATATTGTCTGTCGCTACGGTGTACCTGAAGCACTTATCACAGACAATGCCAAGAATTTGAATAACAAGGACATGGACAAGATGTGTGGCGATTTGAAAATTAGACATTTAAATTCTACAGCATATCGGCCCAAGATGAATGGAGCAGTAGAGGCTGCCAATAAAAATCTGAAGAAGATATTGGAGAAGATGGTAGTCACCTACAGAGACTGGCATGAGAAGCTACCATATTCTTTGCATGCATACCGAACCTCAATCAGGGTCTCAACCGAAGCAACTCCTTTCTCTCTTGTATATGGAATGGAGGCAATCCTTCCCGTGGAAGTGCAGATCCCTTCACTCAGAATCCTGAAGGAAGCAGAGGTTGATGATGTTGAATGGGAAGAATCAAGGTTTGACTAGTTGCAGTTGATTGATGAAAAAAGAATTAAGGCTTTGTGCCATGGGCAACTCTATCAGCAGAGAGCAGCTCGGACTTATAACAAGAAAGTAATACCACGACACTTCAAGGTGGGCAACATTGTTATGAAAAATATATTCCCCCACCAAGAAGACAATAAAGGGAAATTCAAGCCAAACTATGAAGGACCATTCATAGTACACAAAGTTCTGTCCAGAGGAGCACTAATCCTACAAGAGATGGACGGAACTATCTTTCCTGAACCAATAAATGCAGATGCAGTCAAACTGTATTACCCTTGAGATCATTCCAATTGGAAAATGAAGAAAGGCCATCCTTGACTCTCCCCCAAGCCTGTAAATCCTCCCAAGCACCCTAAGAGGTTTCCCCTAGTTAGACACTTTTGGGCCTGACAATTTCTTTTCTAACCTAGTGCAGGTGTCCCTTCACATCAAAAGGGCATTCCTGGCCCCCCCCCCCCCCCCCCCAAAAAGAGCAATTGCGAAGAAAATAAGAAAAAGAAAAGAAAAGGGCACAATAAAACGGGGAAAATGAGAACCCCACATCAAAATAAGCTAGGATGTAAGCCCCAACAATAAAAGGAGCACTGTGCAAACCCATAAAGTTACAACCTTTTGAGCCATTTGTCTTTCTTTCAAAACCCCAGCCTAGCCTGCATTTCGTCCTATCTCGAAGACCTCTCGGATCCTAAAGTGAATGATCTTAAGCAAAATAGCCAAATCCTCATTTTCTGGTAATGACAGAATTGGATTCTCCCTGAAAGGACCAGACATAGTGAAAACCCAAAAAGGGCGCTATGTGCAAAAAGGGTCAGTCGTGGTAAAAAAAAAAGAGAGAGAGAGAGCTGGTCATGCCTTGATTAGAAAGGGAAATGCAGCAAAAACAGAAACAGGATGAACAGTGCACTGAGTAGGGACAGCCAAGTGACCTGAAGGGCCCAAGTTGGCAAATTGTGTTTGGGTCAACGCTTCACAAAGGCCTATGATGACAAGGCTAAAAATACCAAGCACTCTAATCTATGTCTAATTTAAGGATTGACTTTTGTGATAATTGCAGGCACAAGCACACACTAACACGTCTGTGTTTTTTCTGTAATTATTCTGCTTAACTACCTTTGAAATTTCCTCAGCTATGCTGCTAACCCTTGAAGAAAGGTTCATAGCCTTAATCAATAGCCATTTTTGATTGTGATGAGTAAAAGGCTTAGAATAAACCGGCCCTGCATATCCCAAGCAGAACAAGCACTGACATTTTGTTCCTTGTACAGGTTCAAAGAAGGAAGAAAGATGCAAAAATGAACATGAGGAGGATACTTTGATCCTTCATTCCCCAGCAGAGGCTTCTTCCCTTTCATCCCCAGCAGGGCTCAGAAGAAAGAAGATCATCAAGATCCTCAGACCCTCCAACAAAACTTCAAAAGCAAAGAGAGACATCACAATAATCCCCAGTGAGTCATCTAGACAGATCATACTCCCACCAGATCCCCAGTGGAGTAACTCTTGAATGGAAAAGAAGCTCTAATGTCTCGACAAGAGAAAGAACCTGGCAAGGAGAAGCAACAAGGAAGAGCAATAATGGGCCAATTTGCCCCTTCTTGTAAATTTTGATTCTCACTTTTGTAAATAGCATAGGATAGAATAGGTGTGTGTGGTCTCTGAGATGATGGACAGCAGCGCGAAAGCTTCCTCCCGTCCTCCCACCTGCACTCCCAAACCCATACCTTGGCCTATTTCCAAAAACAAAAAAAAATATCAAATCAAAACTGAAGTCACTAAAAGCTTTAATGGAACAAACAAGAAGAAAAGAACATTGTTAAGTGCCTTGCATCAACGCCGAAACAGGCTGATGAGCTCAGATTTAATCCTATCTTTCTTTTTAAACAAGGAACTAAGGAACAGCCCTATTCAAACCCGAAAGAGGGTATAGGGATTCCAAAATCAGGGAGTGATACCAGACATCTGACACTTCCCTTTCACTAAAAAATTCAATGATTGAGCTCGTCGCCCATGTCGACAGGAATGCAAGGTGCAAAAATAATGTTCTTTTTCTTCTTTGTCGTTCATCCCCTAAGGTGACTCCGGCAAAGAGGGGCAGCTGTTAGCACCTCATTTTTGCATCCCCGAAATAAAGAAAAATGAAAAGTCAAACCCTGAGGGGGTCAAAATTTTGAATTTTTGATTCAAGTAAATTTGGCCATCAAACTTCATCTCATTGAAAAGAGCATTTCGACACGATTCCAACGCAACTGAATTTGCTGGAATCGGAGTCCAGATGAGAAAATTATGAGTTGGTCAAACTTTTGAGGAGCGAAAAAGTTGACTTTTTGCTCGACCCCAATTCAGCTGCAAAACTTGATCCCAATGGATAGGTGGTTCCGAGCCGGTTCCAATGACACTAAGTTTGCTGAAATCAGACACCGGATGAAGAAGTTATGAGTAGTTAGAGTTTCAGAAAAACTGCCACTGTGGCAAAAAGGCAGCAAAAATGGAATAAACCAAAAAAATAAATAATATAAAGTGTTTATTAATATTTTAATAAAGAGAATCTCGCTTTTTAATAAAATAATCGGAAAATCGAATAAAAATCTTCCAAAAAACCGAATTGAATAAAGGTTTGAAATCCAGACATTTTAAAAACGTGCTGGACCGAGTTTCAATTACGGGCAGGGCATGCCCGTATTTCAAATACGGGCAAGCTTCTAGAAGAAGACACGCGTCGCTGTACGGCGGGACACGCGTCCCGTACGGCCGATTTTGCGAGATTTACAAATGTACGTTTTTCGCCTGTATTTGAATTACGGGCAAGGCACGCCCGTACTTGAAGTACGAGCAAGGCACGCCCGTACTTCAAATACGGGTACGCCCCTTTTTGCCTATAAATAGAGAGGCCACCCCCCTCATTTCAACAAGCCTTCTCCTTGGCCGATTCCCTTCTTCCTCCCCTGATGTTCCCATGACAAACCCCTGCCCAAATGCTGCCACCCCTAAACCCAAACCTTTTTATTCCTAAAATACCCCTATCTCACCAAAACCATGTCCTAATCCTCTCTAATCGTCCTTTGAGCATAACCCCCTATTAAACCTCTTTCAAGATCAAACTTTGAAAATCCCGAAGGATGCGGAAGCGCTGCCAAATTCGCCGGAGAAACCATCACTAGCAAAAACCACATTGTAAGTATGTTGGGTTTTATAATATTTTCATTTTCCATTTCTTTTCTAAGTCTCTTTTAAATACCTTTAATGTTACTAAATGTTACTAACTCAATTGCTGTTTTGAGTATCATGAGAAGGTGATATTAAAGAGTTGGTTATTACAAGAAAGGAGGGAAAGAAAGTGTTTAAAGAATACTTTGATTAACTAATCAAGTAACCCTTTTTTAATTCTTTGACATGGAAGAATTGAACCCTTCTTGAGATTGAATGAGTTCCTTGTAATTTCCAACTTCCCCCTCCAAAAGATGATCATGGATCATCCAAAAAGATGATGGTTTTCTTGTTAAAACATAAAGAAAGAAGAAGAAGACCTTTTAGGCCAAATGAGGAAAATGTAGCATTCGAAGAATCTAGAATCTCAACTGAAGTTGCCGGAACACCTGAGAAAGCCGCCGGAGTGATCCCAAGCAGAGTCGGCAGCAAAAGTGTAGAATAAGCTGCGCCCGTAAACTCAGAGTGGTCCGGTCAGGACCGTGATTGCTTCACGGGCGAGCCAAACTGGATTTCAGTCACGGGCAAGGCTGGACCGTATAGAAAATACGGGCAGAAGTAAAAGTAACATAAAAAATGTAATTTTTCAGCCCGGTTGGATCTATTTCGACTTAAACTGGTTTAAACCAACCCAAGAAGTTGTTTGGGCTATTTTTAGCCCACTTTTGGACTGTGGGCCTAGAAGGACCCACCAAGACTCACCTTGGGCCCACTTAAGGGGCCCACCTTTGATTGCCCTATGCCAGGCCTGTTTTCAATAAACAGGCCCAGGCCCTTTGACCCTCAGCTAATGGGCCAAATCCAAGCCCACTAAGCCCATTGCATGTGTAAATGGTTTAATTTAATAAATAACCAAATGGGTTACCCAATAACCCAACTGGGCCCCAGGCCCAATCATGGCAACCCACGGGTCTTCCAACGGGACCCGGATCCGACCCACTCACTAAATAAAAAAGATAAAATTAAAATAAAGGGACCCACACCTTCAGAGGGCCCCGCCAGACCCAACAAATAGCATGCTGATCTAGGAAGGGTGAGATTGACTCAAAAAACCAGGGAGACCCGAGGGACCCATCAAAACGACGGGGTGGGCCGAGGTGTCTTAGGGCTTCCCCGGACGTAACCGAGGACTTAGCTAGAACTCTGAAAAGCCGCAAACCAGACTTAGACCCGGATAGGGCAAACATCGTGTCTGCCTGCACTCTCAGGCAGTGGCGACTCCGAAAGTCCCGAGGCACGCATTGAAAGTGCGCCCGGTGTGCGATCTAGGCCAGGTTTAGGTATGCACACCAGGTTCAAATGGATAATTTAAGCTTCCTAGCACTCTGATAAATCTTAGTTCTCTATTTCTCTATCTTTTGAGCTGATTGTAATGTACCACAAGTTAATGCCTTGATCCGAGTCACAAAAAAAAGAGAGACCCGAATTCAGGGCATTACAGCTTTGGAACCTTGATGGAGCTTAAGTAAACAATTAGGTAGAGTCTCCTTTCTTCTTGCAAGAGCCTCTTGTCTCAGAATTTGCAGCCCTTTGTTTGAAGAGAGACCCTTTATTTATAGGCACACTTGAGGGTAAAAAAGTCCCAAGGGTAGACAAAAAAATTTGTCTAGATCCTTCTAATTCAAGCCTAAGGCATAAATTGGAAGGAATTTGACCAATTTCGGAGGTCAATTTGGAAAACCCAAGCTTTCCAAAGAGAGGTTGCATGATAAATAAATGGAAGCTTGCGGGAATTTTCAAATTGAACAAATTCACTTGTAACCGAAAACTTAGTTCGGCTATACACAAAACCATTTATAATCAAAATATAATATTGGTCATACATATAACACTTCATGACCAAAATTCAATGTCGATCATTCATAAAGCACTTCATGACCGAAATTCATTTTTGGTTATACTTACTGTGTGCACCTATTTTCGTACGACAAGATGCACGTGGAGTGCGTGCCTCGGGACATTCGGAGTTGCCACTGCTTGAGAGGTGCAGACAGATACAAGGGTACCTATTTAGGTCTAATTTGACTTGTCTGCAGCTTTTTAGAGATCCTAGGTAAGTTCTCGGTTACGTCCAGGGAAGTCCAAAGACACGCTGGCCCACCCCGTCGGTTTGATGGGTCCCTCGGGTCTCCTTGATTCGAGTCAACTTATTTTCACCCAATTCCTAAGCCAGCATGCATATGTATTGAGTCTAAACGGGGACTACTGAAGTTGTAGGTCCCCTTTATTTGATTTTATCTTTTTAGCCTTTTTAATGAAGTGCGTCGGATATGGGCCTTGTTGGAAGGCCCATTGGATTCCATATTGGGCTTCGGTCAAGCCCAAGGCCCATCAGGGTTATTGGGTAACTCTATTATTGGATTTGGTTGTTTGATTTTGGATTTAATTATATTTACAAAAATTAGTGGGTTAAAGCCTTTAAGGCCCATTGGGCTTGGATTTGGCCGATGGGCAATTAACTGAGTGGCCTTGGACCTATTGTCGAAATGGGCCGTGGTTTGGGCTGGACTGGGTGTGGGCCCTATTGGAAATCCCACGATGCCTTATTGGGCCGCAGATGGGCCAAGTCTCAAAATAGGCTCTGGTTGACCCAAAATCACAAAATGGCTCAAGTTGGCTGAAATCGGGTCGGACCAGGCTCGGGTCCAAGAAAATTGGTTTCGGGGGTTTACTGGGCCTAACCGCATATCATATGTGGATCGGGCCTGACCGCACATACTATGCAGTTAGGACCGATCCGCACATGAAGTCCGGTCGGGCTTGATCCACATATAAAGTGCGGATCCAATCCAAAATCCAAAAAAAGGCCACAATCTCCATGGGGGGACATTCGCTGGCTTCCCAAGGATTTCCACGACTTGCTGTGAGTTCTAGAGTGAACTCACAGTGGCTTTTAAATCTCATTCAAGACCCAAAAACATACTTTTCATCCACTCATTCACATGCATACAGGATTGACCACAAATAACCATACTAGCTAAGCCAAATCATCAATGAGAATAATAGAATAAAGCATATGATAACAATAAAAGATTCTAAAGATTTAAACCTGATTTTGAAAGAGATTTAGAAATTCTGAAAATGGTGCAAAAAGTGTGTGATCGTGACTTATTAAAAAGGATTTCATGCTAGTATCTATAATGGATGAAAGTGGACCAAAACAGGCCTTAACATGCTATCCTATATACTCCCGGTGTATGTGTGCGAAGCTCATGCCCTAGAAGATTACTAAAACAATTAACAAAATGAGGTGAATGGGGTGTGTGGGTTGTGCTTCTTTTCGCACACAAAACCATACAGGAAAATGAAAAAAACAAAAAGTGAACAAGTATGCAAGATAATAATTACCTATTTTAAATGAAAGGAAAGAGGGGGAGATTAGGGGTACAACAGGTGATGAAGGAGGACAGGCCCTCCTAGAAACAATCATCAAAACATAATACTTTAAATTTAACCGAACAATACATTATTTTTGGCTTATAAAGAGAACTCTCTATAAAACCTCGAATTTTCACATAATAAATAAATAAATAATAAGTAAAAGAAAAATATAAGTTTAAGTTCTAGTTAAAATAAAAAGTGAAGATTTAAAGGATAAGTAATTCAAATAAGCAATAGGTTGTAAATGTAAGAAGGAACTTTGAGGAAATTAGCCTAAAAAGGGTATTTTGGTAATTTTCAAAAAGCATAATTTATGAAATAAATCATTAAAGGATAATTAAGACTAGAAAATAAAAGAAATTAATTTATTTAGACAAGTTAGAAATTAAAAGGAATTAATAAAAGCCCAAATGTGGAAAAAGGGTAATTAGGGGATTTCAAGTCTTAATTAGGAGAAAAGTAATTAATTTGGGTTTAGGTGATATTTAGTGTTTAAGTAATTGTTATGCATGAAATAGGTTGTAAGTAGGAGTTTAGATGATAAGAGATTTAATTAGTATTGTTTTAGTAGAAAAATAGAAGGTGGAGAAAAAGTAGGAATTAATTAGAATGAGTTAGACTTTAATTAGACCTTTGTTGGGTTAGCCCAAATTAAAGGAGCCTATTAGGGTTGGTTTAGGATTTCTAAAGCCAAGTATAAATAGGAGAGTAAGGTGAGACAATAAAGAATTTTCGTGGGTTTTATATTGAGAGAAAAGAGGGAGAGAAAGGAAGAAGGTTGTTAATGGAGCTGTCTGACCAGCCATCATCAAAATGCGATCGGAGAAAATCTGTACGGTGGATCGACTTCAAATGTGGAGGTTTTTATCTTCACTGATGGAACTACAATGTGAACGGTGGAGATGTGAATTGGAGAACTCTAGCTTGGTGCGTTTGGGAGCAAAATTCAGGTCCAGAATTAGAGACTCCAAAGGAAGATGGATTTTAGCGTATAAGACAAGTAGTAACCCTTGGAAAACTGGAGGAACTGCATGATTTCGTTTTCTGTGATTTAATATGGGTTGAATGGATTAATCGGAACTATATTTACATGGAATCAAAGTGTTTATATTTCAATGATTGGTATTCTTGAAGAATTGGTTAAAATAATGAAGAAAACTTGGTTTGATTATGCAAATAATTGTAGGATGGCATTTAATTGATGAGAATTAGTCTAGAGGGTTTTAGGTATGTTTTAAAATGTTAGTAGATTAATTTAAACCAAGGAAACATATAGCAAAAGCTTAAAAATCCGAACTTTGTAAATCTGGAAATTTCTGTTAAAATTTGCAAGAGCGCCTAGGACCACCTAGCCCTGTAGAGGTAGGCGTTGTATGCAGAAAATTCAGGTTTAAGGTATTTTTGGAATCTGAATAAATCTCTAATAATTTTTCTAGTACCTTAACTATTCTAACATCTTCATGAAGGCCTAATTGAGGTATAGAAATTATAAAAATTAAATTTGATGAACACCCAAATATTTAATGTCTTAATGGTAAGATAGTGTATGAAAAGGGCTAAACAATGGGGATTAATGTTAGGAATAATATACCTGGTCTTTATAGCTTATAAACATCTTCTAAACTTTATTTTAGGTCTGTAGGATATGCTGGAGAATAAAAATATAGAAAACCTAAATAGAAACTATCTTAGGTGTTAAGATGGGAAATTAGATTCTAATAAAGGGATTAATAAGGAAAACTCTAAGCAAGACTTGGATCATTGTTGATTTGTACTTTAAATACTAATATTGGTTCTGGAATTGCATAAACTCTGATTTCTATTGAATTTATGATACTTGGATTTTATTTTGAATATAATTGGGAAATTGCATATGTTATTCTGAAAAAGGCTTTATTTGGATTTTAAGGATTGAATCATGGTTTTCTCTTGGAATTGAATATTTTGGTATGAATTGGTATGTGGTATGATGTTATTCACTTTTCTTTTACGGTTGAGTGGTACGGCTTCTGTGGTTGAGTTGGTACTAACTTTTACGGCAGAGATGGGTAATCCTCTGTGTAGAGATGTATAATCCTTTACGGGTAAAAGTGTGTATGCCTCCTACAGTAGCGTGTCCTCCTGTATGTGGTTTTATCATGGTTTGTGTCAGTGGACTTAGCTGTATATGGATCCATAGTTTTTGCTGGTTAGCTAAGTGGTATTTAGTTTGGGTTGAGTTACTCCTATGTGCGAGCGCGCTTCCCTTGCAAGTTAGTTTGCTCTGGGAAGGTCCTATGTCTGGATGGACACCCCGGTGAGCCGCTGGTGATTCCCTGTACATGTGGATAAGTGACCATCTCCATGTATTGATTTCGGTAACTACGGCTCTTGTCTATAGCTGCGCTGCATGGGGCTTGAGTATCATTAAGTAGCATGATGTACTTTTTCGCAACTGCACGAATTCGTAACAAGTAATAAAGTGATAAAATAGAGTGTCGAACCCACAGGGAATTATAGCTACTAAATATAGAAATTACTATCCTAAATTCTATTTGGAAAATCAAATAGTGAGATGGGTTTTTATCTAGCACTTAAAATTATTAACTAAGAAAATATAAGAGTAAGATTCAATAAGGGATTTAAAATACTAAGGCATTTGATTTCATCATAAACAAATCTGAATTAACTCTTGAATACACATGCTACTGAATTTTATAATTCACTTTGAAAGCGAAAATCCCTATTCTATCCAATGGTCTCTCTCGAGCACCAACGAACTTACATCCCCACGATAACTCACGATATCTCTATGTGAATTTAAAGGCAAAAAGGCACATTAAGATCTGTGGAGTTTCATGTCCAAAAAGACAAAGCTACATAAACCATGCCAATATCTCTATCAACATGTAGAATATGGTATTTTATCACAGGAACTAAAATTGTATATCTCCTCTCGGTCTCAATACAATTGAATGGTGATCAAATACTCAATTGGGTTAAGCACAATAATAAATTACCCAAATAGTGAATCATAAATCCTTTAGCAATAGTATTCAGAATTAAAACATCATGTTTAGATTACATCAAAGCCTTAGAAAGAGAAATTAGTTCATGACTGAACTAAGAATAACCATCAAAACAGAGTATATTAAAAAGAGAAGAAATAAACTAATGAGATCCAAGCTTTGATCTCTCCCACGTTCTTGGTTTCTTCTCACTTTCCCAGCATCAATCTCCTCTCTTCACGTTCCAGCTCCTTCTTTATAGAAATCTCAAAGCTTGCCCAAAAATCCCTTGAAGAGAAAATAGGAACTTTCCTTCCAAAACTCCTAAGGAAGAGAGAACTTCCTTTCCTTGTATATCTACGACTTAGAAGTCCAAAAACGACCTAATCTCCTTAATTAGAAACCCCTTAAAGTCCTCCTAACAACTAGAAGAAGATCCCCAAGAAAAAGGAAACAAATCCGCAAAGTTCGGGATTTCATAACAGGTTTTTCTACTTGATCATTTGAACATTCATCGAACGCGGGTCGAACGCTCAAGTCAAAAAGTTGTTTCCTCTTCTCTTGTTCGAACGTTCATCGAACAGTCAGCGAACACTGCTCATAACTTCTCTATTTTTCACCAACGTTCGAACGACAATCGAACGTTGAGCTCACGTTGCTCTCGGGTTTTTCTGCAGAACACCAACGTTCGAACGTCAAGCGAACGTTGCTCATAAATTCTCTGTAGATCACTAACGTTCGAATGACAAGCGAACGTTCAGCTCACGCTGCTCTCGGGTTTCTCTGCAGAACACCAACGTTCGAAAGATAGGCGAACGGCCAGCGAACGTTGATCATATCTTCTACAATTTGACTCCGATTGTTACGCCGTTTGAACTGTGACTTCTATAATCACCAAGAGTATCTCTACATCAAAAAATTAGGCAAAATTTAGACAATGAAAATAAAATGCAAAGATGAAAGACTTTGAAAATTTCTAAGTAAAATTGGGAATTAAATATGAAATAAAACTAGATAAGTCATGAATTTAATGTGCTATAATGTGATATTTTCATGACTTATCATAGCATTTCCCCTAAGCCGCACGGTGGTATAGCATTTAGTTGAGTGTCATCTCAAATACTTATCATCTTTGTGAGTCCTGCAATGGCACATGTTTTATCGCTTTTGTTAGTTTTGCCCCAATGACATCCAATTGCTGGTATTTAAACATGATTATCTGTTTTATTGCTTTATTTAGAATTGCCATGGATAAATTGAATTCATCACCTTATCGTTGATTAATCGCATACCTCATGACTATTTGCTTATATTGGACTGTTTCTAATTGAATGCACCTGCTACTTTCTGAGATGTAAATCTCATTACGTTTTCCCTATTTTTTAGGTTGCTTGGAGAGATCGCGAAAATGGGGTTTATTTGATGGGTAGAATTGTAATTGATAATATGGTTCACATTTTGATTAGACAACCCTATGGTAAACTGAATTGATATTATTGAATAAAGAATTGTATTACTTCCCACCAGAACTCTGATGTAATTAATTAGTTTAAAATATATTGTGAATTTTAGTTTGTATCTGACCCCAGCTTCGTGGTAACACCTCAAGTTTGGTTGTTGAACCGAACTTGGGTTGTTACAGTAGCGAACCGGGTTCGGGTTGGGTTCTGGTTTGCACTAACCCAGGTTTGAGGCGTTACACTCTCCTCCCATCCTTTCGTACGGGGTCTCCCCTTTACCAAGGGGAGACTCAGTGGCATGCGAAAGAAAACAAGATGGTGAGTGCAAGGTAACAAGAAGTAAATCTAAAGATAATCAAGAAAGAAACTTGCTTGAAGGAATTTTATTTCAATCTAAATGAGAAAAAAACACAAAAGAAGTTATTACCTAGGTTTTACCTTTCAATTTAGACAGTTTGTGGTTCTCTGGATGATGTAGATAGCGATTTCAATGCCTTTTTTGCTCTAAAAATAGCCTTTTCCAAGACTTTGCATGTAAAAAAGCGGAGAAATGAAGTAAAAGAGAGGTTTGGAGGGGTATTTTTGGAATTAGAAGAGGTTTAGGTGTGTGGGGAGGAGTTGGGAGTGGTAGCAAGTTGCCAAAGGGGCAAAGTAACAACAAGGGAGAAGGGTTCTCCTCAAACAATGGGGTTGGGCCCCTATTTATAGACAAAATTTCCGGAACCACATTTGAAGTGCGGTTTGGTCTGAACCGCACTTCAAGCATGGTTCCTCTTGATCCACATTTGAAGTGCGGGTGGCATTTAAAACGTGCGTATCTACGTAAATCCGCCAGCTGTTGCCAACTGTCCTTAGAGATAAAATTAGATCCGCATTTTAAGTGCGGTTTAGGCCAAACCGTACTTCAAATGCGGATGTTCACGTTTTCAAAATGTGTGATTTCAAACCACTTATTCAATTTGGGTTTGAAATCAGATTTTGTTCAATTTTTTGATTATTTTAATATAAAAAGCAAGATATTTTTTATAAAAATATTATTTAATTTCCGATATTTATTTGTTTCAACTTTTTCTGCTCTTTTGGCACGCTGGCAATTTTTCTTGGAACTTTGACCAGTCATAACTTTCTTGTCCAATGTCCGATTTTAGCAAACTTAGTGGCATTAGAACCACGTCGGAATTCCCTATCCACTAAGCTAAATTTTGGCAGCAAATTTAGGCTTTTTAGTAGAAGTGCAAAACTGCTCCCCGTAAGACAGTTTTGCTCATATCTTGCTCTTTGGGATTCCGATTCCAGCAAACTCAGTTGCGTTGGAATCATGTTGAGATCCCATATCCAATGGTATTGAGTTGGGCAGCTGACCTGGGTTCGAGCAAAAAGGCAATTTCTGCTCCCCACAAGTTTGATTAGCTCATAACTTCTTTATTCGGACTCTGATTTGCGTAAACTCGGTGTGTTGGAGTCATGCCGGAATTTCCTTTTCAATGGGAAGAAGTATGGTGGTCAATTTGTACCAAATCAAAAACTTAAATTTTGGCCCCCTCAGGGTTTGACTTTTTCAATTAGAATTTGATTTTCTGCACTTTTGGGGGTGCAAAAATCAGGTGCTAAAACTTACAATACTTAATGACCGAAACTCAATTTCAGTTACACTTACAATATTCATGTCCGAAATTTAATATTAGTCTAGCATATATAAAAATCTTCTTGTGGATATATTCATCCATTGATTTATATAACGCAATTTGGGGTGTCTACACATATAATATATATACAAAACTTTCAAAACCTCTTACCACACTTTTTATGTAATTGGCTTAATTTTTTTTATTAATGTGATATTATAGAAATACCATTTCTATTTTCTAGTAAACTTTATTACTCACATTTATATTCTATTAAACAATATGGTTTACACTTTAAAGATATTATAATTTCGGTTTATTCACTTTATTTCGATTCGGTTTTCAATTTATAACTTTTAGTTAAAATTCGGTTCAGTTCAGTTTTCGGTTTTGATCAACATAATTTGGTTTGGTTTAGGTTTGGCACAAAAACCAAACCAAATGAACCGAATTACACCCCCACTTCCAAGTACATAAAGCATAGTAGGCTTAAATTGTAACATAAAGGAGAAGTGCAACTTATCCAGTAACCAAAGTTCATGTAAAACCTATATCAGTGGTTATCACTTCTAAACAGGTTTCCTTTTTATCAAAAAATAAACCATGATAAAAATAGAGTATTCTAGAGATCTCACCTATTTTTGGCCTTTGAAAATATGGGATTGGTAGCTTAAAATTTATTTGGTGAATAATTGAAACTAATACAAATATCAAGTTGCAAGTAAATGAAAGAGTACTAAAATTAGAAATTGATGGACTTACCAAACAAGTACTTGTCACCTTCTGTGTAGTTTTTAATGTCAATGTTATGGTGAGCAACCAATTTCTCAGTTAAACTAACAAATCAAAGAAGAAGAACAAATGTTAGTTTTAACAAGATCAGAATAACTAGAGTTGCATCGAGATTCGAGAAAACATATAAGAGAAGACTATTCATCAATAATGTGGCTCATGTAGATGTGTTTTCGGCTATACGAACTTGTGGGTTAAGATGTTGTGAGATCCAGGATCCCACATTGTTCAGGGAGGAGAGGGTAAAGGTCTATATATGTAGGCTTGTGACTCCCTCAAGCAATGAAGTCGTTTGAAGTAAAATCCAAGAGCAAAACCGTGTGGGGTTAAACCCAAAGCAGATAATATCGTTGCTGTAGGGATTGGCAAATAATATCATTGCTATAGGGATCGGGGCATTACACTTGTTTACTATAATGTCCCAATCCCACCAGTAATGATATTGTCAGTACATCCCTAATGGACATTAAGTTGAGCCCAGCCATATGGTAGCCCACTCACATGCACTCGGAAACGTTAGGATCCCAAAATGTTTTATCAGGGTCTGGTTTTGATACCATTCTGTAACTGTAGACACCCCACATTTGCACCAAAATATGAAGATGATGAAAAATATTTTGAATTTAGAATACATGTATTAATATATGTGTTTTCAATTTCAAAATAAAATTTGAAAAAGTAGAATCGTGAAGAACCGTATAAGTGTTACAGTTACCATAGTTTTGATATCCCTATAACCTTAATATGAGGATCCCCGCATTGGTAATACGGTTATCATCTCGTGCTTGTTTCGTGAGCGTAAGTGGCTTTTGATGTGGCTTAAAGAGGTTTTTGCCATTGTGCCATGTCAAGCAAGCCACATGAGAGAATAACATAGTTAACCGTATGTGCGCATGTCATAACGCCACACCGTGAGGCGCACGAAAGCACACCGCACGAAAGCACGCCACACCAGGGTTCGACTGGGTTGAGAAGTCCCCAGCAGAGTTGCCAGGCTGTGCGCACTTCTTAACGCAGCACTGCGAGGCACACAGAAGCGCTCGTGCCTCCTAAAGGGGTAAAATGGGAAGGTTGGAGTTGCCACTCCCTGATGGGGTGCAAGTAGATACCTGGGTGCTTAGGTTTATCTATTAGGCTAGTCTACGGTTTGAGATTCTAAGTAGGTTCTCGGTTACGGCCCAGGGAAGTCCTAAGACACTCCGGTCCGCCCTGTCGGTTGACGGGTCCCTCGGGTGTTCCTGGTTACGAGTCAACTCAATTCTAAACTCACTCGGTTCCTAAAGAGAGCATGCATACTTTATTGGGTCTGTGGGGGGGGGGGGGGGCCACCAAGGTGGTGTGGGTCCCCTTTTTATTTGATTTTATCTTTTTATCCATTTGTGAAGTGGTCTAGTATGGGCCCTGTTGGAAGGCCCATGGGGTGCCATGTTGGGCTTGAGCCAAGCCCAAATCCCATTTTGGGGTTATGTTGGATAACCCATTTTTATTGGAATTGGTTATTTGATTTGGGGATTGATTAAATTTTACAAGATAATTAGTGGGTTAAAGCTTTTAATTGGGCCCATTGGCCTTTGGGCATGGCCCTAGGGATTATTCAAGTTGCCTTGGGGGACCCATTACTGAGATGGGTCTTGGTTTGAGTTGTTCGGGTGTGGGCCCCGTTGGAAGGTCCACAAGTGTATCCAATTGAACCGGGAAGTCTGGGTTTTGGGCTTCTCAAAGGATTCCCGTGATTGTGTGGGCCCCTATGTTGGCCCACACTATTGCAAGAAGAGGGGGAACACCCCACTTTGGTTCTTTTTGGAGGGTTTTCAACGAGGAAGAGGGGGAGAAGGCCTAGGGAGTTGCCTTTTCCCTTTTGAACCACCATTATGTTCCTGTTGTGGCTTCTCCCAATCCATAAATCAGCAAGCAATCAAAACCGATGGAAACCAATCAAACAATCAAGCATAGCCATACACTTTAAAACATAAAGAATCTCACATTCCACATGCATACTAAGGGGCTGTGTGTGCTCATATATACACGAGGATTTTGTAGTTGAACACAAGAAAATAACCTAATCATGCTCCTAATGGTGAAGGATGTGCGGATACATTCAAGATGTACAAATAAGGAAATATATTTCACAAGTATATAGAAAAATAGACATGCTGTAGGTGACTGGAACAGCAGCTATTGTGAAGTGAAGGGTCGTGTCTAATGGGCTAGAAACAGTGGAGAAAAGTGGAGGAAATGCCCTCCCCTATGCATGACATTGGTGGGTTGATCTTGGGGATATGTGGGGGTGATGGAGCATGCCAAAATAGTGGCTGTTTGGGGGGAAAAAGAGCTTGTTAAGAACTCAAATCAGCAACCTATAATAAGGGCATAATAGTAGCTAAACTGAGTGGGGGAGCATGCTAGGGACAGCAAATATTAAAGGGAGTTAGGAGACATATTATACACTTAAAACAGTGATTAAATGGGATATGGCATGGATCATTGAGCATGGGCCTATCTAAAGTAGCTCATCATGAAATAAACGAAGAAAGGGAGCTTGCTATTGCCCCCAACAGCAACTCGAATACACCATAAGGAGGGCTATGAGGGGGACAGCATATAACAAGAAAAGAGTAAAAAAACTTACCACCAAGTATTCATAAACTACCATACACAATCTATCCAAAATGCAGCCTATTAGGAAGTAGGAAAACAAGACAATGCAAGAAGGGATAGAGGGGGATTACATGTAGGGAACAAGAGATTAGTCAAGCAAGAGGGAACACACTCGTCGTACGAATGGAAGTAAAAGCATGGTAAAATAGCACCTAGAAAGCCTCTTAAAAGTGTATAAAATACCCTCTCATCCTCCCATGGAGCCAACCGTATGATCCCCCCTTATCACGAGGGCTAACTCACCATTATGGGATCATGAAGAGAAAGGAAAAGAGAGCAAAATAGAGTGAACACATTTCATGGATACTTATTGGCTCAAAGACTCCAAACGTACTCATTTTAACTTATCATGAACAAAATGGCAGAGGGAACATTACATAGGGGTTTAGAGACCCTGGAGTGATGTCTTGGTACCTACTTGAAGCCAGAACAGTGGTTGAAGCAGCTTCCTTTAGTTTTTCAGCAAATTCCCCAGCTTCCTTCTTAGCTTCAAGAAGAAGAGACAGGAGTGTTTCCGAGGATCAAAGTGGGTTTAGAGGCTTTAGAATCATGAGGAAGAGAGGTTCGAAGGTTTAGGTCATTTATGAGACTGAGAAAGAGCAGTGGAAAATGACCCTCCTTTGTCTACTGTTCAAATTTGCCTTTTATAGATCACAGAGACAAAACCACACATGCTGTGCGGTTTGGTTGAAATCGCACAATATGTGCAGTTTGGTCAAAACTGCAGGGTATGTGCGGTTTGGTTGCATCTTTTCAGCATTAAATAGGGGACCAATTCGCCCAGGCGCAGGCTGACGAAAAGTCAACCGCACCTACAATGCGGTTACTTTTCGTCCATTGCACACAACGATTGGTTAGCACAACGGTCAACAGCAAAAATCGACCGCATACTATATGCGGTCGCTTCTTTTTCTACCTCCTTTTTGGTTGAGTTGACGGCTGAGGTGACTCAACCGCCCACTTGGACGAATTAGACTCCTCCAATTTTTATTATTTCTTATTTATCTTAATTAAGATATTTTAAACTTTGACTAATTTGCCCCTGTGACTGTTTTGCTCATATCTTTTTCATTAGGGCTTCGATTCATGCAAACTTAATTGCGTTGGGACCGTGTTAGAGCCCTATACTCATTGGGATAGGGTATGGAAATCAGTTTGGGCTCAGCCATAAAGTCACCTTTTGCTCCTTAGGGTTTTAGCCTGTCTTTTAGGGTCTTTCTTTCTACCATTTAAGAGGAGTGAAAAAATGAGGTGCTTACACCATATATATATTACAATGCTTGAGAGTCGTATAATTGATACGGTTCTTTATTGTAACCGTATGATATATACAGTTCTCCTTGTTTCAGCATTTTCAGAAAAGTTCAAGATCTGACCTTAATTTACCATCTTTACCTTTCTCTATGAGGTCTGATCTACCCTATTTGCCCTCAAAATTCTTTGAATTCCCTCAGGTCATGCCTTTGGCTTGAATTGGAAGAATCTAGAATGGTTTTTGGTGCATACCCTTGGGACTTTCTTGCCCCTCCTCTTGCCTATAAATAGAAGGTCTTCTCTCAAGCAAAGGGTTAGAATTTTGGGGCTCTAGAGCTCTTTGCCCAGTTCTCCACTAAAGGTCCAAGGTACTCAAGGTAATGCTCTAACCCATCTCTTTACATTCTTTTTTAATTCAAGCACTCTCTCATCTTCTACCTTTCTGTAGTGTAAGGCTTGGGTGTGTTTGAAATCCTAAACCATTGATTAAAGTAACTTAAGCCACCTCTCTAGTAAAACGTGAAGAAAGAGCTGGGGGAAACAAGCTATGGGATGGATCCTTAGGCTTAGTGTAAAATCCCTAATTTTTAATGAAATTAAAAATTATTAGTTTAATAATTAAATTAAGGTCAAATAGTAAAATTTTTAGAAGAAAAAGACCAAGGTGTTAGACCGGGGATGTAACGCCCTGGGTCCGAGCCACATGGAAACCCGTAACTCGTACCCAGAGGTTAGTATAAAGAACAGGATCGCACTACCAGAGTAAGGAAAACATGAACTAAAATAATGCTAGGTAACAGAGTGCGCTAAAATAATCCCAAAGTGAAACTCACATGACCCAATTTCACTACCCGCAATTTCCGTCTCTCCATACGTATCTGAAAAACAAACAGAAATAAAAGAGTGAGATACGAATATCTCAGCAAGTAGTACATGCATGCAGCAATACACATCTTCTAGTTGTAAGTTTATGATCGAGTAATCACCCGATAAAACAAGAATAACCCGGTGAAATCAGCGTCAACCCTTTTAAAATTTGTTTGACCCCAGGGGTCTAGGAAGCAATTTAAAATGTACGAAATTAACATCGGTAATTCCTTCGTCAACAAAACTCCGATCAATTCCAGAAACTAAATCATTATAACCATGCTCCAAGAAAGACAAATTCCACTATTTATTCCATAGCATCTGAAACAGATAAATAAATAATAAATCCACATGGTCAATGTCATACAAATATTTGATTGGTTAATCAACATGCCAGAGCGACCTCCACACCTCCATGTACACAGTTCCGGCCTACTCAGGGTTTCGGATACTCTGAAATGACGGCCTACTCAGGGTTTCGTCATCCAATGCCGGCCTACTCAGGGTTTCGACATTGACAACCAGGCCTACTCAGGGTTTCTGGCTGCTCTACGCCAGTGGTGGCAACACTCCATGGCCATGCCATTACTCCAATAAAATAAAAGCATCCCATTACTAAGCTTAGACTCTGGATCCAGGACAAGCTAGACCAAAACAGTAAAACATCGTATAATCTCAATTCCAACATTTAAAGTAAAACCATTCATTCCACATCATGTATATCTCATCACAGTTCATCACCTGTCCCTCTGGACCAAATAGTATCTCATTACTTTCAGTATTTCTCATTTCCACAAAACCATGACATTTGAATACAAAGCACAGTTATTTATAACAAGACAATACATTTCAGCATTTTCCAAAACAAATGAAACCAGAAGTCAATAATTTCTCAATTAGAACAGTGTATAAATTCGAGAAGAAAACGACTAAGAACTCCTAGAGTTTTGGTATCCAGCACAACATGTATAAAATAACCTACAATCATCCTTAGAAACCTTTAAGAATTTGCCACTAGAATTCTCTTAGGAATTAAATAAGAAATGCAAGTTCCAAGGTTACCAACAAGTGATTGGTGAAGTGATATAAACCCCAAGACATCAAAATCCCCCTTGGTTCAGTCGGAAATCAAATTCGGCAAGTATAATTGGGTATGCGCTCACTTCCTGAAGTGAGCGCCAGTCGGCGGATAGAAAACAGGCGAAAATGGACTATGCGCTCACTCGACACTAAGTGAGCGCGAGCTGAGCGGGAGAAAGGTACGAGAAGAGCACGGGATAGGCGCGAGAAAGGCGCATCAAATTTGAGTAGGCGCGAGCTGAGCGCCAAGTAGGCGCTAGCTCGGCGCCAGATCAATATTCCTATGCGCCTACTTCCCGAAGTGGGCGCCAAGTGGGCGGATACCCACTGCGATTTTCAAGTCTCTGTTATTTCGAGATCTCCAATTCTGGTTGGTTTGTTTAGGTCTGTTATTGCTCCATTACACTCCTAATGCTCCCAGAAGACTTCCCAACCCATTTTGGATTTAATCTAAACATTTTTAGTTTCAAATAAATTTTCAATCTGCCGTTCGGACTTACGGTATTCCAGAAAAACCCAGAACTCACAATACGACCATGAAATTCAAAATACATCACGAATAAACTAAAACCTCGGTTTTAAATCAGTGCTACTCACCAGTATTGAAGACCTTCTTCAAGCTTCCGACCATCCTTGGTGGATTTCATCTTGAGAGTTAAGCTGCTCGGCCGCCGCCTTAATTTCCTCCCGAGCAACAACCTTTTCCCGAATCCCAGAAAAGTTTGTATGAGTTACCTATTTATAGACACCGCCCGGATTAAACCTAATTCGCCCTTTACCCTCGGAATCCCCTTTCTACCCCTCATTAGTGTAGGGCTTTCCCGGATTTACAAATATTGACCTATTTCTATTTATTTCCGGGTCCGAATACGACTTACCTATTAATATTTTCACTTTATTTTTGTTAACACTGATGACCACAAATTCCTAGCAATAATAAATTTGATTTAACCTGCACCTACATCTATATGTGCATATATTTTATTTCATCTACTGTTATTCTTTGTTTATTTTCCTTACTGTGACTGTTAATTTATTTTATTATTTTTTTTTCTACTCAAAACTGGGGTTTTACAGGGGACTTTTGGTCGAACCGGATGGGATGATTACAATTAATTAGATATGAGAAATTGCTGGAAATTTTAGTGATTGGTTTAATATGATTTGATGATGTGGCAAATAGAAGATATGTAAGAAATTAGAGTGCTCATGCACGGAGTTTCATGTAAGGGCATGCATGAGATCATACTTTAAACTCAGATCTGGCGGCAACTATAATAACCAAGGAATTGCAGTTCGATGGTTCGTTTGGCATTCAGAAAAATTGCTGGAGAACTCAGAGAGAGAAGAGGGAGCCAATTTAGGGTTGTGCAGTAGATCTAGGAAATTGGTGGTGATTAGAAAGGTTTATTGTGGTCGTCCAGTCCCTGTTCAAGAGGAGTCGAAGTGGCTTGCTGCAACAGCTCTAAATTCGTCTAGGAGCTGCGTTTCTGGCAGAAATTGGGTTAATCAAGGTAAGATTAGCTAAATTCAGGTTAATTGGTAGGAAATCTGCTCCAATTTGTAGTAGAAGTTCAAATCTGAATAGATCTGATTTAGTTATGAAAATCTCTGCAGAATAGTGAGGTTCGTTTGGTTCTGAAGACAAGTTTCAAAATTCTTCTTGAGCAATTAAAGTTCAGAAGTTGCAATTCAAGTCTAGAGGTGAGTAGCACAAATCTGTTTTGTTTCGAATGATTTAAAATGGAAGTTGGTGTGGTTTAATTAGCAAGCAACTGATCCCTTGTTTGTTACTGATTTTGACGTGTAAACCTGATCTGAAATAAAAAAAATGATTTATCTAAATGCTAAAGCATATCTGCTGGTTAGTTACATGATTTTCTTGTTGTTAAGCATGAATTGATCAAGTAAATTTTGTTCAGTTCATGCTAGAATAGGAAATTATATTGCTAGAGCTGAATTTGAGTTGGAGAAAAGGGCTTAGGCAGCTGAGGCTATCCTAATTGAATTGATGAACTAATTAATTTCAAATGAGTGTTAAATGTCAGTTTAGGGTGTTAGAATAATGTTAGAATTGGTTGGAGGTGGAAGTAATAGTTGAGATTTAACTAATTTGGGCTTGCCATAATTAGATATGGAAAAATGGATTTGGCGCTGAGTGCTGCCAACCTGCAGCTGTGTGGTGCCTACCTCCCTAGAGGTTGGCGCCAGATTCTATTTATCTTTGATTTTTGTTGTTATTAGAAGATTTAATTTGGTTATTATCAGACCTGGGATGAGTAGGAGACTCTAGAAATGGGATTTGTTTTCAAGAATTCAATTAATAAAAATTAGAAGTTGGATTTAGGTATGGTTTATGTATTCCTAGGCAAATGAATTGGTGCAAGGATAACTATAGAAAATTTGGGTAAGGGGCAGTGTACATCTAGGATTAATAAGTGTTTTATTTAGGAATTTTTGGGTGTAATGAGTTACTGGTTTAATGGAGTGCCAAAGGCTGCTGGGTGGCGCCAACCCTCCTAGAGGTTGGCGCCCAGCTTAATTGCAGCTATTATTAAGTGTTGTTAAAATCCACCCTGAGAATTAATTTGGGAACTTAATTAGGGATGAATTGAAGCGTTTTAGGTGAATTGAAGATGCTGAAATGGTGGTATACTTCAGGTTCCATCTAATGGGATCATAATTTGGTATTAAATCTGAACATAGTTGAACCTCGATTATTAGCACTGGTTTTCACCGCAGATTAGACGAGATTGTCATAGTTATGGAATCTTTACATCGAATCAGTTTTTATGTGGATTCTCCAAAAAAGGGTTTTAAATTGATTTGAAATGATTGGATTTTGGTTTTGAATTGGATTTCCTCCATATATTTGGAGAGATAGAATGTGATGCCCGTGTATCTTGGAGATGCCCTGTGTATTTCGGGATGATATGATTGAGATTGAGATGAGTTGTGCTTACTAGATTTCACTGTTGGTTTTGGTTTTAGAGTCTAGTGGGCATAGCTCGATATGGATCCATGTTAGGAGCTAGATAGTGGAAAGGATTGTTCTTTACTAGTCGTAATACTTTGTTCACGCACGCGTTTCCACCATGTACCTTGATGAGGTCTTCTCTGTATCTAGTTGGCTACGGCTATCCCTCATTTTATCGTGTATCTCGGACTATGACTGGATTAGTACATGCCAACCCATTACTGTATCTGGATGGGTTTTCCCGCAATAAGACAATGATTGTATAGCTCGGCTTCGCACATAAACTAGGAGGTGGCATAATGAGCATGGTCTTACACTAGTTAAAGGCAGTCTTATTTCATGAGTCCTGCGGTGACTCATCGACCACTGGTTTGATGATACAGATATGTTTGTTACTAGATTATTCTTGTTATCTCGTGTTGATCAATAGTTTACTGTTGGATTACTCCGATTATTCGAAATTGAAGTGTTACCACTACTGTTGCGTGATTTACAGCTGTATCATATTTTAGAACTGATAAACTATATTTGAGCATGCATGTGATACTTACTGGGATATTCGTATCTCATTACGTTTTGTTGTGTTTTCAATTCTGGTAAGGACGGCACCAGCAGGTATATGCTTGGTTCATGTGAGTTAGTCTTGGTTATGGTATTTTATATTTGAGCTTGGGTTATAGTGCACTCTGATTATATAGTTATTGATCTATTCATGTTTTTCCTTCACTCTGATATTGTGAACCTTCGGAGATAACTTACGGCTTCTCTACATAACTTGGATTTGGGGCATTACACTTAGAACCTTGATTACAATGTTTTGTAATTAATTGCTGCTTGTGTGTGCTTTTAATTCAATTTGGGAAGAATTACATAGATATATGTTGTTTGATAGCATTTGATCTCAATTCTCTCCACAAATTTTGTTTCCTATGCACTTATGTGCACACAAACATTTGTTTTCTTCAATTTGGGCATAGATCTTAGATCTACCATGCTCAATATGATAGATATGAGATTAAAGCCTTAGATCAATATCTCAGGACTCTTGATCTTTGATTTTTTGTGATTAACAATCTTTAGAGAAGACCTCATGGTCTAATCCCTCTCAATTTGAAGTAATTTCATGTAAATATTGGCTAGTTTGGCTCTCACTCTCTAAATAATGAGAAATTTGAGCCAAATCCTTGCCCTATGTTTTTTTTTGAATCAATTTCATGCAATTTCAAGTGTTTTCAAATCAGATCTACAGAATCATATGCATGCACATGGTTTTGGTTTGACTTCACTCAATTTTTACAGTTCTGGACAGAATCTGTGCTCTATCTTGTACCATTTATAACTTCATCATATGGATGAATTTTTGAATGATTCCAGTGGATATGAAAGGGGAAAAAGTCTACTTTAATCTTGTAAATTTTGAGGAATTATATATGAAGTCGATTGCTCACACCATTTGATTAAAGTTGATGAGTCAGATTTACACAGTTTGATGTACTTGTCACTTTAATTGAGCATCAAAGGCTCATTTTAATCCCAATTTGAGTAATTTTGATTTCTAAGTTTTCCTCTATGACTCTAATTTCAAATTCAATTGGTTTCATATTTTTTTTACCTAGAATTGAGCTCTGTGTGCTTGATTGACTTTGTACTGCTCAGTAGCAGGTTACAAAATCAATCTGTGATCAAGTGAGCATGTTTGTGAGAGCACAAAAGCCACAAATGGATGAAATTTTGGGTGAAATCTATGCCATTTGAAATATGGTGCCTCATACTTCATCCATACCAATTTTCAATGATTTATATGGAGCCAATTTCCATGAATAGGCTCTCAAAGTTGGCTGGTCATTGATTTCTCTGTCATACATCAATAACTTTGAGCAAGCATAATTCTTTTGTTTTAAATCAGCAAGCATAATTCTTTTGTTTTAAATCAAATTTGAATGAAATTTTTAATCTATCTAGTACTCTATATAAGCTTTCAAATGGCTTTGGTTTCACTCAATTTGAATTTGAAATGAATGAGTTATGGTTAATCAAAAGTGCATAGCTCAAATAGCTTATATTGCATTGATTTTTACATATTTGGTTTAATCCTCTTTTCTTCAATTTTTATCTTGATTTTTAATTGAGTCATGAAGCCCTGAGGGTGATAAATCTACAGAGAGTCTAGAGCTAATTGGACTACTCATGTAGAGAATCACACGTGGGTGCTTACTTTTGCTTTTTTTTGAATGATTTTTGTGTACAAGCAAGTATGTAGCATGAATGAGCATATGACAACCATCTTATATGGATGAGTGGGGGTGCCTAACACCTTCCCCTACTCATAACCTAAACACTTACCCTATCTTTAGTATATATCATGAATAAGAGCTACTTTGTCTCTATTTTACTCCCTTATGCACACTTTGGTGCTCATCTACACCAAGATTTTGGATGGTGGCGAATCCTAATTGTTTTTGAAGCCTGTGTGGTATTTAGGAGGTCTATTAGGCGATCTCCATGGTCCCACAGTAACACTCTGATCCCACCAGCAATGATATTGTTGCTTTGAACTATTGGGCCTCATTGTTTTGCTCCTAGGTTTTACCCTAAAAGGCCTCATTGCTTAAGGGAGTCAAAAGTCTACATATATGGACCTTCACTTTCCTCTCCACTAGTAATGTGGGATCCAAGATCTCATATCCAGTGCTTAGAGTATAGAGATGAGTGACATATTGTTTTGGTTAATAGCATACACTATTCATAGATAATTTGTGCATTTTAGGTTAAAATATCCAGCTCCAATTGTGAAGACTCTATAAGAAATTAAAAAATAGGCCTTTAGACTCAAATATGCCTAGGCAGGGAGGTAAATATGTGTAGATATGTGGAATTAAAGTTTTCTATTAATTAAAAACAAGTTAATGATTAATAGGCATGTACAAGTCTTCAAACAGTCTGAAAGAAGACTAGCCAGCCACAAAAATTGTAAGTTTAAGAATAAAAGCAAGTAAATAGAACACAACACAATTTGGTGCTGAAGGGAAAACTCTTAGGAGAATTTCTAAGGGAAAAACTCTCTGTAAGCACCTCATTTTTGCACCTCCAGAAGTGCTAAAAATGAAAACCCTAACTGAAAAGTCAAACCCTAAGGGACAAAATTTGACTTTTTGATCAAGTGCAAATTTACCACCATACTCCTTCCCATTGATTAGGAAATTCCGACACGGTTTTGACGCAAATAAGTTTGCCAAAATCGAGGTCCAGATGAAGGAGTTATGAGCTGGTCAAACCCTGGGGAGGAGAAATTGACGTTCAATTCAAGCCGAGATCAGCTACCCAACCCTATCTCAGCATATAGAGAATCTCGACACGATTCCGATGCAATTGAATTTGCTAGAATCGAGGTCCGGATCAGGAAGTTATGAGTAGATTAAGATTCTGAGCGCGGTTTCGGTGTCCTGCTCAAAACTCAAATTTGCAGCAATACTCTGTCCCAGTGGATAGAGGATGCCGACCCTGTTCCAATGCAACTGAGTTTGCCAAAATCGGAACCCAAATGAAGAATCTGTGAGCAGTTCAAAATCTAGGGCAAAGTTGCAAAAAACTGCCCAAGTGGCAAATGTGTAGAAATCTACCACGTAGCAAAGAAAGAATGGAAATGACAGCAAATAAAAATATCTTGAATATAATAATAATATTCCTAAAATATCTTGAATATAATTAAAATATTTCTAAAATATTTCATTTTCTTACTAATTAAAATAAATAAAAAAAATGAATGATGGGGGAGAGAAAGAAGAGACCCACATGGGGTCTCTCTTCCTCTTTCCCCCATGTGCCTTTTTCCCCCCATGTATCCCTCCCCCATGGGCCTCTCCCCCATGCATTTCCCCCATGCATCCTTCCCCCATGTGTGTGTGTGTGTCTCTCTCCCTCATGTGTCTCTCCACCATACATCCCTCCCCCATGCATCCTTCCCCCATGTCTCTCTCTCTCTCTCTCTCTCTCTCTCTCTCTCTCTCTCCTCATGCCTTTCTCCACCATGCATCCCTCCCCCATGTGCATCTCCCCCATCAAGGACACACTCATTCATCTCTCCCATTCTAACACTCCCATTCTAACTCCATACGGCCACTCATTTTTTGGCTCATCTCATCTCTCCCAACTCCCTCCTACCTCTCTCCAAAAAAAGAGAGAGAAAACCCTCCTTCCTCCATTGCCTCCTTTACCACCCAAACCTACCCTAAACCCTTCCTAAGACCTTCTTCTTCCCTTCTTCATTTGTGCTCAAGAAAGAAGACTTGGAGGAGCTGGTGGTGTAGCGCCCCGAACCCGGGTCAATGCAAAACCGGCATCCGAACTTGAATCCAAGTGCTACTGGGCCCATATATATATATATATCATCAACAATTTAAACCAGACGAAAGTTAAATAATTCATTTGAGACTATCAGAGTGCGGAACAAATAAATGTGCAGAAGTGTAATACCTATCATCATCATAAATATAAAAATGAATAATAAATAACCATCAAATCCACTGATCAAGTCTGGTATAATCAAGAGGGTTTAGAACTCTCAATCTCTCTCTCTAAAAACATCATGTCCAAATAAATAAAATAAACATCATTAATCATAAAGTTATCTCTCCTAAACCTCAGCTCAATCCGGATAATAGTAACCCTCCGGCAAGAAGTCAGTAAACTCTCCTTGAATATCACTACTAAGATCCCCCTTTGACGTATCAGCTGGAAAACAAAACAAAACAAAAAGAGTGAGATACGAATATCTCAATAGGTAACACGATGCAAGCTAAACAGTTTATATATATAAAAGTAATTGTTTATGCACGATAAAACAGAAACGAATAAGCAGGTCTCATTTAAACAATCATAGCAATCATGAAACACAAATCAGAATTTAATCATTTCTATGGTAATGTATCAGATAAATCACGATGAGAATCAAGTCCAGAATAATACAGCATAATCCAAATCAATAGTAATCAACTCCATTTCCAATATAACTGGGATGTACCAAGTGTGAGACATGGAAAAATCACCTAAATGATTCCCTTCATCATCACACGGACTCAAAAAAAAAGGGAGAATAGCCACCATTCAATTTTAGGTGTGAATGGGCACCAAAAATCATTAAAATAAACAAAAAGACAAATCTAGAGTAAAAATAACTCTACTTGAAAATAAAATCCAGAGATGGGTAAGGGGATTTGAAAGAGTAGGAGACTACTCTACAGGTCCTCGATCTACAACAATTATGATCTTGACAATACGGAAACATACACACAGAATTTATACGAGGAAACCTGAATCCAGATCCAGGAAAAACCTCGAGTCTATATGAGGCGACTAACCCTTAGAATCTCCACTATTAAATGAAAATCAATTACAAAGGAAAACACACTTAACCTTTACAATTGAACTCACTCAACAGCAATCCACAGCTCAAATCCACGAACTGTAACACATCTTGAATCCACAAGCTGCAATTCACGATCAATCCAGATCCACAGCTCGAATCCACAAACTGTAACACAACTTGAATCCACAAGCTGCAATTCACGATCAATCCAGATCGTAACAATCACCTCAGAGTCTACTGAGATGATCCAATGCAATAGGAATCCACCTATGCATCCATCAAGCTTGATCACCAATCCAGGTGATCATACGATCATGTGAAGTTCCAAAATGAAGAAGAATCCTCAAACTTCAATTCCAGGAGATCTCTCTCAGATCTCCTCCTCACTCGATCACCGACTCTCTAAAGATGAATTGATTGAATCTCGAACACCTCAAGATCCAAATCGAATTGATCAAAAGAAAAGTCATTTCTAAAAAAATACAGCTCGTCTATTTAAAGAAGAAAAACTTAGATCGCATTGAGCGCTGGTAGCGTCGCCTTGCGATCGGGGTAGACGGCTAGAAGCGAACTCAAGTCCCGCTCAAATCCAAATTGACCCAATTAAGGGCGCGCTGCCAGCGCGCTGCTAGCAGGAGGGAACGCGGCATGTGCACAACTGATTTTTAGATTCTTCAATCTTGCTCTGCGCTAGCGTCATCTTACAACGCAGGTGCGCATACTTTACTTTCAAAGCGCTATTTCACTTATGCGCTGCCAGTGGAGTAGTAGCGGCGTTGTTCCTCGCAAGTGCCTTTACGAAATGTTCTTTATTTAGAAAACCTTATATTTCCTTGAGCTACCAGCGAAGTGGTAGCGGTGTGGCAGCATCACCTTCCTCTTTACTAAATTCACAAAACTTACATTTTGATTCTGCACATCTTGAAGATTATTAGAAGATATAATTTGTCAAACATTTGCCATATAAGGAGTGTGAGTTTTCACACTTACAATCTCCCCCTTGGCAAATGCCTGACAACAAACTTAAAACAGTGCTTAATATAAAATTTAGATATTGATTTCCATTTAAGCATTCAAAACACAGTGATAAGGGAGAACTCAGAATTTCATTCATTTCCAAAAAAAAATATACATTGTTCAGAAGATATATATACATTCAACCAAAAAATCTCCCCCTTAAACCAACTTCCAGAAAACACAAAAAAAACAACAGACCAAACAAAACTTGTGATCATCAACCAGATGCATCATCAATGTGACTCCCCCTTTCTGGGAGGAGGTTTTGGTTCCCAAGTTATTGAATAATGCATGTACGCATCTTGGGACCGGGAGTGCAGCCAACACAACTTGTGATCCATCGCCAACTGGGTTCTTCAAATGCTACTCAGAAAATGATCAGCTTCATTTTGCATGCGTTGCTGCGCAGTAACATCCCTTTGCACCTCTCCACATGCAAAATCTACATCCTTTGCAAGCTTATCCAGCTTCTCTTGGGTCTTGGATTTGAACATGCTCATCATGAGCATGTGAGCCCTTACTTCAGAATTGAAAGCCTCCTGGGAGGCTTGCATGGAATTCAACTTGTCCATGATTGCCATAGCATCAGAATTGGACAAGGAGGATTGAGAAGAAGAAGGCTCCGAAGAAGCCAACCGAAAGGGATTGGCTCTTTTGCTTTTGGTAAGGGTGGAGGCATCAATGGGAGGTTTGGGGTGAAGGATCAAGTCAACAGGATCAGGTAGGATCCCTTGGTGAATGCACAATTAAGTGATGAAAATCCCAAAGGGAAGGGCAGAAGTCTTGGATTTCAAATTCCAAGACTGAATGATCTGATTGAAGATGATGGAAGGGAGACAGACACTGTCTCTGTTCCATAGAGCATGAAGGAGTATTGCTCGAGAGTGAGAAATCTCAGAATGATGATCTGAGGGAACAAGAGAAGCACAAATGAACAGATTCAAGATCTTGAGAAGATCTTGGAGAGAGCCATGAGGAAGATAGTTTGGCTTATTTTTTATGGAGGTGGGAGCACCCGGAACAATAAGAGAAGAAATTATTGACTCCATGGGAGGATCAGAGTGAGAGGCTAGAAAGTCAAAAGAAGGAGATTCAACAATGGGTAGTTCTAGAAGAGAGGAGATAAGTTCTTTTGAGAAGTCGAAAGAGATGCCCCGGACATAGGCTTTGACGAAGCCTTGATTTGCAAGATGAAGATGGTGGAGGTTCGAATAGAACTCTCGAACTAGGTCTTGATAAGCAAAACCATTTATTAGAGCAAATTTCTTCCATCCATTGTCCGAAAACAAGGAGAAGCGCGGAGTGTCAGAGAAGGAGTCAAGCTTAATGGCCCTTTCCAAGAGGAGTGGCCTGTGCTGGAAGAAATCATTATAATCAGACAAACCATTTCCAATGAATGGTTCAAATGAAGGGGAAGGGGATGGGGGTCTCACCGGTGGAGAAGAGATAACCGGAGAGGTTCTCACTGGTGGAGAAGATGTAGCAGGAGTGGTTCTCACCAGAGGAGAAGAGGTGGAAAGAGAATCAGTCCTAGACTTTTTCTTGGGAGGCATGATGAAAATACAGGAGAAAAAAATAGAAGAGAGAGAACAAACAAACAGAAACAAGCCACGCACGACAAAGCCCTAAAGGCAGAACAATCTATCAAACCCTAACTTAAAAAAAACGAGAGAAGAACACTGCAACTGGAAGAAGAAAATGAAGAAGCAAGACGAAGACAGTAAAAATTTTTTTTACCTGAACAGTGGACAAGGTGAAGGAAGGGAAGAACAAAGGCAACGAATCACCACGATGCAAGGAGCGAGGTGAATCGCAGACAAAGACAAAAAAACAGAGGTAAAAAGTGAAACAGATTTCCCCTTTTTATAGACAAAAAGATCTCGCTACCAGCGTGCATCTAGCGACGCTTAACAGGGCAGGTGCCAAAGCACGAAAGAAGGGAGAGGGCTACCAGCACGCTTCTAGCGACGTAGAAGGTGCATATGCACAATCAAGAAACAAATACAATCACAAGGCAAAAATTTATAAAAAGAGTTTGAACTATTCTTCATGAAAAATTCATACATCTAAACACAAAGCTAAGATTTTAACTGAACTAAAAATCATCCAGATAATCAACTTTTATTCAATCCAAGAAGTAATCATCACAAAACTGATTTTGAAGAACCTATCAAGGTTAATTCAGATGTGATACATTTCATATCTATGGCAAAAATTTCCTTCATGGTTTCTCATACTATAAATTTTCTTCAAGATATTGAGCACACATGCATATTAATGAATCAATGCTTGTGTAGTGTGTGAAATACATTTTTGACTTTTACACTTTATACATATGGAAGGCTATTTTAGTGTAATCATACTTGGAAAGTATAGACATATCCCAAACTTCATTTTGGTGGCTTTCGCACATCAGAGATAGGTAGCCTTTTCTGATCTCTTTTTCTTTTCTTTTTGTAGAAGGCATTGACCCTTAAAAACCTGAGTTTACAGTTCATTCCAAGAATATACCTTCTTTCTCTTTTTCTTTTTGAGAATTACAGTGGCTTTCACTCTAATCTCTATGGCAGCCATTTCCAAAACTTTTCTTTTCATTAAGGTGATAGCCTATAGATCCCAAGCTTCAACACACAATAAACTTCAATACACAAAGGTGTTTAAGACAAAATTGATAGTTGATTACAAGACATTTCTGTCAATATGCATAGACTCAAGCTTCCTGAATTAAGATTTTAGTATCAAGAACACATAAGTTCATTTTGAACAGACATGTAAATCATTTTACATCTAAATTAACTCAAAACAGAACCTGATTTTCAGTTTTGAGAGCATACTCCTAGGGATTTCCTAAGAGTTTCAAATCTGTTCTGATCTAAAGGTTTAGTGAAAATATCAGCCAACTGTTTTTCAGTAGATATATATTCAATCATAACAGTTTTGTCTTCAATTAACTCTCTTATAAAGTGATGCCTGATGTCTATATGTTTAGTCCTTGAGTGTTGAACAGGATTTTTGGAAATATTTATGGCACTTTGATTGTCACAGAAGAGAATCATTTGATCCTGATCTAAACCATAATCAGATAGCATTTGTTTCATCCAAATTAGTTGAGTACAACTGCTACCTACAGCAATGTACTCTGCTTCAGCTGTACTCAGTGAAACTGAGTTTTGCTTTTTGCTTAATCAAGCAATGAGGTTATTACCCATATAAAAGCAACCACCAGAGGTGCTTTTTCTATCATCCATACACCCAGCCCAATCAGCATCAGTGTATCCAGTAAGATATGGGTTTGTTTCTTTGGAGAACCAAATTCCCAGATCAACAGTTCCATTTACATACTTTATAATCCTTTTCACAGCATTTAGATAAGATTCTTTAGGATTAGCCTGATATCTTGCACAAACTCCAACACTAAAACTTATATCAGGTCTACTTGTTGTTAAGTACAGAAGACTTCCAATCATCCCTCTGTACAAGGTAGGATCTATATCCTTCCCAGATTCATCTTTTCCAAGCTTTAAGCTAGTACTCATAGGAGTCCTAGCATGTTTTGCATGAATTAAACTGAATCTCTTGACTAGATTTCTTGCATATTTTGCTTGAGAGAAAAAAATCCCTTGTTGAGATTGATAAATCTGAAGTCCTAAGAAAAAATTCAGTTCACCCATCATACTCATCTCAAATTCACTCTTCATTAAGTCTCCAAAGGAATGAGCATGAGTTTCAGAAGTAGATCCAAACACTATATCATCAACATAGATTTGAGCAATCAAAATATGCTTGGACTCTCTTTGAATAAAGAGAGTTTTATCCACATTTCCTCTCATAAATCCAGATTCAAGTAAGAAAGAGGTGAGTCTCTCATACCAAGCTCTAGGAGCTTGTTTGAGTCCATACAAGGCCTTGTTCAGCTTATAAACATGTTTAAGATAATTTGAGTCCTCAAATCCTTTAGGTTGCTCTACATAAACCTCTTCATTCAGATATCCATTCAAGAATGAACTCTTAACATCCATTTGAAACAGTTTAAACTTCAAATAGCATGCAATAGACAAAAGCAATCTGATTGACTCTAACCTAGCTACAGGAGCAAAGGTTTCATCAAAATCTATTCCTTCTACTTTGGTGTATCCATGAGCAACAAGCCTAGCTTTATTTCTGGTTACAACCCCATTCTCATCAGATTTGTTCTTAAAAATCCATTTGGTTCCTATCACATTCAGATTAGAGGGTCTTTCAACCAATTCCCATACATTATTTCTAGTAAATTGGTTTAGTTCTTCATGCATAGCATTTAACCAAGATTCATCCAACAAGGCATCTTTATAAGATTTTGGCTCAAATTGAGATAAATAAGAAGAAAATCTTACCTCATTATGTAATTGATGTCTTGTTCTTACTCCATCTGAAATATTTCCAACAATTTGCTCAGTTGGGTGGTCTTTGAGAGTTTTTGTCAGAGGAACAACTTCATTGCTTGAGGAAGCATCTCTGATTTCATCCTCTTCATCTACAACCTGAAAAAATTCACAGTCAATTCCTTCATCATCTATTAACACATTAATAGACTCCATTACAACAGATTTTTGCAAGTTAAAAACTCTGTATGCTCTACTTGAAGAGGAATATCCTAGAAAAATTCCTTCATCACTTCTAGAATCAAATTTTCCTAGATTTTCTCTGTCCCTTAGGATATAACATTTACTTCCAAAAACTCTAAAATATTTCAAGTTTGGCTGTTTTCCTTTCCATATTTCATAAGGAGTTTGTTTCCACCCAGATTTGACATATACTCTGTTACTTATATAACAGGCAGTATTTATTGCTTCAGCCCAGAATTTTGTTGACACTTTCTTGGCTATCATCATGGTTCTGGCCATTTCTTGCAAAACTCTATTCTTCCTTTCCACAACTCCATTTTGTTGTGGGGTCTTAGGAGCAGAAAATTCATGTTTAATTCCTTGTTCTTCACAAAACTTGGAAAACATCTGATTTTCAAATTCTGTCCCATGATCAAATCTTATTCTAACAATCCTCCCTATTTGCAAGTTCTTTTCAACTTGAATTTGACAGCACAATTGGTTAAAGCAATCAAAACATTCAGACTTTTCTCTTAGAAAATTTACCCAGGTGTATCTACTGTAGTCATCTACAGCAACAAAGATATACCTCTTTCCTCCAAGACTTTCAGTCTTTGTAGGTCCCATCAAGTCCATATGAATCAATTCTAATGTTCTAGAGGTTCCTACAATTTTGGTTTTCTTGTGTGTGGCTTTGATTTGCTTTCCTTGATTGCAAGGACCACACATTCCTTTCTTTTTATTGTTCCCAAACTTGGGAATTCCTCTAACCAATTCAGACTTAGAGATTTTTGACAAATCTCTATAGTTAATGTGTCTTCTATGCCACAAATCAATTTCATTGCATATAGAGGATTTTAAAGAGCTTTCATTGTTTCCAATGATTCCATAACAATTGTCACTTGTTCTTACACCTATAAGAACTGTTCTACCAGAATTATCCAAAATTTTACATTCTTTTCTGGTAAAGTTGACAAATAATCTTGAATCACATAACTGGCTAATACTAATTAAGTTTGCCTTCAAACCAGATACAAATAACACATTCTTTAGACAAACTCCATTAGGACCAGTTACTGTTCCTTTACCTTTGACTTGAGAAGTGCTTCCATCACCAAATGTTACACTTCCACCAAAATATTCTTCAAAGGTACTAAACATAGACTTATGTCCACACATATGTCTTGAACAACCAATATCCAAGTACCACATGTTGACATCATGAACTTTCAAAGCTATATGAACCACATTTGCAACTAAGAAGTCTTTTCTAACCCAAATCTGTTTTTCATGTGTTTTCTGAGAAGTACCTTCATCAGCAACTTGAGATTTTGAAGGAAGTTTCTTTGACAGATTTGTAACTTCCTTATTTAATGATTCAGTCAATTTTAACAAGGAATCAAATCTGTTATGTAAATCCAAGGACTGACTTTGATTTACTTTCCTCTTACTGTCAAAATATCCCTTGGGAAAACCATGCAAAACATGACACTTTGGTCTTATATGACCTCTTTTATTACAATGATGGCACACAGGTATGAACCTATATTCAGAAGAATCAAAATTTCCAGATTTGACAGTATTTCTAAACTGTACAGATTTAGATTTTTCAGATTTTGAAGATTTACCTGTTGAGCTTACTTCTCCAGCAGAAATTTTCTGTGAAAATTCCTTATTTTGATTACTTACAATCATTCTCTTTTCAGCAGAATTTGAGCTTTCAGTAACTTCCTTTGAAGTTGATTCCTCATCAATTTGATGATTTCCTGCAGAAAAATTTGAAGCATTAGATTTAATTGAATTTGACAATTTCTCAAGTTCAATAACTTTACCTTGAAGTGCAGAAATCTTAACTTCCTTTTCTTTTAATTTTTCAGTTTTTTCAGTCAAAGAAGTTACCAGAAAATTTTCTTTGACATGTCTTTCAAGTAACTTCTTGTTTATTGAATCTATTTCTGCAAAAGCTTTATTTTTCTCTGTTTCTGACTCCTTCAATTTTTTACTCAGTTTCTTGACTTTCTTCTGAGCTTTATTGAATTCCTTATATAGTTGATTGTAGGCTTCTTGTAATTCTTCTTCATCATCTGATAAACTTTCTTTATTATCTCCTACAATGTCAGAGATTGAACTACCAGAAGAAGATGAGTAAAAGGAATTGAAAGCAGTAAAATTAGCAGAAATATCCTCATCTGATTGTGAAGAATTATCAGTATTACTATCATCCCAAGTAACCTGATAATTTGTCTTTTTCTTTTTATCCTTTGAGGGACAATCAGAAGCAACATGTCCAAATCCTCTACATTTATAGCATTGAACTTCATCGTTCTGAGAAAATTTCTTCTCCTTTCTTAGATCAGAAATTTTCTTATAAGATCTTCTATTAGATCTGTCCATGGATAATAAAGGATTAGATTGTCTCTTTTTAAAAATTCTCTTGAATGTTTTAGCTAAGAGAACTAATTCATCCAGATCTACTTCAGAATTATCTGATTCTTCATTATTTACAGATTTTAGAGCTATTCCTTTACTCCTTTTAGGAATATTCAGATATAGCTCATAAGTCTATAAAGATCCTACAAGATCTTCAATTCTCATGGTATCCACATCTTTTGCCTCTTTAATGGCAGTAACTTTTGGTCTGAATTTTTCAGGCAAAGATCTCAAGATCTTTCTAACAACCTTGGATGTAGAGATCTTTTCTCCAAGGTTAAAGCTCGAATTAACAATATCCGAAAGTCTAGCATAAAATTCATCAAAGGACTCATCATCTTTCATGCATAGAGTTTCGAAAGATGTTGTAAGTCTTTGAAGTCTAGACAGCTTGACAGCTGAGGTTCCTTCATGAGTGACCTCAAGAATGTCCCAAGCTTCCTTACCTACTTCACATGAGGAAATTCTCCTAAATTCCTCAACACTTATAGCACAAAATAAGGCATTCATTGCCTTGTTGTTCCATCCACATAGATCAGATTCAGCTTTACTCCACTGATCATGAGGTTTAGGCATCACAACACCTCCTTCTGTTGTGATTTCTGGTGGATGATAACCATTACATACCAAGAGCCCGACACGCTCATCGATAGATTTCAGGTAAGCTCTCATCCTTGCTTTCTAGTAAGAATAATTGTTACCTTCGAATAATGGAGGTCTAGAGGCAGATCCTCCTTCTTTTCCAAAGTCCATGCTATAGATCTAGATCACACTTTGTATAACAACTCAAAGTGAATAGGCTCTGATACCAATTGAAAGAGTAGGAGACTACTCTACAGGTCCTCGATCTACAACAATTATGATCTTGACAATACGGAAACATACACACAGAATTTATACAAGGAAACATGAATACAGATCCAGGAAAAGCCTCGAGTCTATATGAGGCGACTAACCCATAGAATCTCCACTATTAAATGAAAATCAATTACAAAGGAAAACACACTTAACCTTTACAATTGAACTCACTCAACAGCAATCCACAGCTCGAACCTACGAACTGTAACACAACTTGAATCCACAAGCTGCAATTCACGATCAATCCAGATCCACAGCTCGAATCCACGAACTGTAACACAACTTGAATCCACAAGCTGCAATTCATGATCAATCCAGATCCACAGCTCGAATCCACGAACTGTAACACAACTTGAATCCACAAGCTGCAATTCACGATCAATCCAGATCGTAACAATCACCTCAGAGTCCACTGAGATGATCCAATGCAATAGGAATCCACTTATGCATCCATCAAGCTCGATCACCAATCCAGGTGATCATACGATCACGTGAAGTTCCGAAATGAAGAAGAATCCTCAAACTTCAATTCCAGGAGATCTCTCTCAGATCTCCCCCTCACTCGATCACCGACTCTCTAAAGATGAATTGATTGAATCTCGAACACTTCAAGATCCAAATCGAATTGATCAAAAGAAAAGTCATTTCTAAAAAAATACAGCTCGTCTATTTAAAGAAGAAAAACTCAGATCGCATTGAGCGCTGGTGGCGTCGCCTTGCGATCGGGGTAGACGGCTAGAAGCGAACTCAAGTCCCGCTCAAATCCAAATTGACCCAGTTAAGGGCGCGCTGCCAGCGCGCTGCTAGCTGGAGAGAACGCGGCATGTGCACAACTGATTTTTAGATTCTTCAATCTTGCTCTGCGCTAGCGTCGTCTTACGACGCAGGTGCGCGTACTTTACTTTCAAAGCGCTATTTCACTTATGCGCTGCCAGCGGAGTAGTAGCGGCGTTATTCCTCGCAAGTGCCTTTACGAAATGTTCTTTATTTAGAAAACCTTACATTTCCTTGAGCTACCAGCGAAGTGGTAGCGGTGTGGCAGCATCACCTTCCTCTTTACTAAATTCACAGAACTTACATTTTGATTCTGCACATCTTGAAGATTATTAGAAGATATAATTTGTCAAACATTTGCCATATAAGGAGTGTGAGTTTTCACACTTACAAGATTAGATTATGAATGGGAGAAGGTGTTAGGCACCCCCATTCACCCACACAAGGTGGTAGCCAAGTGTTGTTCATGCTCAAAAATAAGAAAACTTGCTAAAATAATCAAAAACCTTGAAAAAGGATTAAACAAATGTATGATATTTCTACATGAGAAATCCAATGAATTCCAGATCCTCTTTTATGTTAGTATCACTTCTGAGATATCACCATTAAATGGAAATCAAAGCAAAACTTGAACAAAACCAAGTTGAGACAAATCCAGAAATTTTGGTAAAAAATAGAGCCATTTGTCTTGAAATCATTCAAATCTAATTTAAATTGAATCAAACCAAATCCATTTGAAATATTATGATAAATAGAAGACTCATGCAAATTTTCAATCAAATCCGGTAAAAACCTTAGGAGTTATGCTCCTTTGGAATCTGCTATTGGAAATCGGTAAAAGTAACAAGTGGGCAACTTTGGAAATTCATTTGGAAGAATTGGCTCCATATAAATCCGTGAATTTTTGCATGAATAAAGTATGTAGAGCCATCTTTCAAATGAAACTAGCCTCATACAAAAATTCATCCGGATATGCCTTGGGTGACCTTCCGAACAGGCCCCGAAGATCACAGATTAACCCAAAAATATGCTGTTGAGCAGTTTTGAGTAAATCATTTACCCATGACAAAAATGAAATAAAAAAAATTGTGAAACCAACTGGATTTAAAATTAGACTCACAAAGGAGAATCCAGAAATAGAAATCACTCAAATCGGACTTAAAACGAACACATGGCGCTCGGTCAAAGTGACAGGTTCAGCAATCTGGCCTGAACTGACCTATCAACTTCAACTGAATGGTGTCAAAAATACACGCCATAAAAATTGATGAAATTTTACAGACATGAACTAGACAGCCTCATCTTTCCCATGGCTTTTGAATAACTCCAAAATTCATCTGGACGATGAAGTTATGAGTGTCCGAAGTTAGGGTACAGATGTTGTCCAGTTTTGCCATTTTTAAGTAAAATCAATCTAAAACCGTGATCAAGTGTGTGTAATCCGAGCAATATAAATCAAGATCATTTCAAAAGGTATTGAAAAACCTCGAGGAGAAAATAGGGCACGGAATTGGCTCACCATCCTCTTCGATTGAAAAGAATATGCCAAAAACCCTAAAGTGGAGCAAAAATGCCCAAAACCAAGAGGTTAGACCTAGAGGTCTTCAATACTTGAAATAAACTTGTTTGAAATCAATAAGAAATATCCCAGAAATGCTTGGGGCTATTTAATTCAGATCTATCATAATGAATGCAATAGATCCCAAATACAAGTCAATTCCGACAAAACGAGTGCAATATGTGCATGTGTACAAATTAACTCTTCAACACATACATAACAACATATAGCATTCATATCAATCAAATGAGGTTCTAAAAAACCTAGGGTTCCGTTCCATTCTCGTTTCCCTTAGTTCTCTCTCCCCGTTTTACGGTTCTTCGAGATAGTCTTGGGGTACTTTGAGTATGAAACAGTTTTCATAGAATCAAAAAGCCAATCAAAAGGGTTCTATAACTAAGGATCAATTCCCAGTCTCGTTTCTCCTAGATTCCTCTCCACGTTTTACGGCTAGAGGGAGTCTCGAGGTACTTTGAGTAGGGAAAGGGGTTGCATACACAATCAATAGGCCATTATTCTACAGAAAGGTAGAAGAAATATCTATTTCTAGAATTTAAGAACATAAAGGAAAAGGGGTTTTAGGCTTACCTGGGGGTGTTGGAAGCAATGGGGCAGAGGTTTCCCTTCTTCTCTTGGAGCTCTTCAATCTCCAATTCTTCTCAAAAATTCTTGGCCATTTACTTGAGGAGAGGCCTCCTATTTATAGGCAAAGGCTAGGGTTAGGGGGAACCCTAATGCTAGACACAAAATGATGTCTAGAATCCTCCACACTTAACCCTAGGGTTATTTCCGAGATTTCCATTCCTTAAACAAGGGATATGATGGTAAAAAGTGAAAACTTTCGGAAAACCCCAATTTTGAGCAAAAACCTTATATCCGACACCTCAGGTCGGACATAAAGGCACATATTTGTATCCGACACATTTTGTCAGATACACTTATGTCTACTTGTATCCGACGACTTGTGTCAGATATAAACATCCTTGCTTGTATCCGACGATTTGTGTCGGATACAAGGGAAAATGTTCCAATCCGAAATTTTGCATTGGCTACAAGAAAACAAACTATTTTTTAATGTTTTGGCCAATTATTCATTATTTTATCAGCGCAATTTTGGGATGTCTACAACTGCCCCTCTTTGAGAAAATTTCAGAGCAATGAGCTGCAAAGATTAGACAAGCCCAAATTGCGCTTCCTTAACCATGATTTGCTTGGTTCAATTTAATTTTGCAAAATAATTTTGGGTAAAGATTTGCCAAAAAGCCCTAATTTGAAGGGGGCATTTCTCTAATTTGTCTTAAATTCCACTGAGCTCTCGTGGCTATGAAATGGATTTTAAACCCAAAATAAGATTTTTGAAAAACAGTTTTTTTCATCAAACCATGTTTAAAATTGAATGAATATTTTCCTTTTGACCAACACATTTCTCCAAGTTGTCTTAAATTCCACTGAGCTCTCGTGGCTATGAAGTGGATTTTAAGCCAAAAATAGGTTTTTTTTGAAAATAGTAGATTTTCCAGCAAGCCACACATTTTTTCCCTTTTTCCCCTTTTTTTTTCTTTTTCCCTTTTTTGTCTTTTTCTTTTTCTTTTTTCCTCTTTTTTCTCTTTTTCTTTTCTTTTTCTCTTTTTTTTTCTGTTTTTCTTTTGTATCCGACGTATTTGGTCGGATAAGAAAGCCCTCATTTGTATCCGACGTGATCTGTTTGATACACTAGGTTATATTAGTCGCGCGCGACCGTGACTCTTCACCTTCTTTTCTTCTTCTCCCATTGCAAACCCCGGACACTCTTTTCTTCTTCTTCGACAACAGACGCTTACTCCGGCTTGCTTCTGAGATCTCCGGCGATCGACCATCGTCTTCGGCAACTTCTTTGGATTCCGGTGGCTACCGTTAACTCCGGCGACCACCTGCTTACTATTGTGACAAAGCCCTTATTTCAGCCATTTTCACTTCCTGCTGATGGTTCATTGCTTAATGTCATCGCACAAACTCCGGGGAGTTCACCTTAGCTTTGGCAATCCGAGCTTCCTTGCTTGCAATCAAGTGCTCCTTTCTCCATTGCCACTCAACCAGTAAGTACAACTTGGCACAATCGAGCATGTTTTTTTTTCATAGCTTACACCAAATTGCCACATTCATGCATGTTTTTTCTTTGCTCTAATTTTATCTATACAACATGCTATGATCTGCCTGGATTATTGTTGATTGGATTTGGCCTTTGTAACCAGCTGCCCATTTTTTCACTGTTCTTACCGAGCAAACAACATCAGTGAGTGGAAATTTTTTTCTTTTTGCTATGTTAGATTTCTCAATGCACATTCAAGAACTAGAGCTTGTAGTTTTGATAATCTTTGCAACTTGTTTGCAAGCCTATGTAAGGATATTGAATTGTTTGCTAGTGCTAACTCCCACCTGAATTGCTCATTTCATTGATGATAGTGGATTTTTCAGATGCCATACTATTTTTTTTTCTTTTTTGGCTTTGACTTCCCAATCTGAATTTCTCCAAGTCCTTAATATTTGATTGTCTGCTGGTGGTGAACCTCAACTGAATTGCTTATTTCATATTGAATTGTATGCTTTGATGGGAACCTGATTTCATTTTCAAATTTGATCCAAATGCTATGTTTGTTCTTCTCCTTTTCTTGCAACTAGCCTGATCTGATTTTAGTACACTTTTGATCAATGTGGTATTCCAGCCACCTGGACCTTTACATGCCTTATCCTGGGGAGACCTTTGCCTTGTGCGTTACTTCTCCAGTTCGTATGATCACCCAAATTTTCCGAACTTTGGTATCTTTGAAGAAGACTTTAAATCCTGAAACCGCAATTTCTGTTTTAACCCCTGATCCACTGCAATATTGATTTCTTTTGTGTTTGCACATTTGTTCTGCCTTTCAGAACACCTCCTAAAATCACGACACATTGGGAGAGATTAAACATTGTAGAGATCTTTTAGGATTTTTAGAACCAAAATTTCTGATAAACACTTTAACACAAATTTGTTAGTTAAAACACTTCCCTGTTTCCTGTAGATGGCTAGGAGTCGCTCCCGTGTACGTGAGGAGGTTGATCTAGCTGATTAGCCCTCTTCGTCCTGAGCTCGGATTGACTCCGATCAGAGTGCCACTCTTTCTGATCCACTGGATGATTCCAGAGAGAGTTCTAGAGAGGGTTCTGCTGAGGTAGACCACTCGTTCCTTTTTTTTTTTCTCTTCCCCTTCTTTCTCTTTAAACAAACTTTTACAAAATCTCTTTTGAATTTTAGCCCGTTGTTGCTCCTGCTCGAGGTCGAGGTAGAGGCCGAGAGAGAGGCGGAGGTAGAGTTGGAGAAAGGGGCAAAGGTCGAGCCAGAGAGAGGGGCCGAGGCCGGGCTGGAGCTTCAGTCCAGGAGGGTATTGCTTCAGCTTTCCGCCTAGGGATCTCCATGGAGTTGAAAGCGTCTGTTCATGATACAGAGCTCCTTAGTGGCTTGGATTGCCACCCCTCCATATGCATTTGTGCTGATGTTCCACTCCCATATCCTCCCTCCTATCTACGCGGCAGTTGGGGGAAGTTCAGTGAGTTGGCTCAGACGCTTTCTCCGGCACTGAGGCGCGAGTTTGGTAGGTTCCACCTTGATTACTTTCTTTGTATCCCTTCGTTCCGAGCCTACTGTCCCCTTATCTTTGCCATGATGGAGCGATACTTCTCGGAGACACAATCCTTTCATTTGCCAGACGTTGAGCTTGGGATCTATCCTTCCGATTTTGTTATGATCACTGGCATTCCTTTGGTGGGGCAGACTATAGCGTTGGACCGGCCTTCAGCTGCAGACATTGGCCTCCTCCTGGGATACGAGGACTTGCCTGATGGCGCTTAGGACGGGCAGAGCGGCCGTATCTCCATCAGTTGGCTGCGAGAGAGCCTTACTCGGCACTTCAATGGGAGACATGCGAGAGAGCCTTACCTTTGGTCATGGACAAGGCACTTTGAGCATGAAAATGAGACCATAGAACCCAGAATTCAGTAGAGGTTTTTACGGGTTTTTCAAGCACGTTTCCCTGGTTAAAAGCTTCTTGTACAATGCATATAAGTGCTGTATTTTTAGGCCTTCAATTTGGAGTGTAAATGATACACTTTGAGCATGAAAAAATAGCATGAAATCTGGAAATTTAGGGGATGTTTTGAATTTTACAAGCATGCTTTTCATGATCTAATGGTGATTTGTGCAATATAATGCCATGTTTGTATGCTACTTTTCGGGCATGTAATACTTGTGTGCATATTTGGTTGCTTTGGCACTCTTGCTTGCTTATGTTTTGCTTTCAATATAATGTTATATGCCTTGGCTTGGAATTGTATGCATGGCTACGAAAAAGAGTGGCAAGGGGCTGGGACGTTATGAATGCACCTTGAATTTCAAATGCACTTGAGCACTTTAAACTATTTGCACAACCTACCCATTACCTGTAGGAAGTTGAACCATGAATGTGGGTAGCTTGGCGCACCGAGGTCGATACTTCAGAAAGCGAAAGTGAAAACATTCGCCTTAGAATTTGAGTCAATGATGTGATGACAATGGGATATGTGATTCGATTCTGGGCATCACTAGACTTGAGTTCTAAGTTGCCAATTAAGCCAAAACCCAAAAACCATACGCTTGAAGGTGGAGAAACACGTTTTCAGCTAAAAGTCCAGTATTGTGTTTGGGGAATTGGGTGTAAATGTGGGAAGGCCGTTTGCATGTTTCACAGGCCAAGGTATAATACCATATTGAAGGTAACACAAGGTGACAAGGTAAAGCCATGTATTTTTTTATCATCTTCATGTGAATTAAAAGCCATGGTGTCCATATGCTTAGGATGAAATTTTTCCCAAAAATGTATACAGCCTAAGGTTGGTGTAACCTATAGGATGAGTTTCCAACTCAATTTAATAGTCATCCTACCCACAGTCCATGTAGGAGGCAACCAAGGGTACAAAATCCAAGGATTGGTGCATAACTTTGGTGGGTACAAGTACCCTCATGAATTTGGGAATTTTAGCAAGAATGATGTCAAAGCCCAATTTGGGGCAAGTTTTAAAGGCCAAATCAAGGTGAACATCAAGTGGGAATGAAAATAACATAATCTGGTGAAAAAATGAGTCAAAAAGGGCCATTTCGGCCTTAACTGACAACTCAGGTTGGTTAAGAAGAATTTTATTCATATCCGGCATATATTGTCGGTTAAAAAGACCTATGCGTGTATCCGACTAATTATATCGAATACACTAAGCCATAGCTTTATCTGGAATTTCATGCCGGATACATGTAGAAAATGTGCAAATGGGTTTTTTAGCCCAAAATTTCAGAATAAAATGCCTAAAACACTGTGGATAATCCTTAGGCACCCCAAAGAGAATATAAAAATGTTTCAAAAATAAAAAAATAAAAAAAAATAAAATATTCTTTCAGGATTTAACCTAATTTTGAAACTCAAAGAGGGAACCAAGGTGTCATATTTTTTGATACCAATTCAATTCAAACATGTTTCAATCAAGCTCTTGAACTTGAAAACTGAGAAAATTCAGCAAGAAAAAAAAGAATCCTTTGGTTGGTTATTTTTATCAATCAAATCAAAACATTTGTGAAACACTTGGAAGCCCTAGAATATTCCGAGAAGCCTTTGGTTGGTTATTTTTATCAATCAAATCAAAACATTTGTGAGACACTTGGAAGCCCTAGAATATTCCAAGAAGCCTTTGGTTGGTTATTTTTATCAATCAAATCAAAACATTTGTGAGATAATTGGAAACCCTAGAATAGTCCAAGAGGCCTTTGGTTGGTTATTTTTATCTATCAAATCAAAACATTTGTGGAACATTTGGAAGCCCTAGAATATTCCAAGAAGCCTTTGGTTGGTTATTTTTATCAATCAAATCAAAAAATTTGTGGGATACTTGGAAGCCCTAGAATATTCCAAGAAACCTTTGGTTGGTTATTTTTACCAATCAAATCAAAACATTTGTGGGACACTTGGAAGCCCTAGAATATTCCAAGAGGCCTTTGGTTGGTTATTTTTATCAATCAAATCAAAACATTTGTGGGATAATTGGAAGCCCTAGAATATTCCAAGAAGCCTTTGGTTGGTTATTTTTATCAATCAAATCAAAACATTTGTGGGATAATTGGAAGCCCTAGAATATTCCAAGAAACCTTTGGTTGGTTATTTTTATCAATCAAATCAAAACATTTGTGAAACACTTGGAAGCCCTAGAATATTCCGAGAAGCCTTTGGTTGGTTATTTTTATCAATCAAATCAAAACATTTGTGGGACACTTGGAAGCCCTAGAATATTCCAAGAAGCCTTTGGTGGTTATTTTTATCAATCAAATCAAAACATTTGTGGGATAATTGGAAACCCTAGAATAGTCCAAGAGGCCTTTGGTTGGTTATTTTTATCAATCAAATCAAAACATTTGTGGAACATTTGGAAGCCCTAGAATATTCCAAGAAGCCTTTGGTTGGTTATTTTTATCAATCAAATCAAAAAATTTGTGGGACACTTGGAAGCCCTAGAATATTCCAAGAAACCTTTGGTTGGTTATTTTTACCAATCAAATCAAAACATTTGTGGGACACTTGGAAGCCCTAGAATATTCCAAGAGGCCTTTCGTTGGTTATTTTTATCAATCAAATCAAAACATTTGTAGGATAATTGGAAGCCCTAGAATATTCCAAGAAGCCTTTGGTTGGTTATTTTTATCAATCAAATCAAAACATTTGTGGGATAATTGGAAGCCCTAGAATATTCCAAGAAACCTTTGGTTGGTTATTTTTATCAATCAAATCAAAACATTTGTGGGACACTTGGAAGCCCTAGAATATTCCAAGAAACCTTTGGTTGGTTATTTTTATCAATCAAATCAAAACATTTGTGGGACACTTGGAAGCCTTAGAATATTCCAAGAAACCTTTGGTTGGTTATTTTTATCAATCAAATCAAAACATTTGTGGGACATTTGGAAGCCCTAGAATATTCTAAGAAGCCTTTGGTTGGTTATTTTTATCAATTAAATCAAAACATTTGTGGGATAATTGGAAGTCATAGAATATTCCAAGAAACCTTTGGTTGGTTATTTTTATCAATCAAATCAAAACATTTGTGGGACACTTGGAAGCCCTAAAATATTCCAACAGAAAACAAAGACAAAAAAATAAATAAATAAAAATAAATAAATAAATAAATAAACAAATAAATCTGGACTTGTGTTCACCTAACCTACTTGTCTACATTTATAGGGGTGTGACTCAAATTAAATGGAAGCTGACATGTTTCTTTTATTTTCCTTCTCCAGGTACACATATTTGCAATCATTGCTCCCGTGACCAGATCCAAAGCCCGAGCAATGAATACTGAAGAGAACCAAGCTCAAGCCACTGTATCCACTCAAGACTTTGCTCAGCTGCAAGAGCAAGTGGCCGGTCTGGCCAAAATGCTAGGGGACTTACTGGCGGCTCAGGCCCAGGCCCAAAATCAAGCATCGACTTCCCATCAGGCACCACCACCTCAGGCCTACATTCCGCCTTTGGTTCAACCCATGCCTGAGCCCATTTCTGAATCGGTCCCTGAGCCTATCCTGATCAGGGAAAACACTGGAGAATCTGAAAAAGAAATGGAGAAGGAAAAAGCCAGAGAGGAGATGGAAGGGAAACTCCTGCACAAGATAGAGAGGATCCAGGAAGAACTGAAGGAGATAAAGGGGGAAACAGCTATGGGGGTACCACCTTTGACAACCTGTACATGTACCCTGATTTATGTCTACCGGTCAAGTTCAAGTGCCCGGACTTCGACAAATTTGACGGCACAGGTTGCCCTATGAGCCACTTGAAACTATACTGCGGGGCCCTATGCCAATTTGGCCGGGATAAGGGCATACTGATCCAACTATTTCAGAGGAGTTTGATAGGGTCAGCCTTGAGGTGGTTCTCCACAGTGGACCACGGAAGGATCAGAAGATGGAAGGACTTGGTAGATGCCTTCCTGGACCAATATAAGTTTAACTCTAAGATCGTGCCAAACCGGTACGACATGATGAGAATGAGCAAGGGGAAAGATGAGCTTGTACGATAGTATGCCAAGAGGTGGAGAGAGGCCGCCTCCCAGGTCAGGCCGCCTATGCTGGAACCTGAAATGATCTCAACGTTTATGGGCACACTGGGGCAGCCTTTCTACAACCTTTTGGTGGGGCAGATCACCACCAATTTTGCAGCCCTGGTACAGGTGGCAGACCGGATCGAGGAAGGGGTAAGGTCAGGGAGGCTCATAGACTACTCTACTTTGACTGGGCAATCTGATTCCTCTGCTTCCCTGGCACAGAAGAATGGGGCTGGATTCAAGAAGAACGGAGCCAGAAAAGAAGGAGAGGTAAACCTGGTCCAGGCTCCTCCGGCCAAGAAACCGCTCCATGTGAACATCTCTGCACCCCAGCAGGCCCAACAGGTCCAGCACTCTTATCAGACCCCACACAATGTCAATTTCTCCCCCTCCGTGCCAGTAAACCCAAGGAGGGCTTTTACCAAGGAAGAGAAGGAGGCCTGGTTAGCAGCAAGGAGGAACCGAGTCTTTACTCCCCTACCCGTATCTCTTTCCCAACTACTGCCAACTCTGCTGAAAGGGGAATATGTGACCTTGAAGGAGCCAAGCCCAAATGCCACAAAAGGGAGGAACTTCGATCCGACAGTCACCTGTGACTTCCACATGGGTGCACCAGGGCACTTTACAGATGCTTGTTGGGTTTTGAAGCACGCGGTCCAGGACCTGTTGGACCAGAAGGCCCTGGTTTTCAATACTGCTGCACCTGCCCCGTCGGGGAATGATATTGGGCAAAACCCTCTGCCGTACCACAATGGGGCAAGCCCATCTAACTCCATTACTGCCATATCTACTGGGAGAAGGGCCTTTGACCCATCTCAGCTTATAGCTCCCATAGGGACCTCGGTCAAGGTCCATTTTTTCCAAGGGGAAGAAGAAGAGGAGGTCAGTATGGTCTCTCGGAAAAATGATAATACTGCTGAGGACATTAGCTCCTCTCTGAACAAGGTCTCCTCTCTTATGGCCCAAATAAATATTGCAAGGCCTCCTCTGGTCTTTAATTGCAGTCTACCCACCTATACTCCAGCCAAGCTATCAAAGGCTCCATTGGTCGTCAACCTCGACCCCACTACCACATTCGTCACCTCTTCAGTTCCACCAACCACATATGGGTCCAAACTCCAACCCATGGTTGTAAACATCCCTGCTTCCTATAGTATCCCTAGACCGGCCCCTACATCCCGGTCCAAACTCCAGCAGTTGGTGGTCAATGTCCCTAGACTAGCCTATTCTGAGGTAGCTGTACCATGGAATTACAACGAGGGAGTCACGACCATGGTTCCAGCAGTCAATAACCAGAACCAAGAGGAGGTGAACCTCATGACGAGGTCGGGGAAATGTGTGGAAGGAACAGAAAAAGAAAAAGAAACAGAGGTGGAGAGGGAGAAAAAAGAAATAGAAGAAAAAAGAAAACAAAAAGGAAAAAAAAATACGAGAAGACACCCCCCTAGGGTGTAGAAAATGAGGCATCAGACCTCATAAAAATAATAAAGAAAAGTGAATTCAATCTTGTGGATCAGCTGAACAAGGTCCTGGCCCAGATTTCAATACTGGGCCTTTTACTGAATTCTGAAAAGCACAGGGATGCATTGTTAAGGGTGCTACAGAGTGCACACGTATCCCAGACAATCGATCCAGATCAGCTAGGCAAAATGGTTGGTCAAATCTTGTCACATAATGTGATAAGCTTCTCTGAATGTGAGATAAGCCCAGGTGGGTGTTATCATGTGGACCCTTTGCATATCACAGTGCTTTGTAAGGGCAACATGATTGCACGGGTTTTAATTGACAACGGGTCGGCGTTAAACGTCTGCCCGTTAATCACTTTTGTCAAGCTTGGTCTGGATCAGTCGAAGATCAAGCAAAATGGGAGGATAGTGAGGGCTTTCGATAGCTCTAAGACACACTCCCTAGGGGAGATTGAACTGCCGGTCACAATCGGACCGAATATTTTCAACATCACATTTGAAGTGATGGATATTCTAGCAGCATTCAATCTACTCCTAGGAAGGCCATGGATACACTTGGCTAGGGCAATACCATCCACGCTCCACCAAAGGGTGAAATACATAAGAGGGCAAAGGGTGATAATAGTCTTAGCTGAGAATTTGGTGCCTCCCATTGTGTCACCTAATGTACCCTTAATAAATGTGGACTTAACTGTTGACAAGATGGCGTTTCACTCGTTTCAATTTGAAACGGTCAATTTCATACCTGGGGGGTGTGAGAAAAAAGAAAAGAAAGGGACTACTGCAGAAGAAATGGTGAAGAAAGTGATGGAAAAATACCACTTTCACCCGGAAAAAGGCCTGGGAATAAATTTACAAGGAATGGTGGAGCCCATCAGGGCCAAAAAGCTGATCCCCAAAGTAGGGTTGGGATTTAAACCCAGAGGTTGGAGGAGGATGAAGTACGAAGAAGGAGAGAAAAGAAGCAAAGGAAAACTCCCTCATCTAAGAGAGAATTTTCCAAGACCCTCTTGCATAATCCAACTATCTCCTCCCATGGACCAATCCAAGCCTCCTTACCGAAACATCAACCCATTTCAAAAGCCTTCTGTTTCGGCCTTGCAACCATACAACCCATCTCCTATACTGGGAGCAGCAGACGGGCCTGGGCCACAACTAGAGCAGCGGACAGACTTCTCTGAAGATGTTGGGACTTTCTTTGCCATGACTGAGGGTGATAAGACAGGAACAGACATGGACCTGCCATTCATTGACTGGACAGCAGTGAAGATTCCGGATGAGGTTATATCTGGACTGGGCCCCGTAGCAGAAAAGGGCAGTACCCACCCGGTGATGATGGCATCGGATTCTGGGTTTGAGGAGCAGGCTTGCACTATTTCCCCTGCTCCCAAAAATTTTATATTGAACAATTGGGAGGAAACTCCCCTTACCTTTGAAGCAGCATTTGTTTGGCAAACTGACGCGGCTTCCAAAAAAAAAACTCCAATAGTGTAATGCCATTTCCCTGAAGGTCCTAATAAGCCTTCATCTTCAAGGGAATTATGTTTAGAAGGCTCACAAAAAACCCAAAATTTTTTCAAAAAGGTCCAAACCACTTATGAACCATATAATCAAACCGAATTGGACCAGGTTGAATATGACTTTGACCTTGAGCTCGACTTTGATCTCATGGGAATCGAAGAAGAGACCGAGGTCAAAGAAGAAGACGTTCCAAAAGAAAATGAATATCAATTGGAATGTCATGAAAAGGGGGTCCAACCTAATATTGAGGAGACCATTTCAATAAATCTTGGGACCGAAGATGACCCAAAAATAGTGAAAATCAGGGCATGTCTGTCTAATGTGCAGCATGTTGAAATGACACAGTTCTTGGCAGACTATAAGGATGTATTTGCTTGGTCATATTGGGACATGTCGGGGTTGGACACTGACATGGTGGTGCACAAGTTGCCAATTTTACCAGGGGTTAAGCCAATTAAGCAGAAGCTAAGAAGATTGAAACCTGAATGGACTCTGAAGGTCAAGGACGAAGTGGTAAAGCAATTCCAAGCAGCATTTCTGGCAGTCTCTACGTATCCCGAGTGGCTCGCAAACATAGTGCCAGTACCAAAGAAGGACGGGAAAGTCAGAATGTGCGTGGACTACAGAGATTTGAATAAGGCAAGCCCAAAGGATGATTTTCCACTTCCACACATCGACTTTATGGTCGATAATACTGCGGTACATTGCCTATTTTCATTCATGGATGGTTTCTCAGGATACAATCAGATCAAAATGACTAAGGAAGATCAAGAGAAAACAGCGTTCATCACACCTTGGGGCAGATTCCACTACACAGTCATGCCATTTGGGCTTAAGAACGCTGGGGCAACATACCAGCGGGCCATAACAGCACTATTCCATGACATGATCCATAAGGAGATGGAAGTCTACGTGGATGATATGATTGCCAAATCGTGCAAAGAGGAGGACCACTTGATCAATCTAAAGAAAGTTTTTGATCGACTCAGGAAGTACAGTCTACGGCTTAACCCGGCAAAATGCGTCTTTGGGGCTACATCAGGGAAGTTGCTGGGATTTATAGTAAGCAGAAGAGGAATTGAAATTGACCCGGCTAAAGCCAAAGCCATAATTGAGATGCCAGCACCCAAAACAGAGAAGGAGGTTAGGGGCTTTCTTGGAAGAATTCAATATATAAGCCGGTTCATAGCACAACTTACTGCTATCTGTGAACCAATTTTCAAACTTTTGAGGAAGAATAACCCGACGGTCTAGAATGAGGATTGCCAAAAGCCTTTGACACAATCAAGGAGTATTTACTGAACCCACCTATGCTAGTGCCACCAACTCCAGGAAGACTACTGATCCTGTACTTGTCGGTGTTGGAAACGTCGATGGGATGTGTCTTGGGGCAGCATGATGAGACGGGTAGAAAGGAAAGGGCAATTTACTATTTGAGTAAAAAATTCACAGAATATGAAGCCAAGTACTCACCATTGGAAAAGACTTGTTGTGCTCTAGTGTAGGCAACTCAGAGGCTAAGGCATTACTTCTTTAGTCACTCCACACTATTGATATCCCGGATGGACCCTCTGAAGTATTTATTTGAGAAACCGGCATTAACTAGCAGAACGGCAAAGTGGCTGTAGACACCTGATTTTTGCACCCCCAAAATAAAGAAAAATGAAAAATCAAATTAAAATTCAAACCCTGAGGGGGTCAAAAATTGACTTTTTGATTCAAGTAAATTTGGCCATCAAACTTCATCTCATTGAAAAGAGCATGTCAACACGGTTCCAACGCAACTGAATTTGCTGGAATCAGAGTCCAGATGAGAAAGATATGAGTTGGTCAAACTTTTGGGGAGCGAAAAGTTGACTTTTTGCTCGACCCCAATTCAACTACCAAACTTGATTCCAATGGATAGGTGGTTCCGAGCCGGTTCCAACGACACTAAGTTTGATAAAATCGGACACCGGACGAAGAAGTTATGAGCAGTTGAAGTTTCAGAAAAACTGCCCGTTTGGCAGAATAGCAGCAAAAAAGCAAAATGAATTAACAAAATCAATAAAAAACATTTAATAAAACATATCTTAATATTTGAACATTTAAATAAAAAGTATCTTAATATTTTAATAATATAATCTTAGATTTTTTAATAAAATATTAAGAAAATCGGATAAAATCTTTAATTAAATCAAATTGAATAAAATATTTCAGATCCGGCATTTAAAAAACGTGCTCAACCGCACTTGAAGTACGGTTTAGTTTGAACCGTGCTTCAAATACGGTTTTGATCTTCTAGAAGGTGGACGCGTGTCCTGTACGGCGACAGCTGGCAGATTCGCGCAGATTTGCACGTGTTGAATTCCAACCGCACTTAAAGTGCGGTTGTGACCGAACCGCACTTAAAGTGCGGTTGTGACCGAACCGCACTTCAAATGCGGTTCCGGCACTTTTTTGCCTATAAATAGAGGGCCACCCCCCATTTGAAACAAGCTGGTCCCTCAGTCCCCACACCCTCTCCCTCTGTCTTCTTCTTGTCCGAAAATGCAGCCAAGCTCTGTCCCTCTCATTACCCAATACCCAAATACCCAAAATACCCCTTATTAGTCTAAACTCTGCTTAAACCTTCTTCTTTCACCCATTTGACAAAAAACCCAGCCAAATCCTGTTCAAGTCATCTTGAGAAATCTATAAAGACGCGGAAGCGCTGCCAAATTGCTTGGAAGAACCCCAACCTATCAAGACTAACAAGCATTCTTACTGTAAGTATTTTTTAATACAATGAGATTATCTTCCCTTCTCTTTAAGTTTTTATGCATTTTGTTCTAACCCTCTTATTAGTTGTTTAAAGCCACAATGATCTCAAGTCAGGTTGATGATTCCATGAAAAGAAGAGAAGAATGTGTCTTAAAGAAAAAAGACACCTTTTACCAAAATATAAGTTTATTTGACTAACCAGTCTTAATGAACATATTTTACCCCTGTAAATTCCCTTCATTCCCTTCTTGGAAGTTGACTGTGGGTGACTAAGAGACAATCTCACCTCTCTAAAGTGCAAAAGAGAAGAAGAAGATGGTTTTACAAGCCAAATAAAGAAAACGGAAAATCCTGGAGATGATGGAACTACGACTGGAGTCACCGGAGACCCCCGGAAGCTTGCCAGAATGATCACAATTGAAATCGGTGCAAACAAGTGAAACTGAGCAGCAACCGCACACACAGAACGGTTCTGACCAAACCGCACTAAGAGTACGGTCAGGTTAGAAAAATAACTTAAAAATTAATTCATTTGGATCGGTTGAACCTGATTCAACCCAAACCGGCTTGAACCGGCCTTTTAGACAACTTGGGCTATTTTGAGCCCAATAAAAGACTGTGGGCCTAGATGGGCCCACCAAGATTCCCCAGGGCCCATTTGTAGGGCCCACCTTAGACTGGCCTATACCAGGCCTGTTTCCAATAAACAGGCCCAGGCCACTGGACTTTGGCTAATGGGCCCATTCCAAGCCCAAACAAAAATTGTAAATAAATAAAACTTAATAAAATAACCAAATGGGTTACTCAATAACCCAACTGGGCCCCAAGCCCAACCTTGGCAACCCATGGGTCTTCCAACGGGACCCGTACCCGACCCAGTTCATCTGATAAAAAGATAAAATAAAATAAAAAGGGGCCCAAACCATCAAAGGGTCCCACCAGACCAAACAAGGTGGCATGCTGGTCTAGGAAGGGTGAAATTGACTCAAAAAACCAGGGAGACCCGAGGGACCCGTCAGACCGACGGGGCGGACCGGGGTGTGTTTAGGACTTCCCCGGACGTAACCGAGGACTTAGCTAGAACTCTGAAAAAGCCGCAGACCAGACTTAGACCCGATTAGGGCAAAACCGTGTCTGCCTGCACCTCTCAGGCAGTGGCGACTCCGAAAAGTCCCGAGGCACACACCGAACGTGCGCCCAGTGTGAGATCTAGGATCCAGGTTTTAGGTGCGCACAGCTTGGCGACTCCACTGGGGACCCCTCAACCCAGCTGGACCCTGGTTATCAAATGAGTCAACTTAGGTGGATATAAGCAGATTTAGGAAGTACTTCTTGTCCAACTTTAGTGGTTTATGGAACTTATGTAATTACATGATATTGGGGGATCCTGTCACAAGGACGAGATAATTGCCTAAGGAAATTGGAATTTAAGCGGTTCCATGTGACCCTCCACTTACCTGGGGATCCACCCAAACATTGTATTGCATACTGTTCTATATTCTCACTATAAAAGTGACATTAAGGAACCCTTAATCAGCCCATTATCCGAGAATCACCCGAGCAGACACAGCACTTGGCTCCACTGCACATACAAGCACCTCACTACACCGTGAATGACTTTTATTTTTAACTACATGGGGTGACATGCACGAGGGAGTCTACATGAATGATCCGAAATGAATGTCTGCACCATGGAAATGTTCTTAACCAAAACCTAGATCTCTCTAGCAGCCACCCTTCTTCAATCGAGAAACTTACTTTTGGGATGGTATTAGCCCTACGCTCCCGTGGCTTGCCAGGGAAAGCAGGGTAAACCCATCTCCCCAGGTTTCTAGATTCTTCAAGCGCCATTGGTTTCTTGCCATGGTACGCGAAGGGTCTAGTACTTGGCTCAGACCCTTGAAGGCAGGTGCCTTGGGCTGGGTATCCTTCCCCACCTATTACTTCTGATAAACCCTGATGTGAGCATGAACATGAATGAACAAATAGGGGTAAAATCAATCTGGGGCATTAACCCCCGCTTTTGTTGATCTTAGCCCTAATTTAAGGAAATTAACTCGATTTAATCCATGCATCCAAGTCGGTCTCGGTTCAGTTGAAAGCCGGCCAGATCAGACAGAAATGGGTCAGAACAGAGGCAGAAAAACCCTAGAGATAGGATTTCAGCCCACCTGCCGAGTGGCAAATTTGTACCCTCCTTTTGGGTTCTCAACAACCCTAAAGGTGATTCTCTTTCCAGATTTATTTTTGTAAATTTCGCCCTCGAAGGCAAGTTGTAAATATTATTTTCAGTGTGACACTAGGGGCAAATGAAAGAGCAGATGAAAGAACAGATGAAAGAAAAGGCCGGCTAAGACCTGAATGTGTTTTCCAAACATTTAAAGGACATAACCCTTAAGACCCCATAACTTGAGTGCTTGGATTTGATTCTTGATTGCATAAACTGCTTAGGCATTGATTTAATTTTTGCATATCTTGTTGCATGCCTTCGACTAATTTAGAGTTTTTGGTGGAAAACCCTAAATTGACTTGGAATTTCAATCGGATAGTCGGCATGGCATCTTCATCCTCGACTGAGAGAGTTCGCTTCCCTAGGATAGAGAATTGTGCCTTTGATACCCCTTGGATCCGTTCTTAAACAAGGCAATTACAAGGAGATGAACAAATTAAATGGGAACAGAAATACCACATGGGACAAACTCTGTCCCTATTAAATGTGCCCATTAATTGGGACATGATTCAGGCAGCCCTGCCTTTCTGGGATCCCCAGCTTTCACTCTTTAGGTTTGGAACTAATGAGTTGACTCCCACAATTGAGGAATTTGAACTATTCCTCCGATTTCGTGACCATGGAGAACCAGCCAAGCCAAGTCTCAAAGATAGCTACAAGAATGAAGCTTGTACTTTCTTTAGCCTACCCAGAGGAGAATTTCAGACCTTAGGAGGTGACCAAGCATTCACGCGGGTCTCTAAAACCTTCCTTGCTGAAAAGATAAGGGATAAAAAGCAAGAAAGACCCCGTGTTTGGTGGGACACCTTCACCCTCGTGGTTCTGTCACAGCTCTTCTTTCCTACTGGGGAAGACACCATTAATTTGGCCCTCATGGAAATTGTAGACCAACTCCAAGTAAAATTCCGAATTGCACCACTGATCCTTGCTCAGCTATACCATGCTTTGACCATGACTTAGAACAGAACTAGGAGGTTTCAGGGATGCGCTCCTCTCCTACACATTTGGCTTCAAGATCAGCTGATGGTTGCTGAACCTATCAACCCACATTATGGGTACGTCCGTGACAATGTCACATTGATGGCCCGAAGAGAGATTAGACCAGACTTACCCTCCAGAGAGGACTGGTTTGACCACTTTCTCCAATTGAAAGGAGAAATGGATATAAGATGGGGAGGCACATTTGACCAAACATATACTCCCGTCATAACTTTCAGGAAAAGACATTGCCTAGCCTTGATAGGCTTGACCCATGCCATGCCATACTATCCGGTTCGAATTCTGAGACAGTTTGGGAAGTCTCAGGAAATACCGATCAAGGATGAGGCGGAAGGATTAACTGGCCCACTAACATGGGAATTGAAGAAAAAATTGGTGAAGAAATGGCAACACGTGCACATACTGCAAGAGGACATTTTCACTGCATCCGACGTTCGTAATTACGAACAATGGATTGCTCGAGAAACTGGCCTAGACAGCCCACCTCCTCTCCATATCGTCACCTCTGACGATATCCCAGTTCCGCCCCCTGACACATACAGGGATAGGGTGGCCGAATTGCGGGAATCTCATTCTCGAATCCACCGTGCATACGTGGATTCCGAGCGTAAAAACAAGCAGGCCAATGAGGCCCTTCAACAGCAGCTTGACACCATGCGCAGACGCGCAAAAGAGGACCGACGTCTGCAGAATAAACTTCTGCGCGCCTTGAAAAGGCGAGACGTGTCCTCTCATTATGATGATGACCAACCTAGCTAGACTCTGGGTTTGTTTGTTTTTTCATGTAATTGCTTGTGCTGAATTTTGGCATTGTACTTCCTTTTCCATGAAGTGTTTTGTGTTAGATTTAATAAAGTCAATTAAGACATCCTCAAATTCCTTTTTCAAACAATCTGGCCCCAATCCATCAACTTCAAAACTTTCAGGCAATCTGAATAAAGAACTTGCCAAAGGAATTTTTAAACCCAAGGGATTCTGAATAAAGAACACCCCATCCTTATTAACTCTCAAACTTTCAAGTTTCAAGTTTAAGTTTTAAAACCCCAGGGTTCTGAATAAAGAACACCCAATCCCTTGAGCTCAGATCACACCCGTCTAATTTAAAAGATCATACGGTCAGCCTATGGGGCACTGATGCCACTGGTGTTTAAACCAGAAAATTGGCAAAGGATCGTCCTGGCATAGCATACCCCGTTGAGAAGCGCCAAAGTCAAAGGCAAATAAGCCAACGACTAGCTAAGACACGCTCGGGTATCCCTAGCCGAACTCTTGGGGCACTAATGCCACTGGTGTTTAAACCAGAAAATTGGCAGAGGATCGTCCTGGCATAGCATACCCTATTGTGTGGCACCAAGGTCAAGCAACTAAGCTAACGACTAAGGTACGCTCGGGTATCCCTAGCCGAACTCTTAGGGCATTGAAGCCACTGGTAATTAAACCAGAAAATTGGTGGAAGATCGTCCTGGCATAGCCTTCCCCGTTGTGAGGCATCAAAGTCAATGGTGATTAAACCAACGACTAGCTAAGACACGCCCGGGAACTACTAGCCGAAGTCAGGTGCTAAAACCATCAGAGATTAAACTGAAAATTGGTTAAGGTACACCTGGGTGCTACTGTTCAGCTCACCCCCTGCGGAGACTTTACATGGTCCAACCTCGTGATACTGAGCTCAAACCAACCTTTTAAATTTGGGTTCCCTTTCCTAGCCGTTTGGCTAAAATAGACTAATCTAAACCGGGTTCTCTCTCCCAACCATTTGGTTAAAATAGATCAGTCTAGGGTTCCCTTTCCCAGCCGTTTGGCTAAAATAGACCAGTCTAAACCGGGTTCTCTCTCCCAACCATTTGGTTAAAATAGATCAGTTTAGGGTTCCCTTTCCCAGCCGATTGGCTAAAATAGACCAGTCTAAACCGGGTTCTCTCTCCCAACCATTTGGTTAAAATAGATCAGTCTAGGGTTCCCTTTCCCAGCCGTTTGGCTAAAATAGACCAGTCTAAACCGGGTTCCCTTTCCCAGCCGTTTGGCTAAAATAGACCAATCTAAACCGGGTTCTCTCTCCCAACCATTTGGTTAAAATAGATCAGTCTAGGGTTCCCTTTCCCAGCCGTTTGGCTAAAATAGACCAATCTAAACAGTCTAGGGTTCCCTTTCCCAGCCGTTTGGCTAAAATAGACCAATCTAAACCGGGTTCTCTCTCCCAACCATTTGGTTAAAATAGATCAGTTTAAGGTTCCCTTTCCCAGCCGATTGGCTAAAATAGACCAGTCTAAACCGGGTTCTCTCTCCCAACCATTTGGTTAAAATAGATCAGTCTAGGGTTCCCTTTCCCAGCCGTTTGGCTAAAATAGACCAGTCTAAACCGGGTTCCCTTTCCCAGCCGTTTGGCTAAAATAGACCAGTTTAAACCGGGTTCTCTCTCCCAGCCATTTGGTTAAAACAGATCAGTTTAGGGTTCCCTTTCCCAGCCGTCTGGCTAAAATAGACCAGGTTCAGAAGTACCTATCATTTTCAAAATAATTCAAATAAATTAATTCTTTTAGACAGTTAAAATATATCAATAATCATGCTTTATGCCTTTAATATAAGTTGCACTAATATCCGCTGGTTGCCCTTCCCAGGTACCAAAATTGCTTCTCGAAGCCCTTACCTGTTAAGATCCAGAAGAAGACTTGAGATGGAGCAGCCAGGGGAACAGACCTCGTCAGGACAGGACCAGGCAGAGTCCAGCCAGACACAGACAGTGGCTGATTTACAACAGAGGATTGATAGCATGGGTACCATCATTCAGGAATTAATGGCAGAATTAAGAGAACTAAGAATGGCTCCCTCTGCTGCACCAGTAGCACTGCAGCAACCAATTGCTCCACCACAGGCAGAAGCTCCACCACCATACCCGGTATATCCAACTCCATTAGTGCCACCACCGCCTCCACAGGCAGTACCACTCCCTCAGACCATTGCACCTGTCCAGCTGGGGCAAGAGGAGGAAGACTGGTACAGGACTCAGCAGGTCCAGTTTGAGGAAAAGATGGCGGCAAACAAGGCAGAAGTAGATGCCCTACGAGAAGAACTGAAGCAGTTACGCCCTAGCACGGTTCCTACAGAGGCTACTTTGGACAGCCTCTGCTTCTTCTCTGATGTTCAACTTCCTCCCAAGTTCAAATGCCCAGATCTGCATCAATTTGATGGTACTGGATGCCCGTTAAACCATTTGAGATCTTACTCAGGAGATATGTGCCAATATGCCAAAGATGAGAAGATAATGGTACAATTTTTCCAGAGGTCACTGACTGGGGCAGCATACACTTGGTTTTTGAGTCTGGACAAAACCAAGATCAAGACTTGGAATGATTTGGCCGCAGCATTCATTCAGCAGTACCGTTTGAACAGTCAGATTATGCAAACTAGGGCTGAACTGCAAAGGTTGACAAAGAAGAATCAGGAATCTGTACGGGAGTATGCCAAACGTTGGAAAGAATTGGCCACACTGGTTCAACCGCCACTACTTGAACAGGAGATGACCTCTTTGTTCATAGAATCATTGGGACAGCCGTTTTTCTCCTTGCTATTGGGATAGAGTACTTCCAACTTCAATGATCTGATTCTGACGGCCGACAGAATTGAAGACGCTGTAAGAGCTGATAAGATAGATGGCAGTGGCCAGGGCCCTACACAGAGAAGGGCAGCAGTAGGACAAAGTGGTAGAAACCCAGGGCAAGAGCCCAGAAGGCAGGAGACCCATGCTGTTAATTATGTACAGCCAACACAGCCTTACCATATCTCTCAAAGGCCTGAAGGCCAGGGGCAACCCATGAGAAGAACCAGAGAAGAGGCGGAGGCAAGGATGAAGAGGGTGTTTACCCCATTACCTTATGCACCGGCCGAGTTGTTGGCCACCCTGCTGAAGAAGGGGTACTTACAGATCAAGCCACCAAATCCTCGAATGGTAAATCCACGAAACTATAATGCGGCAGAGAGGTGTGAGTACCATTCTGGAGCTCCCGGGCATTCCACTAATCGATGCTGGGACTTGAGGCATGATATACAGGATCTGATAGATAGCAAGAAGATCTCTGTAGATCCCCCAGCACCAGCAGCATCGACTCCACCTACTGGCACAGCTACCAATCCTCTCCCAGATCACTCTAAGGCTTCTGCTAGTGGATCTGTGAATCAGGTCATCAGTGACCAGGGTAAGGAAATACAATTTGACCCCTCTTTGTTGATTGGGCGACCGGGGCAAATTTTCAGGATTTACCTTCAAGAAGGGGCAATTCATCAGCAAGTATGCGTCATCAACGGAGATGATGACGAAGAAACCTTCTTGGGATTCCCTCTGGTGCACTTCCACCTTCTAGAACCAGAACCTTTCTATCCTCCACCTATCCCTGATTCACCTTCCTTAAACATCTTTGACATGATGAACAACCCCTTCAATGACCCAATGGACCTCTCACTTGAGCCACCTACCTTTAACCTATCCCAACTCCATCTTCAACCATCTTATTGTGCGGTACCTCCGCCCTACCAGTTCCTGCCTATGTACCATGAATCCACCATCACTTCTACTGAAAGAGAAGTTGATCGGATCACCCGATCTAGTCGATACGTAAACCCCGACCCTCCACCTGCACCAGAGGAAGAGACTAGTGAAGAAAGAACAAGGAAAGAAAAAGGGAAGGATGTGGCCACTGAATTGCCACAGACCCATAAGAAGAAGGGGAAGGCCCCAGAAGAGGAGATTGAAAAACTCCACTATAGTGCCTTCACTCCGGAGTATGATCTAGTGCAGCAGTTGAATAAGACACCAGCCCAGATATCCATTATGCGTCTCTTATTGGACTCAGACAAACATAAAGACGTACTCATGTGCCTGATGACATCAGCCCTGAGCAGCTAGAGACAATAATGTCTATAATTGCTACGCCAGAAGCAATCTCCTTTTCCTCAGCAGACTTGCCCCCTGAAGGTCATAATCACACAGAGCCTCTGTTTATCACTGTAAGATGTTCCGACCTAATAGTGAGACGGGTCATGATCAATAACGGGTCAGCTCTGAATATCTGCCCAGTCAGGACCTTCCATAGTCTGCAACTAAACGCTGATTTGATCAAGCCTAGCTCCAATAATGTCCGCGGGTTTGACAATGCTAAGAAGGATTCCCTTGGGGAAGTTACTTTGGAAGTTACAATTGCTGAAAGGGCCTTCTTCATCACCTTTGAGTTGATGGACATTAATGCCTCCTTTAATTTGCTAATTGGAAGACCTTGGCTACATCAAGCAGGGGCAGTCCCGTCCACCTTACATCGAATGATCCGATTCATCTCGGGAAATCAAAATATCACGGTACATGCAGAAAATCACAGAGAATTTGAACAAGGAGGAGTACCTGTGGTTGATTATGAGCTGCCTACCTCCTTAAACTTTCAAGCCATTGAAATGGTGCAAGTAAACAGCATTCCTACTCCTCTACAATCAGACTTGTCCCGCAGAAGGAAAAGGAAAAGCATGTTCGGTGCTGCTGAATGCGCCGACTGGGGCCTCCGAGTAGGAGAGGGATTGGGCAAGTATAAATAAGGCATCAAGTCTGCAATCCAGCCATGTGACAAATCTGTGGGCTTTGGACTAGGGTTTGTTCCTGAACCTGAAGACTATGCCAGGTTATTTGGCAGGAAAGCTAAACGGAAGAGGGCATGAGCAGAAGGAAGGGACCCACATTGGCCCATTTGTGTACATGGCCAATTATACCATCACTTTACCAATATGGAGAGGGAAGCCGCACAGGCCATTCAGAACATAGTCCCCCAGGGATGGGGCGATGAATTCAATGATTCAGCCGAGCAAGCGGAAGCTAATTATCTACAAAGGTTATGGGATGAACCTCCCTTGCCCCAAGAGACAGTTACAGAAGAGAACTCAGAGCTCTCAGTGGATTGATGGAAGAACTGTCTACTCTATTCTCTTGGCAGTCAGTTGACACTGAAAAACCAGTCATCCCAGAAGAAGCATTTACCTACCCATCAGATAATGTCGAGGCACCGCCAACTGAGGCTGAAGAAGAAGAACCGGCTCAGTACATCTACATGATGGAAAGCCAAGACAGTTCAGGAGAACCCACTCCAAGGCAAAGGTCTCCCCCACCTCCCATCTGCATTATACACCCAAATACCAAGGATGGTCTGGGTCAGATGTTCCAGAATATGCCCCAAGTACTGGGACTGCCCACTGAGCTGGCTTATCATGAAACTTATGGCAATTGGGCTCCTGATGAACATTCTTCCAGCATAAGGGATGAATCCTTAGGAAAATCTGTAACCAAGGCATTGCCTAAGGTGAAACCACCCAACGAAGTCACTGTTCGGGTACCAGGGACTGTCATCCGCCGTGGGGTATGGATCAGTGTATCATCAGAAGATTCAAGTCAGAATCAACCAAAGAAGGGCACAGCTGATGACCCCATCTGCATCTCCTCCGACAGCAGCATCAGCATGATACAAACCGAGAAGGTGAATGCGATGACTGCTGTAACCAAGGACAAGCACGCATTGCAGAACTGGAGTTCGACGCCACTTGCCACTCGCAAAACCGAACTGCCACAGGGAGTTTCTTCCACTTCTGAAATTCCCCCTGTAGATATTGCTGCACTTTTTAATAAATGCGTGAAGTCTTTTGATTATTTTTCTGCTTCTGTGAATAATTCTGCGAGTAAGCAAACTCAAAATCGCAACCTTAATATCAATCTCGACGCACACCCGAAAAATTTGGAGCACGAGATAGATAATTAGGCTACCAAGATCAAACAAAAACAAAAAGAACAAAAAGAAATCCAAAGTGTCGAGCAGGAATTAGGTAACGACACTTGCTCATCACAACCCAATGATTCAGAAATTATCCCCAGTGATTCTTTTGAACTTGAGGATAATGATGAACCATGGGAGACCCCACCTGAAATCCAATTTGCCTTGGACAGGCATGAAAAGGGTCTCCAGGCTAACATTGAGGAAACTGAACCTATCAACATAGGTGACGCAGCACATCCAAGGATTCTTCAAGTTGGTAAAAAGCTGACATTATTACAGAAAACACAGATAACTGATTTTTTGAAAACCTACAATGATGTGTTTGCATGGTCATATGAGGATATGCCTGGGTTAGACACGGATTTAGTTGTGCACCGGTTACCTATAAAGTCTGAGGCCACACCAGTGAAGCAAAAACTCAGACGCATGAAACCAGAATGGGCCCTAAAGATCGAGGAAGAAGTTGCCAAGCAGTTAAAAGCTGGGTTCTTGAAAGTTACAGATTACCCAGAGTGGTTAGCAAACATTGTGCCAGTCCCCAAGAAAGATGGAAGGGTCAGGATGTGTGTTGATTACAGGGACCTGAACAAGGCAAGCCCAAAGGATGACTTCCCATTGCCACACATTGATATACTGGTTGACAATACTGCAACTCATTCCATGTTCTCCTTTATGGATGGATTCTCCGGGTACAATCAGATAAGGATGGCACCTGAAGACATGGAAAAGACATCCTTTATCACACATTGGGGCACGTACTGCTACAAAGTGATGCCATTCGGATTAAAGAATGCAGGCTCCACATACCAGCGAGCAATGACTTTGCTATTCCACGATCTGATGCACAAAGAAATGGAAGTATACGTGGATGATATGATTGCAAATTCAAAAGAAGAGGAAAGTCATTTGGTGAACCTTGGAAATGTGTTTGACAGGCTCAGGGAATTCAAGCTCAGGCTGAACCCAAATAAGTGTGTATTCGGCGTTACCTCAGGGAAGCTGCTTGGATTCATCGTTGGAAAACGAGGAATTGAGGTTGATCCTGTCAAAGTAAAGGCAATTCTGGAGATGCCTCCCCCATCCACAGAGAAAGAAGTGAGAGGTTTCCTTTGCAGATTACAGTACATCAGTCGGTTCATAGCACAGATGACTCCCGTGTGCAAACCAATATTCAAATTGCTAAAGAAGGATAACCCCGTGATCTGGAATGAAGATTGCCAAGAAGCGTTTGACAAAATCAAGGCCTATCTGATGAGTCCGCCAACTTTGGTTCCCCTGTACCCGGACGACCTCTGATCATGCACTTATCAGTTATAGAAACGGCGATTGGATGTGTCCTAGGACAGCATGATGATACAGGAAGGAAGGAGCAAGCAATTTATTATCTGAGCAAGAAATTTACCAATTATGAAGTAAGATATACATTGCTTGAGAAGACCTGTGGCGCATTGGTATGGGTAGCTCAGAAGCTCCGGCATTATCTGCTCAGTCACACTGTCTTTTTGATTTCAAATATAGATCCCTTAAAGTATATTTTTGAGAAACCAATCTCCACTGGAAGGGTAGCCAAGTGGCAAGTCATTTTGTCTCAGTACGATATTGTCTACACCACGAGGAAGGCAATAAAGGGACAGGCAGTAGCAGATCACCTGGCAGAACACCCTGTGCTCGACTATCAGCCTCTTATCACCGGATTGCCGGATGTTGAAATAATGTGTGCCGAGTCAGCAGAAGAGGAAACCGAATGGCAGATGTTCTTTGATGGAGCCGTTAACATTAATGGGAATGGAATTGGAGCTGTGATCATTTCCCCTGACAGAGTCCATCATCCGATAGCAGCAAAACTCTTGTTCGATTGCACTAACAACATGACAGAATATGAAGCGTGTGTGTTAGGCTTGCGAGCCGCAATCGAAATGAATGTACAAGAATTAAAGGTGTATGGTGATTCTAGTCTAATCATTTACCAAGTAATGGAGGACTGGAGGACTAAAGATATAAAGTTGGTGCCATACCAAGAACTGATTAAGGAGTTAGAAGGACAATTCAAAAGCGTGACATTTGATTATATGCCACGAGATAGGAATCAGTTTGCAGATGCTCTGGCAACACTGGCATCTATGGCAACTATCACTGGTGATACTTGGGTACAACCGTTGGAGATAGAAGTGCGGCGTTCTCCTGTTTACTGCTTTCGTGTCGAGAAGAGCACACCAAAAGAGGAACCCTGGTATGCAGACATAATGAGGTACCTGAGAGACAGGATTTTGCCAGAGAATGCCACAGCATCTGAAAGGCGCACGATTCAGAAACTGGCAAGACAATTCTTCCTCAGTGGAGACAAGCTATACAAGAAGTCCTACAATGATTCATTGTTGCTATGTGTAACAGAGGAAGAGGCACAACAACTAGTTGATGAAGTCCATGGGGGACAATGCGACGCACATATGAGCGGGCACATGCTAGCCAGAAAAATCTTGAGAATGGGCTATTACTGGTTAACTATGGAACATGATTGCCATATCCACGTAAGGAAGTGCCGGTTATGCCAAGTTTATGCTGATAACATTCATGCACCGCCCAACACTTTGTACTCAATGACTTCTCCTTGGCCCTTCGCCATCTGGGGAATTGATATGATTGGAGAGATCCATCCAAAGGCATCAAATGGGCACCGATTCATCTTGGTTGCAATAGACTATTTTACCAAATGGGTAGAGGCCATGTCCTTTGCAGATGTCAAGGGGTCTCATGTGCTGAAATTCATCAGAAGCAACATTGTCTGTCGCTACGGTGTGCCTGAAGCACTTATTACAGACAATGCCAAGAATCTGAATAACAAGGACATGGACAAGATGTGTGAAGATTTGAAGATCAGGCATTTAAATTCCACAGCATACAGACCCAAGATGAATGGAGCAGTAGAAGCTGCCAACAAAAATCTGAAGAAGATATTGGAAAAGATGGTAGTCACCTATAGAGACTGGCATGAGAAGCTGCCATATGCTTTGCATGCATACCGAACCTCAATCAGGGTCTCAACCGGAGCAACTCCTTTCTCTCTTGTATATGGAATGGAGGCAGTCCTTCCCGTGGAAGTGCAGATCCCTTCACTCAGAATCCTGAAGGAAGCCGAGGTTGATGATGTTGAATGGGAAGAATCAAGATTTGACCAGTTGCAGTTGCTTGATGAAAAAAGAATCAAAGCTTCGTGCCATGGACAGCTCTATCAGCAAAGAATAGCACGAGCTTACAGCAAGAAAATGATACCACGACACTTCAAGGTGGGAAACATTGTTATGAAAAAGATATTCCCCCACCAAGAAAATAATAGAGGGAAATTCAAGCCAAACTATGAAGGACCATTCATAGTACACAAAGTTCTGTCCAGAGGAACACTAATCCTACAAGAGATGGACGGAACTATTTTTCCTGAGCCAATAAATGCAGATGCAGTCAAACTGTATTACCCTTGAGATCATTCCAATTGGGAAATGAAGAGAGGCCATCCTTCACTCTCCCCCAAGCCTGTAAATCTTCGCAAATACCCAAAAAGGTTTCCCCTAGTTAGACACTTTTGGGCCTAACAATTTCTTTTCTAACCTAGTACAAATGTTCCTCCACACCAAAACGGGCATTCCTGGCCCTAACCCAAAAAAAAAAAAAGAGCAATTGCAAAGAAAATCAAGAAAAAGAAGAAAAGAAAAGAGTTGTGAAAAACAAGTACAAAGTAAGATGGGGAAAATAGGAACCCCACACCAAAGAAATAAGCCAGGATGTAAGCCCCAACAATAAAAGGAGCACTGTACAGACCTATAAAATCACAACCTTCTTGGGCCACTTATCTTTCTTTCAAAACCCCGGCCTAGCCTACATTTCGTCCTATCTTGTAGACCTCTCGGATCCCAAAGTGAATGATCTTGAGCAAAACAGTCAAATCTGCGTTTTCTGGTAATGACGGAATTGGATTCTCCCTGAAAGGACCAGACATGGTGAAAACCCAAAAAGGGCGCTGTGTGCAAAAAGGGTCAGTCGTGGTTCAAAAAAAAAAACTGGTCATACATGGATTAGAAAGAGAAATGCAGTAAAAATAGAAACAAGTTGGACAGTGCACTGAGTGGGGACAGCCAAGTAACCTGAAAGGCCCAAATTGGCAGACTGTGTTTGGGTCAAAGCTTCATAATGGCCTATGATGACAGGGCTAAAGATACCAAGCACTCTAATCTGTGTCTAACTTAAGGATTGACTTTTGTGATAATTGCAGGCATAAACACACACTACCACATCTGTGCTTTTCCGTAATTATTCTGCTTAACTATTCTTGGAATTTCCCCAGCTGTGCTGCTAACCCTTGAAGAAGGATTCATAGCCTTAATCAATAGCCATTTTTGATTGTGATGAATAAAAGGCTTAGAATAAACCAACCCTGCATATCCCCAATGGAGCAAACACTGACATTTTGCTCTTTGTATAGGTTCAAAGAAGGAAGGAATAAGATGCAAGATGAACATGAGAAGGATACTTTGATCCTTCATTCCCCAGCAGAGGCTTCTTCCCTTTCATTCCCAGCGGAGCTCGGAAGAAAGAAGATCGTCGAAATCCTCAGACCCTCCAACAAAACTTCAAGAGCAAAAAGAGACATCACAATAATCCCTAGAGAGTCATCTAGACAGATCATACTCCCACCAGATCCCCAGTGGATACTCATGAGGGGGGATTTAATGTCTCGACAAGAGAAAGAACCTGGCAAGGAGAAGCAACAAGGAAGAGCAATAATGGGCCAATTCGCCCCTTCTTGTAAATTTTGATTCTCACTTTTGTAAATAGTATAGGCTAGAGTAGATGTGCGGTCTCCGAGATGATGGACAGCAGCGTAAAAGCTTCCTCCCGTCCTCCCACCTGCACTCCCAAACCCATACCTTGGCCTACTTTAAAAAAAAAAAAAAAAAAAAAAACTGAAATCACTAAAAGCTTTAATGGAACAAAAAGAAAAGAACATTGTTAACTGCCTTGCATCAACGCCGAAACAGGCTGATGAGCTCAAATCTAATCTTATCTTTCTTTTCAAAAAACAAAGAATTAAGGAACAGCCCTATTCAAACCCGAGAGAGGGTATAGGGATTCCAAAGTCAGGAAATGATACCAGACATCTGACACTTCCCTTTCATTAAAAACAATTCAGTGATTGAGCTCGTCGACCATGTCGACAGAAATGCAAGGTACAAAAATAAGGTTCTTTTTCTTCTTTGCTGTTCATCCCCTAAGGTGACTCTAGCAAAGAGGGGCAGCTGTAGACACCTGATTTTTGCACACCCAAAATAAAGAAAAATGAAAAGTCAAACCCTGAGGGGGTCAAAAATTGACTTTTTGATTCAAGTAAATTTGGCCATCAAACTTCATCTCATTGAAAAGAGTATTTCAACGCAGTTCCAACGCAACTGAATTTGCTGGAATCAGAATCCAGATGAGAAAGATATGAGTTGGTCAAACTTTTGGAGAGCGAAAAGTTGACTTTTTGCTTGACCCCAATTCAACTGCCAAACTTGATCCCAATGGATAGGTGGTTCCGATCCGGTTCCAACGACACTAAGTTTGATAAAATCGGACACCGGACGAAGAAGTTATGAGCAGTTGAAGTTTCAGAAAAACTGCCCGTTTGGCAGAATAGCAGCAAAAAAGCAAAATGAATTAACAAAATCAATAAAAAACATTTAATAAAACATATCTTAATATTTGAACATTTAAATAAAAAGTATCTTAATATTTTAATAATATAATCTTAGATTTTTTAATAAAATATTAAGAAAATCGGATAAAATCTTTAATTAAATCAAATTGAATAAAATATTTCAGATCCGGCATTTAAAAAACGTGCTCAACCGCACTTGAAGTACGGTTTAGTTTGAACCGTGCTTCAAATACGGTTTTGATCTTCTAGAAGGTGGACGCGTGTCCTGTACGGCGACAGCTGGCAGATTCGCGCAGATTTGCACGTGTTGAATGCCAACCGCACTTAAAGTGCGGTTGTGACCGAACCGCACTTCAAATGCGGTTCCGGCACTTTTTTGCCTATAAATAGAGGGCCACCCCCCATTTGAAACAAGCTGGTCCCTCAGTCCCCACACCCTCTCCCTCTGTCTTCATCTTGTCCGAAAATGCAGCCAAGCTCTGTCCCTCTCATTACCCAATACCCAAATACCCAAAATACCCCTTATTAGTCTAAACTCTGCTTAAACCTTCTTTCACCCATTTGACAAAAAACCCAGCCAAATCCTGTTCAAGTCATCTTGAGAAATCTATAAAGACGCGGAAGCGCTGCCAAAATTGCTTGGAAGAACCCCAACCTATCAAGACTAACAAGCATTCTTACTGTAAGTATTTTTTAATACAATGAGATTATCTTCCCTTCTCTTTAAGTTTTTATGCATTTTGTTCTAACCCTCTTATTAGTTGTTTAAAGCCACAATGATCTCAAGTCAGGTTGATGATTCCATGAAAAGAAGAGAAGAATGTGTCTTAAAGAAAAAAGACACCTTTTACCAAAATATAAGTTTATTTGACTAACCAGTCTTAATGAACATAGTTTACCCCTGTAAATTCCCTTCATTCCCTTCTTGGAAGTTGACTGTGGGTGACTAAGAGACAATCTCACCTCTCTAAAGTGCAAAAGAGAAGAAGAAGATGGTTTTACAAGCCAAATAAAGAAAACGGAAAATCCTGGAGATGATGGAACTACGACTGGAGTCACCGGAGACCCCCGGAAGCTTGCCAGAATGATCCCAATTGAAATCGGTGCAAACAAGTGAAACTGAGCAGCAACCGCACACACAGAACGGTTCTGACCAAACCGCACTAAGAGTACGGTCAGGTTAGAAAAATAACTTAAAAATTAATTCATTTGGATCGGTTGAACCTGATTCAACCCAAACCGGCTTGAACCGGCCTTTTAGACAACTTGGGCTATTTTGAGCCCAATAAAAGACTGTGGGCCTAGATGGGCCCACCAAGATTCCCCAGGGCCCATTTGTAGGGCCCACCTTAGACTAGCCTATACCAGGCTTGTTTCCAATAAACAGGCCCAGGCCACTGGACTTTGGCTAATGGGCCCATTCCAAGCCCAAACAAAAATTGTAAATAAATAAAACTTAATAAAATAACCAAATGGGTTACCCAATAACCCAACTGGGCCCCAAGCCCAACCTTGGCAACCCATGGGTCTTCCAACGGGACCCGTACCCGACCCAGTTCATCTGATAAAAAGATAAAATAAAATAAAAAGGGGCCCAAACCATCAAAGGGTCCCACCAGACCAAACAAGGTGGCATGCTGGTCTAGGAAGGGTGAATTTGACTCAAAAAACCAGGGAGACCCGAGGGACCCGTCAGACCGACGGGGCGGACCGGGGTGTCTTTAGGATTTCCCCAGACGTAACCGAGGACTTAGCTAGAACTCTGAAATAGCCGCAGACCAGACTTAGAGCCGATTAGGGCAGAACCGTGTCTGCTTGCACCTCTCAGGCAGTGGCGACTCCGAAAAGTCCCGAGGCACGCACCGAACGTGCGCCCGGTGTGAGATCTAGGATCCAGGTTTTAGGTGCGCACAGTGGCAGCTACTACTATCCGAGTTTGACCTCACATACATCACTTAGAAGGCAATCAAGGGTCAAGCCATTGCTGATCACCTGGCTGCACATCCTTTGCTAGACTATCAACCTTTGAAGACCAACTTTCCCGATGAGGCAATTCTGTTTACTGAAGAAGAGGAAAGTGAAAGTTCTTGGTAGATGTTCTTCGATGGGGCCGCCAACATGAATGGAAATGGAGTAAGGGTAGTCTTGGTCAAATCAGATGGTTCACACATCTCGATTGGAGTGAAGCTAAGATTCCAGTGCACCAATAATATTGCAGAATATGAAGCATGTATAATTGGGTTGCAAGCCGCCATAGATCATGAAGTGGAGGAACTTGACGTATACGGAGATTCGAGTCTTATCATCTTCCAAACAACTGGTGAATGGAAAACCAAGGATCACAAATTGATCCCCTATCACCAGTATTTGGAAGAAATAAGCACAAATTTTACTCGAATTTCCTTCAACTATATGCCAAGGGCCAAGAATCAGTTCGCGATTGCTCTAGCAACATTGGATTCCATGGTCAGCATGCCAGAAGGGGTAGACATCAAACCACTGGAAATTGAAGTCAGAGATGATCCTGCTTATTGTCTCGTTCTGGAGGGAGCACCAGAAGAGGAAACACCATGGTTTCAAGATATCAAAATTTCTTGAAAAATAGAAGTTTACCAGAAAATGCCGCGTCTATAGAGAAAAGGACAATACAGAGATTAGCTGGTCAGTTTCTGCTATGTGGTGGAATTTGTACAAGAGGTCACATAATGACATTTTGCTAAGATGTGTTGCTAAGGCTGAGTCGGAAAGGTTGATTGAGACCGTACATGGAGGAGTTTGCGGACCCCATATGAACAGACACATGCTAGCAAAGAAGATCCTGCAGTTGAGATACTATTGGTCGACGATAGAACATGATTATTGTATACATGTCAGGAGGTGTCATCAATGTCAAATCTATGCAAATAACAAGCATGCACCCCCAAGTGAATTGCACGACATGATATCACCATGGCCCTTTTCCATGTGGGGCATAGATGTCATTGGCATGATTTCACCTAAGGCATCGAACAGACACAGATTCATTTTGGTGGCAATTGATTATTTCACTAAGTGGGTAGAAGCAGCCTCATATGCGAATATCACAAGCAACCATGTTATTAAATTTTTGAAGCACAACATTATTTGTCGCTATGGATTGCCAAGTGCCATAGTATCAGACAACGCTTCAAATATTAAGAACAAGGACATGAAGAAGGTGTGTGAGCAATTGCAGATTACCCATCACAAGTCCGCTCCGTACAGGCCAAAGATGAATGGGCAGTGGAAGTAGCAAACAAGAACATAAAGAAAATCATTCAGAAGATGGTAGTGAGCTACAAGGATTGGCATGAAATGCTGCCACTTGCTCTACATGCCTACAGAACCTCAATCCGGACTTCGACTGGGGCAACCCCATATTCCCTAGTCTATGGAATGGAAGCAATCTTGCCAGTGGAAGTAGAAATCCCATCGCTCAGAGTGCTCATGGAGGCTGAATTGGAAGAAGCCGAATGGATACAGTCAAGAAATGATCAACTCAACCTAATAGAAGAGAAGCGTTTGAAGGTGCTTTGTCATGGCCAATTGTACCAGAGGATAATGGCCCGGGCCTACAATAAGAAAGTGAAGCCCAGAACTTTCCAGGAAGGAAACTTGGCGCTAAAGAAAATTTTACCATTTTTGGAAGATCCTCGTGGTAAGTTCAAGCCAAATTGGGAAGGGCCTTATGTTGTCAAGAAGGTCCTGTCAGGGGCAGCACTCATCTTGACAGAAATGGATGGGACAGATTTTTCTGAGCCAATTAACTCTGATACAGTAAAAAGGTATTTTCCTTGATTGAACATTACTAGGAAATGATCCGAGGGCATTTTTTTTTATTCCCTCAAATTTTAATCCCTAGTCTAGCCAAGTTGAGCCGGTTCGTTTCTTTGATAAACCTAAACCGGACTTACAGCCTTATACTGGGGCAAAACAAATTGGGGCAAGGCCAATTGGGGCAAAAATAAGAAAAAAAAAGAAAAAAGCAAAGAAAAATGGCAAATAAAAGCCAAGTGTGAAAAAAATGAAAAGAATGCAGATTGGGGAAAAAAGGGTTAAATTCATCATGACTGTAAGTCTTGTTGACCTATTTCCACATTTGAAAATTTTTGGGCCTTTAATACCTTTTCTTTCATAAACCGAGCCTAGCCTTCGTTTCGTCCTATTTTTAAGCCCTCGGTGATCTTAGTATGTTCATTCAAATTTCAGAGTGAAATTGGTGATGACGGAATGCAGAAGCCGGCCCTAGTGAAAACTGTAACTGGCGCTAAGGGCAATATTGGCAAGGAAAAAAGAATATAAAGAAAAAAATCAGTGGTTGAGTTGATCATGGAGATCCAAGCTTGAAAAGAAATCAGCACAAGTACTGAGACTAAGCAGATTGGGTAACACGGTCAATTCGGGAGGAAGAGGAATTTGGGGATGACTCTAAAGGTCCTAAGATGGACGGTTTTGATCATTTATTATTACTTGGACTACCCTCTTCATTATCTAACCTGGTTTTAATTCATTTAATTATGGGTGATGAAGTGTATGGACCAAATTTAAAAAAAAATAAAAAAATAAAAAAATAAAAAAAATAAAAAAAAATAAAAAAAATAAAAAAAATAAAAAAAATAAAAAAAATAAAAAAAATAAAAAATAAAAAAATAAAAAAAAAGAAAAACTATACTTTGGCCAGTGATGATAAATCAAATACTTTTCATAAAACCTGTGTTTTTACAAGCATCTGAGCATTCTGAGGCCAATAATATAAAAAATTTTATTTTTGAATTAAATCCTTTGTCTTTTCACTATTGGAGTTTGCTTTCGTACAAAGGTATAAAAAAAAAGAAAAAAAAATGTGTAGGAAACAAGGCTAGTCTCTGTCCCCTAGCCGCTTCTCAAGTTCCCGAATCCGAGCTGCCTGAGCTGCAATCACTCCAGAAGCCCCCTCGGCATCGGGATCACTCAAGAAAGAAATAACCTCATCTGAAAGGGTCTGACTGATCCTTATGTTCCTAAGACTGGCTAAAGCATCCTGGTGCTTCTGCCTCAGTGCTCGGACTTCAAGACAGCGAGCCTGCCTCTGCTCCTCAAGTTGCTTTTCCATAGCAAGACGGCGGGATACCTGCTCTGGAAGTTGCCTTTCCATGTCAAGGCCCCGTATCCTAAGCTCCCGGGCCTCCCGTACTCATATCTGCTAAAGTCGCTTGTGAGAAGCTCTCTCAGACTCCAGAATATTTTCATAAGTGGGAGCCAGAACTGCAGGAGGATTTTCGGGTACTGGAGACTGACTCTGTGTCTGCTCCTTGATCCAGAAGAGATAGTCCTTCACATGGGACTCTGAGAAAACGGGGCTATGCATAAAGCGAACATAGGGCCACTCCCTCATCAACCAAGCATTCAGCTTCATGGTGGCTGGTAAAAGTGGCCTAAGGTGGTCCTCATATCCACTTGGGATTATAATCCCCTGGGTTGCTCTGAACTGACGAAGAACCCGCAAAGGGAGGTAAAGCACCGCGTGTCTCAGGCCAGCCAGAACCAAAAAGTTGCGGTCTCGGAAACTGATCACAGTCTCTGCATTGGGCTGATAAGTACCAGGCCACCTTACTTGATCATCTTGGAGTGTAGCCAAGAAAGTAAACCAGCCCTGTTTACCCCCTGGAATGTCAGGACACCCCCGATTGCTCATCAAAATGGGAACATTCAAGCTTGGAAAGAAGTGCCGATTGATCTCCTCAATCTGACTCAGTGGTCAAGTAGCTAGAGCTGCAAAGAAGGAGAGATATTTCAGTGTATTGCAAAAGAAAAAAAAAGAAGAAAAAGAAAAAATAGCAAAAAAGAAAAAAATGCAAAAAAGAAAAAAAATTTTTACCTGCAGGATAGGGGCACATGATAGGAAACGCTTTGCCTTCCTGTAGTAACAGTCAGTCAAAGCCTGATACATCTCCGCCAAAATCATAGGAGCCAATCTCTCCCACTCCCTAACCTGGCATACAACTGAGATTAGGGCCAAGTCTACCTCATCGTCATCCCGAGGGAAAAGCAATTGGTTAACGACTATCAGGGTCAAGGCATTAAACCTGGCTTCCTTGTTCTCCCCCCTCAAGAGCTTCTCAGTCAGAAAAGACTTGGACAAAGTCAAAAGGGTGTCAGAATCCCCTAAATCTTTCTTCCCTATGCCCAGGAAAGTAGAAGCCTCCTTCTTGTAGCTGGGCCTAAGGGGTGGGTTCACTACCTTCTCAGCAAACCTCAAACCCAGGATAGTTTCAACCTCCTCAATGGTCGAGGTCATCTCATGGTTTCCAAAACGGAAAAGGTTGAGGTCGAGTACCCAATGGCTAATCATGGCTTCAATAATCTTCCACTTGAAAGTAATCTTTGGGATACGCAGAAGGTGGCCTAGATGGTTGGAATCCCATCTCCTCTCTTCATCAAGGGTCATAGAATTTACCCATCTAGTGAAAAAGGAGTCCACAGGATTATACCTAGTAAGGTTAGGGGGTTTTGATCTAAAAGGCTGTTTTGCAGGGGAGGCTGCGTGGACAGACAATGGCAAGGCAGAGGATGATCCAGAATCCATTGGAGATGATGGGAGTAAGCTAGAAATCAATGGGAGGAAGCAAAGAAAAAGGGGTTTTCTAAACTCAAAAACTCGGAAAAAATACGCAAATCTCGAGGCTAGTTGCATTTATAGCATCTTTTAATGTATCCGACAACTCAGATCGGATACAAAAGGTTCTATTCATATCCGATGAATTATGCCGGCTACAAAGGGGACCATGTGTATCTGGCATGTTATGCCGGATACAAAGAAAAATCAATGTATCCGTTCTGATATGCCGGATACAAAGAAAAAATGCAAAAAAAAGAGAAAAGGGAGGAAAATCCGAAATTTTTACCTTTTTCACCTGTGTACAAGTTATAATTGCATGAAATTAAAGAGAAAAGAAGGCAAAACAAGGAAGAATGAATAAAAAAAAATTTTCTTTATATAAACAATGTATTTTTGTACAATGACAAGGAAAAAAAGGAAAATCCTAATCTACTACTCCTGTGCAGGATCTCCTCGGCGTCCTCTGCCCCGTCCTCCTCTGCGACCTCTGCCTCGAGGTGATCGGCGCCTAGAGTATGCCAGAATACGCTCGGCAGCATGGCGAGGAAGCCGACCCACAACCGACTCGATCTGATACTCCAAACAATAATCCTTGAGGTCAGGAGGCGGATCAAGAGTAGAATCTGGCGAAGAAGCCTCAGGCCCAGCAGGAACTGGCTCGACTGGACCCTCCACCACAGCAGCCTCCGCTCCCGCAGATCCAGTAGGCCCAGCAGCAGCAGAAGAGGGGCCAGGAATAGAAATATCTGTGTCAATGGAATAAAGTCAGAAATGGAAGCATCAAAATAAACCAAGGAGAGAAAATTAAAGAAAACTTACCAGGAATATCTACAGCAGGAACTATGGGATCCGGCTCAACCGGATCAGCAGCAGGGATATCCTCCGACTCAAGAGCCACCACAGGGTCCGCAGGAGTAGCGGTCTGAACCAGAGAGGAATCAGGAATAGCACCTGGAGCATCCTCAGCAGCCCGAACTGGAGATGGATCAGGAATGGGGAAATCTGACCCAAAGGTAGCATCATGATCTGGAATGGGATCCTGCAAAAGTCAAACAGTCATATCAGAATAACAGAAACATAGAAATGAAAGAAATGAAATTATAAAGAAACCAGATACCTGCCGGGCCTGAAGCTCAGCAACCAGAGCCTCCAGTTCTCTGATCCAGGCATCCCTCTGGGCCACGACCGCATCATGCTCTGCGATCATATCATCCACTGCGGCCCGCTGACTCAAGAAACGATCCCGGAGAGCGTTCAACTCATGTACCTGCCAATAAGAGCCGAATCAGAGTCAGAAGTACATAATTGAAGGACATGGGATGAAAAATGAAAATCAAGAAACTCACAGTGTCATCATGAACCCGGATGTAGATCCCGCCAATCTCGGTCACGCCGGCACGAGTGGGTTGATCCATCAAGCACCCAATGGATACTTTCTGGATCCACTCGTCGTAATCCCCAGCTATTGTGAGCCCCTCTGCATCCTGAAAATGATCGAACTGATCAATATCGAAACCAGGCAGGAGCGTGTCGGGACCCACAGGAGGAGGGGGAACGGGGATACGAAGTGTATCTGTGTGCTGATAGTACAGGCGCTCTCCCAAATACATCACCCTACCAAGCCTCCAAAGGAAGCACTGGTAGGGCTGACGTCGAAGATCTCTATCAAAGGCGTCCTGTACTACCATCTCACGGCCCACTTCAACCTCCACGTCGTCAAAGCGTGCCAGGATGAGCTGCAAAGAAGAAAAATGGTCAGATACAGTCAAGGTGCAGGAAAAGAAATAAAAGGAAAAAAGGCAAAGAATTTACATCGGATTGTCGGGCATGGTCCAAGTGAACCCGAGCAGTGCAAGGCTGGCTCCTATCAGCATCTCGGACCTGGGCCAACCAGCGCAAAGCAACAGGGAACTTCGCAATGCCAGGTACAGGGGATGGGCGGAAAAAGGTCATATAGGTGTACATAAACACCTGGCAAAAGAAAAATCAGTCAGAGATAAAGAAGATAAAGCCTAAGGAAGAAGACTAGACAGATAAATTTAATACCTGCAGAATCTGCCAGAAGAACCGGCAGCTGACTCCATCACCTCTCGGGGCTGCCAGGCCCCGAACTACTCGGCACAGCCTAGCCAGGATGGTCCCATATATGAGCCGACCCCAAGCTAGCTGGCGGGTTTGATGGAAATCTCGCAGAGCATCCAAGAAAAGAGGACTGACACTGGTCATGTCCTCCTGGAAGAAGCAGCTCCCGAGTATCAGCAGAAACACGTGTCGAAAGATAGGGGCGAAAGCTGCATCCTCCACATTGACGGTCGCGTGTCTCCCCTCATAACGTCCAGCAAGGCTCTCCCGCAGCCAACTGATGGAGAGACGACCACTCCGCCCATCCCAAGTAGCAGGAGGCAGGTCTTGATATCCCAGAAGAAGGCTGATATCCTCCGCTGAAGGCCGATCCAAGACGATGGTCCGCCCCATCAAAGGAATGCCGGTAATCATCACAAAATCGAAGGGGCAGATCCCCAGCTCCACGTCCGGCAGATGGAATGACTGCATCTCCAGAAAACAGCGCTCCATCATAGCAAAAATGAGGGGACGGTCAGCTCGAAACGAAGGAATGCTGAGAAAATAGTCCAAGTGGCACCTCCCAAACTCGCGCCTAAGTGCTGGGGAAAGCGACTGTGCCAACTCACTAAAGCTCCCCCAACTGCCTCGCAGATGAGAGGGGGGATATGGAAGAGGCACATCGGCCCGGATGCACATGGAGGGGTGGCTATCCAAACCACTAAGGAGCTCTGTATCATGAACAGACGCTCTCAGCTCCATAGAAACTCCTAAGCGCAAGGCCACAGCAGCACCCTCCTGGCCCGAAGCTCCGGCCTGGCCTCGACCCCTCTCTCCAGCTCGGCCTTGGCCCCTCTCACCAACTCGACCTCCGCCTCTCTCTCGGCCTCTATCGCGGCCTCGAACAGGATCGGCAACAGGCTAAAAGAATAAATGAATAAGTGAAGGGCGGTTCCAAGAAATCAGGGAAAGAAAGAGATAAGGATTGGGAAGCGTACCTCAGCAGAGTCCTCGGCAAAACTCTCTCTAAAGTCATCTAGCGGCTCTGACAGGGTGGCGCTAGAACTCGCCTCTGTCTGAGCCCACAAAGTGGAGGGCTGATCAGCAGGGTCAGCCTCCTCTCTAACTTGAGAACGACTCCTAGCCATCTACACAGGGAAGTGTTTTATGAATTTCAGTTTAAATTTATCAGGAATTTTACCCCACTTTTGACCTAGGTTTCAGTTCACCAGGAATCTTACAGGACTTTTTCCAGTTATCCTTTTACTTCTGCTATTTTAGTTCAAAATTTTTTGGAAAGTATTTGATGTTTTTGTCTAATTAACAATTGTATTCTTATCAGAAATTTTTGTTCTATGCGTCTCTGCAAAGTTTAATATTTCCTAATTTGTTTTCAGGAGTTGCTCTGGAAAGCAGAATAAAATCGGCAGAATAAGAATCAATATGGGTAAGCATACTCCAAGGGCTACTGAGGCACCAAGTTTGGGGTGGTTATGCAAAGAAATCTACAGAACCAGGTCTGTTCAAGAATAAATCACAGGCAAGTTTGGACAGTTAAAGCCCTGCCTGGATCAAAAGCATGTGGAGATCAGATTGGGAAAAATACATCATAGCATGGTATTGGAGAGTAGGCAATTCCCCACCACCGGCAATTCAGAAACAGTGGGAAATCATGCCACTCAGTGGGAAAATGTCACCGGCAATTAGTCTCAAGGAATGGACAAATTAAAAGCAAATCACAGCATGGGTATACTCATAGCAAGAGCAAAGTGTGAAATTGCATGCAAATCAAGTATAGAAATGAATGAATATACATCAGAAGGCAAGCTCGCTTTGGCATATCATCAAAATACAGCAATAAAAGAGAAGACTGGGAATTTTCTGAAAACATGACAAATGCTGTATCCATGGCACCTAAAGCATCATATAGGCTTGTAATCATGCAAGTTAAAGACATACCAGCAATTGCAAACAAGAAAAAAAAAAAGAAAAAAAATCCAAGCACATAACCAGCAATTGAATACCCACCAGCAGTCAAAGTTCTTGGGTACGGATATCCCCGAAGAAGCAAGCTAATGTTCTCAGGGATTATAGACCAAGAATTGACAAGTCCAAGCAAATAGCAGGAAGGAAAAACAGCATGTGATCAATTGGAAATGCAAAATTAGAAAATCATGTTATGAGCAATTCGTCCAATATGGTCAGTATGCAGGGATTCAATGGCAAATACAAAATCTGATCCTGTTCGCTTGTGGAGAACAGTGGGGAAATGGGCGATCAAGTACAAATATCAAATCCAATCCATGGGGAGCAAGTAGGGTAGCCTAGGTTAATAGGAAATCAGAGGAACTAACCGGCGTATGAAGGACAGCGTCGAGTTGTGAAGAACTGAAGAAAAAAACCAAGCTAGGGCTCGGCCAATGCAGGAAGTGAACGAAAACCAGAGAATTCAATCATCGCCGGCGTTGATGGAAGTCGCTGGAGTTGGTGGAAGTCGTCAGAGATGAAGCAAGTCACCGGAGAAGAAGAATGTCAATAGTCGAAGGAGAAGGAAGAAGAGTGTGCCTGGTCTAATTAATCGGAGAAGGAAGAAAAGAATGGGGAAAGTCGCGGTCGCGCGCAACTTAATAAAACAGGTGTATCTGACAAAGCATGTCGGATACGAGAGAGCCCTCTCTTATCCGACATACTGTGTCGGATACAAAAGAAAAAACAAGAAAAAAAGAGAAAAAAGAGAAAAAGAAAAGAAAAAAAGAGAAAAAGAAAAGAAAAAAAGAGAAAAAGAGAAAAAGAAAAGAGAAAAGGAAAAAAGAAAAAAGCAAAAAATGTGCTAAAAAGTTCGCTATTTTCACACAAAAAATCCCTATTTTGCCCTAAAATCCACTTCACAGCCACGAGAGCTTGGTGGAATTTGAGACAACTTTGGGAAATGTGTTGGTAAAAAAGGAAGATATCCACTCAATTTTTTTAACTTGGTTTGATAAAAAAATCAGTTTTCAAAAAATCATATTTTTGTGCTTAAAATCCACTTCATAGCCATGAGAGCTCAGTGGAATTTAAGACCTCTTGGAGAAATTCCCCCCTTAAAGTTAGGGCTTTTTGGCAAATCTTCACCCAAAAATTAGTTTTATGTAAATTGAATTGAACCAAGCAAATCATGGTCAAGGGAGAGCAATTTGGGCTTGTCTAATCTTTGCAGCTCATTGCTTCGCAACTCTCACAAAGAGGGGCAGTTGTATACACCCCAAATTGCACGGTAAAAATGATCAATAATCAGTAAAAATCACTATCTCCTTGGAGACCAGCACAAAATTTGAGAAAATGAGTTTTTTCCTTGTATCCGACAACTCAGGTCGGATACAAGCGTATCTGTTCATATCCGACGAAAAATGCCGGATACAAGTAGCCCTCAATGTATCCGGCAACATATGCCGGATACACATAGGCGCTTGTGTATCCGACCTGATATGTTGGATACATTAGTTTTGTTCAAGATTAGGGTTTTCTGAGAGTTTTCACCTTTTACCATCATATCCCTCATTAAAGGAGTGGAAATCTCGGAAATAGCCTTAGGGTTAAGGTTGGTGGGTTATGGACCTTATGTTGTATCTACCACCTCACCAACCCTCACCCTAGCTTTTGCCTATAAATAGGAGGCTCTTCCTTAAGCAAATGGCCAAGAACTCTTGTCAAGAACTTTTGCCAAGAAGAGCTTCGAGTGAAGAGGGAAACCGCTGCGGAAGTGCTTCCAGAACCCAGGTAAGCCTCAAACCTCTTTTTAATTTTTGTTTTTACATTTCTAGATCTAGATCTCTTCTTCTACCTTTCTGTAGAATAAGGCCTTGATGTGTGTATGAAAACCCTTCCCTGGCTCAAAGTATCTCAAGACTCCCCCTAGCCGTAAAACGTGAAGGCGGGATCTAGGAGAAACGAGACTAGGGATTGATCCTAGTGCTAGAACCTCTTTTGAATAAGCCTTTTGAATCTATGTAAACCGTTCCATATTCAAAGTACCCCAAGATTATCTTGAAGAATCGTGTTTAACGGGGAGAGAGAACTAAGGGAAACGATAATGGAACGGAACCCTAGGTTGTTCTAGAACCCTTTTTTTATTGATCTAAATGCATGCTATAAGCCTTGTGATTCTATGAAAACCGTTTCATATTCAAAGTACCCCAAGATTATCTTGAAGAACCGTGTTTAACGAGGAGAGAGAACTAAGGGAAACGATAATGGAACGAAACCCTAGGTTGTTTTAGAACCCTATTTTGATTGATATGAATGCATGCTATCTTTGCTATGTTGTTGAAATGATTTTTACACCTACACATACATAGCACATGATTTCGGTGGGATAGGCTCATATTTCGGATTTATTGCATTTATTATGATAAATCTGAAATAAATAGCCCCAAGTAATTCTGGAATGTTTTCAAATAATTTTCAAAGGATTTTGATTAATCTTGCACGGATCACACACACTTTATCACTATTTGGAGTTGGTTTTCTTCAAAAATGGCTTAACTTGACAGCAACTGTACCCGACTTCGGACACTCATAACTTCATCGTCCGGATGAATTTTGGAGTGATTCCAGAACCATGGGAATGGTGAGGCTGTCTAGTTTATGCTTACCAAATTTCATTAATTTCTATCAAGCAGATTTTTGACACCTCTCTGTCGAAGTTGATAGGTTAGTTCTGATCTGAATACAGAACTTGTCACTTCGACTGAGTGCCATGTGTTCGTTTTAAGTCCGATTCGAGTGATTCTTGTTTCTAAGTTTTCCTATAGAAGTCTAGTTTTATTCAGAGCTGTTCAACAGCACTTTTCTGGGTAAATCTGTGATCTTCGGGGCCTGTTTGGGAGACCACCCAAGGCACATCCAAATGAATTTTTGTATGAGGCTAGTTTCATTTGAAAGATGGCCATACAGACTTCACTCACACCAAATTTCATGGATTTATATGGAGCCGATTTTTCGAAATGATTTTCCAAAGTTGCCCACTTATCACTTTTAATCATCTCCAGCAGCAATTCTAAAGGAGGCATAACTCCTAGGATTTCAACCGGATTCCATTGAAATTTTGCATGAGTCTCTTATTTACCATAATCTTTCAAATTGATTTGGGTTAATTCAATTTAAATTGGATTTGAATGATTTCAAGACTATGGTTCTTGCTTTTACCGAATTTCCTGGATTTAACTCAACTTGGTTTTGTGCAACTTTTGATTTGATTTCCATCTTTTGGTGATATTCTAGGAGTGATATTGACATAAAAGAAGATCTGGAATTCATTTGGATTTTCATGTGAAGATATCATACATTTGTCATTTTTCAAGGTTTTTAATGATTTTTAGCAAGCTTTCTTATCTTTTTTTGCATGAACAAAAACTTGGCAACCACCTTGTGTGGGTGAATGGCGGTGCCTAACACCTTCCCCCGTTCATAATCTAATCCCCTTACCCATCTTTGGATTTGATTTTCAAGTAGAGTTATTTTTACTCTAGAATTTGCTTTTTAGCTCTTTTCGATTATTTTTGAATCTTTTGGTGCCCATTCACACCTCCAAAATCTGAATGGTGGCGACTCTCCCAATTTTACGTTGAGCCCCGTGTGTTGACGGAAGGGAAATCATCCCGGTGATTTTTCCCATGTCTCACAATCCTGTGACCTTTAGAATCATCCCCAAATGGCTTTTCCTTCATGTTCAACCCCGTTATTCCCAATCTGCTCAGTCTCCATACTCGTGCTGATTTCAAGCTTCGATCACATGATCAACTCAACCTCTGATTTTTCTTTTTTTTTCTTTTTGCCAATATTGCCCCTAGCGCCAGTTACGGTTTTCACTAGGGCCGACTTCTGCATTCCGTCATTACCAATCTCACTCTGAAATTTGAATGAATATACTAAAATCACCGAGGGCTTAAGAATAGGACGAAACAAAGGCTAGGCTTGGTTTATGAAAGAAAAGTTATTAAAGGCTCAAAATTTTCTAAATGTGAAAATAGGTCATCCGGACTTACAGTCATGATGGATTTGCCCCATTTCCCAAAATGTATTCTTTTCTTCCCTTTTTTGCCGTTGGCTTTCATTTGCCAATATTCCTTGCTTTTTTTTGCTTTTCTTTTTCTTCTTTTTTTTCTTTTTGCCCCAATTTGTTTTGCCCTTGTATAAGACTGTAAGTCCAATTTAGGTTTATCAAAGAAACGAACCGGCTCGACTTGGCTAAACTAGGGATTAAAATTTGAAGGAAATAAAGAAAAATGGCCTTGGATCATTTCCTAGTAATATTCATTCAAGGAAAATACCTTTTTACTACATCAGAGTTAATTGGCTCAGGAAAATCTTTTCCATCCATTTCTGTCAAGATGAGTGCACCCTATGATAGGACCTTCTTGACAACATAAGGTCCTTCCCAATTTGGCTTGAACTTACCACGAGGGTCTTCCAAAAATGGTAATATCTTCTTTAGTACTAAGTTTCCTTCTTGAAAAGTTCTGGGCTTCACCTTCTTATTATAGGCCCGGGCCATTCTCTTCTGGTACAATTGGCCATGACAAAGCGCCTTCAAATGCTTCTCTTCTATCAGGTTGGGTTGATCGTGTCTTGACTGTATCCATTCGGCTTCTTCCAATTCAGCTTCCATGAGCACTCTAAGTGATGGGATTTCTACCTCCACTGGCAAAACTGTTTCCATCCCATAGACCAGGGAATACGGGGTTGCCCCAGTTGAAGTCCGGATCAAGGTCCTGTAGGCATGTAGAGTAAGCGGTAGCATTTCATGCCAATCCTTGTAACTCACTACCATCTTCTAAATGATTTTCTTTATATTCTTATTTGCTGCTTCTACTGCCCCATTCGTATTTGACTTGTGGTGGGTGATCTGAAACTGCTCACATAACTTCTTCATATCCTTGTTCTTAATATTTGAAGCGTTGTCTGATACTATGGCACTTGGCAGTCCATAGCGACAAATGATATTGTGCTTCAAAAATTTAAGAACATGGCTACTTGTGATATTCGCATATGAGGCCGCTTCTACTCACTTGGTGAAATAGTCAATTGCTACCAGGATAAATTTGTGCCCGTTCGATGCCTTAGGGGAAATCATACCAATGACGTCTATGACCCACATGGAGAAGTGCCATGGTGAGGTCATGCTATGCAACTCACTTGGGGGTGCATGCTTGTTATCTGCATATACTTGACATTGATGACACCTCTTGACATGTACACAGCAATTGTGCTCCATCGTTGACCAATAGTATCCCAATCTCAGAATCTTCTTTGCAAGCATGTGTTCGTTCATATGGGGTCCACAAACTCCTCAATTTACAGTCTCAATCAACCTTTTAGACTCAGCCTTGGCAACACATCTGAGTAGAATGTCATTGTGTGATCTCTTGTATAGCTGTCCACCACTTAGTAGGAATTGACCGGCTAATCTCTGTATTGTCCTTTTCTCAGTAGAAGTGGCATTTTCTGGCAAATTCCAATTGTTCAAGAAATTTTTGATGTCTTGAAACCATGGCGCTTCCTCTTCTGGTGCTCCCTCTAGAACAAGACAATAAGCCGGTTCATCTTTGACCTCAATTTCCAGTGGCTTGATGTCTACCCCTTCTGGCATGTTGACCATGGAAGCCAATGTTGCTAGAGCATCCGCAAATTGATTTTTGGCCCTTAGCATATAGTTGAAGGAAATTCGAGTAAATTTAGTACTTATTTCTTCCAAATACTGGTGATAGGGGATCAATTTGTGATCCTTGGTTTTCTATTCACCAATTGTTTGGAAGATGATAAGACTCGAATCTCCGTATATGTCAAGTTCCTCTACTTCATGATCTATGGCGTCTTGCAACCCAATTATGCATGCTTCATACTCTGCAATATTGTTGGTGCACTGGAATCTCAACTTCATTGCGATCGGGATGTGTGAACCATCTGGTTTGACCAAGACTTCCCCTATTCCATTTCAATTCATGTTAGCAGCTCCGTCAAAGAACATCTGCCAGAAGCTTTCACTTTCCTCTTCTTCAGTAAACAAAATTGTCTCATCAAGAAAGTTGGTCTTCAAAGGTTGGTATTCTGGTAAAGGATGTGCAGCCAAGTGATCAACAATGGCTTGACCCTTAATCGCCTTCTGAGTGATGTACGTGAGGTCAAACTCGGATAGAAACAGCTGCAACTTTGCCGTTCTGCTAGTTAGTGTCGGTTTCTCAAACAAATACTTCAGAGGGTCCATCCGGGATATCAATAATGTGGGGTGACTAAGGAAGTAATGCCTTAGCCTCTGAGTTGCCCACACTTGAGCACAACAAGTCTTTTCCAATGGTGAGTACTTGGCTTCATATTCTGTGAATTTTTTACTCAAATAGTATATTGCCCTTTCCTTTCTACCAGTCTCACCATGCTGCCCCAAGACACATCCCATCGATGCTTCCAACACTAACAAGTACAGAATCAGTGGTCTTCCTGGAGTTGGTGGCACTAGCACAGGTGGATTCAGCAAATATTTCTTTATTGTATCAAAAGCCTGTTGGCAATCCTCATTCCAGACCGTCGGGTTATTCTTTCTCAAAAGCTTGAAAATCGGTTCACAGATAGCAATGAGCTATGCTATGAACCGGCTTATATATTGAATTCTTCCAAGAAACCCCTAACCTCCTTCTCTGTTCTGGGTGATGGCATTTCAATAATTGCCTTTGCTTTAGCCGGGTCAATTTCAATTCCTTTTCTGCTTACAATGAACCCCAGCCATTTCCCTGATGTAACCCCAAAGATGCATTTAGCCAGGTTAAGCCGTAAATTGTACTTCCTGAGTCAATCGAACACCTTCTTCAAATTAACCAAGTGATCCTCTTCTTTGCATGATTTGGCAATCATATCGTCCACATAGACCTCCATCTCTTCGTGGATCATGTCATGGAATAGTGCTGTCATGGCCTGTTGGTATGTTGCCCTAGCATTCTTGAACCTAAATGGCATGACAGTATAGTGGAAAGTGCCTCAAGGTGTGATGAACACTGTTTTCTCTTGATCTTCCTTAGCCATCTTGATCTGATTGTACCCAAAGAAGCCATCCATGAACAAAAATAGGCTATGTACCATAGTATTATCGACTAGAATGTCGATGTGTGGAAGCGGAAAATCATCCTTTGGGCTTGCCTTGTTCAGATCTCTGTAGTCCACGCACATTTTGACTTTTCTGTCCTTTGGTACTGGTACTATATTTGCGAGACACTCAGGGTACGTGGAGACTGCTAAAAATCCTGCTTGGAATTGCTTAACCACTTTGTCCTTGACCTTCAGGGTCCATTCAGGTTTCAATCTTCTCAGCTTCTGCTTAATTGGCTTGACTCCTAGCAAAATTGGCAACTTGTGCACCACCATGTCAGTGTCCAATCCCGGTATGTCCCGATACGACCTAGCGAACACATCCTTATAGTCTGCTAAGAACCGTGTCATTTCATCACGCTGCACATCAGACAAGCATGCCCTAATCTTCACTATTTTTGGGTCATCTTCGGTCCCAAGATTTATTGAAATGGTCTCCTCAATATTAGGTTGCACACCCCTTTCATGACACTCCAACTGATATTCAATTTCCTTTGGAGGGTCTTCTTCTTTGACCTCGGTTTCTTCTTCGATCCCCATTAGGTCAAAGTCGAGCTCAAGGTCGAAGTCATATTCAACTTGATCTAACTCTGTTTGCTTATATGGTTCATAATTAGTTTGGACTTTTTTGAAAAAATTAAATTTTCTAGAAAAATTAGAAAAATCTTTTTGGGTTTTTTGTGAGCCTTCTAAACATACTTCCCCTGAAGACGAAGGCTCATTAGAACCTTCAGGGAAATGACATTCCACTAATGCAGTTATTTTTTGGAAGCCGCGTCAGTTTGTCAAACAAACACTGCTTCAAAGGTAAGGGGAGTCTCCTCCCAATTGTTCAAAATACATTTTTCAGGAGTGGGGGGAAATGGGGAAAGCCTGCTCCTCAAACTCTGAATCCGATGCCATCATCACTGGATGAGTTATACTGCCCTTTTCTGCTACGGGACCCAGTCCAGATATGACCTCATCTAGAATCCTTACTGCTGCCCAATCAATGAACGGTAGCTCCTTATCGTCTTTAGTCCTTTCGCCTTCAGTCATGGCGAAGAAAGCCCCGACATCTTTGGAGAAGTCCGTCTGCTGCTTTGGCTGTGGCCCAAGCCCGCCCATTGTTTCAAGTGTAGGAGATGGGTTATAGGGTTACAGAGTTGAAACCGAAGGCCTTTGGAATGGGTTGACATTTCGATATGGAGGTTTGGATTGATCCATAGGAGGAGACAGTTGGATTGTATATGAGGGTTTAGGAAAATTTTCCCTTAAATGAGGGAATTTTCATCTGCTTCTCTTCTCTCCTTCTTCCTGCTTCATCCTTCTCCATCCTCAGGGTTTAAATCCCAACCCTACTTTAGGGACCAGATTCTTTGCCTTGATTGGTTCCAACATCCCCTGCAAATTAATTCCCAGGCCTTTCCCCGGGTGGAAGTGGTATTTTTCCATCACTTTCCTTACCATTTTCTCCGTAGTAGTCCCTTTCTCTTCTTTTCTCTCACACCTCCAAGTATGAAATTGACCGTTTCAAATTAAAACGAGTGGAATGCAATCTTGTCGACAGTTAAATCCACATTTATGAAGGGTACGTCAGGTGACACAATGGGAGGCACCAAATTCTCAGCTAGAATAGTTATCACCCTTTGGTGGAGCGTGGATGGTATTGCCCTAGCCGAATGTATCCACGACCTCCCTAGGAGCAGATTGAAGGCTGAGGGGATATCCATCACTTCAAATGTGATGCTGAAGATATTCGGTCCAATTGTGACCGGCAGTTCAATCTCCCATAAGGAGTGTGTCTTAGAGCTATCAAAAACCCTCATAATCCTCTCATTCTGCTTGATCTTTGATTGATCCAGACCAAGTTTGGCAAAAGTGATTAATGGGCAGACATTTAAAGCCGACCCATTGTCAATTAGAACCTGTGCCACCATACTGCCCTTACAAAGCACTGTGATGTGCAAAGGGTCAACATGGTAGCATCCACCTGGGTTTATCTCACCTTTGGAGAAACTTATCACATTGTGTGACAAGATTTGACCAACCATTTTGCCTAATTGGTTAGGATCAATAGTCTGGGATACATGTGCACTCTGAAGCACCCTTAATAATACGTCCCTGTGCTTTTCTGAATTCAGCGAAAGTCCCAGTATTGAAATCTAGGCCGGGACTTTATTCAACTGATCGACAAGATTGAATTCACTTTTTTTTATTATTTTTATGAGGTCTGCAGCCTCATTTCCTACATCCTGGGGGATGTCTTCTCCTACTTTGGTTTTTCCTTTCAATTTTCTTTTTTCTTTTGTTTCTTTTTTCTCTCTCTCCACTTATGTTTCTTTTTCTTTCTCTTCTCCTCCCGCACATCTCCCTGACCTCGTCATGAGGTTTACCTCCTCCTGGTTCTGGTTCTTGACCACCGGAACCGTAGCCGTGACCCCCTTGCTGTAATTCCATTGTACAGCTGCCTCAGAATAGGCTAGTTTGGCGACATGGACCACAAGCGGTTTGAGTTGGGACCGGGATGTAGGAGCCAGTTTATGAACATTGTGGACCGGCGGAACATTTACAACCAAGGGCTGGAGCTTGGATCTTTTTGGAACAGAAGAAGTGATGGAAGCAGTGGTGGGGTCACATTGGATGACCAAGGGAGTTTTTGATGTCTGGGATGGAGAACAAGTGGGTGGACTGCAATTGAAGACCAAAGGAGGCCTTGCAATGTTTATTTGGGCCATGAGGGAAGAGACCTGGTTCAAGGAGAAGCTAATATCTTTAGCAGCATGATCATTTTTCTGGGAGATGACATTGACCTCCTCCTCTTCTCTCTCTTGAATGAAATGGACCTTGACCGAGGTCCCCACGGGAGCTACCAATTGAGATGGGTCAAAGGCCCTTCTCGTGGAGGATATGGCAGTGATGGAGTTGGACGGGCCTGCCCCATTGTGATAAGGCAGAGGGTTTTGCCCAATATCATTTCCTGACGGGGTAGGTGCAGCAGTATTAAAGACCAGGGCTTTCTGATCTAATAGATCCTGAACCGCGTGCTTCAGAACCCAGCAAGTGTCTGTAGAGTGCCCTTGTGCACCCATGTGAAAGTCACAAGTGACTACTGGATCAAAATTCTTCCCCTTCAAGGCATTTGGGTTGGGCTCCTTCAAGGTCACATATTCCCCTTTCAGCAGGGTTGGTAACAGTTGGGAAAGAGATATGGGAAGAGGGGTAAAAACTCTGCTCCTCCTTGCTGCCATCCAGGCATCCTTCTCTTCCTTAGTGAAAGCCCTCCTCTGATTTGCAGGCACGGAGGGGGAGAAATTGACATTGAAAGGGGTCTGATATGACTGCTGGGCCTGCTGGGGTGCAAAAATATTGACATGGAGTGGTTTCTTGGGAGGAGGAGCCTATACCAAGTTTACTTCTCCTTCTTTTCCTGCCCCGTTCTTCTTAAACTCAGTTCCCTTCTTCTGTGCCAGGGAAGTTGAGGAATCCAATTGTCTGGCCAGAGCGGAGTAATCAATGGGTTTTCCTAACCTGACCCCTTCCTCGATCTGGTCAGCCACCTGTACCAGGGCTGTAAAATTGGTGGTAATCTGACCCACCAAATGATTATAGAAGGGCCGCCCAAATGTGCTTATGAACGTTGAAATCATCCCAGGCTCCAACATAGGCGGCCTGACCTGGGAGGCAGCCTCTTTCCACCTCTTGGCATATTGCTGCACAGTTTCCTTTTTTCCCTTGCTCATTCTCATCATGTCGTACCGGTCTGGCACAATCTCCGAGTTGAACTTGTACTAGTCCAGAAAAGCATCGGCCAAGTCTTTCCACCTTCAGATCCTTCCATGGTCCACCGTGGCAAACAACCTCAGAGCTGCTCCCGTCAAACTCCTCTGGAAGAGTTAGATCAATATGCCGTCATCCCGGCCAAACTGGCACAAAGCCCTGCAGTATAACTTCAGGTGGCTCATTGGGCAGCCCGGGCCATCATATTTGTCAAAGTCTGGCCATTTGAATTTCGCTGGTAGGCATACATCCGGGTATATGCATAAGTCATCAAAGGTGGTACCCCCATAACTGTTTCCCCCCTTCACCTCCTTGAGTTCTTCCTGAATCCTCTCTATCTTATGTAGGAGTTTCCTTTCCATCTCTTTCGTGGCTCTTTCCTTTTCCATCTCTTTCTCATATTCCACAATATTTTCCTTGATCAGAATAGGTTCGAGGACTGGTTCAGAAATGGGTTCAGCTATGGGTTGAGCTGGAGGCGGAATGTAGGCTTGAGGTGGTGGTGCTTGATGGGAAGTTGAGGCTTGGTTTTGGGCCTGGGCCTGAGCCGCCAGTAGGTCTCCTAGCATCTTGGCTAGTCCAGCCACTTGCTCTTGCAGCTGAGGAAAGTCCTGATCGAGGACAATAGCTTGAGCTTGGTTCTCTTCAGGATTCATTGCTCGAGCTTTGGATCTGGTCACAGGAGCAATGATTGCAAATATGTGTACCTGGGGAAAGAAAAAACAAAGAAACATGTCAGCTCCCATTTAATCCTAGTCACACCTATAAATGTAGATAAGTGAGTTAGATGAACACAACTCTGGATTTATTTACTTCTTTTTTTTTTGTTCGAATATTTTAGGGCTTCCAAGTGTCCCACAAATTTTTGATTTGATTGGAGAAAATGACCAACCAAAGGTTTTTTTTTTTTTGGAATATTCTAGGGCTTCCAAGTGTCCTACAAATTTTTGATTTGATTGGTTCTCGTGACCAAACAAAGGTTTTTTTGGAATATTCTAGGACTTCCAAGTGTCCCACAAATTTTTTATTTGATTGGTTCTCGTGACCAAACAAAGGTTTTTTTGGAATATTCTAGGGCTTTCAAGTGTCCCACAAATTTTTTATTTGATTGGTTCTCGTGACCAAACAAAGGTTTTTTTGGAATATTCTAGGGCTTCCAAGTGTCCCACAAAATTTTTATTTGATTGGTTCTCATGACCAAACAAAGTTTCTTGGAATATTCTAGGGCTTCCAAGTGTCCCACAAATTTTTGATTTGATTGGTTCTTGTGACCAAACAAAGGTTTCTTGTAATATTCTAGGGCTTCCAAGTGTCCCACAAATTTTTGATTTGATTGGTTCTCGTGACCAAACAAAGGTTTCTTGGAATATTCTAGGGCTTCCAAGTGTCCCACAAATCTTTTATTTGATTGGTTCTCGTGACCAAACAAAGGTTTTTGGAATATTCTAGGGCTTCCAAGTTTCCCACAAAATTTTTATTTGATTGGAGAAAATGACCAACCAACGGTTTTTTTTTTTTTTGGAGTATTCTAGGGCTTCCAAGTGTCCCACAAAATTTTGATTTGATTGGTACTCGTGACCAAACAAAGGTTTCTTGGAATATTATAGGGCTTCCAAGTGTCCCATAAATTTTTTATTTGATTGGTTCTCATGACCAAACAAAGGTTTTTTTTTTTTTGGAATATTCTAGGGCTTCCAAGTGTCCCACAAATTTTTGATTTGATTGGTTCTCGTGACCAAACAAGGGTTTTTTTTTTTTTAATATTCTCAGTTTTCAAGTTTAAAAGTTTGATTGAAACTTGTTTGAGTTGAGTTGGTATCCAGAAATATGACACCTTGGCCCCTTTAATGTATTTTGAGGGAGAGGGTAGATTTGTGTTTCAAAATTAAGTGAAATTCTTAAAAAAAAAAAATTTCTTTTTTTTTTTTTGAATTATCTTTTCATACTCTCCTTGGGGTGCCTAAAGATTATTCACAATGTTTTAGGCATTTTATTCTAAAAATTTGTGATGAAAAATCAATTTGTACATTTCTTGGCTGTATCCGACATGACATGTCGGCTAAGGCTATGCCTTATTGTATCCGACATAAATAATCGGCTACAAGCATAAAAGCCTTTTACCGATGACATACGTCGGATAAGAATTAAACTCTGTTTAACCAACCTGAGTTGTCGGTTAATGCCGAAATGGCCCTTTTTGACTCATTTTTTCATTAGATCATGTTATTTTCATTCCCACTTGATTTTCACCTTGACTTGGCCTCTAAAAATAGTCTCCAATTGGACTTTGACACTACACTTGCAAAATATATGAACATTCATAAGGGTACATGCCCCTTTGACAGTTAGACACTGATTCATGGATCTTGTACTCTTGGTTGCCTCTTGCATGGACTTTGGGTAAGATAACTTCTAAGCAGAGTTAGAGACTTTTCCTATGGGTTACACCAACCTTAGGCTACAAACATTTTTGGGAAAAATTTCATCCCAACCATATGGACACCATGGCTTTTAATTTACATGAAGATAATAAAAAAAATTGGCTTTACCTTGCCACCTTGTGTTACCTTCAATATGGTATTCATATTATACTTTGGCCTATGAAATATGCAAACGGCCTTCCCACATTTACACCCAATTCCCCAAACGTAATTGTTTACTTTTAGCTGAAAACGTGTTTCTCCAACTTCAAGCGTATGGTTTTTGGGTTTTGGCTTAATTGGCAACTTAGAACTCAAGTCTAGTGATGCCCAGAATCGAATCACAGATCCCATTGTCATCACATCATTGACTCAAATTCTAAGGTAAATGTTTTGACTTTTGCTTTCCTAAGTATCGACCTCGTTGCGCCAAGCTACACACATTCAGGTTCAACTTTCTATAGGTAATGGGTAGGCTGTGCAAAGAGTTTAAAGTGCTTAAGTGTATTTAAAATTAAAGGTGCATTCACAACGTCCCAGACCCTTGCCACTCTTTTTTTAGCTATGCATACAATTTCAAGCCAAGGCAAATATGACAATCATATTGGAATTAAAAACACAAGCACAAGATAATAAACACCCGAACATACTAATGACCATTATATACAAAAAAGTGATACCCAAAACATGTTAACACATTGTACAACAACAATTAACCATGAAAAGCATACTTGAAAAACTCAAAAATGTCCCCATAATTTCCAGATTTCATGCTCTTTTTTTCATGCTCAAAGTGCCTTATTCATGCCCAAATGGAAGCCTAAAAATACAGCAATTAGATGTATTGTACAAGAAGCATTTAACCGGGGAAAACATGCTTGAAACCCCCTCAAAACATCTACTGAATTCTGGGTTTCATGGTTCTCATTTTCATGCTCAAAGTGCATTATTCATACCCAAATTTTAAGCCTAAAATTCAGCAACTAATAACATGGTACAAAAGCTTTTAGCTTGGGAAAATATGCATGAAAACCCAAAGAAAAATACCTACTGAATTTCCAGATTTTTTGCTCTTAATTCTTTATGTTCAACATGTATTATTCACATCCACATCTAAGCCTAAAAAATCCAGCAACTAAAATAGGGTACAAGAAGTGTTTTAATTGGGGAAAAAATGCTTGAAAACCCCCAAAAATCCCTACCAAATTTACTGATTTCATGCTGTTAATTTCCATCATCCAGATATGACATTAAATCCCCAAAGCAAAGTATGTTATCATCAAATACACCAAAATCATGTTATGGGATAGGCTCTCCATAAACAAATTTCTAGGCATAATCAAGCACCACATATATGCCATATCTTCATGATTCTTCTAATCATACAAAACAACATCTAGATACATCAAGCAAGTTCAACATAAAATTTCCAAAACATCAAGCATTCACAAATAAGAACAAAACATGAACAAACACAAAACATAGCTTAAATCCACACGTCCCCAGCAGAGTTGCCAGTTGTGAGACATGGAAAAATCACCTAGATGATTCCCTTCATCATCACATGGGCTCAACAAAAATGGGAGAGTTGCCACCATTCAATTTTAGGTGTGAATGGGCACTAAAAATCATTAAAATAAACAAAAAGACAAATCTAGAGTAAAAATAACTCTACTTGAAAATAAAATCGAGAGATAGGTAAGGGGATTAGATTATGAACGGGGGAAGGTGTTAAGTACCCCCATTCACCCACACAAGGTGGTAGCCAAGTTTTGTTCATGCTCAAAAATAAGAAAGCTTGCTAAAATAATCAAAAACCTTGAAAAAGGATTAAACAAATGTATGATATTTCCACATGAGAAATCCAATGAATTCCAGATCCTCTTTTATGTTAGTATCACTTCTAGGACATCGCCATTAAATTGAAATCAAAGCAAAACTTGAACAAAACCAAGTTGAGACAAATCTGGAAAATTTGGTAAAAGATAGAGCCATTTGTCTTGAAATCATTCAAATCTAATTTAAATTGAATCAAACCAAATCCATTTGAAAGATTATGATAAATAGAAGACTCATGCAAATTTTCAATCAAATCCGGTTAAAACCCTAGGAGTTATGCTCCTTTGAAATCTGCTGTTGGAAATCGGTAAAAGTAACAAGTGGGCAACTTTGGAAATTCATTTGGAAGAATTGGCTTCATATAAATCCGTGAATTTTTGCATGAATAAAGTATGTAGGGCCATATTTCAAATGAAACTAGCCTCATACAAAAATTTATCCGGATGTGCCTTGAGTGACCTTCCGAACAGGCCCCGAAGATCACAGATTAACCCAGAAATATGTTGTTGAGCAGTTCTAAGTAAATCATTTACCCTTGACAAACATGAAATCAAAAAATTGTGAAACTAACTGGATTTAAAAGTAGACTCACAAAGGAGAATCCAGAAATAAAAATCACTCAAATCAAACTTCAAACGAACACATGGCGCTCAGTCAAAGTGACAGGTTCAGCAATCTGGCCTGAACTGACCTATCAACTTCGACTGAATGGTGTCAAAACTCTACTTCATAGAAATTGATGAAATTTTACCGACATGAACTAGACAGCCTCATATTTCCCATGGCTTTAGAATCACTCCAAAATTCATCCGAACGATGAAGTTATGAGTGTCCGAAGTTAGGGTACAGACGCTGTCCAGTTTTCCCATTTTTAAGTAAAATGAATCTAAAACCGTGATCAAGTGTGTGTAATCCGTGCAATATAAATCAAGATCATTTCAAAAGGTATCGAAAAACCTCCAGGAGAAAATAGGGCACGAAATTGGCTCACCATCCTCTTCGATTGAAAAGAATATGTCAAAAACCCTAAAGTGGAGCAAAAATGCCCAAAACCAAGAGGTTAGACCTAGAGGTCTTCAATACTCGAAATAAATTTGTTTGAAATCAATAAGAAATATCCCAGAAATGTTTGGGGCTATTTATTTCAGATCTATCACAATGAATGCAATAGATCCCAAATACAAGCCGATTCCGACAAAACGAGTGCAATATGTGCATGTGTACAAATTAACTCTTCAATCACATACATAACAATATATAGCATTAATATCAATCAAATGATGTTCTAAAAAACCTAGGGTTCCGTTCCATTGTCGTTTCCCTTATTCTATGGATCCATATTTAGCTATGCCCACTAGACACCAAAATCTCTAAGGACTTATCTTTATGTAAAATAATAGTGCCTAGTGGCATATAAAGTTTGATTTGTAAAATTTTATCAAATTTGGGTTATCTGGATTGAATCTCTGATTGAAGTTTCTATCTGTAGAAGTTTAGTTTATGATGTATAAAATAAATATTTCTTAAATTAAATATCTCAGTTCAATAAGTTTTTAAAGTATAAAATCTTAACTACAACATTATCTTCAAATTTAGGCAACTATAAACCTAAAATAAATCCCTAAATATTTTTGTTGAAAACAAGGTAATTTGGTAATTAATTCTATCTCAAATCATCTAATTTAATTGATAAAATCCATTTAAAATCATTTTATTTTTAATTAGATATAGAATTATTAAAATTTGCATTTTTTGTTAAAATCGCCCAACACAGGTCGCCTAGGCGGCCTGGCTAAGTTGCAGTTTAAAAATCCAAAATTTTCTGTTTAAATGGAAGCTAAGGATCACCTAGGCGGTCCCACTAGGCGCCTGTTAAATTTTCTGAACACCTACCCCATCGCCTAGGCGAGGGGTGAGCGGGCTATATCCAATACACAGGTGCCTACGATCGTTTATGCGGTCGTAGTAGGCGTTTGATCAATTGCAGCAAACAGTGTTCGAAATCTGAGTTTTTCTTCGTTCTGATCAATTCTAACATATATATTCAACTAAGATCAAACTATTTATACACATATAAAATGTATAATCATGCATTGCGATTGAACAACATGAAAAACAACGATCGAAAGACAAAACAGGTGTGCTACCTACCTGTTTGTGCGACTCCTTCTTCTTCCTCTGAACAACAAAGATTACATCTCTTCACAGATTCAAACCACTCTAGGACGATGAGAAAACAAGGGTCAGAGACACCCTTCTCCTCCTTCTTCTTCTTCTTCTCTTTGGTTTTCTTCTTTGTTTCCTCTCTTAGTCGCCGAAACGCCAAAACCAAAAACAGAATGCGATGTGTAGAATACACACCGTATTCAACTAGGGTATAAGACCCTTTGTCTCCCCCTTATGATCCTACACAACACAGCTATCTCATACTACACCCAACCAATCAGAACACAGCAGCAATAAAATTAAATTCTTACGTCGATATCTCATGATCCAACGGCTTGATCTGCGCCAAACTCATGATCTCCGCTGTCAATGATATCACCTACGATAACCAATCAATTCTATCAATAAAATCCTCAAGAAATATTAATTATTAATTTATGTTATTATTTAAGAAATTTTTCGGGGTCTTACAAGTGGTAAGTTCCCATGGTAAGGGGAGATATCCGATCAAGTAAAAGGGAGGATGAAAGGTCACTTTCTCAAATTTTAAGGGTCCCCTATGCTACTTTTTTTATTCGAATGGGTGATCACTTTCCCTCCTCCCTTCTCATCTCATGTACCCCTCTTTCAACCCCCATTATCCCTTCTTTTAATGACTTTATTTCCTACTCCATGCTTGCTGTTTTTTTATATATTGTTTGCCATGAGGTATGCTTGCATAAGGCTAGTGCTGTTTGCATGTTTTTGAATGGCATGATCCCTACATTCCCCTTTTGCCATGGTATTTTTGGCTGCTGTCTTGAGCTGTAATGCATGTTCCCTCTCCCCCCTCAAAGAACCTTTAGTACACATGCATATAGACCTCACATGCCATGTTCTCCTTTTTCCCCTTTTCTTCTTATTGCTTGTGCTCCTTAGTGTGATCCCCATTACCCTTATAGCTACTGTTTAGAGTCACTTTGCATGCTCCCATACCCCCCAAGTACACCAAGTCCAGTCAATGAATTTCATGCTAGAAGCATATTAGGCCCCCTTTTGATTGGTCCCATTCATATGCATGTGAGCACATACCCAAACTCATTGTTTTTACATACTGTTCCTGCATATTTTGTGTTTCATTTAGCTTGCTCTACATGGTTGATTGCTAGTTTGTAGAATGTGTGTTTTGGTTTGGCCGGTGAATGACCAAAACAAGGCCTATCGGGCCTCCCCTTCTCTCTCCTCATGAAGAGAAGGAGACAGCTTCAAAAAACCAAAATAGGGACACTTTAGGTCCCTGTCTCACTCTTGAGTTGAGCTCAAAAGGGAGAAGACAAGGTCACAAATCCTCTCCCCCTTCCTTGGCTCCAAATCTACCAAAGATAGCCAAAATGGGGTTGTAAGAACCTCATTTTTGCACCCCTCTAAAAAGCCAGAAAGCAAAACCCCAAAAGACAGGTTGAAACCCTAAGGAGTAGAAGGTGATTTTCTACCTGAGTTCGAATTGATTGCCATGCCCTATCCCAATGGATAGAGAATCCCGACACGGTTCCAACACAATTAAGTTTGCATGAATCAAAGTTCAGATAGAGAAGATATGAGCAAAACAACCCCAAAGGCAACATGGTAATTAAGCACAGAAGGACCCGTCGCTTGACAAGTGTGTGGGCTTCACTTGATAAATGGCAAATTTAAGTGCTAAAAGGCAAAAACAAAGACATAATAAAGATAATATTAGTAAAATCTTAAAATAATTAAAATAAATAAAAAATAAAAATCGGAAGAATCTGATTGGTCTTGAGTGGGTGGTTGAGTAACCTCGGCCGACAACTCAAGCCAAAAAGGGGATAAAAAGTTTGTGACCGCATATAGTATGCGGTCAATTTTGGCAGTGCGCCGTTTGAGCGACCAATCGCGCCGCGCAGTGGACGAAAAGCGTCCGCACTGTATGTGTGGACGCTTTTAGTGCTCTAACTGACACGCTGTGCACATCAGAGCTGTCCCCTAATTAATGTTGAAAAAACGCGTCGCGTCCGCATAATATATGCAAGCATGGCGAAACTGCACATACTATGCGGTTTTGACCAAACCGCATAATATGTGCGGATTTGTACCTGTGTTCTATAAATAGCAAACCCAAGCACAAGGCATGGGTTGGTCGTTCAACTTTGGTTCTTCTCCATCCTCTCTACAACTCTAACCTCCAAACCACCCTCTTCTCCATTTCCAAGTCCAAGAACACTCCCCAATCACTCTCCAATCACTCCATACTCAACCAACTCTCATTACTTCTTCATCCTAACTAAGAAGGATCTCTCTTGGGGGAAAAGGAAGGACTCATCTTGCTGCCAAGGCTTCCAAGGAGTCCAAAGCATCACCAAGTACTCCCCTCCATCAAGGTAACATTTTTCTCATGATCATAATACAATATACTTTGATTTGTAGCTAAGTAAGGAGCATGTTTCGGAGTCCATTTTTCTGTAGATTGCTTTCTTTTATATCTTTTCTATTATGGTGATTTTCCCCTTCAAGTAGATGGTTCATATGAGGTAAGAGATGCCATGATGGTCGTACAAGAGGGTGAGGTGTTTTGAGATGTTTCAAGGTCATTTAATGTCACTTAAGCATTAAGATATTGCCATTAATTCTCTTCCTCCTAGTTCTGGATCAATGTAACCTTAAACCCCTACTTCCATTCTTTAGTTAGTTCACTTTATTTTCTTGTTGTTTGTAGGTTGAAGTGTTTTGATTCCATAGTCATGCTAGTTCGAATAGGTGTACAAAAATCATGATTAATTGTTTGTTGTTTTTATATCATACCTGTATGCTTTAAATTCAGCTTTCTAAGCATGCTTTTAGTCCCTAGGAAATACTCCATGCAACACACACACGATTTCTTAATTGTAGTATACCATAGTAGCTGTTTAGAGTTGGATTCCTAGCTTTTTCATGCACATTTGAATGAAGCACCCAGCATTGTCTCAAAATACATTTAGTGCTCTATTTTGGTACTTTTTTATGTTGAGCATTGCCTATTGTAATTGCATGATCATGGTTTGGCCGTTAACTTGAGCATGAGGCCTTACGGGCCATACAACCCATCTTGTAGCCAAAGGGGATGAGTTTGGATGCCATAGCGGTACTGGGGGACCTCACCCCCACCTTGAAAATCCTAAGCTTACAAGCTTAGGTGAAGGGAGATAGGCCCCAAGCCTCAGTCCCCCTTCCTCCTTGGGTTTAGGATAGGTCAAATAGCGTTTAAGTGCTTAAAATCAGATTTGGAAGCCTTTGTGGGTTGGTCGGATGACACACCCCCAACCCCACCTTGCACCAGATTCGTAAAGGAAGAAGGAGCCCCTACTCCCCTTGAAAATTTGGTTTCTTGGGTTTCTCGGGCCCTGCCCGCATACATAGGGCGGATTGGCCCTGTCCGCATATGTTATACAGACAAGGCCAATCCGCACATATTGTGCAAGCAAGTCACAGAAATTCAGAAATCTGATTTTTGGGAATAATAAGATTAAAATCAATCTAAACCAACTCAATTAGAGAAAACTTGGTCTCTGAGTAGTCCAGGACCCTTCCTTGAGAATTGGGCCCATCCAAGGCCCAATAATCCTTCCATGTGGGCCTTCCAACGGGGCCCACACCTGTCTTGCCTAACACAAGCTCATCCAAATGGTGGACTTTAAGGCAACCTGACCATTCTATTGGGCTTCCTTCAAGCCTAATAAGCTCACTTTAAAAGTCTAAACTAACTTAATAATTTTACATATTTAAATCACATCCCAAATCAAATAAGCCAAATCCAAAAGAGGGTTATTCAATATAACCCAAATTGGACTTTGGGCTTACTCTAAGCCCAACTTGGCATTCTGTGAGCCTTCCAACGGGGCCCACAATTTAAACCTAGGTCATTTAAATTAAAGAAGATAAAATCAAAAGCAAATAAATGGGACCTACACCACACATGTGGTCCCCACCAAAGACCAAATTGAATGTGCATGCTTGCTTAGGACGGGTGAGATAAATAAGTTGACTCGCTAAAGGCTAACCAGGTTGACCCGTGGGATCCGTCTTTTGATGGGGCAGATCGGGGTGTCTATGGACTTCCCCGGATAGTAACCGGTCCTTTTCCTAGAATCTCAATGCGCAGACCACCTAATAGACATCCTTAGGCATCTAGGTGTCTGCTTGCACCCTGTCAAGTAGTGGCGACTCCTAATCCCCTTATCTCGCATCGAGTGCGCCCGCGGGCTAATGTGCGCATAGCCTAGCGACTCCGCTGGGGACCTACCAACCAAGTCAGATCATGGTTCTACCTTATCTAAATAATGTAGGGAATATATTGTGAAAAGCATGTCTAGGAAGCTCTGTCACAAAGGACTTAAATGGCCTATGGAAACTGGGTCTTAAGCAAGACCATTTGTGACCCCTCCAGTTTCCTGGAAGCTTTCCTGGTGCAGTTTCACATACAAAATTCCCCACTTTACTACATAAGGCAGATTGTTAAGCTGAGTCAACTCAACTCACCCGATTAGACATGACACCAAACCACTCGAGCACAAGGTGCACTCACCAAACTGTGGATGTTTACCGGCTTTTGATATGAACTGCGTAGGGTGACACGCGCGAGAGAGCCCGCATGGGTGATTTGACTGAATGGCACATGTGATATATCTTCGGGGAAAAGCGAAGCTAAAGCATCCCCCAAGATTTCTGGATCCCTATAGCGCCACTGGTTTCTTGCCGTGGTACGCAAGGGGTCTTGGACCTGGCTTAGACCCTTGTAGGCATTTGTCTTGGACTGTGTATCCTTTTCCGCACCCAACGTTCTGATACACCTTTTGTGATGAATGTGATTGTGAATGATGATACAAGAGGAGTACAATTAATTTAAAATCCAAGAGTCCATCAGGGGCAGCAACCCCCACCCTTTTTGCATCAAATTGAGTGGACCCTAGACTTTGGGCTACCTCAGCTCTAAATTAGGAAGCCAACCTAACTTTGATCAAAGGAACCACCCCAGATCCATGCATTGAGTCCTGTGAGCCATGGGCCTTGACCCATTCGAGTCCGTTGGAAGTGCTTCGAGTCCGAGCCAGCCTTTGGGCTGATGAAAGCTGGCAAGATCAGACAGATGAACAGATGACAGCATGCCAGGTCGAATCAAGGGCAACAAACCCTAGGATTAGGTATTTTAACCTACCCTGCCACTTGAAGCAAAGCTGTATCCTTCTTTAGGGTTCCCAATAACCCTAAAGATGATTCATTTTTCGGCTTTTCCAATAACATGTAATTTTTGCCCTCGATGGCAAGTTGTAAATTTTTGGTCAGACACCAGAAATTAGAGCAGATGAAAGGACAAATGAAAGAGAGACTGGTTTGGACTTGGACGTACTTCCATACACAAGTATATCTAGGAGTTGTGTCTTAATAGGCACCAACCCTTAGGATTGCACACACTGGTACATTTCTTTTCATTGGTTAGATTTAACCTGACATTTTTTCTATGGTTTTTCAAGAATTCCAACCGGATGGTAGTCCTTGCCCTTATTGCTTTCCTTTGTTGAGTTTGTTTAATCGGATTAATCGCTTTTCTTTGAATTCCTTGCACTTATTTCTAGTTCTTCTTTGAATAGCCCCAAATGATTTTGAAACACCAATCGGATAGTACAGCAATGGCATCGTCCTCATCAGCTGAAAAGACTAGATTCCATAGATTGGAAAAACATGCCTTGGACACTCCCTAGATTCGCTCTTGGACTGAACAACTTCAAGGGAGCGAAAAAATTGAGTGGGAAATGAAATACCGTATGGGACAAACTTTGTCCCTGTTGAATGTCCAATTAATTGGGACATGATTCAGGTATCCCTTTTATTCTGGGATGCCCAATTTTCAGTTTTCCAATTTGGGATCATGGAGTTGACATCCACAATTGAGGAGTTAGACCTACTCCTTCGGTTTGAGCATCGCGAGGAGCCAATTAGGCCAAACCTTAAAGACAGTTATAAGAATGAGGCCTGTAAATTCTTTGGCCTTTCAAGGCAATTATTATAGACTTTTAGAGGTGAAACATCAGTCACACAGGTCTCCAAGAAATTCCTAGTTGAAAAGACAAGGAACAAAAAGTAGGAAAGACCTCGTGTTTGGTGGGACACCTTCACCCTCGTGGCCCTTCCACAGATTTTCTTTCCAATTGGGGGAGACACCATTAATTTGGCCCTCATGGAGGTTGTGGATCAACTCCTTTTGGGACGTAAACTCGTGCCATTAATTCTAGCTCAATTGTATCACTCCTTGACTTCATCGGCTAAGAACAGAGTCAGAAAGTTCCAGGGCTGTGTTTCCATCCTGCATATATGGATGCAAGACCATCTGAGGGTAGCTGAACCTTGTGCTACCAAGTACGGGCTAGCTCGTGACATCATCACCCACATGTCTAAAAGAGATATATGCCCAGACCTTCCCACTAGAGATGCTTGGCTGAACCATTTCCTCCATTGATGGAGATCGTGATATCAGATGGTGGGGAACTTTTGAGTATGATTACTCCCCTATCCTGGCTTTCAAAGACAGGAGATTCCTGGCCTTAATTGGTCTTACTCATGCTGTATCCTACTATCCGATTAGGGTTTTAAGGCAATTTGGGAAACCGCAAGGAATCCCCATTGTGAATGATGCAACAGATCTGATAGGCCCACTCACAAAGGAGTTAAGGGGAAGATTATTGGCAAAATGGAGAACCGTGCGTATACATAGGGAAGACATATTCTCGAAGGGCCACTTTCAAGAATATGAGCACTGGATGACGAGGACTTTTTGCCATGGCGGCGTCCCACCTCTCCAAACCAACATACCAAAGGACATTCCAGTTTCGTCCACTGACACATACCGAGATAGGGTGGCTGAACTGCAGGAGATCCACTCCCGTATCCATTCAGCTTATGTTGAACCAGAACGGAAGAGTAGACAAGCTAATGTAGCCCTCCAGGAAGAAATGGAAATTGTCCGCAAATGCGCGGATGAGGACCGATGTCTGCGGAACAAGATTCTGCGTTCCTGGAGTAGGCAAGACGTGTTGTCCTATTATGATGATGACCCACCTAGTTAGGCTTTGGCTATGTTGTATTTTGATCGGAATTTTGATGTATTTTGAGTTGTGTCAGACTTTTGATGTAACTTGAACGTGAGATTTCCCTTTTTTGAATGCTTTGAGTTGAATGCAGTTTGAATTGACAGAACATTAACATGATGTAAGCAATGAATTGAGTTTGCAGTTCCTTGCGAAAAGTTGTCTTTCGGGTCCCCAACAGACCCCCATTCTTTCCGATCATACAAGATCGTGCTTTCTGGTCACCTCAGACACCTTTTCTTCAAACCAATCATCTTGACTAAATGACATGAACAACCTGGCAGGTGTTTCTTAAAACACCCAAGATTGAGCTCGTATCACACCCAAATGTTTCTTTGTTAAGAGCACTTGGTTTTAGACTTGGATCAGCCGATCCTAATTGGTGGCGCCGAATCAGCCAACGTGTGAGTCAGAGATAAGCTTAGGTGAACCCAGGTATTTTCTGTTTAGCTTACCCCTGCGGAGACCCGACGCGGTCCAAAATTGGTGGCACCAAAGCAGCCGACATATGAGTCGGAGACAGGCTTAGGTGAGCCCGGGTGTTGCTTTTTAGCTTACCCCCTGCGGATATCCGATGCGGTCCAAAATTGGTGGTGCCGAAGCAGCCGACGTATGAGTCAAAGATATGCTTAGGTGAGCCCGGGTGTTGCTTTTTAGCTCACCCCCTACGGAGACCTGACGCGGTCAAACCCCGTGATACTGAGCTCTACCAAAACCCCTCGTAATGCAAGTTCTCTTCCCTTGTCGTGCTAAGGAGGCTAAAATGGATTAGTAGGGTTCTCTTTCCAAGTCGCTACCAAGCGACTAAAACAGATCAGTTTTCAGAGTCATTGGGCTCCCTCTCCCAATCACCTCCAAGTGGCTAAAATAGACTAGCCTACAAAGATTAGGGTTCTCTCTCCTAGTTAGCTTCAGGTTACTAAAATAAATCCGAGTCATCGGGTTCTCTTCCCCAGTCACCTCCAAGTGGCTAAAATAGACTAGTATACAAAGATCAAGGTTCTCTATTCCAGTTGCCTGCTGGTGACTAAAACAGATCAGATTCATAGCGTTCTCTCTCCCAGCCACCTTCGTGTAGCTAAAATAGATCAATTCACAGAAAAGTCGGGGTTCTCTTTCTAGCTGCCTCTGTGTGGCTAAAACAGATCAGTTCATAGAAAATCAGGTTCTCTCTCCCAGTTGCCTGCAGGTGACTAAAATAGAACAGCTTTCAAAAAGATTGGGTTCTCTCTTGCAATTGCCTGCGGGTGACTAAAACAGATCAGCTTCTAAAAATCGGGTTCTCTCTCCCAGTTGCCTGTGGGTGACTAAAATAGATCAGCTTTCAAAAAAAAAATTTGGGTTCTCTCTCCCAGTTGCATGAGGGTGGCTAAAATAGATCAGCTTTCAAAAAAATCAGGTTCTCTCTCCCAGTTGCCTTCGGGTGACTAAAATAAATCAGCTTTCAAGAAGATCGGGGTCTCTTTCCCAGTTTCCTATGGGTGACTAAAATAAATCAGATTTTTTTGGGTTCTCTTTCTGAGTTGCCTTAGGGTAGCTAAAATAGATCAGGTTACAGAGGCTGGGTTCCCTTTCCTAGCCGCCTTTGCGCAGCTAAAATAGTTCAGTACTTTAGGGTCTTTTCCCTTGTCACACCCACGTGACTAAACCAGATCAGTCCTTTAACCTCGGGGTCTCTTCCCTTGCTGCTTTTAAACAGTTAAACCAGATCAAAAATCTGATCTCAACTAGACCACAACAAAGAGGAAATTCTAACAAGAATTTGCAAACGGGTTCCAAAAAAAATTATAAATATAAAGAAAAAATAAATTCAATTAAATATCAATGAAATGCACTGATGCCTGTCAAATGATCAAACAGGTACCAAAATTGCTCCCAGGAGCCCTTACTTGCTAAGATCACGCAGGTGACTCGAGATAAATGCATAAAGAAAACCAGGCACCGCCAGTTCAACATCCAGCTGAATCCAGTCAGAACCAAGTTATCAATGACCTGACGCAAAAGGTCAAAACCATGGGAACATTGATTCAGTCTCTCCTGACAGAAATTAGTGACTTAAAGCAAGTTTAGCCGGTCATTCATGTTGCTCCACAGGAACAACCACAACCACCACAACACGCAGAAGTGCCAGTCGCACCATTACCACCATTCCAAGCACACCCAGCACCAATAGTACCACCACCTCCACTACAGCCAGTAGCACAACTCGCACCACCCACAATCATTCCTGGTTACCCCATTCAGCAACCAGAGCAATTTGTGCCTATGGCACCAATGCCTGCCTAGTTGGGGCAAGATGAAGAGGACTGGTACAGGGCACAGGAAGCCCAGTTTGAGGCTCGCATGGCAGCCATGAAAGAAGATTTACTGAAGCAGCTACAGCCAAGTATGGTACAGAACGAAGTGACATTGGAGAATCTTTGCTTCTTCTCGGACATACAACTACCAACTAAATTCAGATGTTTGGAACTCTACCAGTTTGATAGTACAGGCTGCCCTCTGAATCACTTGAGGTTGTATTCTGGTGATATGTACCAATACGTCAAGGACCAAAAGATTATGGTACAGTTCTTTCAGAGGTCACTTATTGGGGCAGCCTACTCATGGTTCCTAAGTCTCGATAAAACAAAGATTAATACTTGGAACGACCTTGGAGCAGTATTCATCCAACAATACCAACTGAACAGTCAAATGGTGCAGACGAGGACTGAACTGCAAAGGTTGGCGAAGAAGAACCAGGAAACTGTGAGAGACTATGCTAAGAGGTGGAAATAATTGGCAACTTTGGTCCAACCCCCTTTACTGGAGCAGGAAATGAAGTCCTTGTTCATTGCCTCACTGGGACAATTGTTCTTTAATCTGTTACTGGGGCAAAGTTCTTTGAATTTCAATGATTTGATCCTAACAGCAGATAGAATCGAAGACGCCATAAGGGCAAGAAAGATAGATGGTGGTGGACAGAGTATCACCCAGAGAAGGCCAATGGGAAGTCAAGGTTACAGGAACTAGGGGCAAGAACCGAAAAGAAATGAGGGCCAAGCAGTTAATTATATGCAGCCAACACACCCATACCATGTGTCCCAGAGACCTGTAGTAGCAGCACCACAGAACTTGGGGCAGATGGTCACACCATACCAAGGACCACCCAGAAGAACCAAAGAAGAGATGGAAGCAAGGCTATGAATGGTGTTTTCGTCACTTCCATATTCACCAGCAGAACTGTTATCGACACTCTTGAAAGGAGGATATGTACAGCTGAAATCACTAAATCCCCAAACAACCATGGCAAAGAGTTACAACCCTGCAGAGCGATGTGAATACCACTCTGGGGCACCGGGGCACAGTACTAACCTCTATTGGCATCTAAGACATGACATCCAGGACCTCATTGACCAGAAGCATCTCACGGTTGGTCCACCCGCACAACCTGAACTAGCCCCAGCTACTGGTGTAACCACTAATCCCCTCCCGGACCATTTCAAGGCCTCTATAAGGCAATGAATCACGTCAGTAGTAGCAGCATGCAGTTTGATCCATCTATTTTGATTGGACAACGAGGGCAGGTAATAAGAGTACACCTTCGTTATGGGGCCAGCAGGCAAGAAGTGAATGTCGTGGAAGAAGAAAACAGTGCAAGAAATCCGCCACATCTCCCTTGGGTACATTTACACCCTGAAATCAACACAGAATACCTCCTCCATCACCCATACCTGATACAAACCCATCTACCCATCCTACCCCACCACTATACATCCCCATAGGAGCACCCACCAACAATCCTTTCAACATAAAAGACCTTCCCATACCAAACCCCACAGTTACCCCGATTGAACCACCCACCTTGAACCCTTCGAAACTTAACCTTGAATCCCCAACATGTCACACAGTCCCCCTTCTTTATACCATTGACCCTATCTATTACCAAACCACTCCCATATACACTGAAGTTGAGGTCAATCGGATCACCCGATTTGGTCGATATGTCAACATTGACCCACCACCCATACCCGAGGGAGAGACATGTAAAACCCCGAATTTTCCTTAAATAATAAATTAAATTAGTAAATAATATTACCGAGAGTTATGATTGATAGAAACATTTTAATATTGTAGGGGGTGATCAACTTAGCGGAGATCCAAAATTAGACCCAGATCTGACCGTCCGATCGTGAGATATCGAGGTATGTATTCTAATTGGGCAAGGTGTATAGAAGAGTTGCATGGGAGATGCATAGGATCAGGGGGTATATATATGTATAAAGAAATAACCTAATTTTATACTTGTATTCTCGCTCGTATTGAAGCCGCAAGTGACGAACCTGTTTGAACGACCAAAGAGAAGAGAAGAAGGAGAAGAAGAAGGAAGGGCTGGGCGTGCGTTCATCGTCCAGAGAGTTTCTCAGTGCTAGAGGTTCGCCATTGTTCAGAATAGAGAAGGAGGAATCAGTGTATAGAGGTAGGTGACATCGTTTTGGTTTTAAAATTGGATTTACCTCTGTTTAATCGCAAACGCATGTTTCTATGATATGTAATGTTGTATTTAGTTAGCTAAGCATGTTAGAAATACATTAGAATGAGTTTAGACGAGAAAAATCATGATTTAGAACTGTTTCTGCTCGATTTTGTATGATCGCCGACCTCGACTGGACTCGGCGCTCATCGGCGATCCTAGGCACTGGTTATAAAATTGAGGACGCCGTGGACCGTGGGACGACGGACCGTTGGCGCTCGAAATTGAACTACCGCCGACTGGAGACCGCCCGGAGCGATCCTGAGCAATCCCAGGCGCTCTCAGCAGAAATTCCAATTTTTCATAATTTCGAACCTAATTCAACTCTAAACTATTTTTAGACAATTTTAATGATTAACTAAGGTCTTTTAAGACCAAAATAAACTATCTAATTCCCTGTTTTATAGAAAAACAAATTAGGGAGATATTTAGGACATTAGTTGCCAAGTTTTGAAGGTAAATGAGAAATGTGATTTTGGAAAAGCCTAACTACCATTTGATTATCTAAACACTTCTAAATGGCATTATAAATCAGAAGACATTATAAAGAGAATTCAGAATTCGAATGACTGAATAATGAAGTAAATGTACAGATATAACCATTATATGCCGCTAGGCACCAACCCTTATAGAATTATGATACTTTAGGGAATTTTGGAGTCTAGTGGGCATAGCTGGTTATGGATCCATAGTCGTAGCTAGATAGCTGAGGGATATGTCATTTGGGTTGAGTTACTCCTATATGCCACGCGCTTCCTTTGCAAGTTAGTTTGTCTGGGAAGGTCCTATGTCTGGAGGGACACCCCGGTGAGCCGCTGATGATTCCCTGTACATGTGGATAAGCGACCATCTCCATGTATTGATTCTGGTGCTGCATGCTGGTGGTACATGCCAACTCTGATGGGTACGTGTACAATTAGTCGGTGACTACGGCTCTTGTCTAAGCTGCGCTGCATGGGGCTTGAGTATCATTAGTAGCATCGCTCCTAAGTCGCACGGTGGTATAGCAATTGGTTGAGAATCATCTCAAAAGGTTTATCTATCTTTGTGAGTCCTACAATGACACTGAAAACACAACACTTGATTTGATTATTATTATTGTGCACGTGCGGGATGCATGTGATTGGGATATTGGTTGGATGTGACTGCTTAGTACATCCTGGCAATGTATGGATTATGCTACTGATTTGGCTATTGAGTTCTTATATTAAAACTTGCTGAAAATCATTTCTAGAACTGTTTATCAAACTGTTTTGTGTTCATGAATGGTATAAATGATTATGCGAGCCTGATTTATAGATGTTGCTTAATCGTGCATGAAATGTTACTTTGCTTATATTAACTGTTTAGTCATGCATGTGTTACCTACTGAGATATTCGTATCTCACCCTACTTCTATTCCATTTTTTTCAGCTGATACGCGAGAGGGGGATCTCTTAGACTTCCAGGGAGAGATAGCCGAGTATTCGCCGGAGGATTATTATTATCCAGATCTTGTCTGAGGTGGATTGATGTTATAGACTTAGCATTTTTTATTGGTTTATTATCATTTATTTGGATTGATGTATGAGAGAGATAAGAGAGAGATAGTAACCAGTTCATTTTACCAGACTTTAATATTACTGACTGATGGTTAAGCTTTATGCTTAGTTGAGGATTTTGATCTACACTTCCGCACATACTTGTTTCCGCAACTCTGATAGTTTAATAAAATGATTGGATTTTGCTTTCTTTGGTCTGGTATGTTATTGATGTTGTAATTGATATGGGCCAGTAACACCTCGGATTTGGTTGTTGAACTAAATACGGGTTGTTACAGTAGCGAACCGGGTTCGGGTCTGGTGCCGGTTTGCACTGACTCGGGTTCGGGGCGTTACAAGACAGAAGAAGAAAGAAAGAGGAGAGAAAAGGGGAAGGAAGTGGCAGTTGAGAAGCCACAGACCCAGAAAGGCAAGGGTAGAGCATATGAGGAAGAGATCACTGACCTACATGATAGCATTTACGTACCTGAGTATGACCTCTTCCAAGAGCTCAACAAAGTACCAGCGCAAATCTCCATCATGCGTCTCCTCGTGGACTCTGTCAAGCATAGAGATGCATTGATAAAGGTCCTTGTAGATGCACATGTACCCGAAGACACCAAGCCAGAACAATTGGAAGCTATCATTTCCCAAATCATGGCGCCAAAGGCCATCTCTTTCTTAGTCGAAGATTTTCCACCAGAAGGGTATGATCATATTGAACCTCTGTACATCACCATCAAGTGTTGTGATAAGATAGTGAAAAGAGCTATGATAGACAATGTTTTGGCCCTGATCATCTGTCCGATAAGGACTTTTCATAGTCTACAGCTCCATTCATCCCTCATTAAGCCCAGCGTTCACAATGTCAGAGGATTTGACAACTCAAAGAGGGAATCCATTGGGAGGTCATTTTGACCATAATTATAGCTGAAAAGCCCTTCACCCTGGTATTTGAACTGATGGACATCAATGCTTCCTTCAACCTACTAATTGGACGACCCTGGTTACATCATGCTGGGGTGGTACCCTCTTCTCTACACAAGATGGTAAGGTTCATTTTTGGAAATGAGCTGATAGTGGTACATGCTAAGGATCACAGGGAATTTGAGATGCTAAGGGTGCCCTACATTGACTATGAGCTACCCACTTCACTAAACTTCCAAGCTGTGGAAATGATCAATGTAGTTAATGTCCCTGAACATAAAAGGAGGAAACGATCCAGGAGAAGAAGGAGAAATGCAGTGTCTGGCGCTGAACATAAAAGGAGGCACCGATCCAGGAGAAGAAGGAGAAATGCAGTGTCTGGCGCTACTGGATGCACTGACTGGGGATTGCGGGCAGTAGAAGGATTGGGCTATTATAAGCAAGGAGTGAAGATGGCCATACTAGTGTCAGAGAAAATAGTCAAATTTGGAATCGGCTATGATCCAATGCCAGAGGATTATGCAAGACTTTCTAGGTGACAATCTGAATTGAAGAGGGCCAAGATGGAAGGAAGGGAACTAGAATGGCCTATCTGCATACATAGAGACCTGTACAAAATCTTCACCAATTAGGCACTAAGGGCAACCAATTCGCTGGAGAATGTAGTCACCCAAGGATGGGGTGATGAGTTCCCACCTTCACCGAAAAGAGATGAGGACAATCTGGAAGGGCTAGCACAAATGTTCTGGGAGGAACCACTTGCTTTGGACTCCATTGAGACGATCATGGAAACAGAAATACCATCCCCAAACTGGTCACTTGAAGGCCTACTAAAAGTATTCAAAATGAATGAACAAGTTGCTGCACTGCTGCCAGCCACTGTTGTACCATTGCATATGGAAGAATCATTCACTAATTTCGGGATTACCACTGAGGGAATCCCACCGCCTACTCCCACCAAAGAAGCCAAAACTGAAGAAAATCCAGATGTCTACATCTGTGTGATTAGGGATGAATCCCAAAGTAGTGAGGAAGTCTAGGGGGCCATGGTGCCAAATCGAATTCAGATGGCTGAGTGAGTCACCGTCACCTCCTCGCAGAGAAGGAATGGGCGATTTTGGGGGATTGGCGCAAATGCAGAAAAAAAAAGAAAAGAAAATGCAGAAGAAAGAAGAAAAAAAGGGGGGAAATTTGGGAAATGAGTACCCAACAAAAACAAAGAAAAATGAAAAAATAAGATGTAAGCCCCAAAATCAATGAAAGGTAGAAACATTGTAGCTAAAAAAAAAGAAAAGAATGAACTCAACATATCAAGCCTTTTAAGCCATTTGTATTTTTTTGATAACCTGGAACCTAGCCTACATTTCGTCCTATCTTTAAGACCTCTTAGATCCCAAGAAGGATGATCTTGGCAAAAATCTAGTTTGCTTGGTTGGTGGTGATGGAATCCGTGGCTTTCAGAAAGGTTGGACATAGTGAAAACTCGAAAAAAGGGTGCTATGAGCAAAAATGACCAATTGTGAAAAGGGGGGGGGGGGGGGGGGGAGGGAGGGGGGAAGGGCATCAAAATGGTCAAGTTTGGACTGAATAGAGCAGAAAACAGAATGAGTCAGAACTGAAACAAAGCAGTGGATCAAGAAAACCTGAAAGACACCAAGGATGAACAAAGTGAAGTTGAAGGGCTCAGGTTGGTAGACTGCATTTGAGTCAAAGCATCATAGCCTGTGATGATAATTTTACAGAAAACACCAAGCACACTTAGTCCGATATGATCTTGGGACAAATCCTCTCGGAATTGCAGACACTTGCACACACTAACGCATCTACTTTTCTTCTACTTATTTCAGCTTATCCGTTTTTGAAATAATTTCAATTTGTGCTGCTAACCTGAGTCTACAAGGTTCATGACCTAGATAAAAGGCCCCCTATTTCTATAGTGGGCAATGATCAGAAAAGAAATTGAAAAATATTGATAATACTCCCTAGCGGATCACAACTGAAGGTTTTTCTTTTATTTCCTTTTAGGAACAATCAAGCGAGAGAAGAAGGAAGTGTAAAATGAGACTCATTTCAACAAATCCCTAGCGGGGTTCCTTCTAGAAACGAAGTACCTCTCACTCTAGAAGCACCCATGGCTCGACCCAAGTGAACAGGTGAAAAGAAAACAAAAACCTTCAAGAAAAGAAAGGCATTTCCTGTCCAATCCCCAGTGGAGTTTCATTACCTAGAGAATAGTGCCTAAGGCAAGAAGGACATCAGATAGTGGAAGATGCACCAAAGCAATGCCCAACAGTAGAAAGATGGCGTCACCTTTTCACTTGGACAAAGAAAACCAATAGAAGGATAAAAGGCTGCTCCACTCACTCCCTAGTTGCGTTATCTCTAACCAGGAGGAGCCTCATCCTAAGAAGAACAAGGGAACGAAGAGCACTCTACTACAAATTTTCAGCAAGGATCCCACAATTCAAAAAAAAAAAAAGAGAGGTCCTACCATAAAGGCCTCACCAAAGGTCAAGGGAAAGGCTCTTCCAACAATTCCCAAGCAAAGTTGTCTTTGAACTGAGGGAAGTATCACTTGAAGTGGGAGAGGAATCATCCTGAGAAAGAAGACCTGAAGGAAAAGGGACAAAAGAAGATTTCAATGCGTGGAGAAACAGAAAGAAGAAATCATGGGCAAAATCTGCCCTCATGTTGTAGTTTTTTATTTACCACTTTTGTAAATAGAGTAGGTTAGGTGTACAAGCTCCTTTTAAGTGCCGGACAGCAGCAAGAGCACCTCCTTCCTTCCTCCCAAGATCCAAAAGCCTCCCAGAATCCCAACAGAGCATAAGTTTGAAAAGGTAAAATAAATCAAGGTCAAAAACACTTAAAAAGCTTTAATGGAACAAACAAGAGAAAAAGAACACTGTTGAGCACCTTTGCATCAATGCCGAAACAGTTCGGCGAATCTAAGTCTGACCCCATCTTCTTAACTTAAACTAAAGGACAGGGAGTCTTTCTTAATGCTCAATGGCAAGGAAACTCCCCAGAATTTGGAAGTGAAGCCAAAGTGACAGAGCTTGCAACAACGATTCCCCTTCTTTGAAAACATCAAAAGGACTTAGCTCGTCAACAATGTCGACAGAAATGTAAGATGCAAAAATGAGGTTCTTTTATTCTTTGCCATTCATTAGCCAAGTGACTCCGGCAAAGAGGGGCAGCTGTAAGCACCTCATTTTTGCACCCCTCTAAAAATCTAGAAAACAAAACCCTAAAAGACAGGTCGAAACCCTAAGGACCAGAAGGTGATTTTCTGCCTGAGCCCGAATTGATGGCCATGCCCTATCCCAATGGATAGAGAATCCCGACACGGTTCCAACGCAATTAAGTTTGCATGAATCAGAGTCCAGATGGAGAAGATATGAGTAAAACAACCCCAAAGGCAAAATGGTAATTAAGCATAGAAGGATCCGTCGTTTGACAAGTGTGTGGCTCTCACTTGATAAATGGCAAATTTAAGTGCTAAAAGGCAAAAACAGAGATAGGTCACTGGGGATCCTTGGGCCTTCCAACGGGGCCACCCTATCCGACCCAGATCACTTAATAACTCAAGATAAAATCAAATGAAAGGGAACTCAAACCACTTTGGTGGTCCCCACTAGACTTAATAAAGAATGCATGTCTTGGCTAAGGAATAGGGTGAGTTAGAACTTAGTTGACTCAAACCAGGGAGACCCAAGGGATCGGTCAACCGATAGGGCGGATCGGGGAGTCTTCGAACTTCCTCGGACCGTAACTGAGAACTTAGCCGGAATCTCTAAAAAGCCGCAGACCATTTAGATAGACCCGTTTAGGCACCCTGGTGTCTGCCTGCACCCCTTCAGGTAGTGGCAACTCCTAAATTCCCGAGGCACGCACTCTATGTGCGAAAGACCATGCACACAGCATGGCGACTCCGCTGGGGAGTGCTCGACCCAGTTGGACCATGGTTTAAAAGAGTCAACCTAGGGGGTATAGATTGATTTAGTAAGTACTTTCTATCTCACGTTAGTGAGATGTAGAATACATGCAATTGCATATTCTAAGGAGTCCTGTCATAAAGGATGAGATAATTGCCTAAGGTTTTTGGGTTTTAAGCGGGACAATTGTGACCCCTCCAATTACCTAAGGACTCTCCCGGAACATTGTATTGCATGCCAATTCTGAACTTCACTATAAAAAGACAGTCATGAACCCTTTATCAATCAAATGTCCAGATCAAACTCACCCGACTAGGCACAATACTCAGCCCAACTGCACACACGGGCACCCACCACACTGTGGATGGATTTTTCTTTTCAATAACTACGTGGGGTGACACGCAGGAGGGAGACTGTGTGGATGATCTAACCCTGAATGGATTTATGAATGGAATGCTGCTCTTCTTCACCAAGACTTAGCCCTCTCTAGCAACCACCCTTCTAATCCCTATGAACTTACTTTTGGGATGGTATTAGCCCTACACTCCTGTGGCTTGCCGGGGACAGTAGGGTAAACCCATCTCCCCAGGTTCTTGGATTCCTATAGCGCCACTGGTTTCTTGCCGTGGTATGCGAGGGTCTAGTACTTGGCTTAAACCCTTGTGGGCGAATGTCTCGGGCTGGGTATCCTTCCCTACCTATTGCTTCTAGTTAAACCACGATTTTGTGAATGTGCTTGAATGATACAAATAAGAAGAATAAAATCAATTTAAAACCCAAGAGTCCAGCAGGGGTAGCAACCCCCGCCTTTTTTGCATCAAATTGAGTGAAACCTAGATCATGGGCTGCCTTAGCCCTAATTTAGGAATCCAGGCTAACTTTGATAAGGGGAACCACCCCAGATCCATACATTGAGTCCTGTGAGCCATGAGCCTCGACCCATTGAGTCCGTTGGAAGCACCCTAAGTCCGGCCTTTTTGAACAGATGAAAGCCGACCAGATCAGACAGTCAGAGGAAATCAGGCTAGATCAGAATAGGGGCACAAAACCCTAGATCTAGGTATTTAGCCCACCTGCCCTGAAGCAATTTGTACCCTTCTTCTGGGCTCCCAATAGCCCAAAAGATGAATTCTTTGTAGATTTTTGTAAATATCATGTAAGTTTCGCCCCCGCTGGCAAGTTGTATGTTTTGTTGGGGTCCGACACCAAAAGTAGACAAAAGAACAGATGAAAGACAAAGGCTGATCAAGACATGGACGTGCTACCTTACACAAGTATGTCTAGGAGTCGTGCTTTGATAGGCACCAACCTTTTTTAGGACTGTGCTCACACTTTTGGGTGTGTTTTTTATATCTGTCTGTTAACACAGACTCTCAGGATGGTAATATCACTTAACCTTCACTTTATTTGCGCGTGTGCCTGTTCATGCATTAAGTGCATGCACTTCGAGATCATTTACATGAACATATTTAGTAAAACTATTTCAAAGAAGCACAAAAGAATTTCCAAAACCAAAATCGCCTGCGGGCGTACATCAAATCGCCTTCGAGCGTACATCAAATCGCCTCCGAGCGTACATCAAGCCACCTTCCGGGTGTAAGACATGGGAAAAAATCAGATTCATATGACTTCCTCAATCATCACACGGGATTAAATAAAACAAAGAGTCTCCACCATTCAATTTAGGTGTGAATGGACACCAAAATATCAAATAAGCACAAAAGGCAATTTTAGGGTAAAAATAACCCTCTTAAAAAAAACAACCAGAGATGGGTAAGGGGATTAAGTTATGAATAGGGGAAGGTGTTAGGCACCCCTATTCATCCACACAAGGTGGTTGCCAGGTATTGTTCATGTTAAAATAAAGGAAAAAAGGCTTGCTATAAAATCACGAAAAATCAAAAAAGACAAAAATATATGGTTTTTTCATATGAATAGTCTGATTGATCCAGAACTTTCAAGTATGATCATACCATTCCTAGGGTTTCATGATCAAAATAAAATTGAGATAAAATCAAATGAAATCAATTTAAAGTGAAAAATCCAAAAATCTGGCTTCAAGTCAAATTCTAGAAATCTAGAAAAATATGATTTTTATAAAATATTTCAAAATTGAACTTGAACAGTCCAGGACATAGGTATAGGCCAAATTTCACATTAAATCAAGAAATCAAAACCAAAAATACCCACGTTGATGAAGAACATCAAAAAGGGAGAACTTAGACCGTAGGGTATTCTCTTAATAGTGAAAAACGATTCAAAAACCACATCATGAAACCCTAGAATTTGCTTTCAGGCTTTTGGATCCAGATCTATCATATTGATCATGATAGATCCAGGATCTTAGCCTAATATCACAAAAATCACGAAAATAGTGCTGTAGGTGCAAATATGTGAAAAATCCAAATTTTATAAAAAAAAGTGGGGATTTCATGCTATAAACATCATAGATTCATGGATTCATTCAGATTCATTATAAAAACCATTAAAACATGATCAAGATATTTAAAACAGCCACATCTCACAGATTAGAGCACATAGGGGTCTACCCTACGGATCCACCTGTTCTCTTTTCCCCTAGTTCTCTCTTCACATTTTACTGCTAGAGATGATTCTTGAGGTACTTGGAGATAGGTTTGGGTATACAAACACAATTACAGGCTTTATTCTAGAAAATAGGAGAAAAACAGATATGGGGTTCTATTCTAGGGATCCACCTGTTCCCCTTTCCCCTAGCTCTCTCTTCACGTTTTACGGCTAGAGAGACTCTTGAGGTACTTAGAGACAAGTTTAGGAATACAAGTACAAAAGATGGCCTTATTCTATAGCAATAGAGAAGATCCTATTACTTCTAGAATTGAAGACAGAAAATAAAAGGGAAAAGGGACTTACCTGGATTGAGCAAGCAAGGTAGCAGGGATTCCTCTTTTCTCTTGGAGCATCTTAGACTTCAAATTTTCGTGGCCTTTTGCTTGAGGAAAGGCCCTCTATTTATAGGCAAACATAGGGGTATGGTTGGTCCAAGGTTTGGCAAGATAGAGTTTCAGTTTGAGTTAAACACAAGATCATGCCAATCCTTTATCCACAAAGATATTTCGAACGAATAAAAAATATAATTCGCTCATTTAAAGGGATATTGGACTAAAGATAAGGCTTAGAAATCGAGAGAAGAATAAAACTCGCACGAGTCTAATGTGCCCGTAAATGATTTACGGTCCATGGTGTCCGTATATGTATTACGGGCGCTGCGTGCCCGTATATAAAATTTGGGCGCGCTTAGCCCGTAGATACAATACGGGCAAGGCTTAAATTATTCATTTTCATGCATTTTTGGCCTGTTTTAAATTACAATTAATGTTTTCATTATTTTCTCATTTTGTTGGGGTGTCTACACCGGGGCGCACATCAAAGTTGCTTTTTCAAAGCATACAATAAAGTGGCCTCCAAGCCTACTTTGAATCATCTTCCACAACGTACGTGAACACCGACTTTTGCGACGCGCAATAAACTGTCATTTGTGGTTATATTGAGCTAACCATCATATAGACATAAATCAAATCGCCCATCCTGTGGCGTAGATTCCCCATGCCATTCATGGCATGATGCGGGCTATCCAAGAAGCGTTTCCTGATTTTTATGATTCGCTTACCACTGCATGATTTCACAGGAATTTACAATTGATGTCGATTAAGGCACGGATTTTGAGGTTTAATCCTCGCGACATGATTTTCTAGGGTTTTCGCTCATAAAACATGTGTCACACATGCTTGAAAACCATCAAATACGGCATGGTCTCCAGAGTCTCAAATCTTTGAAAGATCAAATTGCAAAGTTTTTAACTGCACAAATCTCGGAAGGAATTTTTTTGGTTAACTGAGGCACTGTCACACACTCTTCACAGTGTTGCTTTGTCAAGCCACGACTTTCATGCATGAACCTCATTGTATTTGTTTTACAACCACGGCACAAAAGCATCACTTATGGTGTAATGATCTCGTCACACACGACACTTCATTCATAATTAGGGAAGGAACTAATCCAGATTTTTAAACAAACAAGTACAATGGAGAACGGGCTAGAACTTTGATGTAAACTTTAGACATTTCACACTATGAGCACCATTCAGAACACTCGCAGTAAGAAAGGATTGCAATGAACTCTTCTGATGCCCTAACTTTGTCATCATCACAACAAAGGACTGAGGAGCAGCTAGTCATAATGGATCTAAGCTAACAGGTGGCCATGATGCGAGCCATGGGAATTCAAATGCCAGAAATCCAGCAAGAGCATCCACCTCAGCCAGCACCCATGGTAGCACATCCACCACCACAGGACACTCCAATCCCACATCCGGCGGGGGTTCCCATCCACCCTACACAACAGGAGCCATTTGTGTCTGTTCAACTGGGGCAGGAAGAGTGAGACTGGAATAGGGCGCGGAAAGCCCAGCTGGAGGAAAGATTGGCAGCAATCAAAGAAGATCACATGGTACAGCTGGCAGCAATAAAGGAAGATAACAAGGCACAGATGGCAGCCATGCGTGAGGACCTTTTGAAACAGCTCCAACCAAGCACAGTTCAGAGAGAGGCTACACTAGAAAGTCTTTGCTTCTTCTCTAATATCCAACTCTCGGCCAAGTTCAAATGCCTTGAGCTGCACAAGTTCGACGGCACAGGCTACGCGTTGAAGCATCTGTGATCCTATGTTGGCGACATGTGCCAATATGCGAAAGACGAGAAGATTATGGTTCAATTCTTTCAAAGATCTTTAACTAAGGCAGCACACCCTTGGTCCCTAAGTCTGGATAAGCAGAAAGTTAAGACATGGAACGACCTCGCTGCCGTGTTCATCCACCAGTACCGTTTGAATAGCCAAATGGTTCAAACTAGAGCAGAGTTGCATAGGTTGTTAAAGAGGAATAATGAGTCTGTAAGAGACTATGCTAAAATGTGGATATAGCTAACATGTGTGGTACAACCCCTCTTCTTTAGCAAGAGCGGACTTCTTTGTTCATATCATCACTGGGGCAACCATACTTCATAATATTGTTGGGATAGTGTGCTGTAAACTTCACCGACCTAATCATGGTGGCAGAGAGGATCAAAGATGCAGTTAGGGCTGGAAAGGTGGGAAGTTCCACAACAAAATCCTCCCAAAGAAGAGAGTGTGGAGGAACAATCAACCATATTCAATCTACTAAGCATAAGAGAGGAAGTGGTCACCCCAAGGCAGGTGTCACCTCGGCTCGGTTGAAGGAGCCCTTGACTAAGGAAGAAAGAATGAACCACGTATTCACACAGCTTCCATAGATGGCGGAATTGTTGCCCACCTTGTTACAAGAGGGACATCTGAAGCAGGTTCCACCAAATCCAAGGGCGCCAGCAAGCAGAGGGTATGACCCAACCAAGACATGCAGTTACCATAAAGGAGCACTGGGGCATGATACTAACAAATGTTGAAGCCTCCGTCATGCAATCCAAGACCTTCTTGAAGCCGGAGAACTCAAAATCAATCCTCCACCGAATTGAAAAAAAAAACAAAAACAAAAACATAAACAAAAGAAGAGAAAAAAGAAGAGAGAATAAAAAAAGTGAAGAAAAGAAAGAAAAAGAAAAAAAAAGAGAGAAAGAAAGAAAAAATCATCATTATCTCCATGCATCTTGGCATTTCATATCGTGTATTCAGTTTTTTAATGTTTGGTTCTCCTGGCAGGAACCCTGTTAACAATCAACATGGACAGTACATCAGGGACGAGTCCTGTAGTGATCCAAATATTGGACCTTTTTTGTACTCTGCTGCAAGCGATAAAGGACAAAGAAGAAAGGTGGGACAAATGCTGGGAAGCAATAAGGAAAGAAAATTTCGAACTACAATCCCGAGTAGGGATTCTTGAAGAAGAGATTGAAAGCATGAAGGGAAAAATACCCCTGAACAGCCAAGAAGTGAAGCTTCCACCAACCTTACCAGATGGTTGAATGCAAAGAGAGAAAGGAAAAGCGGTAGCAGCAGATGTTCCCTAACTCATGAAGAAGTTGAATGTCTATTATAGCAAAGGAGAGCACGACAGGTTGATGAATCATTTGAAGGATCCTCCAAGGAGAACGAAAGAAGAAATGGAGGTCAGAATGAGGAGGGTTTTTACCCCTACCATATGCACCGGCAGAGTTGCTGCCAACACTATTGAAGAAGGGGTATGTGCAGATTAGGCCCCCGATTGGTTAAGTCCGGTCCAGAAGCTACAATGCCGCAGAATGATGCGAGTACCATTCTGGTGCTCCAGGGCATAGCACAGAGCGATGTTGGGATCTGCAGCATGACATTCAAGATCTGATTGATCAAGGATTCTTGAACGAACTGCTTGAGAAGCCAAGATCCATCAAGAGACGAAGCATCTCTGACATGTTAGCACAGATTAGAACATCTGAACCAGCCATCTCCCTGCAGGAAGGAGGAGATGATGATGAGGAGAGCACTTAAAGGCTTCCTCTCATAGCATGTAACCAAATTCCAAGAACGCCGATTTGCATCGGCCACTCTTTACATAGTTTGTTATTCTGTTTTGTTTATGCTTTCTTTTCTTTTAAATTCAGAACTTGACAGCATGTTTCTTTTTGAAAATTTATGAAATCTTTTGGTAAATCACTAGAATGTTGGACCACGTCAAGGCATGACTGTGATCTTGGAACAAACCTGAACAATCAAATTTGACAGATGGAACATGTCAAATAGCACAAAATGTGGGGGTCTCGACATAGCCAAGGGATCCCCTGCCAGCACTACATTTGAAACCTACCTTGCCAAACAAATGCCGGGATGTATGCTGAACAACCCCCAGGTTTTGTTCACTCTCAATATCCTACTCATGTTTGTAAATTACATAGGGCTCTATATGGATTGAAGCAAGCTCCCCGTGCCTGGTTTGATTGACTCAGTACCTTTTTGCTCTCTAATGGTTTCTTTTGTAGTACTGCAAATCCATCTCTTTTCATCTCTCACTCTTCTACTGGGATCCTTGTGTTTCTTCTCTATGTTGATGGTATGATTCTTACCGGCTCCAATCCTACACTTCTTAATTACTTTATCGATCGATTGGGTTCTAAATTTTCAATCAAGGATATGGGTACCCTTCACTATTTTTGGGTATTCAAGTAACCCAACTTCCATCTGGTCTTTTTCTCTCTCAATCTCGTTATGCTCTTGAGATCTTGGAGCGTGCTCATATGCATGAAAGCAGGTGTAGTTCAACTCCTATGGCCTCAAAATCATCTTCTATAAACTCATCCTTGTTTTCCATTCTTTATTCTGACCCTACTTATTACCGTAGCATTGTTGGGGCCCTTCAATATCTTACTTTCACATGCCCGAATTTATCATATAGCATCAACTTTATTTGTCAGTTTATGCACTCTCCTACACTTGGCCATTTCAGATTGTTAAGCGTATTTTACGCTATCTTCAAGGTACTTTAGACTTTGGAATGCACATCTTGTCTTCCTCTACCTTTGATCTTTATGGCTTTTCTGATGCTGATTGAGCAGGATGTTCTCTCACATGACGTGTAACGAACCTGAACTAGGTATGCCTCTCCAAGGCATCCCCCTGTCCTTGGTCGTCACGGGATTGTCTTTCGACCTAATAAAATGCGGATAATTTAAAATTTTTCCTAATACGAGTGAAGTGAAAGAAAAATTGATTCATGTGCATATCAAAGTATATTTGTATAAAAGAAAAACTACTTGGCTATTACAAAATAGTGGGTAACTAATCACTCCTCTCAGTTAGAAGATTTACAATCCAAAAAGGTGTACAACAAAAAGGTATAACAGAAATAAAGTCCTAAGTAGGTCTATAGAAGTCTTCCTTTCTATACCCAGGTGCCTTGTCCTTTCCTTTGTCCCCAGTCTAGTCCTTCACACCGGACATCGACGGCTCTGAAAATAAGATGATAAAACAACTGGTGAGACGAATGTCTCAGTAAGCAACACATGCATGCTCAATGAAAATGCAATTTATGCCACTATCAATCGATGAAACCATGACAAGCGGGTAGTTGAAAATAATAATTAAAACATCAACAAATTGGTGCAAGACTAGTAGTGGAATTCTGTGCAAATGTGTACAAGTCAACCATTTAGTAAGTAAACATTTATGTATTCTTATCACTTGTTAATTAGGTTGTTTAGTATATATTGCACATGACCCCATCTAGCTTCACCGATTCCACATGGTGGCTAGGCATCCACACCGATTACCCTTGACGTGGGCATCCATAAGCCTATTACCCTTGACGTATAGGCATCCAGTGCCGATTCCCCGTAACAAATGGGCATCGGCCATCGATGTTGCTGGTGCCGGAATGATATAAACAATATAGTAACAAGAACAATAGCACTTGGTCATGGCATTTATATACAAACGCTCCGATTTAAGTTTATAGATCCATAACTTAAGGGTTCATTATGTGAATGTTCGTTTCATCAATTTCACGTCAAGTATAACATGGACCCATGCGTGTAAAATTCTCAAGGGTAGCCTGTGGCCTTACCCAAGTCAATCTTGGGCCAAGCCCTCTTTCATTTCTCATGGAATCCTGGGCCACTGCCCTCCATATAGTACATCTATAACAGGCCACTACCCTTTTCATATCATGCTAACAATATATGGCATGCTAAACAAATGGGCCAATTCCCTAAATAAATTGCATGCTTACAAGGATAATCAATAACAACAAATATATTTACAACCGTAAACCTTGCAATTTATAGCTTACTTGGGCAACCTAAGCCCCAACTCATTGGAAACATAAACAACCTTAATTAGGCTTTGGTTTCTTATTTCCAATGATCATTTGAAAGGTGTTCCAAGTGCTAGAATCAAATTATCCCACTTCTATAAGAATGTGGAACATAAACTCTCTATAAAACCTACTTCAGTAAAATGTACCCCAAATCTTTGTTATTTGGAATTTTAGGATAATTCCAGTGTGTACACTTCCTAGACACCTAAATCCTTCTTGTACATTGGTTTGATTCAAATAAAAACAATCCATAGTTTGATTTGGGTTAAAATCCAAAATTTCCTAAAATCTGCCCAGGGCGCTTGAAGGCATGCTCGAGCGCTGCTTCAGGAGCCTAGCTAACCCAATTTTGACAACTCTTGGGTTCTGAGTTTCTAAAAAAGTACAAGCGGGGTGCTCGCATTTGCGCTCGAGTGGCTTCGCCTATAATTAAAATGCTATATGGGCACTCGATATCGCGCTCGAGCGATGGTTTGGCCGCCCTGGAAATTTCACAGATTGCGAAAAATCCGATTTTTTCAACTTTCTAAGGTTTTTCAAATCTCACTATTTTCTAAGGTTTTTGGTCTCTAAATTGTCTCTAGCATGTGTGGCTACCTATTTTCTACCAAACCCCCCAATAAATCCCTCTTCTATTTGCAAAAATAATCAATGTCGCACTCAAACCCCAATATATTCACATTCCATACGAAAATGGGGAAAACAAGAAAGCTAGGTTAGGGTGGTGTTGCTTACCTCTTCTAAGCAACCAAGCAAGTCTTCTTGCTCACAAACCAACCCACAAATAGCACCTTTTTGTGCTTCTTGAAGACCTTTCCACAACCTCCCCAAGTTCCTCCAAACGAAAATCTGAGCCTCCTTCCTCCTCTTGCAAGAGCCTCTTCAAATGGACTTAAAAGAGGAAGGGAATGTGATGAGGGGGAGAGAATGAGGAGAAGAAGAAGAAGAAGAATGGTAGGAGAAGAGGAGAAAAGGGTGGGGTTTTGTTTCATACATATTGGCAAAACTCTCCTCTTATTTAACACTTAACCCCATTTCTCCTCCAAATGGATTTAGGCAAAATGTCCAGTTTGCCCTTCTCCATATGAAACACCAATATCTTCCACTTTTCCATTCCTCCTATTACACACAACAACGTACCACTTAGCCATTCTTCCAACACATAAAAATTTATCTAATAATTTAGGAATTGCTCAAATGAGGGAATGCCTACCTTCATATGTTACTGATGAGCCTGGACTTAGCCACTTGGCTGGCTCCAGATCTGGATTTCTCCAGCTTCACCTACACAATAAATCATACTGTTTAGTGTTGCCAATTGTCTAGGAATCTAGGGTTTCACATGACGGTCTACTACCAGGTATTGCACCTTTTTGGGTAGTAATTGTATCTCTTGGAGTGCAAAAAAACAACCAACCGTTGCTCGTTCTAGTGCTGAAGTTGAGTATCGAGCTCTAGCTTCCACTATAGCAGAATTAACTTGGCTTTCTTTTCTTCTTCATGACCTTCACATTCCTTTGCTTCATCCTCCTACTTTTCTTTGTGACAATCTTAGTGCATTATATATGACAGTAAATCATGTCTTTCATGCACACACTAAACATATTGAAATTGATTATCACTATGTGAGAGAGCGTGTATCCTTGGGTTTACTTACTACTCGATTTGTATCTTCTAATTCTCAACTTTCTGATCTTTTACAAAGCCCCTTTCTCGTTGTAACGCCCCAAACCCGGGTCAATGCAAACCGGCACCCAACCTGAACCCGGTTCGCTACTGTAACAACCCGAATTCAGTTCAACAACCAAATCCGAGGTGTTACTGGCCCATATCAAATACATCATCAAGAAATATACCAGACTAAAGAAATAAGAATCCATTCAATTAAGTAACTATCAGAGTGCGGAACAAGTATATGCGGAAGTGTAGTCTAAAATCCTCAAGAACCCATATAGTTAACCATCAACATTAATATCAAAGTCTGGTAAAATAAAAGGTCACTAATCTCTCATCTCTCTAGTACATCAAACTAAAATTAATAATAATCTGATAAAAAATAACTAATTTTATGACAATCCACAACCTCAAACAATATCCGGATAATAGTACTCCTCCGGAGAATAATCAACTATCTCTCCCTGGAAATCAATACTAGGATCCCTCTCTCGCGTATCAGCTAAAAAATGAAATAAAAGTAGGGTGAGTTATGAATATCCCAGTAGGGAACACATGCATGTTTGAACAGTTCATATAAGAAAAATAAAAGTTCATGCACGATTAAGCAATATCGACTAAGCAGGCTCGTATAATCATCTGTATCAGTCATGAATACAAAACAGTATAATAAACAATCTAAAGATGAATTTCAGCATGTTATATATTATAGGAATCCAATATCAAAATCAATAACAAAATCCATACGTTACTAGGATTCACTAAACAGTCACATCTGACTAATATCTCAATCACATGCTTCCAGCATGTATATAATAGTAATAACAAGTGTTTGTGATTTTAGTGTCATTGTAGGACTCATAAAGATAGATAAACCTTTTGAGATGACTCTCAACCAATCGTTATACCACCATGCTGCTTAGGAGCAATGCTACTAATGATACTCAAGTCCCATGCAGCACAGCTTAGACAAAAGCCGTAGTTACTGACTTATTGCACACATACCCATCAGAGTTGGCATGTACCACCAGCATGCAGCACCAGAATCAATACATGGAGATGATCGCTTATCCACATATACAGGGAATCACCAGCGGCTCACCGGGGTGTCCCTCCAGACATAGGACCTTCCCAGAAAAACTAACTTGCAAAGGAAGCGCGTTGGCACAAGGGAGAAACTCAACCCAACTGAAATATCTCTTAGCTATCTAGCCACAACTATGGATCTATAACCAGCTATGCCCACTAGACTTCAAAATTCCCTAAAATATAATATTTCTATAAGGGTTGGTGCCTAGTAGCATATAAAGGTTAAATCTGTCAATTACTTCAATATTCGGGTTATCTGAGTTCTGAATTCTCTTTATGTAATTTTCTGGTTTATAGTGTCATTTAAAGTTGTTCTGATAATCAAATAGTAGTCAAGTTTTCCAAAGACTAGATTTCTCAATTACTTTCAAAGTTTTGCAACTAATGTCCTAAATATCTTCCTAATTTATTTTTCTGTAAAACAGAGAATTAGATAATTTATTTTGGTCTTAAAACATCTTAATTAATCATTAAAATTTACTAAAAATAGTTTGGAATTGAATCAGGTTCAAAAGTACGAAAATCTGGAATTTCTGCACAGAGCGCCTAGGATCGCCCCGGCGGTCTAAGGTCAGCAGTAGTGCAAAGTAGATCGCCGACGATAAGTCTTCACGCAATCTTCGGCGGTCTCAAATTTTTAACTAGCGCCGAATAGCGCCAAGGATCGTCGAGCACAGTCGAGGTCGGAGGTCCCCCAAAAACGAACAGAAACAGTTTCAAAACGTGATTTTTCTCGTCCAATATCATTCTAACATACATATAACATTGTTATCAAACTAAATACATCAATATATCATATAAAAACATGCTTTAGAGATTAAACGAACGTAAATAAAAAACAATCGTTCAAACGGTGTCACCTACCTCTGCCTATGGTTGCTTCTCCTTCTCTTCTCTAAACAACTACGAACTCTATCACCCAGCAATACTCTGGACGATGAAGAGCACAAGACCAAGTCCTCTCTTCCTCCTCCTCCTTCTTCTTCTTCTCTTCCAGGCGTTCACGGCTTGTCACTTGCGGCTGTCGAATACAAGTGAGAATACCAAACGTATATGATTAGGGTATTAATCTATTATTTATATCCCTTGATCTCACGTAGCTCACTTACACACTTTCCTATACACACTACCCAATCAAAACACATCAACTTAAAATATGAATCATACCTCGATATTTCATGATCGGACGGTCAGATCAGCGTCCAACTCTGGATCTCCACTAATTATATCATCCCCTACATTAACAAAATATTTCCATCAATTAAAATTCTCAAAGATATTATTTATTAATTTATTTTATTATTTAAGGAAAATTCGGGGTTTTACACTCATCTTCCTTTGCAGTCTTTTTGTTCCAAACTGGGCCTTTGTTCAAAGTCTAGTTTGAGGGGGAGTATTAAGGGAAAAGAGACCATCTCAAAATGTTCTGACGGTTCAAGTGGTAAGGCTCAAGATATGGATCGGTCCAGTGATAAGGCTCAAGATATGGAGTTTGTGAAAAAGGAAACTCAGGATTTACAGGATTCTCATATGGTGATTGAAGATTTCAAACCAATCACAAAAGAGGAAACCAATGCTATAACATAGAAGATACCATTCCCTTTGATTTAGGAATCTGTGAGAGATTTATGGGTCTCATGAGAGATTTGCATACCTGGTCTATAATGTCTCTCTTTGTAAAGTCTCATTCCAGAAACTTCTCTGGAACATCTTGTATTATTTAAGAGGTTGTATCATGTAAATATAATGTGACAGTGAAACTGAGATAACAACAAGGATTTCTAACTACTCATCATCCGTTGTCTCAACTTCTTCACACTTTAACGGCGTGTTTCATTTATAAGCACCCTAGTAAGGGTTATCAACGTTGTCTTTTCTTCTATAAGCGTCGCGGTAGTTTTCTTCTTTCGTTTTTTTTTTCCTTTTGACCTCTTGCCATGTGCAAACTATAAACTCGTCCACTTGTTCCTCTCCTGCGCAACCAACATTTGAGGGTTCTCTCTGTTGCTTGAAAAGAGATATAACCCACTACTATGAAAGGAAAAGTTCTCTCCTGCGAGCAGATTTTGAGTGTTGTATCTCCATCCGCCTGATTTTTCTTCTTGCGCGAGTGACATTTGAGGATTCTCCCGCATGAGCAAAGAATCATCGGCTTGAAGTTTTTTCTATCGATGTAGATGACACAAAGCTTTTCTGATACATATTTGCAAGCACTTGCGTGGCATCAACTTAGAGATACAGTTTCTTTATTTTCTTCAATTATTATTACATAGCATGGATTAGTTATGTAACTGTAGTATTTGAATTTGATCTCAATAGGTAGTTGTGTAACTGTAGAACTCTTTGTATTTAAATATGTTTCAGACATGAATAGAATCTCTTTGGATGTTTTATCTCAAATTATCTTGGTGGAGGAAGGCTACCCTCGAAGATAGCCAAAATTACTAAAACTAAGCACAAGTCACATAACAAGTTTGGTATCGGAGCCGGCTGTCCTGTCATGGCAGATGGAACGAGGATGGCTAATTTGAGTGAAATTGTTGGACAATTGAAAGAGACTTCTGAAGAACACGAGGCTACTTAATGGACTTTAGGAGTCTAAAGCACATAGAGAAATGTTACAGGTAGTCCTAGAGAGACTTAATTCTCTGAGTCAACATCGGGGTGAAAGTTCACAAGAAGATCGACTAATAGCAGGGGAGAAAATTATATCAATGATTATGGCCGAGGACTTGAAGTCAGAACTGCACGTTTAGACTTTCCTCATTTTAATTGGGATGATCCTTCTAGGTGCATTTACAAGGCAGAGAAATTTTTTAGCTTTCATCAAACTCCTAACCACCAGAAATTGGCAATTGCCTCTTTCCATCTTGAAGGAAAGGCATTACAGTGGTTCATGTGGATGGAGAAGTCCAATGCAAATACAGGGCAAAAGCCTTAGAAGTGAGATTCGGACCAACCAATTTCGAAGATCCCACTGCTATGCTAACCAAACTATGACAAACAACGGGTGTAGAAGATTATCAATCTCGCTTCAAAGTCTTGGCTAACAGGACAAAAGGTTTCAGCGATGCAGCAATGGTGAGTTGTTTTATTGCAGGTCTCAACGAGGCGATTAGGTAGATGGTTCAAATGCTTAAGCCCCCTTCTTTAATGGCTGCAATCGGCCTTGCAAGGCTACAAGAAGAAAGAACTCTATCAAGCCGGCGTTAGCAATGTTTGGAGTCAATTAGAAATGTCTTTTCTTCAACAGGACCTTCATATTCAAAGGCGTCACTTATTCTTATAAAAAGGGTAACTCCCACAGAAGTGGAGGAGCGAAAGGAGAAGGGATTATGCTTTTATTGTGATGAAAAATTCTCTCCTGGACACTGATGTAAGGTTAAAAAAATTATGTTAATGGAAGGTTCGGGCGGCGATGAAGGAGAAGAAGAAGAGATGGTAGCTGTAGAGAATACAGCTAAGGTGGGTGAAACGGATATTACACCCGAAATATCTTTACATGCAATGACGGGTGTGGTGTCACCACAAACGATGAGAATCACAGGTATGATCCACTCCAAATCCCTAATGGTTCTTATTGATTCTGGGAGCACTCAATTTTCTTCACCCTGTATTGGCCAAGAAAACTGGTTTGAAAATAACTAAAGAAGGAAATTTTGAAGTCATGGTGGCTATCGGTGAAAAGATCTCGAGTGAAGGGAAGGTGGAAGGTGTCAGATTTTTTTCCTTCTGGTGGTGGGAGGATGTGATGCGGTTCTTGGAGCTCATTGGTTGTGTACATTGGGGCCAATCACGTGGGACTTTTCCGAACTCAAACTGGAATTTCAATTAAGTGGAAGTACCCACATGTTTCATGGGGAAAAGGAGAGAAATTCGTTGGTGATATTTGAAAATAAACAGTTGCTGAAATTGAATGGGAGGGGGTTCAATTATTTTTAATGCAATTATGCAGTGCAACTAAAACTCTACCAGGTCCCACAATTGATCCATGTTTGAAGGAGCTTTTATCTGAATTTGAAGATGTTTTTAAGGATCCATGTGGGCTTCCTCCAAGTCGTTCTCAAGGCCACAAAATTCCATTGATGGGAGGAACTTCGCTGGTGAGTGTGTAAGGCCCTATAGATATCCTCACTGCCAGAGATAACAGAAATTGAGAAGAGAGTACGTGAAATGTTGCTAACAGGGATTATAAGACCCAGTCAAAACCCTTATTCTTCTCCAGTTTTATTGGTACAAAAGCATGATGGTAGTTGGAGAATGTGTGTAGATTACCGTGCACTCAATCAATCAACAATCAAAGACAAATTCCCAATCCCAGTTGTAGACTAATTATTGGACGAACAAAATAGAGTTGAAATTTTTTCAAAGCTTGATCTACGTTCAGGATACCACATCAGATTTGTGTTTGTCATGAAGATGTGCCCAAAAAGGGCCACTACGAATTCCTAGTAATGCCATTTGGCCTTACCAACGCTCCTTCTACATTTCAAGGGCTCATGAATGAGGTATTCCGTCCTTATTTGTGCAATTTTAGTTTAGTTTTCTTTGATGGTATTCTTATATACAGCTGTTCATGGGAAGACGATTTGGGGCATTAAAGATAACCTTGAAGGTGTTAAGAGATCACAAATTGTTTTCAAAGATGTTTAATTGTTGATTTGCATGTGAGCAAATCGAATATTTAGGCCATGTGATCTCATGTCATGGAGTGGCAGCTGATCCGAATAAGGTTTCTTGAATGCTTAATTGGCCTGAACCAACTACAGTAAAAGCCTTATGTGGATTGCTAGGACTGAAGGGATATTACAGAAAATTCATAAGGAATTATGGGAAAATAGCTAGACCATTAACTTCATTACTAAAAAAAATTGCCTTCGTATGGAACAAGGAAAGCAGTGAAGCATTTCAAAGGCCTAAGGAAGCCATAGCATCACCCCCGACCTTAGCCTTGCCAGATTTTTCCCAACCATTTACCATAGAGTGTGATGCATCCTGTGAAGGAATAGGAGCAGCTTTAATGCAACATGGAAGACCTCTTGCATTTTTCAGTCAAGCATTAAATGGGAAATCTCTCGTACTGTCCACGTATGAAAAGGAGTTTTTAGCTTTGGTGACAGCAGTTCAAAAGTGGAGACCCTATATTGTTGGAAGAAGTTTTGTAGTGAAGACAGAACAGCTAAGTCTCAAATATCTGCTTGAACAAGAACAACGGGTGGGCACACCACACACCAGCACAGCAAAGATGGCTATCCAAATTGATGGGGTATAATTTCTCTGTAGAATATAAAAGTAGCATGGAAAATAAGGTGGCTGATGCACTTTCTAGGAGAGGCTCGAAAATCATGGAGAAATCTTAGCCATTTCAAACTTGATACCAACATGGATTAAAGAAGTTAAAGAGGATTATCTTCAAAATACTGATTTGCAAGATAAGGTTCAAAGGTTTCAAAGGGAGAGAAGAATCCTTGTCATTATCAACTAATAGATGGACTCTTATATTACCAGGACCGATTTGTACTTAGCCCTAAAAGTCCTATATTGCCGAAACTTTTTTAACAATTACATTCGACCCGCATCTTCTATCACCGATTGTATTACCATTCGTATAACAGATTTTGTGGACGTGACACGCGTCCTAATGGTTTAAAAATCGAAATAACGCTGACGGAAACGGCGAACGATGAAAACTAACGACGACGTTCCGTCGTTAGCGTTGTTCGTCGAATTTTGTTTCATTCGATTAAAAAAATTGCGCCCAACTCAAAAAATTTCAAAACCCCTTTTTCAATTTCAAAACCCCTCTCGTTTCTTCTTCCTCTTCAACCTAAACCCCTTCAACCAATCTTCTTCCCCTTTCGTTCCTCTTCCTCCTCCTCCTCAACCTAAACCCCTTTCGTTCTTCTTACAAAAGAACATTCGTAGCACCATTAGCGACAGAGGAAATCGATTGCCATCTCCATTTCTTCTTGTACTCGGTCGAAATCTGCCACTTTTAGGTCTCTCAGTTTCTCTGCAAATCTATCATGGAATGCCTTCATTAATGGTAAAAAAAAAAAGCTCTGCGAACACCTCAGCTTTTTCTCTCTCCTTATCTCTTTTTCCCTTGCAATTTGGGTTCAGAGCAAGAATCCCTCTTTGCGTATATATGATTATGGGATTTTGAAATGTGGGATTCGCCTCTTGCAGGGAGTTTACCAAGGAGAGCAATCGAGAGGCCCATACACCGGCGTTCTGTTGTTTGCGAAGTGGCTCCAAATAAAAAGGCCGATTCAGCTGCAAAGAGAGCTTGGCAAGAAAAGGAGCTGCTACAACAAAGCCCGGAAATCTGAAGTTAGAACCCGCATGAAGAAGGTATCCCTCTTCTTTTTTTCCTTTCAATTTGGTGTTTGATTTGATGATTTCTCTCTTCCACATACCCCTTCGACTGATGTGAAATCAGTTCTGTTTTCCTCAATTATTTATTGAACGTGGTATAGATTTTGTCATGTTTCTGGGTTTCCTTTTCATTTTATGGCTTACACGGTGGTGTTCACTAATATATGTATTAGTGCAGTTTTTCTGGCTTAGATTAGAAGTTTGCTTAAAGGTGCAAATAGATAACCAGAAGTTAGTAAATTGTTGCCAGTTATTTGATGCTATGCTTTCTTGTAATGGTTTATTACTGACCGTTTAGATACTTCTCTTTTCATAATTGACTGAGAAGCTTGATGTGTGTGTATGTGTGTGTGTGAGAGAGAGAGAGAGAGAGAGAGAGAGAGAGAGAGAGAGAGAGAGACTGAATATTTGAGAATATGATACTTATGAAATCAAAGATTGGAGCAGTTGACTGTGTTGTGAAGTTGTCTGATTACAGTTTTAAAGTAGCATTTGTGTTGATAATGTGGGTTGGTTCATTGGAATGAAAAAGGGAAAGAAAGAATATTAAGTAAAAAATGCAAATAAATAGATTAACTTCATCAACAGAGGATTCCTCTTTTCTCTCCCATTGAGTTTTTGGGAGAAAAAAACTTATGGCTAAGAAGAAGCAAAAAACAGGGCATAAAATAAGTTCAGTGACAATTTTTTATGGTGGAATCCTTCTTCGTTCTTTCCCAGAACACGAGGCTTATCAAGTTGATGTGTAAGCTAGAGTTTTGGAAATTTAGAATAGAATTCTTAGTATAAATGAATAATAATATGTGTATATAAATGTTTTGTGCATACCATTATAATTGAAAATTATTCAAACTGGGTCTGGAAACATTTAGCTGATGAAATTCCATGGTGACACGTGAACTTGTAATTGTATTTAAAACCTACGACAAAGTAAACCTGTTGGTACTTAAAATCCTCTAAAAACAAATCTTGCAAAGATAGTGTTCATTTGAAGAAACCTGGATAAAATAAGGTGGTTGTGGCTTTATGAACATTAAGGTGGAAAGTGATTTGGAATATCGCTGGTTCTGGGCAACGATTCGTGCAGTTATTAGTTGTAGGAACCTTGAATATGATTGAACATTATTTTGTTCAGTGAATTAAAATGGAGATTAAAATCATAGCAGATTGTTGGTTTTTTAGTATTGGTGCAATGGTTTTACAAAATATTTTGTTGATAATACAGTCTAGTCTCCCATGCAAGGATTGAATATTAAAAATAAATGTTGTAGATGTAAGGCATGATGGAAGGGGCTTTACTCGCCTAATACCATGCCTGAGCCATAATGCAATTAGTTGCAAGATAATTAAAAGCAATTCAGGGGGGAAGTAAACAGTAGGGCAAAGGCCATTCAAACGTCAATCTTCATCATTGCTATGTTCTGGGGACCATCTTATTCTCAGCATTTGACTGAAAATTTTAATATTTAGGTTCTTATAGATCTGTCCAGAGTAGTTAGTGTAAGAAAGCAAAGTTTTAAAGTTATTCATAGCCTTTATTCTTCAATTAACGTAATTCATATAATTCAGGTTGTGGAATCATTGGATGTCCTCAAGAAGAAAAGCGATACACAAGTTGAATAAAATTTCAAAACCCCTCTTTTTCAAAACCCCTTTCGTTCTTCCTCCTCCTCAACATTCGTAAGACGAATGGCGATAGAGGAAATCAATCGCTCGCTAAGTACTGTAGATTCTCTCAATAGCTCTGAAGCAACCCTGCAAGCTAGACTTTGATACGAGGTGATGGAAGCCCTAGCGGGTTCGTTTAGGGTTTGTAGATACAAATCAGAGAAGGAATCTTTAGGGTTCTCTCGGTTGTGTATTACTGGTTAATTCCCTCTGTTTGCAATGATTTAGTAACACTTGCTAGTGATATTACGAATTTTTGAGCTTTTTCATTAGGAGTTACTGTGTTTTTATTTTAAATTTTTTAATTTTTATGGTGTTCATGCCTGCCAGTCATATGTTTATACTTCATACACACTTCACAACATATATTTTTGCAATTATTTTTTATACCGAATTTATACCATTCTTCAGAAATTATAAGTTAGGAAAAGAAGGACATTGGGCTGTGACTATTTATTTTATCTTTTCCTCTTCTTCTTTTTTTTTTTTTTAATTTCTATGCAGGTCATTTGCTTCTTGCCTATGGATATAGAGGGAAGAACTTCCAAGAGAATGAATTCCACAGTTGCATCAGCATCCTTGGAGTGTTCAATTGCAATAGCTTTTAGTATTGTATAATCATTCTTAACGTTCTCTTCCTTTTTATGGAGCTCATGTAAACATGAATTTTTGTATTTTAGTTCACAATGAGCATTGGTGGGATTACTTTTTTTGCCTTGGAACTTAGAAGCTTGTTTTTTAGTTTATTACTTTCAAAAGTCGATATCTCACTGTTTGTCTCCTAATGATGATATTCTTCAGATTCAGAGGCGTCGTGTTCTCGAGGATGATGAGTTACACCTTTGAAGGACAAATAGATTGTTTCAGATGTATATTTCCAGTGTGCTGGTCCATGATTTTAGTCCTAAATATTTTGACCTTTGTTAACATGATATTGCTACTAAAAATTATTGTATTTTTTTCTTTCTTTTTTTGTGCATTAAACAGTTTATGTTACGTTAACGAGTATGAGAATTTGTTCCTTCCATGGAAAATTTCTACCCTACTGTTCAGGTCATTTTCTCTCTTTAATTTTCTCAAACGCTATTGTTCGCTCAACAAAACGAAACCCCCAGATTTGGGGATTTGCGTCTAAAACACTAAAAGAACATCAAAAACATAAAAAATGTCTCGAAGAAGGAAATAATAGACGATTAAAAGCTTTTCGAAAGGATTTGAAACCAAACAATCCTTAAAAGAAGCACGAATCATGGATTCAAGACATAAAACCCTACAAAACACACGAAATCGAAAATGTTTGAAAAAACCTTTACCAGAAAAGATGGTGAACACTCAACTCATGCATTGGAAGGTCTTAAGGATACTTATATATGTTAGAAGGAAGTCTAGAAGGAATTGGAATTATGTTAGGAAGCAGTGTAGAAGGAATTAGAATTACGTTAGACAAGTTCGCAATTGTTATAAGCGAACTAACGGATTTAACGTTCGAACAACATCGAACGCGGAGAATTACATAAGGCCAGTTCGCAATTATTATAAGGGAACTAACAGATTTAACGTTCGAACAGCGTCGAACACGACGAATTACGTAAGACCAGTTTGCAATTGTTATAAGGGAACTAACGGATTTAACATTCGAACAGCATCGAACGCGACGAATTACATAAGGGTCATAAGGCCAGTTCCCAATTGTTATAAGGGAACTAACGGATTTAACGTTCGAACAGCGTCGAACGCGGAGAATTACATAAGGCCAGTTCGAAATCATTATAAGGGAACTATCGGATTTAACGTTCGAACAGCGTTGAACGCGGAGAATTACGTAAGGCCAATTCGCAATTGTTATAAGGGAACTAACAGATTTAACGTTTGAACAACATCGAACGCGATGAATTACGCAAGGCCAGTTCGCAATTGTTATAAGGGAACTAACGGATTTAACGTTCGAACAGCGTCGAACGCGGAGAATTACGTAAGGCCAGTTCGAAATCGTTATAAGGGAACTATTGGATTTAATGTTCGAACAGCGTCGAACGGGGAGAATTACGTAAGGTCAGTTTGCAATTGTTATAAGGGAACTATCGGAATTAAAGTCGAACGGTGCCTCTAACGCTGTCAAACGATAACCATAAAATCTTCATTTCCACCTCGATTGGGGTGCCGTTTGGAACATAGCTTCTCTAACTTATATTTAACCAACTTAGACACTTTAAATACTCGGGTTTGAACAAATGTTGGCGTTGGTTACTATTTTAACTTTCATCTTGAAGTTTTGCTTATAGACCATCATTCATCCAATCTTTCTTTCATCCTACTTCTGCACATCTAACTATACTCTATTCTTTAATTTACATTTATGCTTATAAACTAGTTCAAAATACAAGATGTACAATTCGATATATATTCATGCTTCCAATTTTATGTGCCATGGGTATACTCAAAAGCTTTGGGACCAACTGTTTCACATCATAAGTTCTTGGCCAAGTATTAGGTTCTATTAGAAACAAGAATCCACAGCAAGTCTCTGCACCTGATACTAACAATAAGCATTTATCTGAAACAGGATATATATTTATGAAAAGCCCAAAAGTGGCCAAAAAACATGGAGATGGCACTATGGTTTGTGGAAGTGCAAGGTGAAAAAGGGATTATCATGGTTAATGCATGGACTATTCCATGCGTGACTTGAACAAGTACATTAATTACAATTGTCGAACCAAAGTAATAGATATATACAATCCTTCCATCATCAAACATTTTCAAAAACCTATATCCACATGCCCAAAAAACCTACATCCACATCCAAAAAAAGAGACATCATATCCAAAAAATATACATCCACCACTACCACTAGGGCCAATAACATGACTACAAATAGCCCTTGGATCGGGAGCGTGTGCGAGGAGGACCCCTTCTACCATCCGCTGCACGTGGACCTGGCGCTTCTTTAGGAGCTACATGTCGCTCCCCTTCTTGATCATTGTCAGCCTGATTGAGGAAAAAGTCTACCAACTCCTTGCCAGCAAGTCAACTTCAACATTTAAAGCATCTGTATGAAAGTTCATATCTGGAGGAATCTCAACTACAAATATCAACTAGGATGCCATTAAAACTAATACAGAGCCTATGCAAAGAGTTAAGGTTATTACTGGTAGAAGTACCAATTACATCATCTTGGATTATATTGTTTTTGGTGAGTTGATTTTTATTGGGCCTAATTCACACATTAAACTCCATGTAACAAGTAAGACAGACTACTAGTAGATTGGTTTCCACCAATTAGATCTTTAATTTCTTTTCTTATAACAAGTATGTGAATATAAACTAAGGAAGTGCTTGCTATTCTATTTTCCACTTAAGGACTAAATTAATTGCATAAGCCTTTCTACTTTTGACTTGTCTTCTCACACAGTTCCTTCAACTTTTGCTCATCAAGACTGATATCTAAACTAAATAGTGTCCCAGTAAACATTTAAAGGAAAAGATAAAAAAAAAACGGCCCCATAATCCGGTTTATCTCCACCAAAGCAAGGTCTCGAGATAGGTACACTAGCATCAGCTAAATGTTTCCAAACCCAGTTTGAATAATTTTCAATTATAATGGTATGCACAAAACATTTATATACACATATTATTATTCATTTATAACAAGAATTATGTTCTAAATTTCCAAAACTCTAGCTTACACATCAACTTGATAAGCCTCGTGTTCTGGGAAAGAACGAAGAAGGATTCCACCATAAAAAATTGTCACTAAACTTATTTTATGCCTTGTTTTCTGCTTCTTCTTAGCCATAAGTTTTTTTCTCCCAAAAAATCAATGGGAGAGAAAAGAGGAATCCTCTGTTGATGAAGTTAATCTATTTATTTGCATTTTTTACTTAATATTCTTTCTTGCCCTTTTTCATTCCAATGAACCAACCCACATTATCAACACAAATGCTACTTTAAAACTGTAATCAGACAACTTCACAACTCAGTCAACTGCTCCAATCTTTGATTTCATAAGTATCCTATTCTCAAATATTCAGTCTCTTTCTCTCGATCTTTCTCTCTCTCTCTCTCTCTCACACATACACACACATCAAGCTTCTCAGTCAATTATGAAAAGAGAAGTATCTAAACGGTCAGTAATAAACCATTTCAAGAAAGCACAGCATCAAATAACTGGCAACAATTTACTAACTTCTGGTTATCTATTTGCACCTTTAAGCAAACTTCTAATCTAAGCCAGAAAAACTGCACTAATACGTATATTAGTGAACACCACCGTGCAAGCCATAAAATGAAAAGGAAACCCAGAAACTTGACAAAATCTATACCACGTTCAATAAATAATTGAGGAAAACAGAACTGATTTCACATCAGTCGAAGGGGTATGTGGAAGAGAGAAATCATCAAATCAAACACCAAATTGAAAGGAAAAAAATAAGAGGGATACCTTCTTCATGCGGGTTCTAACTTCAGATTTCCGGGCTTTGTTGTAGATGCTCCTTTTCTCATCTTGCCAAGTTCTCTTTGCAGTTGAATCGGCCTTTTTATTTGGAGCCACTTCGCAAACAACAGAACGCCGGTGTATGGGCCTCTTGATTGCTCTCATTGGTAAATTCCCTGCAAGAGGCGAATCCCACATTTCAAAATCCCATAATCATATATACGCAAAGAGGGATTCTTGCTCTGAACCCAAATTGCAAGGGAAAAAGAGATAAGGAGACAGAAAAAGCTGAGGTGTTCGCAGAGCTTTCTTTTTTACCATTAATGAAGGCATTCCATGATAGATTTGCAGAGAAACTGAGAGACCTAAAAGTGACAGATTTCGACCGAGTACAAGAAGAAATGGAGATGGCAACCGATTTCCTCTGTCGCTAATGGTGCTACGAATGTTCTTTTGTAAGAAGAACGAAAGGGGTTTAGGTTGAGGAGGAGGAAGAGGAACGAAAAGGGAAGAAGATTGGTTGAAGGGGTTTAGGTTGAAGAGGAAGAAGAAACGAGAGGGGTTTTGAAAAAGAGGGGTTTTGAAATTGAAAAAGGGGTTTTGAAATTTTTTGAATTGGGCACAATTTTTTTAATCGAATGAAACAAAATTCGACGAACAACGCTAACGACGGAACGTCGTCGTTAGTTTTCATCGTTCGCCATTTCCGTCAGCGTTATAATCTGTTATACGAATGGTAATACAATCGGTGACAGAAGATGCGGGTCGAATTACATTCAAATCCTACAGCTTGTCATTCTAGAAACTTTGACACTTGTACAAAGAGATTTCTATTGGGAAGGGTTGAAAAGACATCCAGCGTCTTCTACGAGAATGTGACATATGTCAAAGAATTAAGGGAAAATTAACTTTTAGTGATACTTTTTCAACATAATTAAGATTCAGTCAATAAAGTTTTGAATTTTAACTTTTAATGAATCTTTATCAAAATAATTAATTTTTAATGACATTTATCTGTTACAAATAAATTCTTCTAAAAATACCCTTATACAACTCACTTTTAGGATTTGTACAAGCAATAAATTGACTTGTACAAGCCATTTTAGACTTGTACAAGCAATGAAATGATTTGTACAAATCAATAAATTAGCTTGTACAAGTCAATAAAATGACTTGTAACTTGAGTGAGTGACTTGTACAAGCCATTTAGATGAGTGATGTAAGGGTATTCTTGGAATAATTGGTTTGTAATAGTAAAATGTCATTAAAATTAATTATTTTGATAAAGATTTATTAAAAGTTAAAATTCAAACTTTGCTGACTGAATCTTAATTATTTTGAAAAATATCATTAAAAATTAATTTTCCCAAGAATTAAATCAAAGAATACTTCTCCAGCAAGACTTCTATAGCCACTACCAATTCCTACACAAGTATGGTTTGATATTTCTATGGATTTTATAGGACTGCCTCTCTTTCAAATATTGAACATTTTCAAGGTTGATTTATCTTTAATTTTTTTCAAAATTGAACATTTTCAAGGTTGATTGATCTCGATCTGAAGCAAATCTATAAGCTAAAATCTCTATTTCTCTGATCTTTCTATTTTTTTGATCACATTGCAATAGCTGTTTTTTTCCCAATGATTTTCTCACAGCAAAAGGAATCAACCACTATAAATGCCTTCCGTGTATGGTGAAGATCATTTCCAAACGGAGATATAGAAAATCCTTAGTTCTAGTTCAAAGAGTCAAAACAATATCATGAATCCTAAGGACAAAGAGCCCAACATTGCAGGCGAACCCAAAATTTATCAGTTCCAGTTCTAATGATTTTCATTACGTATTGCATATATTTATTTTATTTTATATTTTAATAGGAAGTAATGATGAGAGGCAAACATGGTCTTGAACATCCACAAACTTGTGGAGGTAAGATGCCCCACTGAAATAGTCACTACAAAAATGTGGTGAGTGCTCTGCGACAAGAATCTGCACAACAGGGTATTATTTGAGCTACTAAAAAATTTGATATGTTGTCTATTATATATTAGGAGCTGCTTTGATTTAGAAGTCGAGGCTTCCAGATTATAAAGCCTTTCTTACAACAGAGCTGCTAAATCCTCGTGTCAAATTAGTTACCGGACTAAAAATATTAAATATATACTGTGAATTATTTATTTATATATACTCAGGTTTTACTTACGGAAACTTTAATGTGTTACATGAATGATGCCTTTGTTTAACTTAAAAAGTGATAAACCTCTCTTCCACTACGCCCCCAAAACACCCCCAAAACAAATATAATGGTGAATTATCCGTACAAAGAAAAATTTTAGTCTTTCCTTTATCTTTTCTTTCGAAGTAGAGATTTTAAACTCTTTCTTGATCAGCTTTTCTATATATTTTCAACTTAACCTATCATATACAATGCCTTCCTCATATAAGATGGATCCTGCTTCTGGTTATATTACTTGACTCAAAATTACAAATTATCGATTGATGACGAATGTGAAAATAATACAGTCAAAAGATTAATTTCTTTTCTAATATAAAATTTCTTTTAAGATGTATTCCTCTCTAAATCATTGTCATGTGGTAGTTTTTTGTAATGCCCTGAATCCAAGTCTATGCAAAACCTGTACCCAAAGTTCTACTGTGGTCCAAAGCAACTAAATACTAGATAATCAAATTAAACAATTCCAATTAATATCAGAGTGCAGAAATTAAATTCAATTAATTAAATAACCATAAGTGTGGTCTGTAATAAAGTCAAACCATCCAAATAAAAATAATATTCAAGTTTATTAACAAATGGGTAAAAACTAAACTCTCTCACTCTCATAACAAATCCAATAATACGTCCATCAACAAATTCAGAAATCTCTTCTTCCTGACGATCAACCCCAGACATGTCCTCATGTGGGTCAGCTAAAAACAAAACACAACAAAACATGGTGTGAGATACAAATATCCTAGTAAACAGCACCTGCATGTATAAATAATTCATATAAAAATAACATTCTTTCATGCTCGGCAAAAGAAATGAATAATTATACAATAAAAGTTTCAACAGATAAACCGAACCATAAATCAAATAAAATTAATCCATATAGCAACTCAAGATAAGTCAATACGGTGAAAGAAAACAATGCCGACCAATCACGGCAAAATACCTCAATGTCCTAAACATACAGGCAAGCTAAATCACTATATGTGAATAATCAAACAGATAATTCTCATTGTTCAGGTGTAATTCCAAACTAAGATCATATCATAAACCAATGTACTAGTAGGACTTGTATAGTAAATAAGTCTTTGAATAACTACTTTGCATTCATTATGCCACCTTGCGACTTATGAGCGAAGCTAGTAAACACTCACATACCAGCAGCAAATCAATCTGGAAATATGGAGCCCTGGACATTGACTTATTGCACAAGAACTCACATACCAACATGCTAAATCTCAAAATATGGAGTTGATATGTACTACCATGCATTTAGCAAAGCTAAATCACATCATGGGGATAGTTGTTCATCACCAAATACAAGGATAACCTCACTATGTGAGCCTCACTAACAAGTTAAATGTGAAATGAGTCCCTATTGTACATAAAGACCTCTCGATGTAAACTAACTTGTAAAGAAAGTGCGATCGTGAAGAAAAAGTACTCAAACAAAGGAAATACTCCTTCACTATCTAGATTGACACTATGGGTCCATACTCAGCTATGCCCACTAGATACTTTCAATCAATACTTTAATAGCAATATGAAACCATATAGTGACTAGTGGCATATTAGAGTAGTTTATGCCTTACAATCCAATACATATAAAACTAACCTTTACATTGCTGGAATTGAGCAATTCAATTTTAAACAACGGCTGGAATGCACGTTGTAGTTGTGGTAGGTATTGGCTGTCCGCCTACGGTTCACAGGTGCAAGGTGGGACCCCGAAAAGATTGTGGGTTTGAGTCCTACAAGGGGGTCCCAAGAAAGCATGCTGTAGTGGCAAGCATTGGCCAAGTTCCGGGTTCGCAAGTATTGGCTTGCGATCGTAGGTACTAGAGGGGGGGAAGGGATTGTTGGGATGTTGGGCTAAGGTCCAGTATCCTACTATAGTATAAGGAAATAAAGTTTCACTCTAACCAATAACTTAAGATATTGGTCTAGTGGTAAGCGCTTGATCCTAACACAACCTGTCAAGCGCTCCGCCAACTACGGCAAAATCTGGAAAATCCAACTTTCTTATTTTCATTTTCAAATTCTTTTAAACATGATTTCAGCAATAAAAATTACTTCTAACACAACCAATATCATCTATACTCCATACCAAATCATTTTAAATGAATTAAACTCAAGTAAATCATGCAAGTAACGATTAAGCAGGGTGCTACTTTCCTCTATTTGCTCAAAACACAACAAAAAAAAAGCTCTCTCCATCTCTCTCTTTTCTGAAACTTATGATTAGCTCCTCCTCCTGTAATGCCCCGGATCCGGGTTACGTGAACTAAATCGTAACTCATCACCGAAGGATTACTTTTCCACCAAGGGTCACAATATCAGAGTAAAAGAAACATGAAGAAACAATTAAATATATAAACAGAGGCAACTAAAACCCAACTGAAACTAAAATATCAAAGCTCTAATTTGAACTCACCCAATGCCAGCATTTACCCTCTGATATCGACCTTTCCAAGATCTGAAAACAAAACAAAACAAATCGTCTGAGATACGAATATCCCAGTAAGTAACACATGCATGCTCATAAACATTTCTATGCAATTTTAGGTAATAAAGTAACATGCCCGAATACAATATGATTAAACCCCATCAAATTCATGCTAAAAACAATTCGAATATAAAGAAGTAGTTCATTCGCGTATAAACCATAATTTCACTACGCAGAATCATAACAATAAGCAAATAAAAACCAGATTAATCCAAACTATGATATCAACAGAAAATGCCTGTAAGTCGAAATACTCACCCTTTACCCTCTAACCAAGATTCAAGGTCTAGCATAGTGCTTCTCTACGCTACTTGATAAATCAAGATCAAGCAGAGTGCCCTCTACGCAGCCTAATGAATCCAGGTCAACGGAGTGCCTCTCTACGCTGCTCGATGAAGCAAGGCTAAGCGGAGTGCCCTCAACGCTGCCTATTCATACCAAGTGGAATTCCCTTCCACTTCCCAAATCATACGAAGAAACAATTCTGTACAACAACACAATTTCTTAAGGTAAAATCATAAAAACCAACCATTGTTAAACAATTCCACAGTTACAAGGTTCTGGGGTGAATTTAGGTTCACGATCCACAATGCCTCAAAGCACGTGATGAACTTAGTTCATGATCCCCATAACTCATATTTGTGGTGGATGGTTCATGATCCCCTGCTAAGGCGAACAGCAGTTCACGATCCCCAACCGAGGTGAACAACAATCCACGATCCACAAATATCCATGTTTGTGGTGGATGCAGGTTCACGATCCCCCGCTAGGGTGAACAACAATTCACGATCCCCAACCGAGGTGAACCGCAATCCCAGTCCACAGAACATCCAACCATGGGCCCTCGGCCCTTTTCAAACTAACAGGAAGCCTCAGCTTCGCATTTCCAAACGCATAACTCAAAACATGCTACCAAACCAAATTAAGACTCATGAGCTTTCAATAAGGCGAATATTGCACATAAACGAATGCAAAAATTAAAACACAAGCGTTTTACCATAATTAGTTTACAATTACCCTTTCCTCTGCAGATATAGTTTAAACTAGTTAATTAACCGCTAAACCCAATCTAATCTGTAGGGATTTAATATTCATGTTATATATCACTGAAAAGATCTATGAGTCTAGTTTCTAACGCAACAAACGGTTCATAATTTGAAGTTTCTTACAGGAAGTTATGGCCATTTTTCTACAGGTGATTACAACCTGCCGTGAAACCTAATGGACGGAAACCAAACGTATTTAAGTTGAAACTATTCCTCTTAATATCCACAAAATCCCTTTTTAAAAGACAAATTATGCAAATGTGTCATTTTTCGGTTAAACCGGTAATCTCAAATATTGCAATCTGATTACAATGCTATTGATAAATTCAAACTTGTTTTGCTCATTTTAAGGTTAAACCATTAACTTCCTATAAGGATTTTTCCTTAAGTTACTCTCTTCTAAAGTTAACCACAAATCCGACTTTATAAAACTATAATCTAGCTAAAGGAAATCCTAATTTCCCACCCTTTTTGTTAGCTTATTATTTCTGCAATGATCATCTGGAACACTTTCAATTAACACTACTTTTGCTGCATACAAAACGAAGCCTTATAGACTAATATTTAGCAAAGATTAACACCGAAGTGTAGTTATGAGTAATTGAACACATGCAATACTTCCTTTTATATTGAATCATTCCCATTATAATTCTTGAAATAAGTAACACTTCCTTTCTCTAATTTCCTCTAATTAACTCAGCTTAAACCCCTAAAGTAAACCCAAGTTGAACTGCCCATTTAACGCTCAACATATGCTGTTTTTACCCCTGGGAACCTAAAATTTTATTATTCTTAAAAATATGAACTAGCTTTTCATTAGTGTGTGTGTTCACAGTAAAAATTACATATGTTTGAACATACAACTAATTTTCTAATACAATATAAGTTTTACACTAAAACTTAATTACTTTCTAAAATAATACATCAATTTTAATTACTTTATTATCTTTGCACCAAAATTTAATTACTTTTCAAAACTATGAAAGATTTTCAAAGGTTTTTCTTGATCACTCCTATTACCAAATGGTTTTAAACCAATTGCTATCATCAATTATCATCTTAAACTAAAATTTAAGCACACCAATATAAATTAAACATGAGTTTTTCAACATGTAGAAAATCAACACCAAATTTCAAAATGTGAACTCAGCAAATGAAGAAGAAGAAAATTCTACTTACTTTAATCAGCCCTCTTCTCTTCTTCCTCTCTCCTTCTTCTTCTCTTCTCGGCGCTCCTCGCTCTCCTCAAACCCTTTCTCCCTACGGCTTCTCCAACAAGAGACGAATAGAAAGAACCATCGGGTTCTTTCTTTCGAAGATTATTTATTTATTTATATATAATCTACTTAAACCATTTTAAGCAAATAAACCAGTTAAACCAATGACCAATAAACTGGACCTCTTAAAATAAACCGACAGAACCAAACCCAATTAAACCAAACCCAAGTAAGAAAATTCTTTCTTCAATTTAATCGATTACACCTAAACCCACTAAATCAACTAAACCGATCCACTTAATCCAATAAACCAAACCACCTATTTCATTTAAACCAAGAAACCAACAAACCAGTTTACTGAGAATAAACTAATTCAACAAAACCTAACCCAATCAATTTAACCTATTCATTTAAAGCAAAACCCACCCAATTAAGCCTTTTCTTTACAATTGGATTTAAGTAATCTCAATAAATCCTTTAATCCCTTATTTACCCTTAATTAAAATTTCTTAAAAATTCCGGGTTTTACACCTTCTGCAGGTGATTCGAGCTCCAAGAAATCCTCCAAACAGTCACACGGCTCGAGTTTCTCTCCTTCAATCATTCAATGAAGAATAGAATTTTTATCAACTCCCTATACCACATGCCCATTCCAAAAGAAAATTTCTAAAACATTGAACTCCTTTAAAATTCCAACTATTCTTATACCCATGCTAATCTTTATTATTATATTTCGAATTTAATTATTTGATGATCCCATGTATCTCATAGACATTAACTCCATGTATTCCACAAATTATAAATTTAAAATAAAACTCTAAGTGTCAATAACCTTTGATCTTAAATCTCCACCATTGGATTAGCCTCAATTTATGGATCTCTCACTTTCATGTGATCATCTACACAAGTCCATATTTGGATTAGCAGAATTACCTTAAATAACCTATGAATAGTTAATTAATTAAATTCTGAAAAATTTGGGATTTTACATTTTTTATGTCTGAAAAAATTTGATTTTATTGACTAAGGATTTAAACATAATTATATTATAGTGGCAGGCATTAGCCGCAGCTACATCTTCACTAGTAGTAGCATCCAACGACACGCCAATCCACAGCAGACAAACATCTTTGGACAACAAATTTTCTTTTCTCATATTTTCTTTTGTAATGTAAAGGTGGGTGATGGTCTTTTGCTTGAACAACTTTTGTTCATGTGTGTATTTCGTTTGTTCTTTCATTTATTCATCTTTCTTGTTCCATCGTTTTTTTCTTTATAAACTTGTGTTCTTAGGTCAACATATATTGTGGTGGATGCAGCAAAAAGTGATCAAGAAACTCCTTCAAAGAATTTAAGGTATTATTTTTGTCCTATTTTCTGTATTCTTCTATTTCTGTTCTCACTTGTTTGTTTTGTTTTATTATTGTGTATCCATTCTTGTTTTTTGTACTATTACCTATTTCATGCCTGATCTTCTGTGTGGGATGATCTATTCTCAGCTACTGAAATGAAGTTCTCTCCTTAGTCATTTATTGTTTAGCTTTTTTTCAATGTTGTGAGTGCTTATTCTTCTGTTCAATTAATGCATCTTATTTTTCTAGTGAGTTTGGAAATTCATGAAATCCCAGAATGGATATTTTGGTTTAAGCTTTTTTGATAGAAGATATGGGAAATGCCATACATTTACAGTGATAGTCTTCTTTCCCCTAAAAGTAATGAAAGAAATGGTGTGAGCCCATCAAAGTTGCTCTGTCTTTAGTCCCCAAATGAGGAATTTTTTTATTGGTCTAAACTTATAAAAACGATTTGGAGAAGTACATTGAAATTCTGCTCCCCTCTAGTATTTTGTTAAAATCAGTTCTTTTTACCATGTATTTATCTTTTTGCCTTCCATGCTTTGGATGTAGGTTTCTGCACAGTAACCACATATGCAGAATAGCAGTAGATCATAGTTTCAAGCAATGTGGATTTTGCAACATCAATCAAGAAGGTCAACGTGCAAAGCTTTGGTCATCAGAGTCCAATTAAACACGTAGCTTTAGCAAGTGGGAAAATGGCATTGTAAATTTGTTCCAATATAGGGTTTTAAGTTTGTAAAATTGAAGCATTTACTATTTGTTAATAATAAAGTATTGTGCTTGTAGAGTTTTCTTTTTTTAATTTGGGATGACAAAGAAGGGGCGGGGAAGGGCAGGGCAGGGCATGCGCATGGGGCAGGGGACGGGGACAAAATTTTTTTCTTTTATAAATAAAATAAATCTAGTAGTCGCGGCTGTGCAAGCAGTTTTTAAACTTAGAATATCAGCGGCGCACTATGACAAGCGCCGCATAAAGCACCGTTAAAAGAATCTGCGACACAGCTTTTATTGGTGCTTGATTAAAGCGCCACTATTTGTTTTACTGACGCTTTGCAATCTTTTACCGGCGGTTTAATTGGCCACCACTAAATATCTAATTTTTTGTAGTGAATTATCAATTATATTGATAATTGATAAATTTGATTATATATCCATAATGCCCATTAAGGGGTGTCAATAGGTACTTGATACCCAAAAAATCAGAGAGGACCAACCATGTTTAACAAATTTTGGGACCACGTATATGTAATCGAGATTGGTTTTGGTCCTACAAAAAGTAGCCCGTTAATAATGGAGTCTATGTCCATAGGGTCCCCATCGAGTATTTGATATATAACTTGTTAGGTGGCCAACTTTTAATAACTAAATGACTAATAAATTTCACATCAACCTTAAAAGCATTATGTTACAAAATGCATGTATTTTGGTCTTTTTCTAATATAATACGCCTCTTTTTTCATCTATTCTTCTCCTTTTTACCCCACTTCATTTGCTACTAACTAGAATAACTCTAATTTTCCAAATAAGAAGACTAAGAAAAATATATTTTATTTTTGTTGCTCTTTGACTTTGAGTATATGTGGATTCGGTTCTGAAACAATTGATCACATTCCCATACTCGAAAATGAAATCACACACAATAGGGTTCAGTTTTAGGACAACCTAAACATGTCCGGTTGTCCCGAACCCGACCCATTGACACCCCTAAAGTCCATTAGATAATTAGAACTGATCTCCCTCTCTTTGGACTACCGAAAAAGCCAAGCTAATGAATAATTGAATATTCTTTCGATTCTAGCTAAAATTTTTATTTAATTAATAAAAAATTAACCTATAAACCTAATAATGAAAAAATTCTACTTTTAATAACAAAAAGAGTTTCTAGATTTTATGATTTCTTAGTAGAAAAAAAAAAGCTCTAAGTATCCCTTTAGCCTTTTTTCATCCAAAGAACAAATTATAAATCAAAAGATAAAATTATCAACTATATTTTTTTAATTATTTTTATCTTTTCGTAATGCCCAGTACATAATGAGAACCGAATATAGACTAACATAGAATCTAAGGCTAATGAATATTTTCTCGATTCTGGCTATAGTTATTTCTTTACTAGAAAATAACCCCATAAATCTAATAATGACTCCCATATCCCAGCAGCTTCCATGCCCATTATTAATGACTCACTTGGACCTATAACTATCCACCAATAACTACATAATCTTTATCTAAACGTGCAGCACTACATGTGCCACCCTTAATATATTACTATAGAGCAAACCCAAGAGATTATAGCCCTACATTTTAGTTTGACAAAAAAATACCCTTTAAACTCGTCATAATGTCAAAACTTCCTTATCCTTACATGATATGATATCTGAAGACTCTTAGAGTCACTACAAATGCCAAGTTATAAAACTTGCCATAATTGGCCATGCCAACCTGCTTTCTATTCGGCTTACATGATCAAATATTAATGATGAGATGAATTGCTGCACCCTCTTCCTCTATGGTAATCAACTAGCTATTGGAGGATCTCAGCACAACTTCCCTAGAACCCCTGATAAGTCCAGCTTATAAACCATCCTTTGTAGGGCTAAAAAAGACCTAATGAGCCCCACTTTTATCCAAGAGAGGAAGCATTAACAACTAGGGCTGCAACATGGGTCAGTTAAAACTGAAACCAAACCGGTCCAACCCGACTTTGGGTCGGTTTGGTTTGCGTTATATAGTCTTTGGGTAGGTTTTGGCTCTAAAAATAAAGAACCGAATTTGTTTGGTTCGGTTTTGGGTTGAAGGCTCAAGTTAACCGAACCGAATTGAATTTCCTTAAGTGTAAAACTGAACCAAACCAAACCGAAATATAATGATATATATAAAATATATAATAAATAAAGTAGTTCTCTGTACTTGGTTTTTAGCTCTTTAAATCTGGTTGTTGATGATCAGTACACTAAGTTTTGGAATCATGGTGATGAAGCAAATGATCCCGAGGAAGGCATTTCAGATCTGATTGTAGTTCATTAATTTTGTTTTGAGATAAAGTTGAATTGTCAATTAGTTATTGTGCAAGAAGAAAAAAGTTGTTGTGTATTATTTAAATTTTTTTTGGGCAAAAGTGGGAATCTCTATCTTGATAGCAGGTTTTAAATATATGAAAATGACCAAAACCGAACCAATTAGAGTTGGGTTACGGGTTTTCTTTAAATAATCGGTTTGGTGTTCAGTTTGGATATTTCGGTTCTAAGGTTGGTTCTGTTCGATTTTAGCCAACCATCAGTAACCTTCGTTTGGTCTTGGGTTGATGCCAACCCGAACCAAACCACACTGAGTTGCAGCCCTATTAACAACAAAAGCTAACAATGAAAGTAGCCAGGCCTCTCTAGCAAGACAAACAGCCCAAAACATGGTTTACCAAATCGGACAGTATAGGTCGGAACCGTCCAGTCCATCTCGGAACTAGAGCGTGCCTACTTGGTATTCCGGTCTGGTACCTCTTTTTTAAAGGAGGAATAAACTTTGGCAATCTCAATTTGGGACCTCTCGAGTCGGAATGGGACCGAGCAATACTGGTTCAGACCAATTTTGTATTAACCCTTTGTATATTAAAAATAATTAAAAGTTGATTTTATATACAACTCTTGTAAACAGTTTTAGTCCTCATAATGTCATAGTCATGTAACATTTATGTCTTATTCTTAACTAACCATTCCTCATAATGTCATCATAGTCATATAACATTTATGCCTTACTCTTAACTAACCATACTCACAAAACATCCCAAGTTTCTTCATGAATAACAAATACGTGTATTTAGAAGCATGATCGATGAACCTTTCATACATTTTAAAGCCTATAAATACCTCTTCTTATCACCCATTTAGACAATTATTGATGGTTATAAGAGCTCTCTTTCTCATTCAATCTACATTTAGGTAATGAAATCAACAAGTTATTTTTCTACGATATTTAGGTTGATCTTTTTGTTTCATTAATTGTAAAAGGGGCTTTTGACTTTCATTGATTTAGCTACAAATGTGTTCTTGACAAATGTTTTTTGAAGTGCTGCAATAATTACTAAACGTTTATTTGATGTTGATATTTTTATTAGTCTTTGTATATATTTCACATTTTCTTTCTTTCATTTATGTATATTTTTATTTTGGATTTGAACGTTGTATACGAAATCTTAAAACAATTTTTGCTAGGGCTTTTGTGGTCGGTCCATTCACTTAAAAAAATCATTACACAAAATAGCTATAGATGCACTCCACATTCAACTTAGAATGTCTAAAATTAACTTGTTAGTGATTTTTGTAGTCTCTTATTATTATATTTAATTTACCTCAAAATATGTGGATAGATTATTCTTCATTTCATCAAATGGATGAAGAAAATAAAGCACAAGGTGCACAGGGAGCACAATGTGTCCACTGTCCAGACAGAAGATCATTTGACACTATTAGTGACCTCGGGAATCATTATTTAGCAAAGCATACTGCATTTAAAGTAAGTTGTTTTTGTGGCAACTTTTTTGAGTCAGAGATACACAGAGAATGTCACTACAATGAAATGCATTCAAAGTAAGTATATAAACTTTCTAACTAATATCTAATATTTTATTTTGATTGCAATTTTATTTGTTTTTCTTACAAATTTTCTCCTATGATTCAGGTCACCACAAAGAAAAGCAAAGAAAACAGAAAGCAAAGACAAGAAAAAATAATGTGCTGTATTTTTTAGAATAGTACATAATATTAATTATGTAATTGTCTAAATTTTAATAGAAACATGTTACTTAATTTTAAAATTGAAAATTCAATGTGAAATCTGTGTTAAGGTTGAGTATTGGTGCTAATGTTGTTTTTTCATTATTGCACTTCATTATCTATTAGTCGAGATTCATATTTTGAGAAAATTTGAAAAAATCCTCAATTAAATTATCTAAACATACCAGCCTAACAACGATATGGCAAAAATGTTTTAATTGAGAAAGTTTTGAATATATTCAAGTTAATTAACAAATATCTTAACCAGTAACAGTAATAAATTAATGGGATATTTGAGTGAAATTGAAACTATACCGTGGCAAGTTTATCGTGGCAAGGTATTTTGAGGTAGTTTTTTCATGCAAAAATATTTGTTATGGCGATCTATTCATGTATTTCTCATTTAGAAATAAAAGAGATCACACATTGAAAATATGCACTATGAGATTACAACATTTGATCACTTTAAAAATAGTCATTTCATTCGGAAAAAGCTGGAGTTTTTTTTTTTTTTTTTTTATCCAATTGAATGCACTTGTGCATACTTTCTAAATGATAAATGTATGAATAGAACAATAACAAACTAAGTTGTTTTACCCGTGCTTAAGGAAACCCTTTTTTTAATAAAATATTATTAAATAATTTATAATAATTTTGACTATTAAAAAAAATAGCAATAGCTTCTTATTGCTGTAAACCTTACCCTATTTTTATTTTAATATCTTTATCTTAAACGAATTTTCCTTTATTTATTTATTTATTTTATCTCCTTTTCATATGTTTATTATCTTATGTAACAAAATTTTTATTATTTATCTATACTACTATTAAAAGCACGAACTATAATCTTTAATTCTACATATTTAACATCAATTAAAGATATAAACTTCACTATTATTGTCATGTAGAATCTTTATCAAATAAAATCCAATCACATTATAAGTTTTCTCTAACAATTATCAAAACGTGGATTCAATATATTCTTAAACACGAATTTACAAAATGTGGCTTCAATATTTAATATTTCACATATTTATCTAGCTAAAAAACTTCTAATAAAATGATAAAGGTAAATTACTAATCTTAATACTTATTGTTATCTTCTTCAATACTTATCTACTTAAAAAAGAATTTAATAAAATCAAAACACAATTATAAAAAAACGAAGACTATATAATTATTCTTATTTGTTAACATAATATTTTGATACTACGTGACTATTAAAATATCCTAATTTAATGATCAAATTAGATTATCTAATAAAATCAAAATTAAACTATCATAATTACACAAATATCAAAATAAACTCATCCTAATTGAAAAAAAATCGAAACGTTATGAAAAAGTAATTTAACTAGTAAGAGTAATTAATTAGATATATTTCTAATTAAAATAATACAAACATGATTATCATGGTTTTAGATTCCTAATGAAAGTATATTTCTAATTAGTAAGAATCAAAACATTCTAAAAAAAATCTCTTATTCCGATCTTTCAGGTTTATATATAGATTTCTCTAGAATGAAAGAAAAACCAAATAGGATAATTTATTCTTATCTTATCTTTTTCTATTTATAAGGGAATTTACACCTAGACTCCCTGAGGTTTGGGCAAGTGGCACAGACACCCCTTGTGGCTTAAAACTGTGAGACATGGAAAAATCACCGGGATGATTCCCTTCCGTCAACACACGGGCTCAACGTAAAATAGGAGAGTCGCCACCATTCAGATTTTTGAGGTGAGAATGGACACCAAAAGATTCAAAAATAAGCAAAAAATGGCTAAAAGGCAAATACTAGAGTAAAAATAACTCTACTTGAAAATCAAATCCAAAGATGGGTAAGGGGATTAGATTATGAACGGGAGAAGGTGTTAGACACCCCCATTCACTCACACAAGGTGGTTGCTAAGTGTTGTTCATTGAAAAAAATGAGAAAGCTTGCTAAAATCATCAAAAACCTTGGAAAAAGATTAAACAAATATGTGATATTTCCACATAAGAAATCCAAATGAATTCCATATCCTCTTTTATGTCAATATCACTTCTGGAATATCACCAATAGATGGAAATCAAAGCAAAAATTGCACAAAACCAAGTTGAGTCAAATCCGGAAAATTCGGTAAAAGATAGAGCCATTTGTCTTGAAATCATTCAAATCTAGTTTAGATTGAATTAAACCAAATCCATTTGAAAGATTATGATAAATAGAAGACTCATGCAAATTTTCAATCAATTCTGGTTAAAATCGTAGGAGTTATTCTCCTTTGAAATCTGCTGCTGGAGATAGTTAAAAGTGACAAGTGGGCAAGTTTGGAAACTAATTTAGAAAAATTGGCTCCATATATGTAGACACCTGATTTTTGCACCCCTAAAATGGCAAAAAATGAAAAGTTAAACTTTTAGTCAAACCTTGAGGGGGTCAAAAATTGACTTTTTGATTCAAGTAAATTTGGCCATCAAACTTCATATCATTGGAAAGAGCATTTCAACACGGTTCCAACGCAAACTGAATTTGCTGGAATCGGAGTCCAGGTGAGAAAAATATGGCCCGGTCAAACTTCCAGAAAGCAAAAAGTTGACTTTTTGCTCGACCCCAATTCAGCTGCCAAACTTGACCCCAGTGGACAGGTGGTTCCGAGCTGATTCCAACGACACTAAGTTTGTTGAAATCGGACACCGGATGAAGAAGTTATGAGCAGTTGAAGTTTCAGAAAAACTGCCCATGTGGCAAAAAAGCAGCAAAAGGGGACTAAACCAATAAAATAAAGAAGATAAAAGTGTTTAATAATATTTTAATAAAGGAATCTCGTTTATATAATAAAATAATCATAAAATCGAATGTAAATCTTGCAAAAAACCAAATTGAATAAAGGTTTGAAATCCACACATTTTTAAACGTGCGGGACCGTATTTACATTACGGGCAGGGCATGCCCGTATTTAAAGTACGGGCACGCTTCTAGAAGGAGAACACGCGTCGCTGTACGGCGGGACACGCGTCCCGTACGGCCGAATCTGCGATAATTGCAAATATTCGTTTTTCGCCCGTAATTGAATTACGGGCAAGGCACGCCCGTACTTGAAGTACGGGCAAGGCATGCCCGTACTTCAAATACGGGCACGGGATTTTTGCCTATAAATAGAGAGGCCACCCCCCTTCATTTGAACAAGCCTCTCCCCTCTGGCCTACCCCCTCTCCCTCCTGGTGTACTCCACGGCCGAATGCTGCCCAACCACCATCTTTCCAAAAACTAGACCTATGTTATACCCAAAATACCCCTATGCTTTAAGATTGCCCAAAACCATGCCCAAATTCATTCCAATTTTGCCTTGAACCTATCCCCCTTAACCAAACTCTTCCACTTCCATCTCAGCAAATCTTGGAGGACGCGGAAGCGCTGCCCAATTCACCGGAGAAATCATCATTAACTCAAAACCACATTGTAAGTATGTTGGATTTTATAAAAATCTTCATTTCTTTTTTACTTCTAAGTTTCTTTTAAACACCTTCTAATGTTACTAACCTGATTGCTGTTTTGAGTATCATGAGGATATGGTAATATGAAATGGATCTTTGCAAGAAGGAAAGGAAGAAAGTGTCTAAATGACACTTTCACTTACATACTTAATGACCCACTTTTGTTCTTTAAAATGACCTGAAGATACATGCAATATCTCCTCTCCTCTTGTGAATGAGGATTTTTGATTGATTGAACAAATAAAAAAGAGAGGAGGAAAAGCACAAGACCCAAGGAACATGAGAAGAAAAGAAAATTGGCTTTATAAGCCAAATGAAAGAAATGTGGAACCTGGAATGAAGGAAGAAGCTCGGTGAAGTTGCCAGAATACCTGAGAAAGCCGCCGGAGTGATCCCAGGAATAATCGGCCGCAAAAGCACAGAACTGATTGCGCCCGTAAACTCAGGCCGGTCCAGCCTGGACCGTAGCTGATTCACGGGCGAAGGGGACCGGAATCCATTCACGGTCAGGCTGGACCGTGGAGCAAACACGGGCGAAATGTAAAATGATGTAAAGTTGTCATTTCTTGGTTCGGTTGGACCTGATCCGGTCTAAACCGGCTTGAAACATCCCCTTAAACCACTTTGGGCTTTCTTAAGCCCATTTTTTGACTTTGGGCCCATACGGGCCCACCAAGATTCCCTTGGGCCCACTTGAGGGCCCACATTGAGACCGGCCCATACCAGGCCCGTTTTCAATAAAACGGGCCCAGGCCACTGGACTTTGGCTAATAGGCCCATTCCAAGCCCACTAAGCCCAAACCAAAATTGTAAATATATAAAATTTAATAAAATAACCAAATGGGTTACCCAATAACCCAACTGGGCCCAAGGCCCAACCACGGCAATCCACGGGTCTTCCAACGGGACCCGGATCCGACCCACTTCACTTAAATACAAAGATAAAATCAAATAAAAGGGACCCACACCCTCAGCGGGCCCCGCCAGACCCAATAAATAGCATGCTGGTCTAAGAAGGGTGGAATTGACTCAGAAACCAGGGAGACCCGAGGGACCTGTCAAACCGACAGGGTGGACCGGGGTGTCTTTAGGACTTCCCCGGACGTAACCGAGGACTTAGCTAGATCTCTAAAAAGCCGCATACCAGACTTAGACCCGGATAGGGCAAAACCGTGTCTGCCTGCACTCTCAGGCAGTGGCGACTCTGAAAATCCCGAGGCACGCGCCAAAGGGCACGCCCGGTGTGCGATCTAGGCCAGGTTTAGGTGCGCACAGCTTGGCGACTCTGCTGGGGATATCCCTCAACCCAGTTGGACCCTGGTTATCAAATGAGTCAACTAGGTGGATATAAGCAGGTTTAGGAAGTACTTCTTGTCCAACCTTAGTGGTTTATGGAACTTATGTAATTACATGATATTGGGGGATCCTGTCAAACGGACATGATAATCGCCTAAGGAAAGTGGTTTTTAACAGGGACCAATGTGACCCGCCCACTTACCTGGGGATCCACCCAAACATTGTATTACATACCGTTCTGTATTCTCACTATAAAAGCGACATTAAGGAACCCTTAATCAGCCTACTATCCGAGAATCACCCGATTAGACACAGCACTTGGCTCCACTGCACATACAAGCACTTCACTACACTGTGAATGAATTTTTTAATTGCATTGGGTGACATGTAAGGTCCGAACTGAATGCTGCCTAAACATGTGAATGCTCTTCTTAACCAAAACCTAGATCTCTTTAGCAGCCACCCTTCTTCAATCGAGAAACTTACTTTTGAGATGGTATTAGCCCTACGCTCCCGTGGCTTGCCGGGGAAAGCAGGGTAAACCCATCTCCCCAGGTTTCTGGACTCTTCAAGCGCCATTGGTTTCTTGCCATGGTACGCGAAGGATCTAGTACTTGGCTCAGACCCTTGAAGGCAGGTGCCTTGGGCTGGGTATCCTTCCCCACCTATTACTTCTGATAAACCTTGATGTGAGCATGAACATGAATGAACAAATAAGGGTAAAATTAATCTGGGGTATCAACCCCCACTTGTGTTGGTCTTAACCCTGATTTAAGGAAATTAACCCGATTCAACCCGTGCATTCAAGTCGGTCTTGGTTCAGTCGAAAGCCGGCCAGATCAGACAGAAATGGGTCAGAACAGGGGCAGAAAAACCCTAGAAATAGGATTTCAGCCCACCTGTTGAGTAGCAAATTTGTACCCTCCTTTTGGGTTCCCAACAACCCTAAAGGTGATTCTCTTTTCAGATTTATTTTTGTAAATTTCGCCCTCAAAGGCAAGTTGTAAATATTGTTTTTAGTCCGACACTAGGGGCAGATGAAAGAACAGATGAAAGAGCAGATGAAAGAACAGATGAAAGAAAAGGCCGGCTAAGACCTGAACATTTAAAGGACATAACCCTTAAAACCCCATAACTTGAATGCTTGGATTTAATTTTTGATTGCATGAACTGCTTAGGCATTGATTTAATTTTTGCATATCTCGTTGCATGCCTTAGACTAATTTAGAGTTTTTGGTGGAAAACCCTAAATTGACTTGGAATTTCAATCGGATAGTCGGCATGGCATCTTCATCCTCGACTGAGAGAGTTCGCTTCCCTAGGATAGAGAAGTGTGCCTTTGATACCCCTTGGATCCGTTCTTGGACAAGGCAATTGCAAGGAGATGAGCAAATTCAATGGGAACAAAAAAAATACCACATGGGACAATCTCTGTCCCTATTAAATGTGCCCATTAACTGGGATATGATTCAGACAGCCCTACCTTTCTGGGATCCCCAACTTTCACTCTTTAGGTTTGGAACTAATGAGTTGACACCCACAATTGAGGAATTTGAACTATTCCTCCGATTTCGTGACCATGGAGAACCAGCTAGGCCAAGTCTCAAAGATAGTTACAAGAATGAAGCTTGTACTTTCTTTGGCCTACCCAGAGGAGAATTCCAGACTTTAGGAGGTGACCAAGCATTCACGCGGGTCTCTAAAACCTTCCTTGCTGAAAAGATAAGGGATAAGAAGCAGGAAAGACCCTGTGTTTGGTGGGACACCTTCACCCTCGTGGTTCTGTCACAACTCTTCTTTCCTACCGGGGGAGACACCATTAATTTGGCCCTCATGGAAATTGTAGACCAACTCCAAGTGAAATTCCGAATTGCACCACTGATCCTTGCTCAGCTATATCATGCCTTGACCATGACCAAGAACGGAACTAGGAGGTTTCAAGGATGCGCTCCTCTCCTACACATTTGGCTCCAAGATCACCTGATGGTTGCTGAACCTGTCAGCCCACGTTATGGGTACGTCCGTGACAATGTCACCCTGATGGCCCGAAGAGAGATTAGACCAGACTTACCCTCCAGAGAGGATTGGTTTGACCACTTTCTCCAGTTGAAAGGAGAAACGGATATAAGATGGGGAGGCACATTTGACCAGACATATACCCCCGTCATAGCTTTCAGGAAAAGACATTGCCTAGCCCTGATAGGCTTGACCCATGCCATGTCATACTATCCGGTTCGAATTCTGAGACAGTTTGGGAAGTCTCAGGGAATACCGATCAAGGATGAGGCGGAAGGATTAACTGGCCCACTTACATGGGAATTGAGGAAAAAATTGGTGAAGGAATGGCAACACGTGCACATACTCCAAGAGGACATTTTCACTGCATCCGATGTTCGTAATTACGAACAATGGATTGCTCGAGAAACTGGCCTAGACAGCCCACCTCTTCTCCATATCGTCACCTCTGACGATATCCCAGTTCCGCCCCCTGACACATACAGGGATAGGGTGGCCGAACTGCGGGAATCTCATTCTCGGATCCACCGTGCATACGTGGATTCCGAGCGTAAAAACAAGCAGGCCAATGAGGCCCTTCAACAGCAGCTTGACACCATGCGCAGACGCGCAAAAGAGGACCGACGTCTGCGGAATAAACTTCTGCGTGCCTTGAAAAGGCGAGACGTGTCCTCTCATTTTGATGATGACCAACCTAGCTAGACTCTGGGTTTGTTTGTTTAATTTTGAAATTACTTGTTCTGAATTTTGGCATTGTACTTCTTTTTCCATGAAGAATTTTGTGCTAGATTTAATAAAGTCAATTAAGACATCCCCCCAATTCCTTTTTCAATTTGGACCCAATCCATCAACTTCAAAACTCTGAGGCGATCTAAGTAAAGAACTCGCCAAATTCTTAAACCCAAGGGTAAAGAACACCCAATTCTTACCAACTTCCCCATATTCAGAAAAATTATCAATTCCAAATTTAAGTCTTAAATCTTTAAGGGTTCTGAATAAAGAACACCCAATTCAGGCGATCTGAGTAAAGAACTCGCCAAATTGCAAAGGGTTCTGAGTAAAGAACACCCAATTCAAAATTTCCAGGCAATCTAAGTAAAGAACTCGCCAAATTGTTTAAATCTTTAAAAGCAAAGAACACCCCATTTTCTTTACCAACTTTGAAACTTTCAGGCAATCTGAATAAAGAACTTGCCAAAAGAATTTTTAAATCCAGGGATTCTGAGTAAAGAACACCCTGTCATTGTCAACTTTCAAACCTTCAAGTTTCAAACTCAAGTCTTAAAACCCCAGGGTTCTGAATAAAGAACACCCTATCCCTTGAGCTCAGATCACACCCGTCTGATTTAAGAGATCACACGGTCAGCTTATGGGGCACTGATGCCACTGGTGTTTAAACCAGAAAATTGGCAGAGGATCGTCCTGGCATAGCATACCCCGTTGTGTGGCACCAAGGTCAAGCAACTAAGCTAACGACTAAGGTACGCTCGGGTATCCCTAGCCGAACTCTTAGGGCACTGAAGCCACTGGTGATTAAACCAGAAAGTTGGTGGAAGAACGTCCTGGTATAGCCTTCCCCGTTGTGAGGCGTCAAAGTCAATGGTGACTAAACCAAAGACTAGCTAAGACACGCCCGGGAACTACTAGCCGAAGTCAGGTGCTAAAACCATCAGAGATTAAACTGAAAATTGGTTAAGGTACACCTGGATGTTGCTGTTTAGCTCATCCCCTGCGGAGACTTAACATGGTCCAACCTCGTGATACTGAGCTCAAACCAAACTTTTAAACCGGGTTCCCTTTCCCAGCCGTTTGGCTAAAACAGACCAGTCTAAATCGGGTTCTCTCTCCCAACCGTTTGGTTAAAACAGATCAGGTTCTAGACTCCCAATCATTCTCAAAATAACTCAAACAAATCAATCCTTAAATTCATTTGGGTTCTCTTTCCCAACTATCCTAGGATAGTTAAAATAGATCTGTAATCATTTAATTGATAATTTGACTGCATAAATCATGTAAAAATTGCACTAATTAATGGTTGTTTCAAGCAGGTACCAAAATTGCTTTCCGAAGCCCGTACCTGTTAAGATCCAGGAAAAGGCTTGAAATGGAACAGTCAAGGGAACAGACCTCGCCAGGGCAGGACCAGGCAGAGTCCAGCCAGGCACAGACAGTGACTGATCTGCAACAGAGGATAGACAGTATGGGGACTATTATTCAAGAGTTAATGGCAGAATTGAGAGAACTCAGGATGACTCCCCCTGCTGCACCTGCGACTCTGCAGCAACCAATTGTTCCACCACAGATGGATGCTCCACCACCATACCCTGCGTACCCAGCTCCGTTGGTACCACCTCCACCTCCGCAAGCTGTGCCTCTTCCACAGATTATTGCGCCTGCCCAACTGGGGCAAGAAGAGGAAGATTGGTATAGAACACAACAGGCCCAGTTTGATGAAAGGATGGCAGTCACTAAGTCAGAGGTAGATGCTTTGCGTGAAGAGCTGAAAAGCCTACGACCCAGTGCGGTCCCCATGGAGGCTACTTTAGACAGTCTCTGCTTCTTCTCCGATGTTCAACTTCCCCCAAAATTCAAGTGCCCTGACTTGCATCAGTTTGATGGCACCGGATGTCCGTTAAACCACCTCAGGTCTTACTCTGGAGATATGTGTCAATATGCTAAAGATGAAAAAATTATGATACAATTTTTCCAGAGGTCACTGACTGGTGCAGCATACACTTGGTTTTTGAGTCTGGACAAAACCAAGATCAAGACTTGGAATGATTTGGCTGCAGCATTCATTCAGCAATACCGTTTGAACAGTCAGATTGTGCAAACTAGGGCTGAACTGCAGAGGCTGACAAAGAAGAATCAGGAGTCGGTTAGAGAATATGCCAAGAGGTGGAAAGAATTGGCAACCCTAGTCCAACCCCCACTACTTGAACAGGAGATGACCTCCTTGTTCATAGCATCACTTGGACAGCCATTCTTTTCCCTGCTACTGGGGCAGAGTACTTCTAACTTCAATGACTTGATTCTGACGGCAGATAGAATTGAAGATGCTGTAAGGGCTGGCAAGATAGATGGCAGTGGCCAAGGTCCTACACAGAGAAGGGCAGTAGCAGGACAGAGTAACAGAAATCAGGGGCACGAGCCCAGAAGGCAGGAGACCCAGGCAGTTAATTATGTCCAACCAACACAGCCTTACCACATTTCTCAGAGGCCTGAAGGCCAGGGGCAACCCATGAGAAGGACTAGAGAAGAGGCAGAGGCAAGGATGAAAAGGGTTTTTACCCCGCTGCCTTATGCACCTGCAGAACTATTGGCTACACTGCTGAAGAAGGGGTACTTACAAATCAAGCCTCCAAACCCTCGAATGGTAAATTCACGAAACTATAATGCGGCAGAAAGATGTGAATACCATTCTGGAGCTCCCGGGCATTCAACTAATCGATGCTGGGACTTGAGGCATGATATACAGGATCTAATAGACAGCAAAAAGATCTCTGTAGATCCCCCAGCACCAGCAGTACCGACTCCACCTACTGGTACAACCACCAACCCCCTCCCAGACCATAATAAGGCTTCTGGCAGCGGAACAGTACATCAGGTCATCAGTGACCAGGGCAATGAAGTACAGTTTGACCCCTCTTTGTTGATTGGACGACCGGGGCAGATTGTCAGGATATACCTCCAAGAAGAAATAGTAAAGCAGCAAGTTTGCGTCATCAACGGAGATGATGACGAAGAAACCTTCATGGGATTCCCTCTGGTGCATTTCAACTTTCCCGAACCAGAGCCTTTCTATCCTCCACCTGTCCCAAACTCACCCCCATTAAATGTCTTCGACATGATGAACCCATTCAACGAACCCGTGGACTTCCTACTAGAACCACCCACCCTTAACTTACACCAACTCCACCTTGACCCAACCTACTCTGCTGTGCCTCCACCTTACCAATTCCTACCTATGTACCATGATTCCACCATCACTTCCACTGAAAGAGAAATCGATCGGATCACCCGTTCTGGTCGATATATCAACCCTAACCCTCCATCTGCACCAGAGGGAGAAACTAGTGAAGAAAGAACAAGGAAAGAAAAAGGGAAGGATGTGGCTGCTGAATTGCCACAGACCCACAAGAAAAAAGGGAAGGCCCCAGAAGAAGAGATTGAAAAACTCCACTACAGTGCCTTCACTCCGGAGTATGATCTAGTGCAGCAATTGAATAAGACACCAGCCCAGATATCCATTATGCGTCTCTTATTGGATTCAGACAAACATAAGGACGTACTTACAAAAATACTGGGTGATACTCATGTGCCTGACGACATCAGCCCTGAGCAGCTAGAGACAGTAATGTCTATAATTGCTACGCCGGAAGCAATATCCTTCTCCTCAGCAGACTTGCCACCTGAAGGTCGTAATCACACAGAGCCTCTGTTTATCACTGTAAGGTGCTTCGACTTGATGGTGAGACGGGTCATGATCGATAACGGGTCAGCTCTGAACATCTGCCCAGTCAGGACCTTCCACAGCCTGCAGCTGAACGCTGAGTTGATCAAACCCAGCTCCAATAATGTCCGCGGGTTTGACAATGCCAAGAAGGATTCCCTTGGGGAAGTTACTCTGGAAGTTACGATTGCTGAAAGGGCCTTCTTCATCACCTTTGAGTTGATGGACATTAATGCCTCCTTTAATTTGCTGATTGGAAGACCTTGGCTACATCAAGCAGGGGCAGTCCCGTCCACCTTACATCGAATGATCCGATTTATCTCGGGAAATCAATTGATTACAGTACATGCAGAAAATCACAGAGAATTTGAACAAGGAGGGGTACCTGTGATTGATTATGAACTGCCTACTTCCCTGAACTTCCAAGCCATTGAAATGATGCAGATAAACAGCATTCCTACTCCTCTGCAATCAGACTTGTCCCGCAGAAGGAAAAGGAAGAGTATGTTCGGTGCTGCTGAATGTGCCGACTGGGGTCTCCGAGTAGGAGAAGGGTTGGGCAAGTATAAGCAAGGCATCAAGTCTGCAATCCAGCCATGTGACAAATCTGTGGGCTTTGGACTGGGATTTGTTCCTGAACCCGAAGATTATGCCAGGCTATTTGGCAGAAAAGCTGAACGGAAGAGGGCACGAGCAGAAGGAAGAGACCCAAACTGGCCCATCTGTGTACAGGGCCAATTATACCATCACTTTGCCAATATGGAGAAGGAAGCTGCACAGGCCATTCAGAACATAGTCCCCCAGGGATGGGGTGATGAGTTCAATGATCCAGTGGAGCAAGCGGAAGCTGATTATCTGCAAAGGTTATGGGATGAACCTCCCTTGCCCCAGGAGACAGTTACGGAAGAGAACTCAGAGGCTCTCAGTGGGATGATGGAAGAACTGTCTGCTCTATTCTCTTGGCAGTCAGTTGACACCGAAAACCCAGCTATCCCAGAAGAAGCATTTGCCTATCCCTCAGATGATGTTGAGGCACCTCCAAATGAGGCTGAAGAAGAAGAACCAGCTAAGTACATCTACATGATGGAAAGTCAGGATAGTTCAGGAGAACCCGCTCCAAGGCAAAGGTCTCCCCCACCTCCTATCTGCATTATACACCCAAGTACACGGGATGGTCTGGGTCAGATGTTCCAGAATATACCCCAAGTACTGGGACTGCCCACTGAGCTGGCTTACCATGAAACTTATGGTAACTGGGCCCCTGACGAACATTCGTCCAGCAGGAAGGACGAATCATCTGGAAAATCTGTAACCAAGGCATTGCCTAAGGTGGAGCCACCCAACCAAGTCACTATTTTGGTACCAGGGACTGTCATCCGCCGCGGGGTATGGATCAGTATATCCTCAAAGGATTCGAGTCAGAATCAACCAAAGAAGGGCACAGTTGATGACCCCATCTGCATCTCCTCTGACAGCAGCATCAGCATGATACAGACTGGAAAGGTGAATGCGGTGACCGCTGTAACCAAAAACAAGCACGCATTGCAGAACTGGAGTTCGACGCCACTTGCCACTCGCAAAGCCGAACTACCACAGGGAGTTTCTTCCACTTTTGAAATTCCCTCTGTAGATATTGCTGCACTTTTTAATAAATGCGTGAAGTCTTTTGATTATTTTTCTGCTTCTGTGAATAATTCTGCAAGTAAGCAAACTCAAAATCGCAACCTCAGTGTCAATCTCGACGCACACCCGAAAAATTCGGAGCACGAGATAGATAATCAGGCTGCCAAAATCAAACAAAAACAAAAAGATCAAAAAGAACAAAAAGAAATCCAAAGTGTCGAGCAAGAATCAGATAACGACACTTACTCATCACAACCCAATGATTCAGAAATTATCCCCAGTGATCCTTGTGAACTTGAGGATAATGATGAATCATGGGAGACCCCACCTGAAATCCAATTTGCCTTGGACAGACATGAAAAAGGTCTCCAGGCTAATATTGAGGAAACTGAACCTATCAACATAGGTGACACAGCACAGCCAAGGATTCTTCAAGTTGGTAAAAAACTGACATTATTACAGAAAACACAGATAACCGATTTTCTAAAATCTTACATTGATGTGTTTGCATGGTCATATGAGGATATGCCTGGGTTAGACACAGATTTAGTTGTGCATCGGTTACCTATAAAGTCTGAGGCCACACCAGTGAAGCAAAAACTCAGACGCATGAAACCAGAATGGGCCTTGAAGATCAAGGAAGAGGTCACCAAGCAGTTAAAAGCTGGGTTCTTGAAAGTTACAGATTACCCAGAATGGTTAGCAAACATTGTGCCAGTCCCCAAGAAAGATGGAAGGGTCAGGATGTGTGTCGATTACAGGGATCTGAACAAGGCAAGCCCGAAAGATGACTTCCCGCTGCCACACATCGACATATTGGTTGACAATACTGCAACTCATTCCATGTTCTCCTTCATGGATGGATTCTCTGGATATAATCAGATAAGAATGGCACCTGAAGACATGGAGAAGACTTCTTTTATCACACACTGGGGCACATACTGCTACAAGGTGATGCCTTTTGGCTTGAAGAATGCAGGCGCTACATACCAAAGGGCAATGACTTTGCTCTTCCACGATCTGATGCACAAAGAAATGGAAGTATACGTGGATGACATGATTGCAAAGTCAAAAGAAGAGGAAAATCATTTGGTGAACCTTGGAAGAGTATTTGACAGGCTCAGGGAATGCAAGCTCAGGTTGAACCCGAATAAGTGTGTATTCAGTGTTACTTCGGGGAAGCTACTCGATTCATTGTTGGAAAACAAGGAATTGAGGTTGACCCTGTCAAAGTAAAGGCAATTCTGGAAATGCCTCCCCCATCCACAGAAAAAGAAGTGAGAGGTTTCCTTGGTAGATTACAGTACATCAGTCGGTTCATAGCACAGATGGCTCCCGTGTGCGAGCCAATATTCAAATTACTAAAGAAGGATAACCCAGTGGTCTGGAATGAAGATTGCCAAGAAGCATTTGACAAAATCAAAGCCTATTTGATAAGTCCACCGACTTTGGTTCCCCCTGTACCCGGACGACCTTTAATCATGTATTTATCAGTTACAGAAACGGCAGCTGGATGTGTCCTAGGGCAGCATGATGATACAGGAAAAAAGGAACAAGCAATTTATTATCTGAGCAAGAAGTTTACCAATTATGAAGTAAGATACACATTGCTTGAGAAGACCTGTGGTGCATTGGTGTGGGCGGCTCAGAAGCTCCGGCATTATCTGCTCAGTCATACTGTCTTTTTGATCTCAAATACAGATCCCTTAAAGTACATTTTTGAAAAGCCTATCTCCACTGGAAGGATAGCCAAGTGGCAGGTTATCTTATCTCAGTATGATATTGTCTACACCACGAGAAAGGCAATAAAAGGACAGGCAGTGGCAGATCACCTAGCAGAACACCCTGTGCTCGACTATCAACCACTTCTCACCGGGTTGCCGGATGATGAAATTATGTGTGCCGAATCAGCAGAAAAGGAAACCCGATGGCAAATGTTTTTTGATGGGGCTGTCAACATCAATGGGAAAGGGATTGGAGCAGTAATCATTTCCCCAGAAGGAGTCCATCATCCAATAGCAGCAAAACTCTTGTTCGATTGCACTAACAACATGGCAGAATATGAAGCATGTGTGTTAGGCTTGCGAGCCGCAATCGAAATGAATATCCAAGAATTAAAAGTTTATGGTGATTCCTGTTTAATCATCTACCAAGTAATGGGAGATTGGCGGACTAAGGATCCAAAGTTGGTGCCATATCAGGAACTGATTAAGGAATTGGAAGGACAGTTCAAAAACGTGACATTTGATTATATGCCACGAGACAGAAATCAGTTTGCAGATGCCCTGGCAACACTGGCATCTATGGCAACCATCACTGGCGATACTTGGGTACAACCATTGGAGATAGAGGTGCGGCGTTTTCCTGTCTACTGTTTTAATGTTGAAAGGAGCAAACCAAAAGGGGAACCCTGGTATACAGACATAATGAGGTACCTGAGAAGCAGGACTTTGCCAGAGAATGCTACAGCATCTGAAAGGCGCACGATTCAGAAACTGGCAGGACAGTTCTTCCTCAGTGGAGACAAGCTATACAAAAAATCCTATAATGATTCACTGCTGCTATGTGTAACAGAAGAAGAGGCACAACAGCTGATTGATGAAGTCCATGGGGGACAGTGTGGCGCACATATGAATGGGCACATGCTAGCCAGGAAAATTTTGAGAATGGGCTATTACTGGTTGACTATGGAACATGATTGCCATATCCATGTCAGGAAATGCCAGTTATGCCAAGTTTATGCTGACAACATTCATGCACCGCCCAACACCTTGTACTCAATGACTTCTCCTTGGCCCTTCGCCATCTGGGGAATTGATATGATTGGAGAGATCCATCCAAAGGCATCAAATGGGCATCGATTCATCTTGGTTGCAATAGATTATTTTACCAAGTGGGTAGAGGCCGTGTCCTTTGCAGAAGTCAAGGGGTCCCATGTACTGAAATTCATCAGAAACAATATTGTCTGTCGCTATGGTGTACCCGAAGCACTCATCACAGACAATGCCAAGAATTTGAATAACAAGGACATGGACAAAATGTGTGAAGATTTGAAGATCAGACATTTGAATTCTACGGCATATAGGCCCAAGATGAACGGAGCAGTAGAAGCTGCCAACAAGAATCTGAAGAAGATATTGGAGAAGATGGTAGTTACCTACAGAGACTGGCATGAGAAGCTGCCATATGCCTTGCATGCATACCGGACCTCAATTAGGGTCTCAACCGAAGCAACTCCTTTCTCTCTTGTATATGGAATGGAGGCAGTCCTTCCCGTGGAAGTGCAAATCCCTTCGCTCAGAATCCTGAAGGAAGCAGAAGTTAATGACGTTGAATGGGAAGAATCAAGGTTTGACCAGTTGCAGTTGCTTGATGAAAAAAGAATCAAAGCTTTGTGCCATGGACAGCTCTATCAGCAAAGAATTGCACGAGCTTACAACAAGAAAATGATACCACGACACTTCAAGATGGGAAACATTGTTATGAAAAAGATATTCCCCCACCAAGAAGACAATAGAGGGAAATTCAAGCCAAATTATGAAGGACCATTCATAGTACATAAAGTTCTGTCCAGAGGAGCACTAATCCTACAAGAGATGGACGGAACTATTTTTCCTGAGCCAATAAATGCAGATGCAGTCAAACTGTATTATCCTTAAGATCATTCCAATTGGGAAATGAAGAGAGGCCATCTTTGACTTTCCCCCAAACCTGTAAATCCTTTCAAACACCCTAAAAGATTCCCCTAGTTAGACACTTTTGGGCCTGAAAATTTCTTTTCAAACCTAGTACAGGTGTTCCTTCACATCCAAATGGGCATTCCTGGCCCCGAAAAAAAAAAAAAAAAAAAGAGCAATTGCGAAGAAAATCAAGAAAAAGAAGAAAAGAAAAGCTAGTACAAAGTAAGATATGAACCCCACACAAAAAAAAATAAGCCAGGATGTAAGCCCCAACAATAAAAGGAGCACTGTACAGACCTATAAAATCACAGCCTTCTTGGGCCACTTATCTTTCTTTCAAAACCCCGGCCTAGCCTACATTTCGTCCTATCTTGAAGACCTCTCAGATCCCAAAGTAAATGATCTTGAGCAAAACAGTCAAATCCGCGTTTTCTGGTAATGACGGAATTGGATTCTCCCTGCAAGGACCAGACATGGTGAAAACCCAAAAAGGGCACTATGGGCAAAAAGGGTCAGTCATGGTTAAAAAAAAAAAAAAAAAAAAAAAAAAACTGGTCATACCTCGATTAGAAGCAAAGGGGGCTACAACAAAAACAAGAACAGAATGAACAGTGCACTGAGTGGGGACAGCCAAGTAACCTGAAGGGCCCAAGTCGGCAGATTGTGTTTGGGTCAAAGCTTCATAATGGTCTATGATGACAAGGCTAAAAATACCAAACACTCTAATCTGTGTCTGGCTTAAGGATTGACTTTTGTGATAATTGCAGGCACAAACACACACTACCACATCTGTGTTTTTCCGTAATTATTCTGCTTAACTACTCTTGAGATTTCCCCAACTGTGCTGCTAACCTGTGAAGAAAGGTTTATTACCTTGATCAACAGCCGTTTTTTGTGATAAGTGAAAGGCTTAAAAAGAAACAAACCCTGCATATCCCCAGCAGATCGAGCACTGACATTTTGCTCTTTGTATAGGTTCAAAGAAGGAAGAAGAAAGATGCAAAATGAACATGAGAAGGATACTTTCATCCTTCATTCCCCAGCAGAGACTTCTTCCCTTTCATCCCCAGCAGGGCTCAGAAGAAAGAAGATCGCCAAGATGCTCAGACCTTCCAACAAAATTTCAAGAGCAAAAAGAAACATCACAATAATCCCCAGAGAGTCATCTAGACAGATCATGCTCCCACCAGATCCCCAGTGGATGCTCATAAGTGGAAAGAGAAGCTTTAAATGCCTCAACAAGAGGAAGAACCTGGCAAGGAGAAACAACAAGGAAGAGCAATAATGGGCCAATTCGCCCCCTTTTGTAAATTTTGATTTCCCACTTTTGTAAATAGTATAGGCTAGAGTAGGTGTGTGGTCTCCAAGATAATGGACAGCAGCATGGAAGCTTCCTCCCGTCCTCCTACCTGCACTCCCAAACCCATACCTTGGCCTACCTAAAAAAAAAAAAAAAAAACCCCAAGTTTAAAGAAACAAGAAAGTCAAAACTGAAGTCACTAAAAGCTTTAATGGAACAAACAAGAAGACAAGAACATTGTTAAGTGCCTTGCATCAACGCCGAAACAGGCTAATGAGCTCAAAACCAATCTTATCTCATTTTTCAAAAAGAAACTGCCCTATTCAAACCCGAAAGAGGGTATAGGGATTCCAAAACCAGGAAGTGATACCAGACATCTGACACTTCCCTTTCACTAAAAAACAAATTCAATGATTGAGCTCGTCGACCATGTCGACAGAAATGCAAGGTGCAAAAATAAGGTTCTTTTTCTTCTTTGCCGTTCATCCCCCAAGGTGACTCCAGCAAAGAGGGGCAGCTGTAGACACCTGATTTTTGCACCCCTAAAATGGCAAAAAATGAAAAGTTAAACTTTTAGTCAAACCTTGAGGGGGTCAAAAATTGACTTTTTGATTCAAGTAAATTTGGCCATCAAACTTCATATCATTGGAAAGAGCATTTCGACACGGTTCCAACGCAACTGAATTTGCTGGAATCGGAGTCCAGGTGAGAAAAATATGGCCCGGTCAAACTTCCAGAAAGCAAAAAGTTGACTTTTTGCTCGACCCCAATTCAGCTACCAAACTTGACCCCAGTGGACAGGTGGTTCCGAGCTGATTCCAACGACACTAAGTTTGTTGAAATCGGACACCGGATGAAGAAGTTATGAGCAGTTGAAGTTTCAGAAAAACTGCCCATGTGGCAAAAAAGCAGCAAAAGGGGACTAAACCAATAAAATAAAGAAGATAAAAGTGTTTAATAATATTTTAATAAAGGAATCTCGTTTATATAATAAAATAATCATAAAATCGAATGTAAATCTTGCAAAAAACCAAATTGAATAAAGGTTTGAAATCCACACATTTTTAAAACGTGCGGGACCGTATTTACATTACGGGCAGGGCATGCCCGTATTTAAAGTACGAGCACGCTTCTAGAAGGAGAACACGCGTCGCTGTACGGCGGGACACGCGTCCCGTACGGCCGAATCTGCGATAATTGCAAATATTCGTTTTTCGCCCGTAATTGAATTACGGGCAAGGCACGCCCGTACTTGAAGTACGGGCAAGGCATGCCCGTACTTCAAATACGGGCACGGGATTTTTGCCTATAAATAGAGAGGCCACCCCCCTTCATTTGAACAAGCCTCTCCCCTCTGGCCTACCCCCTCTCCCTCCTGGTGTACTCCACGGCCGAATGCTGCCCAACCACCATCTTTCCAAAAACTAGACCTATGTTATACCCAAAATACCCCTATGCTTTAAGATTGCCCAAAACCATGCCCAAATTCATTCCAATTTTGCCTTGAACCTATCCCCCTTAACCAAACTCTTCCACTTCCATCTCAGCAAATCTTGGAGGACGCGGAAGCGCTGCCCAATTCACCGGAGAAATCATCATTAACTCAAAACCACATTGTAAGTATGTTGGATTTTATAAAAATCTTCATTTCTTTTTTACTTCTAAGTTTCTTTTAAACACCTTCTAATGTTACTAACCTGATTGCTGTTTTGAGTATCATGAGGATATGGTAATATGAAATGGATCTTTGCAAGAAGGAAAGGAAGAAAGTGTCTAAATGACACTTTCACTTACATACTTAATGACCCACTTTTGTTCTTTAAAATGACCTGAAGATACATGCAATATCTCCTCTCCTCTTATGAATGAGGATTTTTGATTGATTGAACAAATAAAAAAGAGAGGAGGAAAAGCACAAGACCCAAGGAACATGAGAAGAAAAGAAAATTGGCTTTATAAGCCAAATGAAAGAAATGTGGAACCTGGAATGAAGGAAGAAGCTCGGTGAAGTTGCCAGAATACCTGAGAAAGCCGCCGGAGTGATCCCAGGAATAATCGGCCGCAAAAGCACAGAACTGATTGCACCCGTAAACTCAGGCCGGTCCAGCCTGGACCGTAGCTGATTCACGGGCGAAGGGGACCGGAATCCATTCACGGTCAGGCTGGACCGTGGAGCAAACACGGGCGAAATGTAAAATGATGTAAAGTTGTCATTTCTTGGTTCGGTTGGACCTGATCCGGTCTAAACCGGCTTGAAACATCCCCTTAAACCACTTTGGGCTTTCTTAAGCCCATTTTTTGACTTTGGGCCCATACGGGCCCACCAAGATTCCCTTGGGCCCACTTGAGGGCCCACATTGAGACCGGCCCATACCAGGCCCGTTTTCAATAAAACGGGCCCAGGCCACTGGACTTTGGCTAATAGGCCCATTCCAAGCCCACTAAGCCCAAACCAAAATTGTAAATATATAAAATTTAATAAAATAACCAAATGGGTTACCCAATAACCCAACTGGGCCCAAGGCCCAACCACGGCAATCCACGGGTCTTCCAACGGGACCCGGATCCGACCCACTTCACTTAAATACAAAGATAAAATCAAATAAAAGGGACCCACACCCTCAGCGGGCCCCGCCAGACCCAATAAATAGCATGCTGGTCTAGGAAGGGTGAAATTGACTCAGAAACCAGGGAGACCCGAGGGACCTGTCAAACCGACAGGGCGGACCGGGGTGTCTTTAGGACTTCCCCGGACGTAACCGAGGACTTAGCTAGATCTCTAAAAAGCCGCAGACCAGACTTAAACCCGGATAGGGCAAAACCGTGTCTGCCTGCACTCTCAGGCAGTGGCGACTCTGAAAATCCCGAGGCACGCGCCAAAGGGCACGCCCGGTGTGCGATCTAGGCCAGGTTTAGGTGCGCACAATATAAATCCATGAAATTTGGTGTGAATGAAGTATGTATGGCCATCTTTCAAATGAAACTAGCCTCATACAAAACTTCATTCGAATGTGCCTTGGGTGACCTCCCGAACAGGCCCCGAAGATCACAAATTTTCCCAGAAAAGTGTTGTTGAGCAGTTCTGAGTAAATCTGTTACCCATGATACAAATGGAGTCAAAAAATTATGAAACCAACTGGATTTGAAACTAGATTTCCAAAGGAAAACACAAAAATAAGAATCATTCGAATTGGACTTAAGACGAACACATAACGCTCAGTCGAAGTGACAGGTTCTGTAATCAGACCTGAACTGACCTATCAACTTCGACAAAAAGGTGTCAAAATTCCGCTCAATATAAATTCATGAAATTTTACAGGCATAAACTAGACAGCCTCACCTTTCCCATGGCTCTAGAATCACTCCAAAATTCATCCGGACGATGAAGTTACGAGTGCCCGAAGTTGGGGTACAGTTGCTGTCAAGTTAAGCCTTTTTTAAAGAAAATTAATTCAAAACAGTTCTTGAGTGTGTGGAATCCGTGCAAGATAGATCAAAACCATTTTAAAAAAAATGTTGAAGAACCTCTAGGAAGAAATGGGGCATAGGTTTGGCTAACCATCCTCTCCGATTGGAAAGGATATGCCAAAAACCCCAAAAAGTGAGCAAAAATGCCCAAAACCGAGAGGTTGGACTTAGAGGTCTTCAATACTCGACAAAACTTGCTTGAAATCATCTTGAAAAGCAACAAGAAATATCTCAGAATTGTTTGAGGCTATTTATTCCAGATCTATCACAATGAATGCAATAAATCCAAAATACAAGCCAAATCTGACAAAATAAGTGCTATGTGTGTATGTGTAAAAATCCATTCTTTAACAACATAATAACATATAGCATGCATTTAGATCAATCCAATGGGGTTCTAAAACAACCTAGGGTTCCGTTCCATTATCGTTTCCCTTAGTTCTCTCTCCCCGTTGAACACGGTTCTTCAAGATAATCTTGGGGTATTTTGAATATGAAACGGTTTTCATAGAATCAAAAGGCTTATTCCAATAAGGTTCTAATACTAGGATCAATCCCTAGTCTCGTTTCCCCTAGATCCCGCTTTCACGTTTTATGGCTAGGGGGAGTCTCAAGGTACTTTGAGTAGGGGAAGGGTTTTCACACACATAGAAGAGGCCTTATTCTACAGAAAGGTAGAAGAAGAGATCTAGATCTAGAATGTAAAAACAGAAAAATAAAGAGATGTTTGAGGCTTACCTGGGCTTCTGGAAGCAAGACTGCAGCGGTTCCCCTCTTCACTCGGAGCTCTTTGATCTCCAACTTCTTGGCAAAAGTTCTTGGCAAGAGTTAATGGCCATTTGCTTAAGGAGGAGCCTCCTATTTATAGGCAAAAGCTAGGGTTAGGGTTGGTGGGATGGTAGACACCAACTAATGTCTAGAGCCCACCAACCTTAACCCTAAGGCTATTTCCGAGATTTCCACTCCTTTAATGAAGGATATGATGTTAAAAAGTGAAAACTCTCGGAAAACCCTAATTTTGAGCAAAAATCATGTATCCGACATATCAGGTCGGATACACAAGCATCTATATGTATCTGACATATGATGTCAGATACATTAAGGTTTGCTTGTATCTGACAACTTATGTCGGATACAAAGGGATATGCTTGTATCCGACCTGAGTTGTCGGATACAAGGAAAATGCTTATTTTCTCAAATTTTGTACAGGTTTCAAAGGAGATAATGATTTTTGCCAATTATTCTTCATTTTTACTGTGCAATTTGGGGTGTCTACAACTGCCCCTCTTTGCGGGAGTTGTGAAGCAATGAGCTGTAAAGATTAGACAAACCCAAATTGCACTCCCTTAACCATGATTTGCTTGGTTCAATTCAATTTTGTAAAATAATTTTTGGGTGAAGATTTGCAAAAAAGACCTAACTTTAAGGGGGGCATTTCTCCAAGAGGTCTTAAATTCCACTGAATTCTCGTGGCTATGAAGTGGATTTTAAGCGCAAAAATAGGATTTTGAAAACTGACTTTTTCATCAAACCAAGTTAAAAATTGAGTGAATATCTTCCTTTTTGACCAACACATTTCCCCCAAGTTATCCCAAATTCCACTGAGCTCTCGTGGCTGTGAAGTGGATTTTAAGCCAAAATAGGGTTTTTTGTGAAAATAGCAGATTTTGTAGCACACATTTTTTTCCTTCTCAAACCCAATGCAAAGAATTGAAAATTCTAATAATATATTCCTCTCCTTCAAGATTTATTAAAAATCGTGCAATTTTGGGGTGTCTACAAAAACCGATCACTTACTACTCCTAATGTTTCAAAAAAGGTCACCAACTATCCTTGCCGTTAGTTCAGAAGCTAACAGTGTTAAGCCATTTTTTAAAATGTCAAAAATACCCTTCATTAAAAACCTAAAGTGTTGTATTCTTCCCCAAACCAAATAATCCAAGATATGTAATCAGCTTTTTTTTCACTAAAATGCAAATTCTGAATGTCCACTTTGTTGATAAATTGGGAGGAAACCCCACTTTATTTCTTGTTCCCCCATCAGATTTCTCAAGAATGTTCTGAAAGTGCTTTGTTTAAACCCAAAGATGGATGGGACGGATGGGCAAGATCAGATTTCAAGGCAAAAACGAAAATGAAAGAACCAAACTAAATAATTCTAAACCTAGAAAATTCAAATATTATCAAATCCTAAGATGGTCCTACGATGAGGATATAGAATCAAACTGGAGTAAAAAAACACCTTTGATCAAAGATAGAGAACAAAGATTATAATTTGATGAATATGAACCCCAACAAACTAAAATAATATGGTTCATAGAAGCTGAGAGAGAGAGAGAGAGAGAGAGAGAGAGAGAGAGAGAGAGAGATAAAGCGACTCAAAGAGGAGAAGCAACTGCTATATTGTCAAAGACAGGTTATGGGTAAAGATAAATTTTCAAAGAAGTTTGAAGAAGAGGAGGAGGTGGGGGAGATGGAAAGCAGAGGAAGAGAGACATTAAGCATAGGTCTTGGTGTTGGGAGTGAAGAAGACAACAAGTGCATGGGAGAAAGCAGTGTGGGCAAGGCTTGTTTTAAATAGACAACAATGGGAAGAGAGAGAAAGACATAGAGAGAGAGATGGAGAATCAAGTTCTAGAGATACGCCATTGTGGCCTCCTACGTGTGTCTCGAACTTGGGATTTGATCTTTTAGAGGAAAAGAAAAAAGAAAAATAAAAAGAAAGCCTTTCTGGGATTTGATCTAAACATTTCTGGGGGCCTCTGTGTGTCGGTCACACATGCAAGGCCATGTTATCTCTCTATAATTCGAATGAAAGCAAAACTTGTTCTGTTAACACAACTAGATTATATATAACTGCTAAGAAATTATAAAAGCAAGAGAAAGAAATATATATCTCGCTTGTTTCTATTAACGCACTACAGCTCAACAATACCACTGCGTCTCCTCAAAATAGTAACTTCCTTGATGACTCAAAGAGTGACAAGAAGATCCCACAATCAAAGAGTAATACAGATACAGTTCTCTAGCAATCAAGGAGTAATGAGGCTATAGTTGGAGAGTGATCTAGTGATAAGGATGAATCAAGGCCAGCTCACTGAAGATCAGTCAAGAATATCTCTTAATAGCACAACTTACCAAAGTCAACAAGTATCAGCAAAAAGGAAAGCCAACCATATGTTCTTTTGTAAAAGAGCCGTTGAAGTAATAGCCGTAGTATCAGCAAAAAGGAAAGCCAACCATATGTTCTGCTGTAAAAGAGCCGTTGAAGTAATAGCCGTTGATTGTGTAATGGATTGCTAGAGCAATCTTTATTAAATAAGGACCCACTTACATTTGTACAATGCTCATGGTTTTGAATTGAGTAAAGCCATTTTCTATTTCAATTAGGAAAAATTCTTCTTTCCTTCTTGGTATCAAAGCCTCTGTGAGCACTTATCTTATTATAGCCATTCTATCATGACTTCTCTTTCTCTCAATGTTGGAAATTTTGTTACCCTCAAACTCACCCCAAAAAACTATCCCTTGTGGCGTGAACAACTCTTAGCTTTGTAGAAAGTCAAGATCTCATCGGTCACCTCAATGATGAAGATCCAACACCCCCCAAATTCACTACCTCAGATCCAAATCCAAACACAGATACTGAAATTTCCACACCAAAATTGACAAATGAATTCATTGCGTGGCGAAAGGCCGATCGTCTTCTTCACGGGTGGATCATTGGAACACTATCTGAAGAAGCTCTCGGACTCATTGTTGGCTTAGATACAGCTCAATCTATATGGATGCCCTCAAAGATTCATATGCACAAGACTCACAAGAGCATGAATTTACACTACGACAACAAATCACATATCTTCGTAAGGATGATGATACAACTGTTGGGGAACACATTCGTACCTTTAAAGCTCTTTGTGACAACCTCGCAGCCCTTGGGAAACCAGTCTCAGATAAAGAAATTTTTTTTTTCTTCTAACTAGTCTTGGTCCTCAATATAAGACCTTCACTACTACCATGCTCAAGCCTCCACGACCAACCTATTCAAAATTGATCTCTCAACTTCAAAGCTTAGATCAGTGACGCAACTGGTTTTCTGGCAACATAGATGGCACAACTCGTCACTTCTCTTCTCAATTGGCTTTCTATGGTCAAAAACAGCATTCCCAAGGCAGGTCTTCCTTAGAATATCAAGGACACTCCAAATAGTTCACATCTACTGGTCGTGGTTTCCAAGCACATAACACCCATGGCAATTTCAGCAACCATGTTTCTCCATCAAATTCTATACATTCATCCAATGACAACAAGAATTCTTCTAGTCCAAATCCTTCTCACACCATGCCACGTCGTCCTCCTCCACCCGGTGAACGATGCATGACCCCTACTGAACGAGATATGTATCGTGAAGAACGGTGCCAATATTGTGGTACGATGGGGCATATAGCCAAAATCTGCTGGTGGGTGACAAAGAAGCCTACTCAACCTGAGGAAATTCCTCAAGCTCTTGCAGCTCTCACCTTGGACAACACTATTCTTGACACCGTGTGGACAACTGATATTGGTGCATTCAATCATATTACAGGTAATTCAGGTATGTTAACCAATCTTCGCAACTACTTGGGATGTGACTCTGTTATTATTGGTGATGGCTCTTCTCTACCAATATGTGGTGTTGGTGATGCTTGTCTCAAACAAAGAACTACCACCTTACCCCTTCACAATGTCTTGCTTGTTCCAAGTTTGACAAAGAATTTGTTATCTGTTAGTAAACTAACTAATCAATTTCCATTGAATTGTGAGTTTTCTAATGATGGTTTTTGTGTTAAGAAACGAGAAACAAGTCAACAGGTGATTAAAGGGATGCGCAAGGGTGATCTTTACATGCTTCCCATTCCACCTGAACTACATTTCTCTCATCGATTCAAATCTGGTCTGCAGAAATTTGGCATCAACGTTTAGGACACCCCCAATTGTCCACATTGCAACTCTTAAAAAATAAGGGGTTAATTGATGTATTAGGGGTGAATAAAATTGAACATCTTTGTGAAAGTTGTCAATTGGGTAAACTTAGTAGATTACCATTTTCTTGTTCTAACAACTCAAGTTCTGCTATTTTTGATAAACTTCATTGTGATTTGTGGGGCCCTGCTCCCGTTTTATCTATTGGTGGAGGTGAGTTTATCAACTCTAAACTATCCTCACATTTTCTCTCCAATGGTATTGTTCATCAGGTATCTTGTCCTCACACTCCAGAGCAAACAGGTATGGTTGAACGCCGTCATCGTATTATTCGTGAATTAGGCATGACTGTGCTTTTTCATTGTGGTGCCCCTTTGTTCTTATGGGTTGAGGCTTTTAATACTGTTGTTTATCTTCTAAATCGTCTCCCTTCATCTTCTCTTCACTTTGAGACTTCATACTTCACCATGCATGGGTATCACCCTATTTATTCATCTATTCGTATTTTTGGTTCCCGATGTTTTCCATACACGTGGGACACATGATATCATAAATTTGATCCAAAAACAATACCATGCATCTTGGTAGGCTATAATGATAGGCATAAAGATAAGTGCTTTTATCCTCCTAGTAAAAAAAATTTTATTTCTAGGCATGTGGTCTTTGATGAATTGTTATTTCCCTCAAGGCTAATCACCTTACCAATACTGTCTCCCTAGCCCCCCATATGATAAGTATTTTTGATTCTTGGATACCGGATACTAATACATCTTCTTCTTCTACAAGTGCCCCATCCTCACCACTGTGCTTAAGCCCTCTTCCTCATGTCTCATCAAACACACTTAATTCACCCATTGAACACCCGCCACCTACTATGTCTACCCACTCTTTCACTGAGCCCCACCTTTCCGTCTCAATGCTTCTCTCTGACAATAGCATGCCTCTTCCCAACCCACCTACTATGTCTACCCACTCTTCCACTGAGCCCCACCTTTCCATCTCAATGCCTCTCTCTAACAATAGCATGCCTCTTCCCAACCCTACCTCTACTCCTACGACATCCTCTCTCTCCTTCTCTATCTAACAAACCCCACATATCTAACACCTTCTTTGATTCTTCACAGGTAACTTCACCTTCTGATCTGGCTGACCCTGTCCATGCACCACAACACTTTCATCCTATGGTCACTCGTTCTCAACTTGGTGTGATTAAACCAAATCCCAAGTATGTGTTGACCACTACTGCTATTCACTTTCCTTGTGAACCTAATAACATTCGATTTGCATTAGCTCACCCCGGTTGGAAATCTGCTATGGACGAAGAACTTGCTGCCTTGCTTCATAATCAAACCTGGAAACTTCTTCCACGCACCTCCTCTATGCATATTATTGGTTCCAAATGGGTATATAAAGTTAAACTCAATGATGATGGTTCTCTTGATCGACTCAAAGCCCGATTAGTTGCAAAGGGCTATCATCAAATTGACGGGGTAGAATACACAGAAACCTTTTCTCCAGTAATCAAACCCAACACCATTCGGATGATTATCACGATTGCTCTTGTTAGGCACTGGCCCATTCGTCAACTTGACGTAAAAAATGCATTTCTGCATGGTACTATATCTGAAGACATATACATGGAGCAACCACCTGGCATGATTGATTCAACTCATCCAAATCATGTCTGTAAACTTCAACGAGCCCTTTATGGTCTCAAACACGCACCACGTGCTTGGTTTGATCATTTTAGTGGTTTTCTTCTTAAATGCGGATTTTTTGGCAGCCTTGCTGATCCTTATTTATTTATTTTTCAATCTAATCACGATTCACTAATTTTGCTTCTTTATGTTGATGATATACTTCTTACAGGTTCTACTACGAAGCTTGTTGATAGCTTTACTCATCTTCTTAGTTGTGAATTTTCAATGAAAGACTTGGGTCCGCTTCATCACTTTCTTAGCATTCAAATCTCTCCCACCAATGAGGGTCTCCATCTGTCACAAACCCACTATGCCCTTTCCATTCTTGAAAAAACACATATGCTTGATTGTAAGCCCATGAGTACTCCTCTAGAGACTAAAACAAAATTTTCTTCAAATGATGATCATGTGGATGATTCAAGTTTCTATAGAGGCATTGTTGGTTCCTTACAATATCTCACACTCACTCGTCCCGATCTTTCATTTAGTGTAAATTACGTTTCCCAATTCATGCATGCTCCTAAACTTATTCATTTAAAAATGATTCGACATATCCTTCGATATGTCAAAGTCTCCATCCATTTGGGGCTCACTTTCACTTCCCATACTACTCTTGACTTATGTGCTTTTTCAGATGCAGATTGGGCAAGTTGTCCAACCACGAGACGCTCCACCACTGGCTATTGCACTTATCTTTGGCACAATCTTATCTCTTGGTGTGCAAAGAAGCAACATATGATCTCTCGTTCTAATACTGAAGCTGAGTACCGTGCTATGGCCAACACTGCAGCTGAATTGACATGGATGACCTTTATTTTGAAAGACCTTCACATTCTCTTACCACGTCCTCCAATCCTATACTATGACAATCTCAGTGCTCTTCATATGACTGTTAACCCTGTTTTTCATGCTCATAGTAAACATATTGAATTGGATTATCACTTTGTGCGAGAACGAGTTGCTCTTGGTCAACTTATCAATCGTCACATTCCTTCTGAGTCACAACCTGCAGACATCTTTACCAAGCCAATGTCCAAAGCTGCTCTCACTTATTTCAGACCCAAACTCTGCCTCCAACCCCGGCATAGTTTGCAGAGGGGTATTAACGCACTACAACTCAGCAATACCACTGCGTCTCCTCAAAATAGTAACTTCCTTAATGACTCAAAGAGTGACAAGAAGATCCCACAATCAAAGAGTAATACAGATACAGTTCTCTAGCAATCAAGGAGTAATGAGGCTATAGTTGGAGAGCGATCTATTGATAAGGATGAATCAAGGACAGCTCACTGAAGATCAGTCAAGAATATCTCTTAATATCACAACTTACCAAAGTCAACAAGTATCAGCAAAAAGGAAAGCCAACCATATGTTCTGCTGTAAAAGAGCCGTTGAAGTAATAGTCGTAGTATCAGCAAAAAGGAAAGCCAACCATATGTTCTGCTGTAAAAGAGCCGTTGAAGTAATAGCCGTTGATTGTGTAATGGATTGCCAGAGCAATCTTTATTAAATAAGGACCCTCTTACATTTTTACAGTGCTCACGGTTTTGAATTGAGTAAAGCCATTTTCTATTTCAATTAGGAAAAATTCTTCTTTTCTTCTGTTTCCTCCATTTCTCTCTCTACTGTTTTCGTAAAGACAGGATAAAACCTATGTGAATGAGGGTGTCTCAGTTCTCGAGGATCTTATGCGACTGTTCCACTTCATCTTCATGAGACTTCTAGAGTAGAATCCAGGCGTATCTCTCCCCCTCGGCTTTGAGATCCTAGATCTATCCCTGTCGCTCTCGTGAGTCTGTGTGGTGCTTCTCCGATCCTTTGTGTTTCCCTTTCTCCAGTTACCCTCTAAAGTGTATCCCATGGAAGACATTACAAAAAACCTGAAAAACATGTTCATCCCTCCTAGATCTAACTCTATTTTTTCCCCTTCTGTTGAAGATAAGCTGAGATTAGATAAAACCTGGAAGAATCTGATTATCTACGAGCTATGTGAGGAAGACTCTCAGCTGAACTCGTTTAGAAATACTCTATCTAGGCTTTGGCAAAATATTGCTATAGCCAAAGTCATAAAAGTTTCTCCTAGACGCTTTCTGGTGGCTTTTGAAAATGCCATCGACAAGGAGAAGGTGATGGACTTTCAGCCTTGGATTGTCAACTCTTCGCTCATGCTCATGGAAAATATATCGAATGAAAGTGAAGCGGCCATCTTCCAATTCTAATCTATCACCATGTGGGTTCATATTTACAATATCCCCCGGAGATTCCATGGTAAGAAGGTTATCTTAGATTTGCTTAACGGCTTTGGTCTCGGGCTCGAAGTGTTATTGCAAGATGAGGTTCCTCCTGATTTGGGGATAGAAGCCAGAATCAAGATGCCCTTACTCCAAGTGATTCCATAAGGTATTTTATTTGAGATGGATGAAGGTAAAAAAATCTGGATCGATTTTAAGTTCGAAAATCTCCCTTGCTTTTGTTATTCTTGTGGATTATTAGGGCATTCCATTATTAGTTGCTCTAACCCTTTTCTGGCAAAGTCGAAGTGTTCCGAAGATGACTTGCAGGACTATCTTAGGAAATACAACGGCTCCTTGCGTATTCCCATGTCGCGTCGAAGAAACCCTTGATCAATCCTACTAGAAAGAACCAAGAGGATGGAGGAAGAAGAAGACCAAGTTCCAGACCAGCCGAGTTCAATTCGGAAACAACAATAACTCACACTTCAGCCCCTTACTTGTATAGGATGGCTGGTGGAGATACCGAGGAGACGGCGGTTGGCGGTAGATTTGATAACCTTGATGGCTGTGTCGATCTTGGGGAGAGTTATGTGGTTAATGATCCGGGTTATATTCCGAGTAACCCGGATAAGCTAAATCCGTATCATTTTCAGGGTTTTGTGGTCAACCCTTGTGGGCCTCTGTCTGAGGGGCCCAACCTTCTGGTCTCTACCTTTCTTAACTTTGGAGCCCATAGAGTAAATTAGGACCCTAACCTCCACCTTGGGGCCTCACCTCATCTCACGCGATCTCTAAAGTCAAACCCTCCTTGTCTAAGAAGTTGCCTCTCGGCCGAAGCTCTAGACAAGCTCATTTTAGAGAGCCCACATGGGATAGCAATCTGGATCATATTATAAGCCAAGGGGGAGAGGCTTGCCTCAGCCCAAGAAAAAAGAAAAAAACTTCGTCCTCCCTTATCTTAGCTAAGTTTGAAACAGACAAGTCTCTAAGTCATCTCCTGAGTTCGGGTCCAAGGTGTTCTCAACATCCTCCCTCTCCATGAATTTTATTGCATGGAATTGTCGGGGCCTTGGTGAAGCCCTAACGAAATTGCACCTATGTAATTTAATACATATGGATAGACCAAATGTGGTGTTTCTTTCAGAAACACTAATGAATGAAAAGAAATTTGCAAGGATGATTTGCAAAATGGGATTCCCAAATTATTGGTGGATGGCTACTCAAGATAGAACTGAAGGGTTCTAGGTCCTCTGGGACTAATCATGCCAAATTGAATTTATAGAAGTGCTGCCATGGTGTATCCACATGAGCACGAGTATAAAAACTGGCGAAAATTTGGAGGTGTCTTTTGCTCATGCCAGCTCTCTGATTCAAGTCCAAGAAAAGTAGTGTAACGATTTGCGTCACATTGCAACACTACAAAATAAACACCATTTAGTGTCGGACATGAAGCAACTTTTGGCAGCGATCTTTTGTGGACCGCCGCTAAATCAACAATAATCTCTCTTGCGAAATCATAGAACAGTATATGTGATCATCTTGTGAACAACGACTCTCTCTCTCTCTCTCTCTCTCTCTCTCTCTCTCGACTAGCTTCGATCCCTTCCCTCTGTCTCAAGCTAGGGTTTGATAAAAGAGTATTGCCTAGACCATTATTCGCAAGGTATAAACTTAGGTCTTTTTGTATTTCCTCGTTTTATTACTCCACTTTGATCTTGTCACTGTATAGAGTTGAAGTAGTTCGGACGAGTTGATCAGACAACGATCTGCAGGTATTATTTCAATAGATCTCCAGTAGTTTCAGGTATTGTTTTAGTAGATTTCTTGGTGTTTCAGGTCTTCTTTCCATTTTCTTGCTTGAACCTGATTTTATAGTCAGCTTCCTCCAAATGTTCCACTCTCTGATCTTTCTTTTTCTAGATCTCTTTTTAAAATGGCTAAATATGAGGAGCTAAGAGGATCGTTTGATTAAACATATGCTTCTTTCTCTCAGATCGTTCTATAGGAGAAGATGTGTAGCCGAATCGAAGAGATGAGAAGTCATTTGGCGCTCCTTGCATGTGTTGTCAATTAATCCACCAATTGCTTCCTAATCAGCTGCATGCGATTCGAATTGATGCTTCTGAATTTTGATTCTTCACTGTACATGGCTTTACTTTGCTTTCTAAATCTTCTCCTTCTCATCGATTGACAGAGGACGTTTTTTTTTTAAATGAAGCATTGAATTGGTCTGGCTATTACCTTCACTCAGGCACTGGTCCTATACAGGTAATCCCTGGCGTCCTTATAATTCATTGTGTTGTATCAGCCTTTTTAGGATGGAATCAATGCTTGCATTGCTAGCTATTGCTTGTCATGATTTTGGCTTTGACACCTAATCTAATGTGCTGTCGTCAGCCCGCATGAGTTCAACTAATCTTAATCTAATCTCAATTAGATTGATTTATCAATTGTTTAGTTTAATTAAGTATTTGTGAAATTATATAAATTTCTGAATCAATTTTAGTTCCATTTTTGTTATGAGACTTCATTTTTATCATCTTCCTCCTCTTTTCTTCTTTCTATTTCTGTTGAATTGTTTTGTGTGATGTGGTTATGATTGATAAATGTTCTAAATGGAAAATTTCCTTTATAAATTTCAGCATTTTAGTAGAAATTTATTATTTTCATCATGGACATTAATTTTCATCATAAGTTCTCTCTGTTTCTCCTCTATCCCCTTTCCCCCATCAGTAACACTGTTAATCATGATCTTTTGATGTAAATCCTTACTAGCTACTCAGTGTTAAAAAGAGTCGATCGTGATATGCCAGGATAATATGGACTCAGGGTTCAAGGCACAATACTTTCAAACAAATTTTATATTTCAGTTCTAGCATCTGGTTTTGCTGATTTAGATTTCTGTTTTACTTGGTAGGAGAAGACAAGGAAGCCGTTGCACCAAGATGATTAAGTGGGTGATATTGTCCACGAAATGCTCCCTCAAGTTCATACCCAATTGATGGTGCGATCTGCATGATATCCGAATAAACAACGAAAAATATAAATATATTAAGTATAAGCAGAGTATGTTGTCCATAACTATATTAAGTCTTTATGGTTATGGTACAAAGTTTGATGTTAAGTATTTTTCTCCTTTGCAGAAAAGATGTGTAACATATCAACTGAGCACCCCAAATCCTGTGGCAAAGTAGGTGTTATCACGGGCCAATCCAAAGAGAATTTTATGGTACTAATCATTCAGCTGCCTCCGTTATTCTGAAGAGGTCCCTTGAAGAACATAGTTTTTGAGCTTTTCTATATAATTGCATTTTCTTCTTGTTTATGCTCTATAGCAGGTTTAGATTTTTTTTTAGCTTTGTTCCCTGGTTTAGTATATATGGTTTCTCTGTCTGGATGTTTCTCTCTTGCAGCTAAAGTGTATGATGGGTACGTCGTGATTCCTGCGACACTGGTGCAATAGAGACCGTGCACATAACTAATAAATTTTTGGACACAAAAGCGCTGCATTGACAAGTATTTAGATTTGAACAGCAACGCCATGTGTCATAGCTATCTGCGAGTCTCCTTAGTACCATTGTAGACATGCAAGAGTAGGTGTAACTCCATTAAAGTCATTTGTATAGGTATTCTTTATTTCTGGTAAGGGCAATTCAGCAATTGAAGAGTATGTGAACTCCTCTTCACAGTGATCAACAGCTTATGCACATTTCTCTACAACCAAAAACAGTGAGGAAAAACCTCTGCATGTTGCCTCTACTTTGCCTCAGCACCGGCTATGAGGCAGGGGCAGGGGGTAGCAAGCAGGAGGGCAGAGGGTAAGGGGCAAGGGGCAAGCGGCAATGGGCAATCGAAAAGGGCAGGAAACCTTGGCAAGCGCAAGCGTGTGAATTTTTTTTTTAAAATACGTAACACTTCAACGGCGGTCACCTTCAGGTACGTAAGTAGAGTGTGTGATCGTTGGTGCATTCTGGGAGACTTTAACGTCGTCATGTATAGCTATGAAAAGAGTGGAGACTCTCACCTTCAGGTACGTAAGACTAAGTTATTCCAAAATCTTATTAATGATTGCGAATTTATTGAAATACCTTGTAAAGGCATGAGATTCGCATGGAACAATGGTAGGACGGGAATGGTAAAATTCTTGAAAAAATTGATAGTCTTAAGCTCTACCAATTGGTATAACATGTTCCCCATGCCACGCTCTGACAAGACCCTACTGTTGGGTCTGATCATGCTCCTTTATGTCTGACTTTAAAAAGCAAGAACTTTGAAAGGCATCAAGTGTTTAGATTTGAGAAGTTCTGGGTAGAGGAGCCATGTTGCTAGTATTATTGCTAATAGTTGGGAGACTAGTAGAGGTTGTTTGACGAGGAAGATGAGACATTTGAAGGCTACTCTCAGTGACTGGAATAAGAACGTGGTTGCGGATATTAATAAGAGGGTTTCAGAAAAGCATGAAGAGGTGAAAAAGTACCAAAAAGCTCTTGAGTCGTCGAATAATCGATCAGAGAATTATTGTTGCGGAACAACAAGCCAGAATGGACTATATTGCTGCACTCAAAGCCAGAATGAAGAAATCAATGATCCAAAGGTAATAGAAGATATTACTGTTAGCACCTGATTTTTGCACCCCTAAAATGAAGAAAAATGAAAATTCAAACTAAAAGTCAAACCCTGAGGGGGTCAAAAATTGACTTTTTAATCCAAGTAAAACTGGCCATCAAACTTCATCTCATTGAAAAGAGCACTTCGACACAGTTCTAACACAACTGAGTTTGTTGGAATCGGAGTCCGGATGAGGAAGTTAGGAGCCGGTCAAACTTTTGGGGAGCGAAAAGTTGACTTTTTGCTCTACCCCAATTCAGCTGCCAAACTTAATCACAGTGGATAGGTGGTTCCGAGCGGATTCTGACGACATTAAATTTGCTGAAATCGGATATCGGACGGAAAAGTTATGGGCAGTTGAAGTTTCAAAGAAAACTGCCCGTGTGGCAAAAAGGCAGCAAAAAAGCAAAATAAATGAATAAAATAAATAAAATAATTGTTTATAGAAAATATCTTAATTTTTAATAATATTTTAAATAAAAAATCTCATTTTATAATAAAATAATCAAAGAAAATTGGATAAAAATCTTGCAAAAAATCAAATTTAATGAAAGGTTTGAAATCCGGCATTAAAAAAACGTGCTCGCCCGTATTTGAAGTACGTGCAAGGCATGCCCATAATTCAAATACAGGCAAGCCTTCTAGAAGCGAGACACGCGTCTCGTACGGCGACAGCTGGCGGATTCGCGGAGATTCGGCACGTGGGCAGCTCGCCCGTACTTGAATTACGGGCAAGGCATGCCCGTAATTCAAACACGGGCACGAAAAAAATGCCTATAAATAGGGGGCAGCCCCCCATTTGGGTAAGCTAGCCCCCTTAAGCCCTCTCCCTCTCCTTCCTCGACTTTTCCAAGTCCAAACCCTACTCAACCTTTGTTACTTTCAACCCAAATGATCGTCTTGCCCTTAAACCCTGCCAAAGCCCATCCTTGTCATCCTTTTCAGCATAAAAGCCAATGAACCCCTTTTCAAATTCATTTCGGTGAAGCAACGGGAGTGCGGAATCGCTGCCAAAATTCTCGGAGAATCACGACATAACCAAATTAAGGAGGTAGTAGTGTGGTAACTCTTTTAATAAATTCTCCTTTATCATATATGTTAATTTTCTTATTTAACTAACTTTAAATTCTTCTTGTTTTCTTATGTTGCTACTAACTTGTTTGATTTATCTTTTCATATCATGAGAACCCCATGAAAATGGGTATCTCAATGCGGAAAAGGAAGAGAGAGTAGCCTTATCAAACAAAAAATGAATGTACAAACTAACATGGTGTTAACTAGTTGGTTTCGTTTACAAATAAAAGGGGGGTTTGTCCTCCTTATAAAGTCTGAATGTACCCTTAACTCATCCCCCTCCTTCCTTTCTCAATAAATCCTACTAACGTGCATGCCAAGGACCAACCCAAGCTGACATTAAAGACATGGGAGCTCCTTCCATTGTAGAATAATAAAAGAGGAGAAAGGGTGCATTTGGAGCCAAAAGCATGGCTCATGAACTTCTGTAATGAAGCTGGAAATCTTTGGGGAACATTCGGACACCCCAAGATCACAACTGGAACAATCCCGGCCGGAATTTCTGCAAAACTGTAAAATAAGGCGTGTCCGTATTTACAGTGCGGTCTGGGCATGCTCGTATTTACTATACGGGCAGGCCTGAACCGTATTGCATTTACTGGCAAGGCCAGCACGTATAGTAAATGCGGGCAATTTCAAAATAGTGTAAAAAGTGGAATTTTTTGACCCGGTTGGATCCGTTTCGACCCGACCCAATAAATTGCTTGGACTATCTTGAGCTCGCTTATGGACCATGGGCCTAGATGGGCCCACCAAGACACCCTGGGCCCACATTTCTACTGGCCTAAACCAGACCCGTTTTTCAAAAAACGGGCCCAAGGCCTTTGCTTAAATGCTATTGGGCCAAATCCAAGCCCACTAAGCCAATAAAACACATAATTGCTTAAATAATCCAAACCAAAATAGGGTTACCCAATAACCCTACTGGGCCCAAGCCCAACCTTGGCATCCCATAGGCCTTCCAACGGGACTTGTACCTGACCCACTCAACTCAAATAAAAAGATAAAATATGAAATAAAAAGGGCCCACACCATGAGAGGGTCTCGTCAGACCGAAAAAGTGGCATGCTGGTCTAGGAAGGGTAAATTTGACTCAAAAAACCATGGAGACCCAAGGGACCCGTCAAACTGACGGGGCGGGCCTGGGTGTCTTCGGATTTGCTCGAACGTAACCGAGGACTTATCTAGATCTCTAATAAGTCGCAGACCAGACTTAGACCCGGATAGGCAATTCCCGTGTCTACCTACACCTCTCAGGCAGTGGCGACTCCGAAAGTCCCAAGGCACGCACGAACTCACACGTGCGCCCCGTGTGCGATCTAGATATAGGTGCGCACAATTACTGTTGATTATTTTACTAATGTTTACACTGCTAATAATTGTTACCAATATGTCTCTTCTCGTGATCAAATTTCCCCCTCTATCTCTGATCTTCAAAATAACCAACTTCAAAGACTTCTCGCAGATGAGGAGATATGGGGTACTGTGAGACATGGAAAATCACCTAAATGACTTCCTGATCATCACACGGGCTTAATTAAAAACATGGAGTTGCCACCATTCCTTTCTAGGTGTGAATGGACACCAAAACAATAAAATACAATACAAAAGCAAGAATTAAAGTAAAATAACAATACTTTAAAATAAAAATAAACAATAAAAATATATAAACAGAAACCAGAGATGGGTAAGGGGATTAGGTTATGAATAAGGGAAAGTGTTAGGCACCCCTATTCATCCACATAAAGTGGTTGCCAAGTATAGTTCATGTTTACCAAATGCTTACTAATTACAACAATAAAAAAGAGCTTGAAAAGAAATCAACATATGTATGATTCCTCCACCTGAATGGTCCAATAAATTCTGGACATTCTATATGGATGCATCACTTCTAGGGCATTCCCAATTAATGAAAATCAAAGTAAAACTTGAATACAAGCAAGTTAAGGCAAATCCGGAAAATTTAGTAAAGGATGGAGCAATCCGACCATCAATCATTCAAATCAAATTCAAATTGAATCCAACCAAAGCCATTTGAAAGATTATGTTAAGTAACAATCTTAGAAAAATTTCCAAGTAAATCCAATTAAAAATATAAGAGATATGCTTGTTTAAAATCTGCTGTTATAAGTTGATAAAAGTGACAAGTGGGCAACTTTGAAAACTTATTTGTGAAGATTGGCTCCATATAAATCTTTGAAAACTTGCATGAATGAAGTATGAAGTGCCATCTTTCAAATGAAATAGGCCCCACACAAAACTTCATTCGAATGTGACTTGTGTGTAACAACTTGATCAAAAGAAGCAAAATAAACATGACTTTGACCTTAGTCAACTTTTGACTGGTCAAGGGTCATTTGATTTGGGGATTTTAATTGGTGTTGGTGTAGGACCCTCCCTAGTGGCACATACACATTAGCAAGCCTTACTTTAAAAGAGAGGAAACCAAAAGGGGGAGAAGATCCAAATCGTACTCTCTCCCACCTTTGTCCCTTTGCCCTAAAGCACCAAACCGTACCTTCTTCTTACCTTTTCCTTTTTCTTCTTTTACTCTTCCTCAAGGAACACACAATCCGTAGGTGGTAAGTCTTGTCCCTTTCCTCAAGTCCTCTACTCCTCCTTCCCAAATTTCTTATTCTTATTTTTATTTATCTATTTCTTCAATGCTTATTGTAGGAGGATTAGAAGAAGAAAAGAGGGATTAAGAGAAACCCTAAGAGATTTGGGGCTGGTTTAAGGTAAGGGTTTTATTTTATTTTATATGATTAATCATGTAAGATTTTCTTTAGATAAAGAAATTATTAGGGTTTGAAGAAATTCTTTAGGATTTTATGAATGATGGGTTGCTATTATAAAGCTAATTTCGTATGTGATACTTTATATATATATTTTTTTGCTATTTAATATTGCACTATTGACAAGTTTATATGCTGTTGGGTTATTTTAATGGCTGATATTGTATTCTGGGTTAGATATCAGCGTGTCATGTGTTTAAGGGATGGTTGAGTGTAGAGAAACCCATGTGATTGTTTTTTTATAAAGCTGGTTCGTTTCCCATGATGATATGTGAAGAATTGGGTTGTAGTCAACAACAAACAAACAAACAAACAATTAAACAAACAAACAAAAAGGTATCCATGTGACCTGTACGCATGCTTTTCTCTTCACCATGCTTTTTCTCTTGACCATCCATGACATGGTTTACTCACTTTTCTTTAACATCACATGGCTGGACTTTTCTCTCATAACATGACATGGCCTCATGGTCATGCTAACCCCTTTTCATTGCTTCGACAGAATGTTGAATACATGGATGAATCACCTTTTTTTTTATTTCTTTTAAATGGCAAAAGTCATGCCACAATATTTTATTATTTTCACGTGTTCGTTGAATGACAATGGTCATGAACCCCCTTTTTATTGCTTTGACAGAATCGTTGAATACATGGATGAATCACTTCTTTTTTTCTTTTAAATGGCAAAAGTCATGAATCACTTTTTAGTACTATTCACCTTTTACTATTTAGGTGATTTGTTTGCTTGTGCACATTGCTTGTGCTGCCAGATTGCTTTAATGGCAAATGACACCTTTTATATATATTAAAACAAAAAGGGTGAAAAAGTGTTGCAGGGTTGTCTTGATAATCGGATGGTTGTGGTTGCTTTTCACCAAATCATGCTAATGTCAATTAGACTATGTAGAGCAATACTATTTTACATATCAGGGCCATATTATAAGTGTAGTTATTTTGTCCTTGTAAAGATTATACTATAATTGCTTATACTATAATTGTTGTGTTATCATTTATACGAACCAATAGTTATTTGTTATCTCTGGTTACAATTTATTTGGTTCAAGAAAGGTATTCTTTTAAGCTTGGGTGATTATAGTAGATCATAAGAATTGTGACAAAATTTCTAATCATGATACTGTGTGGTCAATAGTATATAAGGAATTGACATATTGATAAATAACGTAACCGTATATCTTTATTCTAGTGATTACTCATGAAGGATGACCATCTTAGTGATGAGTTGGTGTTCTTGGGGGTGTGAGTCCCTAAATTTTAAGGAAAATAAGGTTGGGCGCTTGTGTCCCATGGGTTGGAAGCCCCTAAAACCACGATGTACACGTGGAGTTTATGAGAGTCTAATCCCTGCTGTATTAAAGTGGGATCCAAGAACCTGATCAAAATTCTGGTTAGGTTTGACATGAGAATCATTAGAATAAAGACCCCCATAAATTGTATTTCATAATAATAATTAATTAATTGACACTGATGCTTGTGCATGTAAATGAATTATTGTGATGTTTAGGTTGAACGAATATAATGTGGAACATCATGAAGTATCACGCAAAATCTAATTATATCAGTTTTATGCATAGAATGAAATTTGTTATGTTTAAACTTAATTGACTAGAGATTTTACATTATTAGCTCATATAAATTAAAGTAAATCTTCTTACTGGGCTGTGAGCTCACCCTTTGTGGAAATAAACAATTTCAGGTCAGTTGCAGGACCAGAGTTGGAAGAAGCCAAAGTGAAAGTTCTTGAAGTTTTTGGCTAATAGTTTAATATTATTAGTATCTTTGGATTTAGATGTCGTTTTATTAAGGATTCGTCTTATTTCAATTGGGTTTGTATTAATTGAGATTTTATGTTATGATGGGTCGTTGAAGACATTTTCTTGGATTTTATTAGGTATTATTACTGTAATCTTGGAGATTGTGTTATTTTTATAAATTAGTGTTATTGGCATCTCTGAGTCACGTTCCAGTGCTTTGCGGTCATACTATTTTATGTGACCGAAGATCGGGGCTTGACATTGTGTGACCTCCCGAACATGCCTAGAGGATCACAGATTAACCCGGAATTCTGCTATTGAGAAGTTCTGAGTCAACCAAATACACAAGACAAATGAAATTGAAAAGTCTTGAAACCAATTGGTAAAGATCCAATTCATGAATCTTATGGATTGAAGAACATGAATCAAATGAACCCGTATTGAAACGAAAATCCCAACTTGAGAGGTTAGGCTATGAAAACCTCCCCTCAAAGGTAGGATTAATTGAAATCCATTCAAGAATCACAAAAGATTGATCTAAGGCCATTTGTAAAACCCCGATATTTTTCTACATGTTTCTATTGGAAAAAAAATAAAACTAATAAGTGTGCATGTAGGAAATTTGGTGGGCGAGCGTTGCACCGAAGCAAGGGTTTTCAAAACTCGTCGAGCGGAAAAGCGTATATTAAGTAAGTATAAATACCTAGCGTATTTAGACTCGTAGGGTTTTCGTTTCTTGCATACTTGGTGTTGAAGGCGATTGCGGCTGGTGATCTAGGGTTTTGGGAGAGGAGAAGACTGGGTTTTTCCTACCGATCTGTGTGTTCGTAATCAAGGGTGTTCAGAAAGAAACCACTTGCGAAACGAAGACAAACGGAGTACGATCGACTGTGGGTTTTTGCCTCTACAAAGGGTTGCTGTTGCAAAGACTTGGAAGCGTATAAAGTGAGTAGCATCGTTTTGTTTGTCGTTGGTTTTGGTCTTTGTGTTTTACCGAAAGCATGTTCTGAATAGTTTTTGTTGCATCTGTTCGAACGTGAGTTGTTTGATGAGTTTAGAGGTCGTGAATTAAAAGTTGGTTAGATTAAATCCAAACCCTGTTTAAAAGTGTTCTGGTAATGGTAGAAGCCTATACAAGTGGTTACAGAGGTCAGAAACACAGCCAGTCATGGAGATCTGTGATTAACAGAGAGTCGTGTATAGGAGGTAGGATCCGCCGACTTGACACCTACCTAGCGCCGAGTGAATTGAGTCGGCGCAAGCTAAGTTATCCGTTATCATCGAGTTCGCGCCTAGCTCGCGCCAATCACGCGCAAGGCATTTCTTGTTCTCGCCGAACTCGCACTCATCTCTCGCCTAGTGCCTTTCATCCGTGCGAAGTGAAGTTTTGGGTATGCGCTAAGTCCACGCCGACCTCGCGCCCAGCGCCAAAGGTCAGCGCACCCTATGGTAATTGCCGAAACAGGGTTTTTGCCAATCCTAACCAAATTTTGAAACTCTGAGACTACAAACCCATACCCAAAGGCTAGATTAGGATGTTAGAAATATTATATTCGTTCAAAACAATTGGGAGAGTATTGAATCATATTCTAAGTATTTCTACAAACTGTCGAAAGGTGAATTTAAGGAAATTAGGTAGCTTGTTGCTATTCATGATCCTATAACTAAATGAGCCAGCTTGGTTACATAATTTATCTGTTTCCTGCTTTTGAAATTGTATAATCTGTTTTGTTCAATATCAAAGGACTCAATATTATTGAAATGTTATGTGTGAGTAAGAGGATTTTACTGCATGAGTTGTTGTTGAGAGGTTGGGATAACTTCTAAATTTGTATGAGTTGATGTTCTGGTTGGAACAACTTGTGATGAGTGTATTGGGATACACAGGATTGAAATCAGTGTGGGTTTACTATTTTGCCAATGCGGAGTTTTATGTGATTATTAATCGGTTTTGGGTTTAGCTTCCCTTGGATCCATGTTAAGCTTAGTAATGTGATGGTATTTGTTTGTTGGTGTAATTGCATGGCCTTGTGTGTTGCCACGACTAGTGTAGAGTAGCCAGTTACCCTGAGTAGGCCTGGTTGTCAGTGCCGATACCCGGAGGAGGCTAGCACTGGATGACGATACCCTGAGTAGGCCGTCATTTCAGAGTGTCCGATACCCTGAGTAGGTCGGAACTATGTACATGGAGGTGTGGAGTGTCTCCTTGGCATGTAAATTAACCAATTTAAGCAATATGCATGACATTTACCTTTCGTTGATTTATCGGTATTATGGTTGTTTATTTGTTGGTTATTTATTGAAGCATGTTTATAACTGTGGTTAACTATTTCTACATGCATGTGCTACTCGCTGAGATATTCGTATCTCATTCCTCGTTGTTGTTTTGTTTTTCAGATATTCGTGGTGAGGCGCCTACTGGGGTAGATCCGATTGACACCTATAGAGAGGAGGATTATTACTACAATCCATAGACTAGTAGGTTTATTTTAGATTTAAACTCTGATTCATTTGATTTTTGGGAAATATAATAAGGTAGTTGTTTGGAATCATTTGATTCTATTTGAAGATTCTATTAGACTTCTTAGATAAGAATTTATTTGTGCACTCTGATATGGTATATATATCGTGTGATTATCCAACGATCACTTTTATTTGGATCCTTACCTAAACCTCTGTGAGACGTGTTATATCTTTAATGAACAACACGGATCCGGGGCGTTACACCATTTATCTCAGATCTATCATAATGAACACGATAGATCCAAAATACAAGCCTATTTCAAGAAAACAAGTGAGATGTGTGCATGTGTAAAAAAACATCTTTTTTCAGAGGAAATGGAGATCCAATGCTATAAAGAGCATGGACCTTGGTATTCTCTCCAGAAATCAAACTCATAAGATTTAATCAACACACATATGCACAACATATAACATTCAAATGGGGGTTCTAGAACTAGGGTTCCATTCCCATTCTCATTTCCTTTAGCTCTCTCTTCACGTTTTACGGCTAGAGAGGGTCTTGAGGTACTTTGAGACAGGAATAGGGTTTCAAACACAAGCAGGCCTTACTCTAAAGAAAGGAAGAACAAGAAACTAACCCTAGAATTTAAGAACAAAAAAATAAAAGGGTTTTAGGCTTACCTAGATTTCTGAGAGCAATGAGGCAGAGGTTCCCTTCTTCACTTGGAGCTCTTCAATCTCCAATCTTCTAGCCATTTGCTTGAAAAGAGGCCTCCTATTTATAGGCAAAGGCTAGGGCAAGGGGTGCCCTAATGGTAGACACAAGGATGTGTCTAGAATCCTCCCACTTAACCCTAAGGCTAATTTCGGGAATTCCCATCTCTTAGATAGAGGTAAAACAGTATAAGAAGTGAAAACTCTTGGAATTTTCCAATTTGCAACAAAACATTAGTATCCGACAACTCATGTCGGATACAAACAAAAACCTTTGTATCCGACATTATTTGTCGGATACAAACAAAATACTTTGTATCCGACAATTAATTTCGGATACAAAGAAAAATGCTTTTATCCAAACTATAATTTCAGATACAAAGAAAAATGGGCAAAAATGACTCTCTGCACAACTTACAAACAAAATACTTTGTATTTGACAATTAATTTCGGATACAAAGAAAAATGCTTTTATCCGAACTATAATTTCAAATAGAAATAAAAATGGGCAAAAATGACTCTCTGCACAGCTTCTGCATGGCACTGACCCTTACCTGCAGCAAACACCCCCCCCCCCCCCCAAAATTGAATCCATTAAAAATAGTTCCAGACCCAAATTCCAAGTGAATAAAATGTCAACTTTTCAGTTCAAGGCTAAATTCCAGTTTTTCAGGTCCGGTAAAAAGATTCAACTTGTTAATACCAAGGTATTAGTCAAGATTTAAAATCTCAAAAAATTCATTTACGTAATAACATTGCTAAAAACCTGATTACCGGGAAAATTATCTTGAAATCTTGCTTTAAAAAAAATTTCATTTTCTGGGGCAAAAGTCAACAAAATTCAACCGGAAAAAGTTTGACTTTGAACAAAAGATTGAATTCGGGCCTTTTCCTTTATGGTTTTGGATTCAAATGGATTAAGGATCTCAAACCCAATGCTAAGAATTGAAAATTTCAATAAAATATTTCTCTCCTTCAAGGTTTATCAAAAAATCGTGCAATTTTGGGGTGTCTACAGGTACTATTAAAAAAATGGGTCCTCTCAAAAGCCCTGGCCCTAATGGGTTTCAAGGGGTTTTTTACTGCAATTATTGAGATATTGTTAAACATGAGGTGAGCAAAATGGTTAAAGATTTTTTTCAGTTTGGTTGGTTTGATCAGAAAATTAACCATACTTTCATTGTCTTAATTCTCAAAATTGAGAACCCTAGGAAAATCTCTAAGTATAGGCCTATTAGTCTGTGTAACTTTTGTTACAAAATAATTGCTAGAATATTGGTGGACAAACTTAGGCCTCTTATACCCAAGTTAATTTATCCTCACCAGAGTTCTTTTGTCCTGGGCAAAAACATCAATGATAATATTATTACTGCCCAAGAGTTATACCACTTCATTAAAGGGAAGAAAAAACAAAATTCTAAGCAAGGTCTATTTGCTGCTAAACTTGACCTTGCCAAGACTTATGACAGATAGACTAGGGCTTTATTGAGAAAACTTTGCATGTCTTTGGGTTTAATCAGAAATTTATTGATCTTATCATGCATTACATATCTTCTGTTAGTTATAGTGTGCTGGTCTATGGTAGACCTTGTGGAAGGATTTCTCCCACGAGAGGCATTAGGCAAGGAGACCCTCTGTCTCCTTACATTTTATATTGACTCAACAATTATTATCTTATGCCTTAGTTAAGTTTGAACAGGAGAATTTCATTCATGGCATAAAGACTTGCAGATTAGGGGAAACTATAAGTCATCTGCTATACGCAGATGATTTAATTCTTTTTGGCAAAGCCTCCATTAGAAATGCTGGAAATTTTAATTGGGTTCTTGACAGGTTCTATGAAATGGCTGGGCATAAAAATAACAGAGAAAAGTCTGAATTATTCTTCAGCCCTTGTGTAAGGGGTAACGATAAAGGTAATATTACCAAGGCTTTTAGTATTAAACCCACCAAAAGTCCAAGAAAGCATTTGGGTATCCCCACCTTCCTCAATGCCCCAAAAGTTAAGAACTTTCAAAATCTAATTGAAAGAATCAACAAAAAACTAAGAGGGTGGAAAGCTAAACTAATGACTCAAGCTGGTAGATTTACTCTGATAAACTCTACCCTTATGAGTACCTCTCAAGTCTTCATGTTCCATGATAATTCCTCACACGGTGACTGATAAAATTGACAAGGAAGCCCGCAAGTTCTTCTGGTTTCATCCAGATAAAGAGAGACCTATTCATACCTTTAGTTGGGACAAGATCTGCCTCCCCAAGAGATCAGGTGGTTCAAATATCAGAAATAGCAGAAAATTCAATCTTGCTATGTTGGGTAAAATGGCTTGGAGAATGGCTGTGGAGGAAAAGAAGATGTGGACAAATTGGTTAAAACAAAAATACTTTCCAAATGTTAACTTCATCCAACCGCAATGCAAAAGGAGCACCTCCTGGGTTTGGAAGCAGATTTACAGTGCAAGGGAGGTGTGTAAAATCCCTAATTTTTATGAAAATAAAAATTATTAGTTTAGTATCTTAAATAAAAACTAATTGGTGCATTTTGCAGAAAAGGAGACCATATGGGCTTAAATTAAGATCCAGGTGAATCATCTTGGAGAACTTTTATTTATTAAGGTAAGAAAAAATGTATGTAGTATTATTGTGAGATTTAAGTTGATTTGATGATGTGGAAATTGAGTGGGTTAAAATAAATCAAGCTGCTGATGTAGGAGAGATGTGGTGGAGTGGCACTCATGTGAGCATGAAATGAATTGCTGCTGGGCGGCTGTAAGCACCTCATTTTTGCACCCCCGGAAATGCTGAGAATGAAAACCCTAGCTGAAAAGTCAAACCCTAAGGGGACAAAAGTTGACTTTTTAATCAGGTGATAATTGACCACCTTGCTCTATCCCAATGGATAGAGAATCCCGACACGGTTCCAACGCAACTGAGTTTGCTGGAATCGGAGCCCGGATGAAGGATCTGCAGGCTGGTCAAACTTGAGGGAGAGCTGAAAGTTGACTTTCTGCTAAACCCCGAATCAACTGCTTAATCCTATCCCAATGGATAGAGGACTCCGATACGGTTCTAACGCAATTGAGTTTGCCCAAATCGGAGTCCGGATGAAGAAGATATGAGCAGTTGAAGTTTCCGAGCAGCAAATCTAGAAACTGCACAGGTGGCGAAAGAATTGTACACGTGGCAGCAAGCGTAGCAAAATATCTAGGGGTAATCTTTAAAAATCAAAAACTTGCTAAATATCTCAGGGACTAAACCAAAATTCGCAGGGGGCAATCTGCAGATATCCAAAAGTGTCAAATCGGTCAAGTCGAGGGGTAAATCTGTAAATATCTCGTTTGTATCCGACCATATATGTTGGATACATACATCTTTCTTCATATTCGAACTTGAATGTCGGATACAAAAGATTTACCCGGGAGATTCGCGCGGATTCGTCGACAGATTCGCTCAGAAAATTGAATTTTTGAAATAAATTTGTTTGTATCCAATATAAAATGTCGGATACAAAAGAAGCTGTGTATCCGACATTAAATGCTGGATACAAAGGAAGTGTAATGTATCCGACAATAAATGCCGGATACAAAAAGTTTGCTATAAAAAGGCAACAGCAGCCCCATTTCGGGGGTTGGCTTTTCTTAGGCTGTTTCCACCCCTTCTCCCCCACTGTACCTGGTCCGAAACCTCCCACTTTAACCCCTCCTTGCTTCCCAAACCTAACCACCTCCTTGCTTGCCCACCTTATCCCTCCCTACTCTCTTCTCTCCCTCACTCAAGAACTAGGAGAAGGAGAAACAGCTACTATTGGTGGGAGCAGGTGCTGCTCCAGCAACCTTTCGTGCTTGAAGGAGGTGCTCATACTACATTCCAGGGTTCAAAACCCCCAAGGTGAGGTTCCTTAGCACCCTTTGTTAAACATACTTGAAAATAAATGAAATATGAGCATTCCCATCCTCTTTTATGCCATATACCTACTGTTCTCTCATGCTATGGTGTGTTGGTTCATTTTCTTGTTGTATATTAACTCCCATGGTAAGGGAAGGGTTTGTGTTTAACCAAAAAGGAGAGAAAGGGGCTGCTCATGACCATTTAAGTGTTACTTTTCAGCATATGGCTCCTTTTCTTTGTTTGTGTATTGCTATTATTTATACGGGGGAGCATGTTCCCTCTTTTATTCCTTAATCCAATGTATCCCCATGTAATCCCCACTTCCCCTTTTGGTTCCGTTCATATGCTTTAGTTCCTTTTCGGCACTTCCATAGCAATGGTTTCTCTTGTACAATTCGGGGTGAGCATGTGTGTATGCACCCTTCATTGCCGTACTCCACTACCCCGTTCCTTGGTTGATTTTGCCTTTTTATTATGTTTTGGTTTGTGTTAGTAGCATGCTCCCCCTTCCCCATGTCATGGTTTTCATATGTTTTCAGTTATTGTTATAGAAAGCATGTAGGTTTCTTCCCCTTTTTGATCTCATCATAACATGCGTAGGCTCCTTGGGGTCTACACCTTCCTTTATGTTGCTCCCGCCCCCATTAGTATGCTTCAATCTTGTTAAACCCTGATTATTGGCTGCTGTTCTCATTACCTGCAGCATGTTTTGTCGTGTTAAACTTGCCTAACATGCTTGACTTTGAAGCCCTTGAGTGCATGCCCGAGTTCCCTCACCTAAGTGCTATGATTAGGACACTTCTCGCTCATGTTGGCCTTCTTTTTTTTGCATAAATCCGAGCCCCAAACATCCGCTGTCCCATGCATGCTGGATAAGTGATCTTGTGTGTGCATGACATGGCATGGAGTACATTTGAGTCCTCACTTAGTTAGAAATCCTTTGCTTTGAATCATTTGCTGACTTTGGAATTTAGTAGGACCAAAGGCGAGTGCATCCCAGCCCTGTTTTGCTGCCACGTGCGGTTCAAATGGGAGGAGGCAACCTCCCACGCCTCCCCCCTCCTCCCTTTGTTGTAAAAACCCCATAAGAGACCAAAAGTGTGGTCTTCCACTTCCCTAAACCACTGTGGGCCCACCCCACTGCTGGAACACCCTAAGAGGCCCAGGAATCCAAGCCTAATGCAAAAATCCGGAAAACCAAGTTTTTAGGTTGATCCGACAACTCAGGTCGGATCAACAGGGCATTGTTCGTAACCGGAAAAGATGCCGGATACACTGACCCTTATGTGTAACCGGCATCTCAGGCCGGCTACACAGTCAGATTGTCTTTTATGCTATTTCATGATCTTGTATTGTTTTCTTGATTTGTTTGATCAATCCGAATGAACCAGAAGGGTTTCCAGGTCAACCGGAGACCCAAGTGGGCCATGGACCGACCCGGTCCAATTTGATTTCCAGTGGGCCTTCCAACGGGGCCCACCAAGCCCGACAAACTTATTTTGCTAAATAAAGATAAACCAAGTCAATTGAGTGGGCCAAACTCATTGAGGCCCACCAAAGCCCATTTTGAAGCATGTTGCTTAGGTTTAGGCATGGTTCGGCCGAGACCACGGGTAGGGCCTATCAGGCCCGCTAAAGCCCATTGAACCAAGCTAACTAAGGGTTTCCAAACCCTAATTCAGGAAGCCTTGGGCTTTCAAGCCCGAGCCCAGGCAAAGGGCCCCAAGCCCAAAGCCTGGTTCATTTTGGTGAAGTTAAATAAAAGATGAATTAAATCATTTGGCAACCAATTGTGGGGCCCGCTCAAAGGCCCACAAAGCAATCCCAGCCCACTTGGCATGAAAATCACTTAACTTCAAATGGAATTTCAAAAAAAATCAATTCATTTGAACCGAAGCCCAAAGGGCCTTTCAGGCTAGACTGAGACCCACCATGGGTCACGCGGGCTCAACCAAGCCCACCAAGGAATCCGCGGGCCTTCCAATGGGGCCCACCCAATCAGACTCATCCCATCTTTAACTAAAAAAGATAAAATCAAGTAAAGGGACCCACACCGCTTTGGCGGTCCCGCAAGACTCAATCCAATGTGCATGCTGGAATAGGAATCAGGTAAGCAGACCAAAGTTGACTTAAACCAGGGAAACCTATGGGACCCGTCATTTGACGGGGTGGACTGGGGTGTCTACGGACTTCCCCAGACCGCAACCGAGAACTTGCTTAGAATCTCTAGCCGCAGACGAAGCCTTAATGGACAAAAATAGGCACCCAGGTGTCTGCCTACACCCCATCAGGCAGTGGCGACTCCAAACAATCCCGAGGCACGCATCATTTTGCATGCGCCTCATCGTGCGACCGAAATCAGGTACGCACAGCTACAACAATATAAGTTTAAGTGAAAATTTAGTCGCTGGTTTTGGCATTGATCGAACTGAACCTTGGGAGCTCTCAGAAAAGAGGAGAAGAAGCTAGGGTTCTGGGCCAGATCTAGAGATTTAGAACTGCTCAAGAGAAATTTGTTGTGGTTGTTCGATTGCTGTCCAAGAGGAGTGAAGAGCATTTCCAGCAGCACCTGAGTTAGGCCGGAAATTGCAATTGGAGCTGTGGTGATTCGAGTCTCAGGTGAGAGCTAGTAATTAGGTATTGATTAAACACAAATTTAGCAAGAGAATGTCAAATTTTAGTGTCCTGATCGAAGTTCTTCGGATCTACAGAAAAGCTTCCAGGCGTTGGTTTGAGTTGAGAGTTGTTTTCACCTGTGGCAGTAATCTAAGGGCATCGAGAGCAGGTGTGTTCTTCTTTTAACTCAATTAGGAAATTAGCATTTGGATTGAGGTTCTGGTTTAAGTCTTATTGTAATTCGAAATCAGATCTCAGATCTGATTTCTTCTGTTCGGATTGAAGCTCAAGGAACAGAGGAAGAGGGCAACTAAATTGATTTCGAATTCTGGAGTTGTGCATGTCGATTGAGAGGGTTCAGATTTGTGGAATTGCGTTAATCATGTAAGTAGCACAAAATCTAATTTGTTTGGATGATTTAAATTGAATTTTGATTCCATCTTGAATGAGAAATTTGTCGAACCCTGTTTCTACCAAGTTTTTCTGGCGCCTAACCTTGAGCAGTAGTTAGGATGGATTCATTTAAGATTCACTGGTATGTTGCTGTTTAACTTAGTAAGTTTTCATCTTCCGGAGATAAAATAGTAAAGAGGATCAATCAGAATATATATATATATATATATATATATATATATATATATATATATATATATATATATATATATATATATATATATATATATATACAGTGGTTATAACTGTGGTTGCTGATTTATGTTTTGAAGAAGGGCATGGACGGCTAACTTATTGCCGAGGTTGTTGGTAGTTCAACTAAATGCGAAGCATGTTACATAGGCTACTAGAAAGGTCTAGATTATCTTAGAAAAGTTTGAAAGCAAGGTATCAATGCAGTCTAGGTGTTTGGATTCATAAAAAAAACGTATATCTGGAAATTGCTACCTGGCACTGAGCATTGTTACCTAGCGCCTACCTCTGTAGAGGTCAGCGCCAGCTTCTTTTTCCAAAAAATAAGATGTGGCTGTTCACCATATATTATGTTGTATATGTTAAATTCGATAATAGTAGTTGGTGCTAGTTAATTAGGTGCTGGTAATATAATTGAGGGATGGTTAGTATATCTGCTGGGTTATTAAAGAAATGGATAGCTGCTGACTGGCACCTACCTCTGTAGAGGTCAGCACCAACTCTCCCGTCTTAATGTTTGTGTTGGTTATGAAAAAATCAGTTAGCGGTTTTTCTTGTGGGCATAAATAAGAGGTTCTAGGAAGGTTTTGGGTGAATAAAAGGAGCTGGATGGGAAGTTTAATGGAGGTGTAAAGGGCTGAAATTGGAGGGAAGTGTGGGTGCCAAGTGCTGTTGAGTGCAATCTGTTCTATTAGTTTAGGTTTAAGTGTTAATAAACCAGTGTGGAATTTCATTTGGGAGATTAAATTACTAGTAGATTGGGGTTGTAAAGGTGTGAAAGGGATGCTGATGGGGAGCATGCTGGGATTCCAAATAATGTACTCAAAAATTCAGTGATAACACAATATCAGGTTCTTTGAGTGCTGAAATATTTTCAGCACTTGCATGTGTTAATTTGTTAAACTTAAATAATGGAATTAACTACAGAACTAAATGGAAATGATAACAAGGGAGTGTAATGAACTGAAGTTGAAACATATCTGGAAAAATTAAGTACTAAAAATATAATTTCTTAAATAAGGAAGTGGTGAGCTTAGAGAAGTGAAGTAAAGCAAATCTGAATTATATCATCTTAGTTAAAATGTAGATCATATGAACTTTAGGGGGATATGTGCTAAGGTTGGTGATGAACTATGTTATGCTACATTAAGTTTGTGAATGAAATCAATGTGGGGTTTTTAGAGGAAATAAGAGTGTTAAGGAAGGAATTTGGGGATTTTAGGCTAAATAAGAGTGATAAAAGTATAAATTCTACTTATAAGCTACTGTTTAGGATTAAAGCAAGTAATACTAGGCAGACTTAAGTAATATAGTTATATGCTGGTTTCAACACTCGGATTTTCCGGTTTAATCGAAATTGAGAATTTCATTAAATTTTGACTATAAAAGGGAAATTTTATTCAATGCTTTGGAAAGGAACTTTAAATCAAACTATTTTGGGATAAATGTGATTATTTACTTTTCTCCAAGTACTTGAAAGATGGTTTTGTGATTTTGAATGGATTGATGGTTATCTTACCTACTCGGGGATGCCCATGTACTTGGGGTGTTGTTTCCTCTGTGTACTCAAAGATGCCCAGTGTACTCGGGATGATGTGTATGTGTTTGGAACAAGTTGAGATTATCGAGATTACTATTTTGGCTTCAGCTCAAGTCTAGATGGCATAGCTCAGTGTGGATCCACATTTGTCAAGTTAAGAGCTAGGTAGTGGAATAGATTGTCTCTTTGCTAATTGTAATGCGTTGTTCACGCACGCGTTTCCACCGTGTACTCGGTGAGGCTTGATCGTGTACTCGGCTGGCTACGACTATCCCTCATTTTATCGTGTACTCGGACTATGACTGGATTAGTACATGCCAACTCATCACTGTACTGGATGGGTTCTCCCGCAATAAGACGATGATCGTGTACTCGGCTTTGCACCTAAGCCGGGAGGTGGCATAGTGGACTTCAGCAATCATATTTCACGAGTCCACCGTGAACTTTGTTCGGATGATTACACTTTATGAATTCCTGATATACAGTGATTGTGATATTTTTCCTTTATTGATATATATATGGATTTGGATTATTCAGATTACTCGTAAATGTTGATTATCATTACTGATGCATGTTTTACTATTGAAACATGTTTTAGAATTATTATAAATGTTTTGTGCATGCATGTGCTACTTGCTGGGATATTCATATCTCATTACATTTTGTTTTTTGTTTTCAGATTCTGGTGAGGACGATCTTGGCGGGGTTGAGCCTGTCGCTGACTATCCTGAGTATAGGGGAGAGGACTACTTTGTTGAGCGATATTTGAGAGATACTTGTGTTTGTTGATACATTTGATATAGTGAGTAAGCATTTGAATTGTAATTCTTTCATTTCATTGTGGAATGGTGATTGGGTACTAGTAGCAAACTCTGATATTGTTGTTGATGTTAATAAAATGCTTTTTCATTTCGTCTTATACTCTGATATAGATCTTGCGGTTTTATTTATCTAACACTTTGGGTTCTAGTTACGGTTCTGATACGTAACCCGGATCCGGGGCGTTACAAGGTGATCGAGATTGGCAAGAGATGGTGTCTTGTAACTGGTAATGAAATTGATAGCAACGATAAAGCCTGGAAATCTCAACTAGAACTTATGGGAGACAATAATGGGCATGAAGAAATGTACTCCAAGGTTGCTGACCTAATCGACTAGAATGAAAAAGAGTGGAATGATGAGGTCATAAAGAGTATTTGGACACGCAAGATGGCTGATCAGATTTGTGAAATCCCAATAAGCAGGTATGCAGTCAAAGATAAGATGATCTGGAGTGGAACATCATCAGGTGTACACTATCTCTTCCACTTATAGACTTTTAACCTCTGTAGAGGAAAACATAACTAAGGAGAAAAGATGGCTAGGTCTATGGAAAATTCCATGCCCTCAGAAACTTAGATTTCTTCTGTGGAAAATCCTCCAAGGAGGTAATATAACAAACGACCTGCTCCATAGCAGGATTGGTGCCCCAATAGAAATGTGTATTCTCTGCAATCAATACCAAGAAACTAACCTCCATCTTTTTCTCAGGTGTGACTTCACCAGGGCCTTGTGATTTGGCTATATGGGGGGGTCAACTATCCCTCTTGGACAACCAAGTAGCGTCTTGCAAAGAATGGGTGTTTGATAACTTATGGTCAATGGGAGAAGAAGACCAAAAGAGCAAGGAAAAGATGTTGGCAGCCTGGACCAACATCTGTTGGATAATCTGGAATGTTAGAAACAAAGCCATTTTTGAGAACTATAAACCTGATTTAAACCCATGTATTTCTAAATTTGTATCTATGCAGGTTGATTCTGAAACAATCATGAGGAAGGAGAAGGACTACAAGCGGCACACCAGAGAAGAAATCCTTATTAGCTAGGAAAGACCGAAAGGAATTTGGAGAAAATTAAATATTGATGGAGTCGCTAGGGGATGCTCGGGAGTTGCAAGATAGGTGCTGCTATTCGAGACTCTGATGCAAGGTTACTAGGTGCTGTTGCTCTCAATATTGGGATAGAAAATGCGATCTTTGCGGAAGCTCGGGCACTGGTGGAAGGCATCAAGCTTGCACTTGCTCTGAACAGCTCCAATTTCATCATAGAAAGTGATTCCAAAGTACTGGTGAATTGTATGAGTTTGGGAAACTCGGCTCCTTGGAAGATAGCTCACCTGATCGAGGAAGCTAAGCATCTTTGTGGTTTATTAGTTAGTGTGAAGATTGTACATTCTTTCAGAGAAGAAAATTTCGTTGCCGACAGACTTGCCAACTTTGCTGTGGACCGCTTCTCTTGCTTCTAGTCTTCTTGCTTCTGGTCTTCAAAATTTTCAATTGAAATCAAGCAATGTGTAAGGGATGACCTTCTTGGAAGAACCTTTGCTAGATGTGTACATTAAGATTGGGACTGTTTCTATTCAATAAAAATTATGGTTTGGTTATCAAAAAAAAAAAAAAAAAAGAGGGCATCTCAGTTGTTGACGAACCCATTTCCTCTACGATGTAACCATGGGTGGACTTGTAACCATGTATGTGAGGACTTGTAACCAAGCATGCATGGACTTGTAACCATGCATGAGTGAAATTGTAACCAAGCATGGGTGGACTTGTAACCATGCATGTGACGACTTGTAACGAAGTATGCGTGGACTTGTAACCAAATATCAATGGACTTATAACCAAGCATCAGTGGACTTGTAACCAAGCATGAGCATGAGCATGAGTTGACTTGTAACCAAGCATAAAGGTTGGGGATAAAGCTAGTTGGCTTTCATTGGTCGAGTTGGGGATAAAGCCAGGTCAAAACAATTGTTTGAGCCAGAAAGTTGTAAAAGAAGAGTAAAAACCATTTGCTCTCCACGTGTTGGCATGAAACAGACGTAGTAAATGCCGATGTCATAGAGGAAATGGGTTCACATATTCTAGAGCCTCTTGCGTGGAAGATCGGCCGAAGCATCCACCGATCTTCGCCACATGTCCTACTCATTCATCATACCAACCTATCATGATGAAATGGGTTGTATCCAACGAGTTGGGTTATACTCCATGATGAATGTGATTGTACCCATGATAAGTTGAATTGTACCCTATGATATGTACATTGGGTTGTCCCACAAAACGTTGAGTTGTATCCTATGCTAAACTATATTGTGCCCTTGATAAGTTAGTTGTACCCAGTGATTAATTTTGTTGTAGCCAATAATAAATTAGGGACACATGGCGAAGATCTGTGGAGGCTCCAGCCGATCTTCCAACGTTAAGCTCTAGTGGGGTCGGGTTCGTTGTTGACTAGTTAGAGATAAAGTCCCCACAGTCATCCCCCTAACATGGCGCATGATCTAACACGTGGCATCCGTCGAGATTGTGCGTTAAACCGACTGGGTTGCTCGGCAACAATATCTATTATTTTATGACTAAAATATTTTTCAAGTGTGATGTAATTTGAATTACAGTTAAATTTGAGAGTCCAGACTAGGGGTGGCAATCGGTCAAATACAGTATGGATCTACCATGATCCGAATTCGATCCGAAAAAAATTTACTGATATCCAACAGATCTTTAATACCTAAATTCGAATTCGAAACTCAATGAATATCTGAAATCCGAATTCAATCCGAAATCCGACGGATCTTTAATGCCTAAATCCGAATTCGATTAGAAATCCAAATTCAATTCTGTTTGAACTAGAAACTTAAAAAAGCAATTTTTACAATTAAAGTAAATTTAACTATGAATTTTAACACAAATCTAAGTATCTAACACAAATATTAAAACTTGTAACACAAATACATGCCCATAAATAGTCTAAGTGTCTAAACTCTATAACACAAATCCTTAATACATAAATACAAGTCCATAACAATCAACTCAAAAGCCAACTCCACATCATCAAAAGAAATTGCTCCATCCAATCATAAACATAAAAAAACAATCAACTCCACCATTTGTCTTAAGATTGTTGTTGGCTTACGAGCGAGGTCATGCCTTGGGATACGAGCCTATGTATTTATTAAGGCTTAGTACTCGGGGCGTGACACTCTGGTCGCTTCTCCTCTCTCAGGTCGTTCGCTTACCTCAGCAACTCAAATGTCACATGAATTGCATTTTATTACATGAATTTTGAAGGAAAACAAAAAAAAAGTAAAGAGAATGAGAAAGAAGAAAGGAGGAAGAACGGAGGACGAAGAGGGGAGAAGAGTTGGCGTACCTGCTCAAAATTTTTTTGTACCAAGGATTGTTGCCCGAGGTGAATGTAGGTCCGCCGGTGGACGAATATTCACCTGGAAGGTGTGGCCGGTGGCTGGTATTGCAGAGTAGCGAGCAGAGAGAGGAGCGAAGGAGGAAGAAGAACGATAGAGAGAAAGTTAAATGCCAAAACAAAAACAAAAAAATGAAAACCCCAAACGTCGAAGCAAATCTCGCACGGTTATAATTGATCGCTAAAGGTTTGCGGCGCAGGGAAACGCCACCAGAATACCTATTCGCAACTAATTTGGGAAAACAGCGCAATTAATAGTTTTTAAGCATATGTATACAGCGGCGAACAATAACAGATGTCGCTATATTTTATTTATTGCGACATTCTTTTCTGTTTGTCACAAAATTAATGTCGCAAAAAGCTTAATTTTTTGTAGTTAACATCCAAAGAAGCTTGATTTATCGAATAACTAACCTACAAAAAAAATATCTTTATTAGAACCTCGTAAAACAATTAGTAAATTATACTAATTGTCTTAAGATCTACTCCAGCTGTTGGTGAAAGAAATAGTTTCTAATGAGAGTGATGATGAGACTGGAAACCAACAGAGCAGGAATTCTATCCTGTTTAAAAGTGAGTTCCCAAAAGCCAAAAAGTCTAATGCAACTAAAGAAGAATATCTCCAAGATGAGTTTTTTCAGAAATGGATCCCTCTAAGATCACATGCTGATCCATACAGTTTCTTGAACAGAAAGGTGGATAAGGTGGCCCCAGACGAAAAGCCAGTTTCGGTGAGGACTAGGGGAGTACGTGGTCGCTGAGGAACATTAGTGGAGATTGGTTATACAAGTTCTGTTAAATTTAAATTGTAATAGGATATCTGAGGGTGGCTTGAATGTCTGCTCATGATTCATGAAGTAGCAATCCTGACACTAATGGTTACAATTTCTCAATTTCGATGACAGCATTCATTTTGCAATCAGAACTTCGTTTTTCAGAACAAGAAACTCCGTTATATGACTTATCCCATGGGACACGAGATCAACAAAGCGAATAAAAAAAAAAACCAAGTAAATCTTGCAGAATCTAATCCTCCACCGAAATCCCACAATTTCAACTCTAAAAACCTAGCTGAATGAAAACGACTATGCAACAACACATAAAAGCCGAATTTACCGATCGTGCCAACAGCAACGAACTACGAACCAATCTTGATCTCGAACAAGATCGGATCCTCTCCACCAAATCGATCAGATCTGGTGAGGATGAGATATTTGGAAGAGAATCGGAGGAAGCCGACGAGTAAGAGAGTCGGTTGTTCCAGTGAGCTGTTCACGGAAGGAGGTCAGAAGCTGCAATGGCGACCATGGCATTCATATGGTGTTGAGGAAGATGGTGATGACGCCATCGGCAGTAGCGTTCGATGGAGGGTGGCGACCGTGGCGTTCGTACTTCGTAGTTGACGAACGATGAAACCCCTAAATTTCGCAGAGTCGGTAGAGAAGAGAAGAGAGTTTGGGCAAAATGGCAAATCGATTTTTGGTTAGGAAATTAGGGTTAAGGCAAATCGGTGTCTGGACTCCAATCACACACCGAACCATAACTCATCCTTGGCCATAAAAATTAAAAATTCCATTTGAAGCACAAGAAATTGTATATCAAGCACGTGACCAGAAATTATCTACAAGGAAATCCAATCCTACACCTAATACGTTCAATTTAAAAAAAATTACAAAATTTTCAAATGAAATGACTATTAAAGTGATAGAATGTTGTAATCATAGCACCTATGCATATTTTCAGTGTGTGAGCTCTTTTATTTCTAAATGATAAATACATGAATAGAGCCGTAACAAATATTCTTACATAAAAACCTAAAGAAAATTGGTTTTTAGAGATGCTTTTTTAAAATAATACTGATTCAATAATGAAATTCTTGGTAATTGAAAATTAGTGACACTTTTTGGAAATAATTGTGAATTAGTGTTGTTTTATTGTTAATGAAAGACTTTCCAAAAGTGGCCTCAACATACTTGAAAAAAATTCGGTTTGTTATCATGTTTTAATGAAGTTAACAAATGTTTTGAGGGCATTTTTGGACGAAGTCTTATGTGAACATAACACTCATTCTCAATTATGTTTAAAAAGTGTCACTAATTCTCAATTACCAAGAATTTGGTAAGTGAATTTGTGAGACATGGGAAAAAATCAAAAATTCCTTTTGACTTCCTCAATCATCACACGGGATTAAATCAAACAAAGAGTCGCCACCATTCAATTTAGGTGTGAATGGACACCAAAATATTAAATAAGCACAAAAGGCAATTTTAGGGTAAAAATAACCCTCCTAAAAAAACAACCAAAGATGGGTAAGGGGATTAGGTTATGAACAGGGGAAGGTGTTAGGCACCCCTATTCATCCGCACAAGGTGGTTTCCAGGTATTGTTCATGTTAAATTAAAGGAAAAAGCTTGCTATAAAAATCAGGAAAAATCACCAAAAAGACAAAAATTGTACGGTTTTTTCATACGAATAGTCTGATTGATCCAGAACTTTCAAATATGATCATACCATTCCTAGGGTTTCATGATCAAAATAATATTGAGATAAAATCAAATAAAATCAATTTAAAGTGAAAAATCCAAAAATCTGGTTTCAAGTCAAATTCTAGAAATCTAGAAAAATATGATTTTTATAAAATATTTCAAAATTGAACTTGAATAGTCCAGGACATAGGTAGAGCCCATATTTCACATTAAATCAAGAAAACAAAACCAAAAATACCCACGTTGATGAAGAACATCAAAAGGGGAGAACTTAGACCGTAGGGTCTTCTCTCAATAAGGAAAAACGATTTAAAACCACATCATGAAACCCTAGAGTTTATTTTCAGGCTTTTGGATCCAGATCTACCATATTGATCATGATAAATCCGAGATCTTAGCCTAAAATCACAAAAATCACGAAAACAGTGCTGTAGGTGCAAAAGTGGTGAAAATCCAAATTTTGGAAAATAGTGGGGATCTCATGCTATAGACATCATGGATTCATGTTATTCATTCAGATTCATCATAAAAAGCATTAAAACATGATCAAGATATTTAAAGCAGCCACATTTCACAGATTTGAGCACATTGGGGTCTACCCTACGGATCCACCTGTTCTCTTTTCCCCTAGCTCTCTCTTCACGTTTTATGGCTAGAGAGGATTCTTGAGGTACTTGGAGATAGGTTTGGTTATACAAACACAATCAAAGGCCTTATTCTAGAAAAAAGGAGAAAAACAGATATGGGGTTCTATTCTAGGGATCCACCTGTTCTCTTTTCCCCTAGCTCTCTCTTCACGTTTTACGGCTAGAGAGACTCTTGAGGTACTTAGAGGCAAGTTTAGGAATACTAGATACAAAATATGGCCTTATTCTACAGCAATAGAGATGATCCTATTACATATAGAATTGAAGACAGAAAATAAAAGGGAAAAGGGACTTACCTTGATTGAACAAGCAAAGCAGCAGGGGTTCCTCTTCTTCTCTTGGAGCTCTTGATTCTTCAAATTTTCGTGGCCCTCAGCTTGAGAATCTCACCTCTATTTATAGGCAAGCACAGGGGCAAGGCTGGTCCAGAAGGATATATCCTGGTCCTTAAGATAGAGTGAAAGACAGAGATAATGCCCATCCATAGCCAACGAAGGTGGCTTCAGCGAATAAAAGATGTAATTCGCTCATTTAAAGATATATTGGACTAAAGATAAAGCTCAGAAATCGAGAGAAAAATTAAACTCACACGAGTCCTTAGTGACCGTAAATGAATTACAGTCCAAGGGTGACCGTATTTTCAATACGGGCGCGCCTGACCGTAGAGAGATTTCTGGCGCGACCGGCCCGTGAATGTAATACGGGCAAAGCTTGCTTAGTCAATTTTTATGCATTTTTGACCTGTTTTAAGCTCTAATTATATGTTTTTATTATGTTCTCATTCTGTAGTGCAATTTGGGGTGTCTACAGCTGCCCCCTCTTTGCTGGTGATTGGAACCAATTACAAGCAGAGAGAGCAAAAAGACCCACCAATTGCACTTCCTGAGATTTTTGTCTAACCAATTGCATTTTGCAAGGATTAAATGGGTGATTTTATAAAAAGAATTTATTGTGGAAGATTTGCTAGAAGTCCCTCAGCTTAAGGGCCAAATCCTCCTCTCTCCTCTCACTGAGCTCTCGTGGCTATGAAGTGAGATTTGAGACAAAATTTTTAAACAAAAGTGAGTATGGTGGCAATCCTTGCAACTTACAACTAATATAGACATTGATCTTTTGAAAATTGTGGAGAAAATAATAAAATATGCAATTTTTGGCTTTGCCCGTATTTGTAACACGGACCAAGGTTGCCCGTAGTGTGATCACGGGCGAACGGGACCGTATTACTTGCACGGTCTTCTGAAGCCCGTACTGAGTTTACGGATTTTACTCTCTTCTTAATACCGCGACCGCGAATTTTTTTCTCTTCTGCTCGCATTCAAGCCCTAAATCCTCTGCGACCGTATCTTCTCCTACGGTTTTCTCTTCTTCTTCAAGTCTCTGATGGTGCACGACTTCTACCTCCAGCGAGCTTCTCATTTTCCGGCGATTTCCAAGTTCTCCGGCGACTGTTCCCATTTCTTCTTCTTCCATTGTCGTGACTGTGGTCTTAGCTTCAGGTGTGCTTTGAATCATCCCAAACGACCGAGAATCATCCTTGAAGCTTTGGTGGATCAAAGGTTCGACTGCTGCTTACTTGTATTTCTTTCTTGATCATTCCTGGTAAGTGGCCGAAACACTCATTCCTGTTGCAACCAGTATATTGCAAGTGACCAAATGACTGAACTAGCTTGGCTCATGCATGAATTTTCTCTGATTTTCTTGCCATCTGAAATTTGTTATGCTATGATCTGGATGCCCAATATATGCCGAATCTGTTATTGTTTTGATAATTGATTTATGAACAAATAAGCTCCATCATGCTATGATTTCTGTTGTAAATCCTGGTTCATTTTGGTTTGTCTGAAATTTGCTCTTGTGCTAGCAATATTTGAGTTTAGGTTCCTGATGGGATGAAGACTTAATCCATATATGTGATTTACTGATTTCTCCTCCAAGTGACATATGCCTGTAACTTTTCTTATTCAGATTTGATTTCTGCTTTGATCTTGTATGCTTCCAAATGAAATTCTGATTCCCTTTTGTCATTGGCAAATTGGACCGAATTCCTTGCCAACTGATTACCCTGACTTTGCATGATATTTCTGATTTTGTCTTTATGCATAAGATGCTGCTATATCTCACTTTAACTTGAATGATTTAGGATACCTTCCTCACTTACTATCCCATCTCACTGCTTAGAGCATCATTTTGCCTTTTCCTTGTTGTCATCTACTTGGCCTGTCCTAAAACCAAACAAAACAAGATGATTAGGCATAAGCAATGAAAACAAACCATTATAAGATAATTGAACTTCCTAAAAATTTCTTGAAATCAAAAGGATAATCTTCTTTGATCAATTCCTGATTTAGTCAGGAATATCTAAATCATTTTTTCCATTTTCCTTTTTTTTCTGTAAACCTGGTAAACATGAAAATCAAGCAATAAAATTTTAACAAGAATAATGAACATCTCCCTGATTTGAACCGTAGATGGCCCGCCTTAGATCAGCTTCCAGAGATCCTGCAGATGAGCCTTCCTCTTCGAGGGTTAGGCGTGATCCTGCTGATGTGGCCTCGTCTTCGAGGGCCGATAGGGATTCAGATTCTGATATCCCAGATTTCCCTTCTGGGGATTCGCGTGAGGCGACCCCAGAGGTATATTCTAACTCTTTTGAATTTAATATTCTTTTACAAAAACATCCCCTTGATCCTTTCCTTCTTTCAATTATTTCCTTAGCCGGCAGTTGAGGCTTCAGGCCGAGACAAGAGCCGTAGCAGGCGCCGAGGTGGAGGCAGAGATGTAGGCCATGATGAGGGCCGTAGAGGAGGTCGCAAAGGAGGCCGTGGCAGAGATGAGGCCATGACCAAGGTTGAGGTCCCTGAGGCGATTGCTGCCCAGATTAGGGATACCGACCTCTTGCATGGCTTGAGGACTCATCCTTCAGCGTGCATTAGGGCGGATATCCCTTTGGAGTATCCGATGTCCCATTACAGAGGGAGCTGGGCCAGCTTTATTAAATTTATTGGAGCTTGCAGTTCGGCTTACCGTCAGGAGTTAGGCTTGTATGGCTTTGACCTATTCATCACCATCCCGGATGTTCGCCTGGATCGGGCCCTTATTGCGGCGCTGCTGGAGAGATTCTTCCCTGAGACGTTGAGCTTCCACTTCCCAGATGTTGAGATCGGGATCAGGCCATCTGACTTCACGCTCATCACCAGGATTAGGATGATCGGTGATGTTATTCCTGAGATGGTGATGCCAGATACTGATGAGGTTGCTGCTTACCTTGGATATATTGTGCTGCCTCCTGAGGCATGGGATAGAGGGAGAGCGAGATTGTCTCTGACATGGTTGAGAGAGACTTTCAGGGCGAGGTAGTTTGGCCAGCTTTCCGCCGGTGATCACGTTTTCCCATATGCCTTTCGATTCCTTTTTCTGTACATGATGGGATCTTGCTTCTTCCCAGAGGACACGAATTCAGTTAGTCCTCATTTTCTGAGCTTATTGGGGGATCTGCATGGGGCCCGCTCATTTTTTGTACTATTTTGGCCGGTCTGCGCCGATCAGTGAGCGGCTCTCTACTTCCAAAGGAGCTGGAGTTGGGTGCAGATTCTTCTGGCCCTTCTTGCAGGTGAATCATTTTTTTCCTTTTCTTTTTCTTTCTCTCTTTATCTTTTTCTATTCTTCTGACTCTTTTCTTCTTTCTGCAGTTTTTTTGTAACGCCCCGGATCCGTGTTGTTCAATAAAGATATAACACGTCTCACGGAGGTTAGGCAAGGATCGTTAATCAATTATGATCGCTAGATAATCATCTAACTATAACCTGTCAGAGTGCACAATTTGGTTCATCCAAGAATGTAACATTTAGAACTTAACTAGAATCATATGGTTCAACTCCAAATAGACTTTAATACACCTCAAACATTCAAATTACTCAAATTCGGAACAAGATGACCTACAAGTCTAAGGAAGGTAATAGTAATCTTCCTCCCTATAAGCCTCAGCAGGATCTACCCCAGTAGTCGCCTCACCATGAGTATCTGAAAATCAAAACAAAACAACAGAGTGAGATACGAATATCTCAGCGAGTAGCACATGCATGCAGAAATAGTTAATCACAATTTAAAACTATGCATCGACAAACATTCCATACGGTTAAACAACTAACATCAATTTTCAAGTTCAAACCAAAACTTGTTTCAATCAGTCAAATCACATCTTAGTTAAGCACGGCAACACATCGATTGGTCAATGTCATGACTATCGTTTAGTTGATAAATTAAACATGCCAAGTAGACACTCCACACCTCCATGTACACAGTTCCGGCCTACTCAGGGTTTCAGAAACTCTGAAATGACGGCCTACTCAGGGTTTCGTCATCCAATACAGGCCTACTCCCCGGGTTTTTGCATTGACAACCAGGCCTACTCAGGGTTTCTGGCTGCTCTACACCGGCCGTGGCAACATACAAGGCCATGCAATTCCAACAACCAACAATAACATTACATTACTAAGCTTAGACTCTGGATCCAGGACAAGCTAAACCAAAACAGTAAAACATCTTATAATCACAATTCCAACATCAAAGTAAAACCATTCATTCCACATCATGTATATCTCATCACAGTTCACACCTGTCCCTCTGGACCAAACAGTATCTCAATACTTTCAGTATTTCTCATTTCCACAAACCATGCCATTTGAATACAAAACACAGTTATTTATAATAAGACAATACATTTGGAATTTACCAAACAAATGAAACCAGAAGTCAATAGTTTTCTCAATTAGAACAGTGTATAAATTCGAGGAGAAAGCAAACTAAGAACTCCTAGTGTTTTGGTATCCAGCACAACATGTGTAAAATAACCTAAACTCAACCTTAGAAGCATTTAAGAATTTGCCACTAGAATTCTCCTAGGAATTAGATAAGAAATGCAGGTTCCAAGGTTACCAAACAAGTAATTGGTGAAGTGGTATAAGCCCCAAGACATCAAAATCCCCCTTGGTTCAGTCAAGAATCAAATTCGGTAAGTTACATTGGGTGTGCGCTCACTTCCTGAAGTGAGCGCCAGTCGGTGGATAGAAAAACAGGTTAAAACGACTATGCGCTCACTCGACGCTAAGTGAGCGCGAGCTGAGCGAGAGAAAGGCGTGAGAAAGGCGCATCAAATTTGAGTAGGCGCGAGCTGAGCGAGAGAAAGGCGCGGGATAGGCTCCAGGTCAATATTTCTGTGCGCCTACTTCCCGAAGTGGGTGCAAGTGGGCGCCAAGTGGGCGGATACCCACTGCGATTTTCAAGTCTCTGTTATTTCAAGATCTCCATCTCTGGCTGGTTTGTTTCGGTCTATAATTGCTCCAATACACTCCCAATGTTCCCAGAATACTTCCCAACCAATTTTGGATTTAATCTAAACATCTTTAATTTCAAATTAAATTTCAATCTGACGTTCAGACTCACGGTATTCCAGAAAACCCAGAACTCAACAATACAACGATGGCATTCGAAATATGTCACGAAGAAAACTAAAACCTCGGTTGTAAATCAGTGCTACTCACCAGTATACGCTTAATCCCAGAACAACAGCCTATTCCACAACCGGCCGAGCACGACTTCCGGCTGCGCGCGAGGATGCAACTGTAGCTGACGGATCCTCTGCTCGCGAGAGAAATAACCCGCAGAACTCCGACTCCCATAACCTCCTAGTAGTTCTTGTGATTCTTGTTCTTCACAGGCATAACCCTAATCGCCATACCAGCTGCAATTGCCAAGTCGCCCAGTTCTCCAGATAACGAGACTAACGAAAGTATTTCCATAAGCATGATACGAGTATTCCTATAAACCCCAAACCCTACTTTCCCTTTTTGGTATATTTACCTTGCGATACATATGCCGGTCGATATCTCTTTAAAATCCCTGATCCTATGCACGCTCGCCCACTGGAAACCCTACAAATTCCGGCCACTTAGGTTAACAAGCGCCCAAGCTATATTTTTAATAATAATAATAACAATAATAAAAACAAAAACTCACCAAAAATCAAGGTCTTACATTTTTGCTAGGGTTTATATACCCTATTTCCGCCCTACCTCTACGATGCCTGAGGAGACGTATCCCATGGCCCGTAGATGGTGTCATGTGGAGCATGACTCTGAAAAGAGTCGTCCCAGGTCCGCCCGGGCCCAATTGGACAGGCTATACCGGTCTAAGGTAATCTACATTAATTCTTTTTCTTTCTTCTTTCCTTTTCTTCTTGAATCACATACCTGATATACCATTCTGTTTTTTCAGCTATTTGTCCCCAGGATGGAGGACATTCATGAGGTGCTGGCCCTGCATGCAGCCAGAGATGATGCCTTTGTCCCTGACCAGAGACGACAGAGATACCAGTTCTTTATTGGTCAGATGGGCAGCATTTGGTACTGCGGCGAGCGCTTCTTCTATCAGCACGTGGGAGAGCCGCGGATTCCTGCCATTCCTCCAGATACTACCCCCTCTTTTCCTCCTATGCCTGTAGATCCTGCCAAGTTCCTAGATTGGACTGAGGCAGAAACATTATTAGAGGAGGGTGACTATGATGCCTGGTTCAGGCGAGCTTCTGTTGGGTGCCTCATGCCACCCATGCCTATCCGTGGTGGAGTCACGGAGATAGGAGGGGTAGTGATTAGGGCTTATGATACGACGGTATGCCTTATCTCTTTGTGATCTTCTATTTTCATTTCATTTGAACTTAGCATTTTTCTGACTTCTTTCTTTTCTATTTCAGGAGGCTCAGTTGGCAGAGATCCGGTCTCGGTATGCTGATCTAGAGCGCCAGCGTGGTGCTGCGATTACTGAGAGGGACGCCCTCTATATCACGATCTCAGACCTCCGGGGACAGCTAGCCAGAGCACAGGGCCAGGCGGGCCCTTCTGATGCACAGGACTAGGCGGGTCCTTCTCATACTCAGGTTATTTTCTTCTTTTATTTCCATTCCTGCTATTATAATTGTTTATCTGGTTCTGATTGAAATTTCTTCTCTTATTTTCAGGAGGACACAGCCGGCCCTTCTTCACCTGCTTCACCTGTGCCCATGCATCTTCAGGGTGAGGTATTTTCTGTGGCACGGGTGGAGTTCGTGACTTCTCCCAGTCCGGTAGAGGCACCTGCAGCAGAGCCTGAGATCGAGGCTGATATTGCACCTGCTGCTGAGGATGTACCAGAGTCTGCCCCAGTTCCTGAGACTGCTCCTGTGGCATCTACGGATGTGGATATGGAGTTGGCCATGGATGCCGCTGTGGTAGAGCCTACCGTGGAGGCTATGGTGGAGGAGGCTACAGTTGATCCTGTGGAGCCTGGTCCTGATGCTGATGTACCTGGGACATCTGCTCCTGCTGGTCCTGATGTGGAGGCTGTAGAGGAGACGCCTGCTACTGCTGATCCTTCTTCTGATGATTCTATGTCTGTTTATACGGATTCTGATATTGAGTCTACGGGATATGTAGATACTTCGGGGTACGTTCCTCCTGATCATCCCACTGCTAGCCTTGTGCCTTTATATATGTGGCATGATATTCAGTCTGTTTTGAGCAGGATGACCCGTAGTACAGCCCGTAACATAGTGCGATATGTTTTTGAGCCCCAGCGTTCTTCAGGCCATGGTCGAGGCAGAGGACGTGGTCGTGGCCGTGGTCGTGGCCGTGGGGGTGGACCTGCGTAGGCACAGTAGATTAGGATTTTTGATGTATATGTATTTTGACAAACTGATGTACACATTCATATATATATAAAAGGAATCTTGATTTTTATTCATTTCTGCTCTTTTCTTCTTTGTTTTCAGCTTTTATTGCATGATGAATGTTAAAGCAGGGACAGGTGAAGCTTAGGGAAACAAGGAAATTGAAAATTCCCATTTTTTTGAATTTTTTCGACGGAACCATACTTAGACTACAAGCAAGCCGTGCCCGTAAAGCTAATACGGGTGCACTCTGCCCGTGGATTTTTCACGGTCAAGTGTGTCCGTATTCTTTATACGGGCGCGCTATGCCCGTATTATAATTACGGATTTTACTGCCTTACGATTTTTTCTATATAAACTCATGGGGGACATCATTGTGACACTTTTAATAGTTTGGAAACTCCCTGAGCACGTCTTTTCTCGCTTTCCTTGGCTTCTTTGGCGCTTCCATGGCTTCCCCTGCACCGTTCTCTTCTGTCGTTGAATCTCCTCCTGCAAGACAACATGTTAGATCCAAACCTCCTAATCTCACCAGGTATAACATGGTAGATTCTTTCTATGACAGATGGGTTAACTCCATGACCCTTGATGAGGAGATTCGCTGGGATTCCATCCACTTAGGGCATATCCTACACATCCCTAAAATTCCCTTTAAGTGGGAAATCATTGAAGCTTTGATTGGACACTGGGTTCCTGAACTGAATCTCTTCCGTTTTGATGACAAAGAGATGACTCCTACCATAGAAGAAATTGAAACCATCCTTGGCTTAAAATTTTCTGAAAAAGTTGTGAACCCGCCCCTAAAGCCTAGTTATAAAAAGGAGGCTTCTACATTCCTGGGTATAGGGAAGAAAGACTTAGGGAATTCTGATACCCTATTGACCTTGTCCAAGACCTTTTTGACTGAAAAACTTCTAAGGAGTGGGGACAAGGATTCTAGGTTTAATGCTTTGACTCTGATAGTGGTCAACCAGTTGCTCTTTCCACGAGGTGATGACCAGGTTGACTTGGCTCTCATCTCAGTTATCTGCCAAGTTAGGGAACGTGAGAGGTTGGCCCCTATGATCTTAGCAGAGATATACCAGGCCCTTACTGACTGCTATTTTAGAAAGAAGAAACGCTTCCTTGCCTACGCCCCTATCCTACAGGTAAAAAAATATACATATATTTTTTTCTTTTTTTCTTTTTTCTTTCTTTTTTTCTTTTCTTCTTTTTTCCTTTTTGCTTTTCATTCTTCTTTTTTTTTCTTCTTCTTTTTTTTTCTTTCTTCTATTTTTTTTCTTTCTTCTCTTTTTTTTCTTTCTTCTCTTTTTTTTCTTTTTTTTCTTTTTGAAATAAGTTGAAATTCTCCCCCTTTTTCGCAGCTTTGGTTGCTTGACCACCTGAGCCAAGTTGAAGAGATAACTCGCCGCTTCTTTCCAAGGTTGAAAGTTCCTGTTCTGATGAGCCACAAGGGTTGTCCTAAAATCCAAGGCGGCAAGCAGGGATGGTTCACTTCCTTGGGTACTCTCCAGGATGATCAAGTGAGATGGCCTGGCACTTATCAGCCCAATCCAGAGACTGTGATCAGCTTCCGAGATAGGAACTTTCTGGTTCTGGCAGGCTTGAAATCTACTGTTCTCTATCTTCCTTTGAGGGTTCTTCGGCAGTTTGGAGCGACCCAGGGAATTATGATCCCAACTGGCTATGAGAGCCTTGTAGGGCCACTTACATCAGCCACCATAGGGCTAAATACTCAATTAATGAATGAGTGGTCCTATGTTCGCTTTCTGCCGGGTCCTGTCTTTTCTGAGTCCCATGTGAAGGACTATTATTTCTGGATCAAAAAGCAGGTGCAGAGTCACGCCCCAGTACCAGAGGACCCTCCTGCAGTTCTTCCCCCTACTTATGAGGATATTCTGGAGTCAGAAAGGGCAACCCATAAGCGGCTTCATCAAATATGGGTACGGGAGGCTCAGGAACTTAGGATAAAAGTCCTTGTTCTGGAGAGGAAACTTGAAGAGCAGGAGTCTGGCCGTATTGCCATGGAGAAGAAACTTAAAAAACAAAGGCAGGCTCGTCGCTTTGAAGTCCGAATGATGCGGAAGAAATATCAAGATTCCCTGGCTGTCCTTAGGGCGTTGAAGATCAAGCATTCTTTTTCAGATGAGGTCATCTCCTTTTTGAGTGATCCTGATGCCGAGGGAGCTTCTGGAATCATCGCAACTCAGGCTGCTAGGATTAGGGAACTTGAGGAGCAGTTGGGGAGTAGGGATTAGATTCTTTTATCTCTTTTTTTTTTATTTTTTTTTATTTTTTTTTTCATACTTTTATACAAAAGCAAACTCCATTAGTGGAAAGACAATAGATTTAATTCAAAATAGGTTTTATATTATTGGCCTCAGAATTCTCAGATGCTTGTAAAAACAGAAGTTTTATGAAAAAGTATTTGATTTCTCATCACTAGCCAAAGTATAGTTTTTTTTTTAACAGCTGATCCAAAACACTTAATCACATATAATTAAAGGAATTAAAATCAGGTTGAATAATGAAAAGGGTAGTCCAAACAATAGGAAGAGACCAAATTTGTCTATCCTACGACCTTTAGAATCATCCCCTAATGGCTTTTCCTTCATGGCTGATCCTGCTAATATGCTCACTTGCTTATGCTCATGTTGTCTTCACCTTGAACCACATGATCAACTCAATCCTTTGATTTTTTTTTTTTGCATGCCCTTATTGCCCCTAGCGCCAATTATGGTTTTCACTAGGGCCAGCTTCTGCATTCCGTCATCACCAATCTTACTCTGAAAGTTGAATGAATATACTAAAATCACCGAGGGCTTAAGAATAGGACGAAACAATGGCTAATCTCGGTTTATGAAAGAAAAGGTATTAAAGGCTCAAAATTTTCTAAATGTGAAAATGGGTCAACCGGACTTACAGTCATGATGAATTCAATCCCATTCCCCTTATTTTGTATTTGGCTTTCATTTGCCCCTATTTTTTTTCTTTTTTCTTTCTGCCCCTATGGGCCTTGCCCCAGTATAAGATTGTAAGTCCAGTTTAGGTTTAACAAATAAGACGAACAGGCTCAAATTGGATTGACTAGGGATGAGAATTTTGGGGTATAAGAAAAATGGCCTCAGATCATTTCCTAGTAATATTCATTCAAGGAAAATATCTCTTTACTGCATCAAAGTAAATTGGCTCAGGAAAATCTTTCCCATCCATTTCTGTTAAGATGAGAGCACCCCCTGACAGGACCTTCTTGACCACATAAGGTCCTTCCCAATTTGGTTTGAACTTTCCACGAGGGTCTTCCATAAAGGGTAAGATTTTCTTCAATATTAAATTTCCCTCTTGGAAAGTTCTAGGCTTTACCTTCTTATTGTAAGCCCTAGCCATCCTCTTTTGATACAATTGGCCATGACAAAGCGCTTTTAATCGCTTTTCCTCTATTAAATATAGTTGATCATGTCTTGATTGTATCCATTCAGCTTCTTCTAATTCAGCTTCTATTAGCACTCTTAGTGAAGGTATTTCCACTTCCACTGGTAAAACCGCTTCCATTCCATATACTAAAGAATATGGGGTTGCCCCTGTAGAAGTCCGAATCGAGGTTCTGTAAGCATGTAGAGCAAGTGGCAACATTTCATGCCAATCTTTAAAACTCACTACCATCTTCTAAACAATCTTCTTTATATTCTTGTTTGCTGCTTCCACTGCCCCATTCATCTTTGGTCTATAAGGAGCTGACTTGTGGTGGGTGATGTGAAACTGTTCACACATCTTTCTCATGTCCTTGTTCTTAAGGTTTGAAGCATTGTCTGATACTATGGCACTTGGCAAACCGTAGCGACAAATGATATTGTGCTTCAAGAATTTCAAAACGTGGCTACTTGTAATGTTTGCATATGAAGCTGCCTCTACCCACTTGGTGAAGTAATCAATTGCTACAAGTATAAACCTGTGACCATTTGATGCCTTTGGAGAGATCATTCCAATGACGTCTATACCCCACATGGAGAAAGGCCATGGAGATGTCATGTTGTGCAATTCACTTGGGGGTGCATTTTTATTATCAGCATACACTTGGCATAAATGACACCTTTTGACATGTATATAGCAATCGTGCTCCATAGTCGACCAGTAATATCCCAATCGCAGAATCTTCTTGGCAAGCATGTGCCCGTTCATATGGGGTCCACACACTCCTCCATGTATAGTTTCAACTATCCTTTCTGACTCGGTCTTGGTAACACATCTAAGTAGTATATCATTGTGTGATCTTTTGTACAACTGCCCACCACTTAGTAAGAACTGTCCTGCCAATCTCTGTATTGTTCTTTTTTCTGTAGAAGTGATATTTTCTGGCAAACTCCGATCATTTAGGAAGTTCTTAATATCTTGAAACCATGGTACTTCTTCTTCTGGGGTTTCTTCTAGAACAAGGCAATAAGCTGGTTCATCTCTAACTTCAATTTCCAGTGGTCTAATATCGACACCTTCTGGCATACTGACCATTGAAGCCAATGTTGCTAAAGCATCTGCAAACTGATTTTTGGCCCTTGCCATATAATTGAAGGAAATTCGAGTGAATTTGGTGCTTATTTCTTCCAAATACTGGTGATAGGGGATCAATTTGTGATCCTTGGTTTTCCATTCACCAGTTGTTTGGAAGATGATAAGACTCGAATCCCCATATACGTCAAGTTCCTCTACTTCATGGTCTAAGGCAGCTTGCAATCCAATTATGCATGCTTCATACTCTACTATATTGTTTGTGCATTGGAACCTTAACTTCACTGCGATTGGGATGTGTGCCCCATCTGGCTTGATCAAAACAGCCCCTATTCCATTTCCATTCATATTGGTGGCCCCATCAAAAAACATTTGCCAAGAGCTTTCCCCTTCTTCTTCTTCAGTAAACAGGATTGCCTCATCAGGAAAATTAGTCTTCAAAGGTTGGTATTCTTGTAAAGGGTGTGCGGCTAGGTGATCAGCAATGGCTTGACCCTTAATGGCTTTCTGCGTGATATTGGTGAGGTCAAATTCAGAGAGTAACAACTGCCACTTTGCTGTTCTGCCAGTTAAAGCTGGTTTCTCAAATAGATACTTCAAAGGGTCCATTCGGGATATCAATAAGGTGGAATGACTAAGGAAATAATGCCTCAGTCTTTGAGTTGCCCACACTAAAGTACAACAAGTCTTTTCTAAAGGAGAATACTTTGCTTCATATTCTGTAAATTTCTTGCTTAGGTAATAAATCGCCCTCTCCTTTCTGCCTGTATCATCATGCTGTTCCAAGACACACCCCATTGACGTCTCTAAAACTGATAAGTATAAAATCAATGGTCTTCCTGGAGTTGGTGGTACTAGCACAGGTGGGTTCAATAAGTGTTCCTTTATTGTGTCAAAGGCTTCTTGGCAATCATCATTCCAGACTGTCGGGTTATTCTTTCTTAGAAGCTTGAAAATTGGTTCACAGATAGCGGTGAGCTGTGCTATGAATCGGCTTATGTACTGAATCCTTCCAAGAAAACCACGAACTTCCCTCTCCATTCTAGGTGATGGCAATTCGATGATTGCTTTAGCTTTAGCTGGGTCTATCTCAATTCCCCTTCTACTTACTATAAAGCCCAATAATTTTCCTGATGTAGCCCCAAAGACGCATTTCGTAGGGTTAAGTCTTAGACTGTATTTCCTGAGCCGGTCAAACACCTTCTTCAAGTTGATCAAATGGTCTTCTTCTTCACATGATTTGGCTATCATATCATCCACATAAACCACCATCTCCTTATGGATTATATCATGGAATAAGGCTGTCATGGCCCATTGGTAGGTTGCCCCGGCATTCTTAAGCCCAAATGGCATGACAGTGTAATGGAAGGTACCCCAAGGGGTGATGAAGGCTGTCTTCTCTTGGTCTTCCTTAGCCATCTTAATCTGATTGTACCCAGAAAACCCGTCCATGAATGAGAACAGACTATGTACAGCAGTATTGTCCACCAGGATGTCGATGTGTGGAAGTGGAAAATCATCCTTTGGGCTTGCCTTATTCAAGTCTCTGTAGTCTACACACATTCTAACCTTTCCATCCTTCTTTGGTACTGGCACTATATTTGCAAGCCATTCAGGGTAAGTGGAGACTGCTAAGAACCCAGCTTGAAATTGCTTAACCGCTTCATCTTTGACCTTCAATGTCCATTCAGGTTTTAACCTTCTCAGTTTTTGCTTAACTGGCTTGGCATCTGGTAGAATGGGTAGCCTGTGCACAACCATGTCCGTGTCTAAACCTGGCATATCCCAATACGACCATGCAAATACATCTTCATAATCAGCCAAGAATCGTATCATTTCACCCCGCTGTACCTCAGATAGACACATCCCAATCTTCACTATTTTTGGGTCATCTTCGGTCCCTAGGTTCATTGATATGGTCTCTTCAATATTGGGTTGGACCCCCTTTTCATGACGCTCCAATTGATATGTGATTTCTTTTGGAGGGTCGTCTTCTTCGTCCTCGGTCTCTTCCTCAACCCCCATTAGGTCGAAGTCATACTCAACCTGATCCAATTCCGTTTGCTTATATGGTTCATAAGTGGTTTGGACCTTTTTGAAAATTTTATCTTTTCTATAAAAAATTGAAAAATCTTTTTGTGTTTTTTGAGAGCCTTCTACAAAATCTTTCCCTGAAGACGAAGGCTCATTAAAACCTTCAGGAAAAGGGCATTCCACTAATGGAGTTTTTTTTTGGAAACTATGTCTATTTGCCAAACAAACGCGGCTTCAAAAGTAAGGGGAGTTTCCTCCCAATTGTTCAAAATAAAATAATCTGGGGCAGGGATACAAGCCTGCTCCTCAAGCTCAGGGTCCGCATCCAAAATCACCAATACTGGGTGAGTTGCATCGCCTGTTTCTTCTGTAGGGCTAGTCCCAGATGGAACTTCTACTGCAGCCCAGTCAATAAAAGGTAGCTTCTCTGCTCCTTCTTCTTTGTTGCCTTCTGTCATGGCAAAAAAGGCTCCCACGTCCTCAGAGAAATCATGCTTATGTTCTGTATGTGGCCCAGGCCCACCCAATGCTTGTGGAGGTGGAACATATGGTTGCATGGTTGAGGATTTGGGTTTTTGGAATGGATTGATGTTATAGTATGGGGGTTTAGACTGATCCTCATGAGGAGACAGCTGAATCATGTGATAAAGCTTAGGAAAAGTTTCCCTGATGTGAGGGAATTTCATGTTTTCCATTTCCTTCTGACTTCTCCACTTCCTTGGCTTGGACCCCAATCCTGCTCTGTGGACCATCTTCTTAACCTTTATCGGTTCTATCCTTCCTTGCAAGTTAACCCCCAGATCTTTTCCAGGGTGAAAGTTATACTTTTCTAGCACATTCTTGACCATTTTCTCAGCACAGGTCAATTTTCCTTCTTTTTCCTGATACCCCCCAGGTATAAAATTAACAGTTTCAAATTGGAAAGAGTGAAAGGCCATTTTGTCAGCAGTCATTTCCATGTTTATATAGGGTACATCAGGGGACCACATGGGAGGAACCAAATTTTCGGCTAGGACAGTAATCAACTTTTGCCCTCTGATATATTTGACTCTTTGGTGGAGGGTAGATGGTATAGCCCTAGCCGTATGAATCCACGGCCTTCCTAGGAGTAGGTTGAAGGCTGCAGGTATATCCATCACTTCAAATGTGATGTTGAAAATATACGGTTCAATTGTAACCGGCAGTTCAACCTCCCCTAGGGAGTGTGTTTTAGAGCTGTCAAATGCTCTTATGATTCTTCCATTCTGCTTGATTTTGTTTTGCTCCAAACCGAGCTTAACAAAGGTTATTAATGGGCAGACATTGAGAGCCGACCCATTATCAATCAAGACCCGGGCTATCATGCAACCCTTACTGAGTACAGCTATGTGCAATGGGTCAACATGATGGTACCCTGCTGGGCTGATCTCAGTCTCTGAAAAAGTTATGACATTGTGGGATAAGATTTGCCCAACCATCCAGCCTAGTTTGTAACGCCCCGGATCCGAGTCACATGAAAACCCGTAACTCGTATCCAGAGGTTATTATAATTAACAGGATCAAACTACCAGAGTAAAGAAAAAACATTAAACTAAATATTTTTATGCAATAGAGTGCGCTAAACAAAACCCAACATGAAAACTCACATGACCAAATTTTCACTACCCGCAATTATCGGCTCTCCATACGTATCTGAAAAACAACAGAAATAAAAGAGTGAGATACGAATATCTCAGCAAGTAGCACATTCATGCAAGAATACACATCTTCAAATTTAAAAATTCTATGATCGAATAATCAGACGAGAAAACAAGGAACAACCGGTGAAGTCTGCGTACTCTGCTGACAGCATTGTTGACCCAAGAGTATAGGAAACCATATAACTATAAGAAATTAACATCGGAAACCCCTTGGTCAACAAAACCCAGATCAGTTTCAGAGAACATTAATAATATAGTCCATGCCTCAATAAGACAAATTCCACTAAGTATCCCATGGTATTCCAACTGATAAGTAAACAACAAATCCACGTGGTCAATGTCATACAAATATTTGATTGGGTAATCAACATGCCAGAGCGACATCCACACCTCCATGTACACAGTTCCGGCCTACTCAGGGTTTCGGATACTCTGAAATGATGGCCTACTCAGGGTTTCGTCATCCAATGCCGGCCTACTCAGGGTTTCGACATTGACAACCAGGCCTACTCAGGGTTTCTGGCTGCTCTACACCAGTCGTGGCAACACTCCATGGCCATGCCATTACACCAATAAAATAAAAGCATCACATTACTAAGCTTAAACATCTGGATCCAGGACAAGCTAGACCAAAACAGTAAACATCGTATAATCTCAATTTCAATATCAAAACAAAACCATTCATTCCACATCATGTAAAAACTCATCACAATTCATCACCTGTCCCTCTGGACCAAGCAGTACCTCAAGTACATTCAGTAATTTCTCATTTCCGTAACTTTCATATGGAAGTAAAACTCAATGCATTCATACCAAGGAAATCCTTTCAATACATTTAAAGTTTCCAACAAGCAAAACCAGAAATACAATAACTTCTCAATCAAAACAGTGTATAGAACAAGGAAAAGCAACTGGTAACTCTTACTAGTTTGGTGTCCGGCACAATACTCATAAGTAACCCAAACTCAACTTAAAAACTCTTAAGAGGTTCACTAATTTTTCCTCTAATAATTTCATAGGCAAAATGGTTTCCCAGGTTCCTAACCAAGTGAATAGTGAAGTGGTTTAACCCCTAAGTAATACAAATACCCTTGGTCAAATCAGAAATTCCATTTCAGTAAGCAAAATAGGTCTGCCGCTCACTTACTGAGGTGGGCGCGAGGTGAGCGCCAGTCGGCGGTGAAGAAAAAGGGTAAAATCGACCTGCCGCTCACCCGACGCTAGGTGAGCGTGAGATGAGCGCGAGATGGGCGCATCGTTTTCTACTTCGCGCGAGATGAGTGCTAGCCGGGCGCGAGCTCGGCGGTAGGTCGTTGTTAACGGGGCGCCTACCTCTGAGGTGAGCGCTGGTGAGCGCGAGGTGAGCGGATACCCCCTGTGGTTTTCATTTCTCTGTTATTTTGAGATCTACATGACTGCCCGGTTTGTGAACCTCTGTAATGGTTCTACTACACTCCTAATACTCCCAGAAAACTTCCCAACCATATTTGGAATTAATCTAAACACTTTCATTTGCAAATATAAATTAAATCCGGAGACTCTGTTCATGTAACTTCCCAAAAACCAGAAAACCTAGAAAACTCACACTATCACTTTATATATAACCCATGCATCAGAATAATCTCGAGAGAAACAGAAAACACAAATCCCAGTTGTAAATCAGTGCTACTCACCTTACTAAGACTTTCTTCAAGCTTCCGGCCATCCTGGAGATTTTTGACTTCGAGACAGACGGAAACCCTAACTCTCTCCAGAGTCGCGACCTTTTCCCCAAATCCCCGAAAAGTTGTATGAGTTAGCTATTTATATAGACACCACCCGAATTTAACCTAATTCACCCTTTTCTTTAAGAATCACCTTTTTACCCCTCACTAGTGCAGGGTTTTCCGGATTTACAAATATTGGCCCCCTTTTCTATTTATTCTCGGGGCCGAATATTTCCACCTTATTATATTTTTATTTTTATATATATATATATTTTTTTGAACCCTGATGACCACAAGTTTCCCAGAAATAATAAAACTTGATTTAACCAGTACCAACATCTATATGTGCATATATATATATATTTCCATCTACTATTATTATTTGTTTATTTTCCTTACTGTGACTGTTAATTTATTTTATTCTAGTATTATTATTATTATACTTTGTTTTCTTACTTAAAACTGGGGTCTTACATAGTTGGTCTGGTTCAATGTTTTTAGGCACATGGGCCCCCTGGAGTATCCTTAACAAGGAGTCCCTATGTTTTTCAGAATTTAACAATAGACCCAGTATTGAGATCTGAGCAGGGACTTTGTTCAACTGCTCGACAACATTGAACTCACTCTTTTTTATTATTTTAATGAGGTCAGCTGCCTCACTGTTAGTTACCTGAGGGGCATCATCCCCTATCTTGGCATTTCCTTTATTTTTTTCTTCTTCCTTCTCCTTCTCTGTTTCCTTTTGTTTTTCTTCCACCCCTACACATTTTCCTGACCTCATCATGAGGTTCACTTCTTCCTTGCTTTCAGCTGCAGGGCATGTAGTGGTAAAAGCTTCACTGTAGTTCCATGGTACAGCCGATTCAAAGTAGGAAGGCTTGGGGACATTTATCACCAAGGGAGGAAGTTTAAACTTGGATGATGAAATTTGAGTGAGAGGGATATCAACGACCAATGGTGGAAGTTGTTTTGGTTGAGGGGTCACGGAAGTGACTGATGCATTAAGAGGGTCACAGTTTATGACCAATGGTGGTTTTGACTGAATGGGTGAAGTAAAGGTGGATGGACTGCAATTGATGACCAATGGTGGTTTTGCAATGTTCATTTGGGCCATGAGGGACGAGACCCGGTCCAGAGATGAGCTAATGTTCTTTGCAGCACTATCATTCCCCTTTGAAATTGTATTTATTTCTTTTTCCTTGTTTATTTTGTTAAAATAAATCTTGACCGTTGTCGCTATTGGAGCAATCAACTGGGATGGGTCAAAGGTTATTTTATCAGAAGAGACGACACCTATAACATTAGATGGGCCTGCCCCATGATGCTGGGGCAGAGGGTTCTGTCCAATATCTGTTCTAGGAGGATTTGGAGCCCCTGTATTGAAAAACAGGGTATTCTGGTCCAGTAAATCCTGAATGGCATGTTTCAAAGGCCAGCACTTGTCCGTAGGGTGCCCAGGTGCACCCATGTGGTAATCACAAGTGGTGAAGGGGTCAAAATTTCTCCCCTTGGGTGCATTCGGATTGGGTTCTCTTAAAGTGATATACCCCGCTTGCAATAAGGTGGGCAGCAACTGAGAAGGAGTCATTGGAATAGGGGTGAAAACCCTATTTCTCCTTGCTGCAAAATAAGCATCCTTTTCTTCCTTAGTAAAAACCCTTTTTTGGTCTGAAGGTGCTGTTGGAACATTAACCCTCATAGGGGCCTGGGTAGATGGAGATAGAGTAGGAAAATGAGCGGGTATGTTGATTTGTATGGGCTTGTTAGGGCCTGATGGTGGCTACACCACGTTTACCTCCCCTTCTTTCTTGTTCCCATTCTTCTTAATCCCGCTTCCTTTCTTCAGATTAGGGTCTTGTTGACTAACCATGGCAGAGTGGTCAATTATCTTACCTGACATTATCCCGTCTTCAATTCGGTCAGCCACTTGGACTAAGGCAGCAAAATTAGTGGTGGTCTGACCCACCAAATGGCTATAGAATGGTTGACCCAATGTGCTGATGAAAGTGGAAATCATCTCCTGCTCTAGCATAGGTGGCCTGACCTGAGAGGCAGTCTCCCTCCATCTCTTGGCATACTGTCTCACAGATTCGTCCCTTCCCTTGCTCATTCTCATTACGTCGTACCTATCTGGTACGATCTCTGAATTGAACCGGTACTGAGCTAGGAAGGCATCTGCTAGGTCCTTCCATCTTCTAATCTTTCCATGGTCTAGAGTAGCGAACCACCTCAAGGCGATTCCAGTTAAGCTCCTTTGGAAGAGTTGGATCAGAACACCCTCATCCCGTCCAAACTGGCATAGGGCACCGCAGTACAACTTTAGATGGCTCATGGGGCAGCCAGTGCCATCATATTTCTCTAGGTCTGGACATTTGAACTTAGCTGGCAGGTTAACATTAGGATACAGGCATAAGTCCTCAAAGTTGGTGCCCCCGAAGTTGCTCACCCCTTTTTCTTCTCTAAGTTCATCTTGGATCATTTCCAGTTTGTGCAGGAACTTTCTTTCAACCTCTTCCCTTATCCTTTCCTTTTCCTTAGCCTTGTTTGACTCAATCGTCTCATCCTTGATCAGTATAGGTTCAGGGGTGGGTTCATAGACGGGTTCAGGAATTGGTTGCACCGGAGGTGGAATATTGACTTGGGGTGGAGGTGCAGGGTTGGAAATGGATGCTTGGTTCTGGGCCTGCATTTGTTGGGCCTGCACTTGCTGGGCCTGTACGGACAATATGTTCTCTAGAATTCGGGCTAGTCCTGCCACTTGTTCTTGGAGCAGGACAACATCTGGATGAGGAGCATCAGCTTCGTCTTCAATGGGATTCATGGCGGGAGCTCTTGATCTGGTTACAGGAGCTATGATTGCGAGTGTATTAGCACCTGGCAATAAAATAAACAAATCAGTGCCCAATTAATCTCATTCACATGCCTAAGAATGCCTATGTGCAAGCTGGGTGAACACGAGTTTGGATTTTGTTTCTTTATTTACTTCTTTTTTTTTTTTAGAATTGTTGGAATGTTCTAGGGCTTCCAACAGGTCCCACAATAAAGAGAAAATGATCTGAAATTCAAAGGGTTTCAGAGGCCCAGGGGGGTTTTGAAAAAGGTCTGAAATTCGAAGGCTTTCAGAGGCCCAGGGATATTTTTGGAAAATGTCTGAAATTCAGAGGCTTTCAGAGGCCCAGGGATATTTTTGGAAAAGGTCTGAAATTCAAAGGCTTTTAGAGGCCCGGGGATTTTGGATAAAATTCTGAAATTCAAAGGCTTTCAGTGGCCCAAAGATTTTTTGAGAAAAAGTCTGAAATTCAAAGGCTTTCAGTGGCCCAAAGATTTTTTGAGAAAAAGTCTGAAATTCAAAGGCTTTCAGAGGCCCAAAGATCTGAAATTCAAAGGCTTTCAAAGGCCCAAAAGATTTGAAATTCAAAGGCTTTCAGAGGCCCAAACGAAAAAGGTCTGAAATTCAAAAGCTTTCAGAGGCCCAAAAGATCTGAAATTCAAAGGCTTTAAGAGGCCCAAAAGAAAAAGGTCTGAAATTCAAAGGCTTTCAGAGGCCCAAAAGATCTGAAATTCAAAGGCTTTCAGAGGCCCAAACGAAAAGGTCTGAAATTCAAAGGCTTTCAGAGGCCCAAAAGAAAAAGGTTTGAAATTCAAAGGCTTTCAGAGGCCCAAAAGATTTGAAATTCAAAGGCTTTCAGAGGCCCAAAAGAAAAAGGTCTGAAATTCAAAGGCTTTCAGAGGCCCAAATGAAAAAGGTTTGAAATTCAAACGCTTTCAGAGGCCCAAGGATTTTTGATGAAAAGTCTGAAATTCAAAGGCTTTCAGAGGCCCAAAGAGTTTTTGAGAAAAAGTCTGAAATTCAAAGGCTTTCAGAGGCCCAAAGAGTTTTTGAGAAAAATTCTGAAATTCAAAGGGCTTTTAGAGGCCCAAAGGGTTTTTGAGAAAAAGTCTGAAATTCTCAAAAAAGTCTGAAATTCAAAGGCTTTCAGAGGCTCAAAGGGTTTTTGAGAAAAAGTCTGAAATTCAAAGGCTTTCAGAGGCCCAAAGGATTTTCTCTTCACATTTATTTATTTATTTATTTTTTTTAAGCATTTTATTCAAACCTATTTCCCTTTATCATTATTTAAAGGTTAAAGGAATAAGATTTAGTGGGAAAAAACTGATTAAAATTGAATTTTCCGCGCAAACCATATACACAGTACGGTCCAGCCCTGCCCGTATTCAAATTACCACCGAGCCGTGACCGTATGAAATTCACGGGCGAGCGCCGCCCGTATAACTAATACGGACGAGCCCAGCCCGTGTATTAAACACAGTTTTACGGAGCTCTTTTATGTTTTCTCAGTTTTTTCATGGTTTGATCACTTTAATTGCTCATCCAAACGTACGGTTCACCCAGTGCAGGGCTTCTAAACTGTCCCAAAGTGGACTTTGACCTATTTGCAAAAACACATGTTTGGGAGGGCACATGTACCCTCCAAATTGACACCATACTCAAGAATTTGGTACCCTTTTGTTGACTCTTGAATGAACATTGAGTAGGATTGATTCTAAACAGAGTTAGAAACTCTTCCTATGGGTTGCGCCAATTTTAGCAAACATGCATATTTTGGGATCAATTTTATCCCAAACCAATGGGCACCATGACACCCCTATGACATGAAAATAATGTATAAGAATAGGATTACCTTGTTACCTTGTTTACCTTCAATATGGCATCCGCATTATGCCCTGGTTTGTAAGCCATGCAAACGGCCTTCCCACAATTACAAGCCTATATTCCCACGTAATTGTGTATTTTAGCCAAAAACGTGTAACTCCACCTTCAAGCGTAGGGGTTTTGGGTTTTGGCTTAATGGCAACTTAGCACTCAAGCCTAGTGATGACCAGAATCCCAGATCCACGTTATCATCACATCATTAGCTCAAAGTTCTAAGGTGAATGTTTTCACTTTCGTTTTCCGAAGTATCGACCTCGTTGCGCCAAGCTACACATATTCGGGTTCAACTTCCTATAGGTTAAGGGTAGGCTGTGTAAAAAATAAAAGGTGCACAGTGCATTGTAAAAATAAGGTGCATTCACAACGTCCCAAACCCTTGCCACTCTTTTCGTAGCCATGCATAAACAAACCAAGGCATAATATGAAGGCATATTTAAAGTAAACAAATACACAAAACAATCCTATAGCACCTAAAACATGCTCATAAAAAAAATCATCTAATCATGCAAACATATGATCATGTTATACACCAAAAATCATCATGGAGATCATGCTGAAAATTAAAACATGCTATCATAAAAATATAGCAAGAAATAAGCATAGTTCATCAAAACGAACCTCCCCTACGCATGTTTGTAGAAACAATCCTATAAATCAAAATTAAGCATGTTTCTACCCCCATGAATTCTTAAGCAATAATTTAGATTTAAAATATACTCAACATGCTTAAGAACACAAAATAGCAAGCAAATCAAAAAATCAAAAACATGAACAAACACCAAAAAGGCTGAAATCCTCAAGTCCCCAGCAGAGTCGCCAGTTGTGAGACATGGGAAAAACTCAAAAATTCCTTTTGACTTCCTCAATCATCACACGGGATTAAATCAAACAAAGAGTTGCCACCATTCAATTTAGGTGTGAATGGACACCAAAATATTAAATAAACACAAAAGACAATTTTAGGGTAAAAATAACCCTCCTAAAAAAACAACCAGAGATGGGTAAGGGGATTAGGTTATGAACAGGGGAAAGTGTTAGGCACCCCTATTCATCCACACAAGGTGGTTGCCAGGTATTGTTCATGTTAAATTAAAGGAAAAAGCTTGCTATAAAAATCAGGAAAAATCACAAAAAAAACAAAAATTGTATGATTTTTTCATACGAATAGTCTGATTGATCCAGAACTTTCAAATATGATCATACCATTCCTAGGGTTTCATGATCAAAATAATATTGAGATAAAATCAAATAAAATCAATTTAAAGTGAAAAATCCAAAAATCTGGTTTCAAGTCAAATTCTAGAAATCTAGAAAAATATGATTTTTATAAAATATTTCAAAATTAAACTTGAATAGTCCAGGACATAGGTAGAGCCCATATTTCACATTAAATCAAGAAATCAAAACCAAAAATACCCACGTTGATGAAGAACATCAAAAGGGGAGAACTTAGACCGTAGGGACTTCTCTCAATAAGGAAAAACGATTTAAAACCACATCATGAAACACTAGAGTTTATTTTCAGGCTTTTGGATCCAGATCTACAATATTGATCATGATAAATCCGAGATCTTAGCCTAAAATCACAAAAATCACGAAAACAGTGCTGTAGGTGCAAAAGTGGTGAAAATCCAAATTTTGGAAAATAGTGGGGATCTCATACTATAGACATCATGGATTCAGGTTATTCATTCAGATTTATCATAAAAAGCATTAAAACATGATCAAGATATTTAAAGCAGCCACATCTCACAGATTTGAGCACATTGGGGTCTACCCTACGGATCCACCTGTTCTCTTTTCCCCTAGCTCTCTCTTCAAGTTTTACGGCTAGAGAGGATTCTTGAGGTACTTGGAGATAGGTTTAGTTATACAAACACAATCAAAGGCCTTATTCTAGAAAAAAGGAGAAAAACAGATATGGGGTTCTATTCTAGGGATCCACCTGTTCTCTTTTCCCCTAGCTCTCTCTTCACGTTTTACGGCTAGAGAGACTCTTGAGGTACTTAGAGGCAAGTTTAGGAATACAAGATACAAAAGATGGCCTTATTCTATAGCAATAGAGATGATCCTATTACATCTAGAATTGAAGACAGAAAATAAAAGGGAAAAGGGACTTACCTGGATTGAGCAAGCAAAGCAACAGGGGTTCCTCTTCTTCTCTTGGAGCTCTTGATTCTTCAAATTTTTGTAGCCCTCAGCTTAAGAATCTCACATCTATTTATAGGCAAGCACAGGGGCAAGGCTGGTCCAGAAGGATATATCCTGGTCCTTAAGATAGAGTGAAAGACAGAGATAATGCCCATCCATAACCAACCAAGGTGGCTTCAGCGAATAAAATACGTAATTCGCTTATTTAAAGATATATTGGACTAAAGATAAAGCTCGGAAATCGAGAGAAAAATAAAACTCGCACGAGTCCTTAGTGACCGTAAATGAATTACGGTCCAAGGGTGACCGTATTTTCAATACGAGCGCGCCTGACCATAGAGAGATTTCGGGCGCGACCGGCCCGTGAATGTAATACGGGCAAAGCTTGCTTAGTCAATTTTTATGCATTTTTGACCTGTTTTAAGTTCTAATTATATGTTTTTATTATTTTCTCATTCTGTAGTGCAATTTGGGGTATCTACAGAATTAAAGTTATTTTAAAAAATAACAATAAAAACCAATTTCCCCAAAAAAAACTACCTCAAAGTACCTTCTAGAGCAATAATTTTCTTTACTAGATAATGTCTAATTAATGACAAAGTTTTATAATTGAAAAATAAATCAAAATGTTCACTTTACTGTATAGTGACTAAAAAAAACTTTAACGAAAGGAAAAAAAAATGAAAAGAAAAAAATTTACTGTCAATGTAACTAGCAAAGATTGGGCGTAACCCAGATAGGTGGGGGCCAAACTAGCTGGGAATTACCCATGTAACTTGGCAATGGTTCTGGCAATGGTTCAATAAAATCCTTCTCCAAGTCGTAGATACCAACATCAAATCCACCGATGATGTCCTTTCTATGACAACTATATTTGTCATCGCTGAAGTAAATACAATTTCCTTTCAATTCAGGAAAATCTAGGCTTGAAAACGATAGAGAGGAATTAAACCCCAAGAACAACGTTTGGTCGCCTATGCTTCTCAATTGAGACCAACTCATTTGGCCCTGCTCCAGCTTGAGAACCCTAAACCGAGCCGTCTTATAAAGAAAAACCTCGGGCATACTAGTAGACTGGAGCTTTACGCGACGATCAATCAGCAATATTTCTCCAGCCGACTCCACCAGATACATCCTAGAACCAAAATTAGATGGGCAAGGAGGTGAGATCTGTGTGACTATGGGAGAGGAACCTGTGATAAAATCACAGGCAATGACAAGACAGTCCCAACGGACGGCAAAGAAATTACCCTTACAAAATATGATATCTTCATAATGCTTTATGTCTGTATATGGTATGAGAGTCCACCGCTGGTCTCCGAGTCTACAAAAAGCCAACTTACCGAACTCGCCATGAATGGCCATGGCAGTACATTGATCCGTTGACAGTACAATCTTGTCTAAAAATCCCTGCCGTATTTGTTGGGAACTCCAAGTAGCGGTTTTGGGCATACAGCCTCGTGGTTGGATAATGATGACATATTCTTGGCCGGGTTTGTCGGGACAATACTCGACAACATCGGGAAGCATAGAGAGTGGTGGAAGCTGGATTTGGAGTCTAGTGAGTGGATTGATGAGACGAATTGCTGGACCCCCTTCCTCAATTGTAATCAACCAACCATGGGAGGAGGATCCCCGGAAGATCTTCCCTCCGGCCACCGGACTAAGTGAGTCCAGCGTATAAACCTTCTTTTCTGAAAGGCTGAAAAGGCCATAACGAGACCCAGTTTTTTCCACAGGAGGAAGCAGTAACAGCGGAAGCTGACAACGCAGGTAGCTTGGTTTCCCCGGCAAGGCAGACCGCCATGAAACACAGACCCCCCGAAGGTGAAGGTAATCGTCGTATGAATCAAGCCTTCCCGCAATCTCCTCCAACAAATCGCTATTAAGTTCTGACCACAGATCCTTCATGATTTTGATTTCATTAACTACCAAGATCCAGATCCTGAGCCCTCTCTGTGTATAAGAGTTTAAAACCAATCGAGTCAGTCTCTAACTAGATGTCCTTTTCCTTCTCCAATACGAACTGCTTTTTTTTTTTTGTAAGGTTCCTAGAGTTTCGGTCCTACTCCAATACGAACTACGTTTAGTACCCTTAGCTTTCTACAGTACAAAAAGGAGGCCCTCTTTCTTTAAAATTTGGAAATATGCTTCCACGCAATCGCTTTGAGGTTTTATCCAAAAGAAGACTCACTAGAGATAAAAATCAGGTCGTAGGTCCTTGTTTTCCAGAATTTAAAAGAACTGATGATTCCCGGTTCGGAGGTGAATCAATGCATAAATGGTTCCTTTCAAATTACGTGACTTAATTTGCTCTTCTTTGATCGAAACTCATTGTTTCTTTGATGTTTAAGAGGATTCCTTAATTTAGAGGTGGCAATGGGTCAAGTTCAGGTTGGGTTGATGTAGGGGGTTAACAAGCTATGGTTCAAACCGAACCCGTCCATTTAATAAACGGGCTGGAATATCTCAACCCACTCTAACCTGCTTCAACCCGCCAACCCGTTTAAATAATTTAAATTACTACTAAAAATTAAAAATTTTAATTCATTCTCTATACAAATTCTATTTTTTTAATTCATTATAATATCAAAGCACACCTAACAAGCATAATAACACAACAATCATTAAGATAGAACTAAAATAACATGAAAAAAAAACTAAAACATAATAACACTACAAAAATGAGGAGAATTAGCGGCGGTAACCAAATTCCCGCCACTAAAAGCACTATTACCGGCGGTAAAAGCACTTCCCGCCCCTAAAAATTTTTGAGCGCGAAATAGCTTTTAGCGGCGGTAGTTACCGCCGCTATATTAAGTTTGCCGGCGGTAACATAACTACCGCCGGCAACAAGTTCGCGGGAAGTTCCCGCGAAGACTTTTAGCGGCGGTTTTTACAACCGCCGGTAAAAACGAAATAAAACAGGTTTTACCGGCGGTTAACCGCCGGTAAATAAGTTAGTCATTTTTTTAAAAAAATGCAGCTGGAGCTATTGAGAGACTTTTTAGGGGCGGGAATTTATTACTGCCGGTAAAAGTAAAAGCGGGAATTTTTCCCGCATTCTAAATCAAATGAATTTCGTTTAACTTTTAGCGGCGGTAGTTACCGCCGCTAAACGTTAAAGCGCCAAATTTGAAATTTTATTCGACTTTTAGCGGCGGTAATTTTGTTACCGCCGCTAAAAGTCTCTTCTATATATACAACCCGAACCTCTTCTTCTTCACCTTATATTTTTCTTCTTGTCTCTCTCTCTCTACAGGTATGTATTTTTCTTTTTATTTATTATTTATATTTTCTTTTCTCTTTTGTAAAATTATTCTCTCACTAACATCCTAGTATTTCTCTCTCTACAGGTTTCTTCAAAGGTTTCACTCTCTCTCTATCTCTCTTTCTCAAACTCTCTCTATCCCTATCTCCTTCTCTCTTTCTCTTTCTCTCTCTATCTCTATCTCTTTTTCTCAAACTCTCTCTATCCCTATCTCCTTCTCTCTCTCTCTCTCTCTCTCTCTCTCTCTAAAAATCTCTGCTGCCGAATGACAGCAGAAATTTTTTTTATTTTTTTAATATGTTTTTAGCGGCGGTAATTTACCGCCGCTAAAAACCATTATATTGTTTTTTTTTATTTTTTTTACCGGCGGTATTATTCTGCCGGTAATGGCTTAGAAATAGCGGCGGTAAGGAAATTACCGCCGCTAAAACCTTTACCGTCAGCATTTTTTGCGACGGGAGGCCTTACCGCCGGTAATGGTATTACCGGCGATAATTGTATGTTTACCGGCGGTACCCTACCGCCGGTAAAAACCTGTTTTTTTGTAGTGTAATAAAGCCTTAAAAGACTTTACTTGTCATCAAGGCCTCAATTTATATTAGTAGAGGCTAAGAAATTTGAAATGTTTATATGTAAAAAATCTTTCTTCACTTTTATCATTTGTCATTATTTATATTAAAAGAAGAAAGGTTGAATAGCCACAACTATTGTTAGTATAATATTCCAAACTTATATTGCCCAAAAAAATAATCGAGTTGTAATCGGGTCATTTCAGGTTGAGGGGTCAAACCCTAACCCAGCCCGTTTATAATTTGGTTGAGTATAGAGGTGGAAATGGGTCGAGTTCTAGTGGGTTCGGGTCGGGTTGATGTATGGGGTTAACAAGCCAAGGCTCAACCCGAACCCACCCGTTTAATAAACGGGTTAGAATATCCCAACCCTAACCCAACTCGCTCTAACCATCTTCAACCCGCCAACTAGTTTAAATATTTTAAATTATTACTAAAATTAAAATTTTTAATTCATTCTAATATCAAAGTCTATGCAAATTCTATTCTTTAATTCATTCTAATATCAAAGCACACCTAACAAGCATAATAACACAACAATCATTAAGATAAAACTAAAATAACATGAAGAAAAGAATTAAAACATAATAATAAAGTCCTAAAAGACTTTACTTGTCATCAATGCCTCAATTTATATTAGTAGCAGCTAAGAAATTTGAAATATTTATACGTAAAAAATCTTTCTTCACTTTATCCTTTGTCATTATTTATATTAAAAGAGGAAAGGTCGAATAGCCGCAAGTATTGTTATTATAATGTTCCAAACTTTTATTACACAAAAAAATAAATGGATTATAATCGAGTCATTTCAGGTTGAGGGGTCAAACCCTAACCCAACCCGTTTATAATCGAGTTAAGAATTCATGACTCAAACCCAACCCGCGGGTTGAACCAGTCAACCCAAACCTGCCTAAGACCCGGCAGATTGGCGAGTCACGGGTCACAATTTCCACCTCTAGTTGAGAATTCATGACCGAAATCTAACCCACGAGTTGAAACAATTTACCCAAACCCGCCTAAGACCGGGTGGGTTGACGGGTCACAGGTCACAATTGCCACCTCTATTCCTTATTATGTATTCAAAATTTATTTTAGTTTTTACATAACTAGGTTCTTAAGCTAGGTATACGCGAGCTTGTCGAGTCCAAAAGTAGCTTTTTTGATTTATTTTGTCTTATTTTTTATGTTTTAGATGAGAACCCCTGTTGGAAATGTGTGTTTCTTTCAGGGTTTTTGCTTGGTTGCTGGAATCAGACTTGCTAAACGTTGCTAGGTTTTTTGAATTCTTGTGCTGGAAACTAGGGTCAGATCAGAATTCGTGCCAAATTAAAACGTTATCTTTTTTATTTTTTGGGTAGCACATTGAAACATTTTCTTCTCCTTGTATTTGCATTCCGTTTGGGGTGTTTAATGTTCAAGTGACCGTAATATTTACTGTTTGATTTTAGGGAAAATTACCATACACCCTTACTTTTAAAACTTTTTCCCACAAAACACTACCCTAGCTGCTAAATACCTACTTTACACTATTTTTTCAGAAAAAAAGACGATATGCCCCATTTCAAATGTCAAAAGGCTTAAAATGCCAATTTCGCCCCTTGATATATGGTTTTATATTTAAAGTTTGTTTCGTATGAACTGCCCACAAATGAACCAATCGGTCCATTTTTTTTATAAAAAAAACCCGATCTTCACCCCCTTTTCAACTCTTTAACCTAATTAACATTTATACTGCGATAGTCACCGGAGTCATTTCGCCGCTGAGAGTTTGCCGCCGATGTTCAGGAACATCAGGTAAGCTCTCATCTTCTTTCGATCTTTATTCTTTTATCTCCCTGCTTCTTCCTCAATTAATCACACGTGTAAGCACCTCATTTTTGCGCTCCCAAAAAGCCAGAAATGCAGAACCTGGCTAAAAGGTCAAACCCTGAGGGGTGGAAAAGTTGACCTTTTAATCAGGTAAAATTTGGCCGCATCACTTTATCTCAATGGTTAGAGAATCCCGACATGGTCCCAACGCAACTGGGTTTGCAGGAATCGGAGTCCGGATGAAGGATCTAAGGGCAGTCAAACTTGAGGGAAAGCCGAGAGTTGACTTTTCCTCGAATTCCGTGCCAAATATCTTGATCTATGCCATTGGATAGAGAATCTCGACACGGTTCCAACGCAACTGGGTTTGCAGGAATCGAAGTCCGGATGAAGGATCTAAGGACAGTCAAACTTAAGGGAAGGCCAAAAGTTGACTTTTCCTTGAAATCCGTGCCAAGTCCTTAGCCCCATGTCATTAAATAGAGGGTTCCGATACGAGTTCAACACGATTGAGTTTGCTCAAATCGGAGTTCAGATGAGTGAGATATGAGCTGTCAAACTTCCCGAGCAACAAAGCCAGAAGCTGCACTCGTAGCGCAGAGCTGCACACGTGGCAGCCAACGCAGCAAAATATCTCAGGGATTAAATCTGTAATTACCCAAATCAATGAAAAATATCTCAAGGGTAAAGCTGCAGATCTCCAAGGGTATCAGGGACTAGATCCATAAGTATCAAAACTTGAGCAAATATCCCAGGGACCAATCTGTAAATATCCAAAGATATCAGGGACTAAATCTGCAAATATAAAAAGTATCAAGGACTAAATCTGTAAATATCCAAAGGTATCAGGGACTAAATCTGTAAAAATCCAAAGTTCCAGGGACCAATCCACAAATACCAAGATTTGCTCATGATTGATGTCTCCCATGGGCATCATCCATGCATGCAATCTCTCTCTCTCTCTCTCTCTCTCTCTCTCTCTCTCTCTCTCTCTACCACATGGGCATGCATCAACCTCATCCATGGATGCATCTCTCTTTCTCTCTCCCACATGGGCATACATCATCATCTATGCATGCAACACACACACACTCTCTCTCTCCCATGATGGTTGTCCCCCATGCATGCATGCACATCCCACATGCCACATAATAAAACCCCCCAAGCTCCATTCGTATGAGGGTTCCTCTCTCACTTTGAGCAGATTTTTTCCTACCATCTCCTTCTCCACCCTTCTTCTCCATCTCTCCCAAGCTCTCTTCACCTCTCTCAAGCTCTCTTCCATGGCTTCCTAACCCTCCATCCTTCCTCCCTTCTTCATCCTCACCACTTGACACTTGAAGGAGAAGAAAGAGCTTGCTGTTGGGGGACAAAGTGGAGGTGCTCCAGCAACTCTTGGAGCTTCAAGTGGGTCCAACACTCATCACAAAGGGTTTTAAACCTCAAGGTAATGTTCCCCATGGTATTTTGTTCATGATATATGAAAATGAGCTCCATATGAGCATGTGTTTTCACCATGTGTTTCTTCCCATTTCAAGCATGCCATCCTCTCCCATTTTGTTCCCCATGTGCATGTCCTCTTGATGTTGTTGTTGTCACCTTCTCATGCTCATTTGATGGGTGGTCAGCCCCACATGGCAAGAAAGGTAAGATGCCGGTAGAATAAAGAGAGGCTAGGGAGTAGTTTGGTGGGTTAGAGAGACCTTGCAACCACCATTCGGCTACTGTTTTGGCTTTCGTCATGGAGGTCTATTCTTCAAAGAGTGGAGCATGTTCCATTCATGTGTGCCATCTAATGTATCCCTAAAGTAACCCCCCCCCCCCCCCCCTTCTATTCCCTTCTTTATGTGAATCTTCTCTTAGAGCAAGAGCATGATCTAGATTGATATTGTCATGGTAATATCATGAGATGCATGTTGGAGTTTATGTCTTATGTTTGGTCATACATAGTCTAGTAGTTGTCTTGTGCATGCCTAGTCGTTATCATGTGAATGCATAATACCCTCTTGATTGTCCTTTAGAATTTCAAGCATACGTGCCATGATTTGTAGGGTTATAAAATTGCCTCATTTTGCAACTATTTTCACATGTTCTCATGTAGGTTTCCATCATTTTTTTCTCATTGTTTTGTGATCATGAGGAGCCAACGCCTTTGCTTGTGCATCCCTATGTGCTTGCATGGATTTTCATTTGCTAGAAGCATGCTTAGTTGATATGAGTAGGACACTGTTTGGGTGAAGTATGCATGTGATGAAAACAAGATTTTTTGATCTTAGGTGGCCCATTTTCTTGTATAATCCAACCATGCTTTGAAACATGTGTTTTATCTTGGTTTGATGTCCTCCTATGTGCACGCATGTTCGCTCATTTTTCCGAAAGCCAAAGACCGAAACAGGGATGCTTGATCCCTGTTCAAGTACTGTCCTTTGCAAGAGAGAGGAGAAAGGGAACCCCCACCCATCCCCTTGCTGTTTTGATTTTGAAAACCTCAAAAGAAAAGCCAAATGGCTTCATCTGGACCATGGTGGGCCCCCACAGGGGCCCACACAACTACTGAGACACCCTAAGAACCCAAGAAACACCCCGAATGGCAGAAACCCAAAAAATGGCCATGTCAAGGTGATCCGGCAACTCAGGCCGGATCACCTGCGGCCTAGGTGTATCCGGCAACTAAGGCCGGATAACCTATGGCCCTGTGTATCCGGCCAGTGAGGCCGGATCACTTACAGACCCTGTGTATCCGGCCTGAGTTGCCGGATACACACAGAAATGTGGTTTTTGCTCATTTTTTATCCTTTGCCGAATTTTGGAGTGACTTAAACCAAAACCACTGAACCAACAGGGTTTCCGGGCCACCCGGAAACCCAACTTGGGACCTGGACCGCCGGTCCAACTCGGAACACCCGTGGGCCTTCCAACGGGGCCCACCAAGCCCAATAAACCCAAAAGCATGCAATTAAACCACTTAAGTAAAATCAACTTATTTGAACCGGATGGGCCAAAGCCAATGCGGCCCACCCAAGCCTGGATGTGTGAAATGAGTGCATAAACTGCTTGGTTTGGCCGAGACCATGGGCCAGGGCCTGTCGGGCCCGCTAAAGCCCGCCAACCGAACCGAGTTATGGTGCAAGCCCTAAACTCCAAGGAACTGGGCTTCCAAAGCCCAAAGCCTGGATCACGGGCCCCAAGCCCAATGACCAGCCCACTTTGGCAAACTAAAGAAGATAAAAGATGCAAAATCAATTGCCACCATGTGGGCCCACCTAAGAGGCCCACAAACCAATCCAGCCCACCACTTGCATGAAAACCACTTAATATTCAAACTTGAACCCCAATGTAAAATCCAGCTCATTAACCAAAGCCCACAGGGCCTCCTAGGGTTAGACAGAGGCCCACCAAGGGCACATGGGCTAACCCAAGCCCACTAAGGGTACCTTGGGCCTTCCAATGGGGCCCACCCAAACAGACCCAGATAATTTAAATAAAACCAAGATAAAATCAACCAAAGGGACCCACACCACTTAGGTGGTCCCACCAAGACCTAACAAAAAATGCATGCTGGATTAGGAACCGGATGAGAACCAGAATAGGAAATGCTGACTCAAATCAGGGAACCCACGGGACCCGTCATCCGACGGGGTGGACCGGGGTGTCTACGGACTTCCCCGGACCACAACCGAGAACAGACTTAGAATCTCAAGCCGCAGACCAAAAGCCCTAGTAAACAAGATTAGGCACCCAGGTGTCCGCCTGCACCCCATCAGGCGATGGCGACTCCGATTTACCCCGTGCCGCGTTTCCCACGCGCGCACAACACGCTTCTTCCTCAATTAATCACACGCTTCTTCCTCAATTAATCACACTTGCTTTTTCACGGATTGTTCGTTATCAATTAATCACATTCCATGTTCACGGATTGTTCGTTTTTATCGTGGTCCATAGGTTTGCATTCACGCATTGTTCGTTATTTTTTTATTGATGTGTAATCTGAGTAACACATCAATCGTTGAAAAAGTAGAGCATGATCAATGATTCGTAAGCCTAAATCGACTTTGTTCATTTTTTTCAATGATTGAGCACAATCAATCATTGAAAAAGTAGAGCAGCACCTAAATCGCCTTTCATCCCCACAGCACCTTTACCCACCTGGTGGCTCTTTCCCCATTTTGCAGAAAGAGGCGAAAGAGAGAAACCTAAGAAGCCCTGCAAAAAGTGAAGACGATGAAGATGGCCTAGGTTTTTCTTTTAAAATGGACCGGTAGTTTCATTTCTGGGCGATTCATACAAACCAAAATTTTAAATATAAAACTGTATATCAAGGGGTGAAATGGGTATTTTAAGCCTTCTGATATCTGAAATGGGCTATCACCTCTTTTTTTTGAAAAAACAGTGTAAAGTAGGTATTTAATAGCTAGGGTAGTGTTATGTGGAAAAAAGTTTTAAAAGGAAGGGTGCATGGTAATTTTCCCTTGATTTTATATATATTAGAAGCATATATAGGTGAGGGATCGTGTGTATGCCAATTTTATTTGTGACAAATTAGGACTATAAATGGGTCTGTACGGATATGCTAAGATCCAAATTCAATCCGATAAGGTTTATCCAATATCCAATTCAACCATCTTTTATCGGGTCAAATATGTAAAAAGACTTGGAAGTTTGATTGTCTTTCTATGCTAATATGTAATTAAAAAAACTTAAAAGCCTAAAAACATTAACATATGTACAAAATAAACGGTTGTATGATTTTATATTGGAATCCGAACCGAGTACTCAGATCCGTGTTCGGATAATTGGATCTAAAACAAGATCTATTTTTGCATAATCGGGTCAGCTTCGGAATTCTATCCAAACCAGTGACAGCCCTAGTGGTCTTGCTTGATTTCTCAACCTTGCTTATTTATCAAAACAATGTGTAATATAAAATATGCTCAAGCTTTGGTACAGCAAAGGCATTCTACCTGATAAATTAGTACAAAAGGTTCATCTGCTGAATTCATGACTACATCCCATATAATACAAGTGCATTTATGGTTTGTAAAATTGTCGATGCAAGATTGCAATGGTGATTCACATTCAATGAGTCCCAACGATTCAATAAGTCCCAACAGTTGTAGTTTGCTTTATAGCTTTTCTTAATGATAGTACTTTTTTCTGGTTAACTTTTCATGACTTATGGCAGTTTAATAGCTGTGCTGGTATCTCAATGCAAGTTTGCATGGGTGACAACTCCATGGCTGAGTTAAGCCAGGCTGATATCTTACAAGCCAAAGGCTGACTGGATGAGGAAAGATCCCAATCCCCTCAAGTAGAACTGTTAGTTAACTCAAAACCCATTAAAACTTTCTGACAACTTGCAAGGCTCACAAGCTATTAAATGTAAATCTGTTGCCATCATTTCCAGCTTGGCTCCGGAAACGTGTAAGTGCGCGGGCATTCCAGCATCTATACCGATGCAAGGAAGGAGTCGGAAACTTTTGACCCCGGCGCCGTTTGTACGCAAAATCAGACGGGTTGCAGCTCAGATACGACCAAGCCGCCTGTAGATTAGAAGACTTCTGATCCGGCGAATGCTAAGAGGATTGGGGTTTGTCCTCCAAGGTTCTTCCCCCAATTTTATGACAATATTGATGACGGCCACGTTGATGGTGGCCGTTTGATGTAGAATCTGCAGCAATTGAGGGCTGTGTAGGATAACGGCCGTTTCAAGGATGGATGGGTCGTGTGGGGTGACAGCCGTTTCAAGGATGGATGGTGATGAGAATCAATAAAAAAGGTAAAAAGAATACCAAAAAAATCTCGGTACTTGCCGCTTGTTTCTCTATGGCCGTGATCTGTAGCATAGAGAGAAGAGATCGGGGGCCGCCTTGAAGATGACTGGTTCCGGGGTGCATATCGTGACTGCCCTTAGCTTTGCTTGCAGGGGTAAGCGAGATCGTACCTAGCAATCGGAATAGGGCGTATCATAAGATCGTACCTAGCCATATCAGAGTAGGGCATACCTTCTTAGCCTTGTCTAGGAGTAAAGGGGATCTTCATGTGTTGTTGCGACTGGAAGTAACAGAAGGATAGTCTACTTCATGCTATGAGGATAGCATGAGAGTAGGGTGGTCTGATAAGACCGAATAAGGGGTCTAAAGAGACCAAAGTAGCTATTGGAGTTGTATGTTGATCGAGGGATCCCTTTCCTTAGTCTGCAAGTCCCTATTTATAACTTTCCCAATGACCCACTCTTAGGAAGTTGAACCCCACCTTACATAAACCACCCATGTTTTTAGAAAGTGGGGGACCCCACTTCCCATGTTCGTTGAGAAGGTTCTACCATGTGGCCAACCTCCCATATAGTGGTGGGTTTCTTAACAAAACCCACTTCCCTAAATCAAGGGATACTTGAAGCCACATAATATGCCATCATTTCGCCGGGTTACGGCGGGTGTAAACATGGGTTTCACTTGACCTGTATGCGGTAGGACACAAATCGGTCAAAAGATATACGTGACCGTAAAACACTATCGTCGGGCTCTGGCGGGGGTAAACAAAATCACTGCCACCTCGTAGATGAGGAACTGCTAGGTCTGGATAGCTAAACATGACAGCAGCGTTGAAAGTATAATGCATTCTCTCAGAATGGAGTTTAACTAAAAATAAATAAATAAAATAATCAATTCACACCATTTCTTTTTTAATAATCAAACGTCTCCATTTCTCCTAAAATTGGCAGAATTATTGATAATAAGATATTTACTATAACTAAGAAGATCTTATCAATAAAATTTCCATTTATCCGCAATCTAGGCATAGTTAGCAATACTTCTCCTCATTACATCTCATGAGAAAATGAGCTCACAAGCAAAGGAATTGTACAGGACAATACAAAATAAACATCCATGTTGTGTGCATAGTAGAACATACAATGTACATGTAAAGTTCCATTTGATTCACAAGCAAACCTTTAGTGCACTCATGGGCGCGCAAGGCCACGATACTGATGGATATTGGGGCCTTCGGCATGCAATCCAAGATCTTCTTGAAGCCGGGGGACTCAAAATTGATCCTCCGTCGGTTTAAAAAAAAAAGAAATAAAAGAAAAAGAAAAAGAAAAAAAAAGAAAGAAAAAATCATCAGCATGCATCTTGTTATTTTATTTTATGTACTTTGGCTTCTAATGTTTGTTTCTCCCACCAGGAACTCCATCAACAACCAGCATGGACTGTACCTCAAGGACAAATCATGATGTAGCCCAGCAAATAACCAGCATAGTGGCATCTCTACAGAGCCTACTACGAACAATAACAATCAAGGAAGAAACAATGAACAAATGCTGGGAAGCGCTAGGCGAAGAAAATTTTGAGCTGCGATCCTGAGTAAGGGTCCTTGAAGAAGAGATCAAAAGAATGAAGGGAAAGATACCCCTGAGCAGACAAGAAGTGAGCTGTCCACTAACCATAGCAGATGGTCAAATGCAAAAAGAGAAAGGGAAAGCCGTTGCAGCAGATGTTCCCCAACTCACGAAGAAGCTGAATGTCTACCGTGGCAAAGGGCGGCATGACAGACTGATGGATCATTCAGAGGGTCCCCCAAGGAGAACAAAAGAAGAAATGGAGGCTAGAATGAGGAGGGCTTTTACCCCACTACCATGTACACTGGAGGAGTTACTACCAACACTGTTGAAGGAGGGGTATGTGCAGATTAAGCCCTCGAACCCTCGATTGGTTAATGCCAAAAGCTACTGTGCGCGCGTGATTTCGGTCGCACGACGAGGCGCACGCGTAACGACGCGTGCCTCGGGATTTGTTTGGAGTCACCACTGCCTGATGGGGTGCAGGCAGACACCTGGGTGCCTAAGTTCTTCTACTAAGGCTTTTGGTCTGCGGCTTTGAGATTCTAAGTAGGGGCTCGGTTGCGATCTGAGGAAGTCCGTAGACACCCCAGTCCACCCCGTCAAGTGACGGGTCCCATGAGTTTCCTTGGTTTGAGTCAATTCTGGTCTCTCACTCACCCAATTCCTGTTCCAGCATGAAATTTGATTAAGTCTGGCGGGACCGCCAAAGTGGTGTGGGTCCCTTTACTTGATTTTATCTTTTTAATTAGGATGATCTGGGTCTGGTGGGGTGGGCCCCATTGGAAGGCCCACGGTATCCCTTGGTGGGCCAAGGGTGGCCCCTTGAGCTTTGGTTCAATTTGAATTGATTTTCTTTTGGAGTTCAAGTTGGATTAGTTAAGTGGATTTCATGCCAAAAGTGGGCCGGGATTGCTTTGTGGGCCCTTGAGTGGGCCCCACGATTGGTTGCCAAGTGATTTTGATTTTATCTTTCTTATCTGTGCCAAAATGGGCCAAGCATTGGGCTTGGGGCCCTTTACCTGGGCTTGAAAGCCCAAAGCTTCCTGAATTAGGGTTTGGAAACCCTAAGTTGGTCGGGTTCATGGGCTTAGTGGGCCCGATAGGCCCTACCCGTGGTCTCGGCCAAACCACATCTTACTTTAATCATGCATGGCCCAATTAGGGCTTGGGTGGGCCTCAAGTGGTCTGGCCCACTTAAATCTTTTATTATCTTAGTTAAGCAAAATGAATTGGTCGGGCTTGGTGGGCCCCGTAGGAAGGCCCACTGGAAACCAAGTTGGACCAAGGGCCCAAGCCCCATGTTGGGTTTCCGGGTGACCTGGAAACCCTATTGGTTCATTCGGTTCGGTTTTGGAAATAAAACCCACATTCAGCAATAATCACATAAAAAATACACAAGATTGACACTCTATCAAGAAAAAATCGGCTCATTGTGCTGGGTCCAAGGGGAGGTACCCGGGGGCCCTGTGGGCGAAGCGAAGCGGAGGGGCGAAGCCCCCCGCAGTACAGTAAAGGGCATTTTCGGAAATTTTCAAAAATATAGCATTTCGGCAGGCTTTTAGGGGTATGCGCCGACCTCAGGCACTAGGCGCGAGGTCGGCGCGGGCCGGGCGGACCAAAAAAAAACCCGCGAAGCGCGAAAAAGCGTGCGGGCGAAGTTCACGCGAGCTTCGCGCGAGATTCGAGCGAGCTTCGCGCGAAGTGGGCGTGTGCCTCGCGCGAGCTTCGCGCGGGAGCTTCGCGCGAACTTCGCGCGAGCTTCGCGCGAAGTGGGCGTGAGCCTCGCGCGAGCTTCGCGCGAACTCAGCGGACACCCGATGCTCCCTGTTTTATTTTTAAACAGGTTTTTGAAGTTCTGTAACTAATTTCTGGGGATCGTTAGACTCCCAGAATACCTTCGAACTCAGCTCGACTTCAACACCCCGACTCAAATCTCTTCGGAACCCCAGATCCGAGACAAACCACTAACAGAAGAAAATTAAAACACTAGCAGCATCATGGATTAACAGAATATGAATAAGGGAGAAGGGAACAAAGGGGGGGGCTTTATTCGGGATACAAGAGATGAGATCAGAGGGAACATGCTCCCCTTCGAATCAAGCAAGCAATGACAAACAAGGGGTTAGAGATGCATGGGAAGCCTGATTTATATATATATATATATATATATATATATATATATATATATATATATTAACAAAAGAAAATGGAGAGCTCACCTTTGTTCCAGGTCTTTGTAGAGTAGGCCGGAGGTTCCCTGGAGCTCACGAGCTGCTGCGGAAGGCTCCTTCTTCTCACACCAAGAGCACGGCCTCCTTCGGATTTGACGAGGAAGAAGAGGAAGGGAGGGGACCTGTGTGGATGGTCTTTTCCTTCAAAATCCCGAGCCCAGGAAAACAATCCGAACCCTCGAATCCTAACCCCAAAACAAAAATGCCGAAACCAAAAAAAAGTCCAGAACCCCAAAAATCGCGGAACAAAAATTTTCAAACCCCTGGAAATGAAACCCTGCGCGGCTTTTATAGAAGAGTACAGAGGTATCCGCCGAGTTTGGCGCCCACCTCAAGGTGAGCGCATACCCCCTGCCACGTTCGCGCGAGCGACCGAATGATTAAAAAACCATTAATGCGGCCGCTCGTTTGGTCGGAAAATCCGAATTTTCGGATTTAGTCCCTGGTTATTTTCAATTTAATCCGATATTCTTGGATTTTTACAGATTTAGTCCCTGGGATATTTTGAATGTTTGGATATTTATGGATTTGATCCCCGAGATATTTTTCTGCGCAACTCGCCACGTGTGCAGCTTTTTGCCACGTGCGCAGTTCGCCGGTTTTGCTACTCGGAAATTTCATCAGCTCATATTTTCTTCATCCGGACTCCGATCTGGGCAAACTTAGCTTCATTAGAATCGTATCGGAGCCCTCTATCCCATGACCTAGAGGTAAGCACCTGGATCGGATTTTAGCAGAAAGTCAACTTTTGGCTTCGCCCAAGTTTGACCGTCCGCAGAACCTTTATCCGGACTCCGATTCCTGCAAACTCAGTTGCGTTGGAATCGTGTCGAGATTCTCTATCCAATGACATAAAGCAAGGTGGCCAAATATCACTTAATCAAAAAGTCAACTTTTGTCCCTTCGGGGTTTGACTTTCTACCAGGGTTTTCATTTTTAGCAATTCCAGGGGTGCAAAAATAAGGTGCTTACAGCTACAACGCTGCAGAACAGTGAGAGTACCATTCTGGTGCTCCAGGGCACCACACAAGCCGGTGTTGGGATCTGCGGCACGACATTCAAGATCTAATCGATCAAGGATTCTTGAAGGAAATGCTCGAGAAACCAAGGCCCATCGAAGGACGAGACATCTCTGATGTGTTAGTGCAGATTCAGAAATCCGAACCAGCCATCTCCCCGCAAGAAGGAGAGGATGATGATGAGAAGAACACTTGAAAGCTCCCTTCCGTGGCATGCAACTAAATTCCAAGAACGCCAATTACATTGGCCACCCTTTTGCATAGTTTGATGTTCTGTTTCGTTTATGCTTTCTTTTCGTTTAAATTTTGAACTTGATAGCATGTTTCTTCTTGCAAGCCTATAAAATCTTTTGGGAAATCATTGAAGTGGTGGACCACACCAAGGCATGACCGTAATTTCGGAACAAACCTGAACAATCAAATTGGACAAATGAAATGTGCTAAATGGCACAAACTGTATGGGTCGACATGGCCAAAAGATCCCCCACCAGCACCACATTTGAACCCTTCCATGCCAAACACAAGGGGCAAGTTGTGATATGAGAGAAAAAAAAAAAGAAAGGGCAAGGTGCCCCATACCAGTCGAAGGTCACTAACATGATCCAGGATCAATGATCTCGATGAAATGATGAGAGGCCATTTTTCGGCTAATATACTTCAAATAAATTCTGCTAGTTAAACGCGTTGAGCTTGATCGTTTCATTTCTAACCCACATTATGTCTAGCCACCCCAAACTGGAGTAAAGTCAAAAAGCAAAAGAGAAAAAAAATGAACGAAGAAGAAAATGGTTCTTGAACCAGTTAATCGTGCAAAAATAATTAAGTGTTACATTCTCTGTGAAAGGATGGAAGGCCATCCTTGATCTTCTCCAAAAAATCATCTGACACAAGATGAAACCTTTGCAAAACACTTTGAGCCTAAAAATTCCTTCATTAACCCTACCATGTCTTGCCTTCAAAACTGGGGCATGAAGCTTTGTGCAATTGGAGACACAAAAAGGATGAAGTTGAAGATAGGGCAAAGCGAAAGCACCCTAAGAACAAAGGGGACAGAAATGAGGAATGGGGAGAACCCCAGAAAGCAAGAATTCAAAGAAAGGACTGGGGCAATCCCTCGAAAGAAAAGAAAAGAAAAAGAGAAAAAAAAAAGGCCGGGGCAAACCCCGAGAGCAAGAATCAAGAATTGGGGCAAAAGACCCAAGAAAGAAAGGAAAGAAAGAAAAGAACAAAGATGGAAAAAGGAGAAGAAGCTAATCAAAGTTGAGCATAAAGTTGCAGGAACAAAGGTGAAGCAAGCCCTAACAAAAAAGGTGGACAGGACATGGCTCTTACCCCATTCATCAATTTTGAGCCTTTATATCATTTCTTCTGGACCCTTGAACCCAGCCTACGTTTCGTCCTACTGTGAAGCCCTTTCTGATTATAGAGAATATAACACTAAATCTTGGACAAACTGGCAATGACAGAACCAAAAAAAAAAAAGATAGGAAAGAACTTTGGCTAGACATAATGGTTACCCATAGAGTGAAGCTATATAGGGTTTGAGCCTGTTTATCCTTCATTTCTAAACACTGGAACCAAAGCCTACATTTCGTCCTACTAATAAGTCCTCTCTGATCATTGGATCATGATCTGTGGAAATTGACAAGGCCCTCGGACTGGGGCAAGGCACCTAACCTAAATGAGGGAGCCAATGAGAAAAACATTCTACAACCCCTAACCAAGGGTGGGAAAAAGAAAAAAAGAGAGAGATCAAGGAAAAGCCAGGGCGGGGCAGTGCCAAAGAAACCCCCTGAACCAAAACAATCCCCTTCGTCCCTACATGGGGCATGCTATTTGAAGGCAAAAAAATGTTGAAACCCTTACAGGGAGTGCCAAGAGGCATAACTTTCTAAGTCTAAATGAGAGTGTCAGCTAACTGACCCAAAGATTACTGGTCTTGCCAATGGACCCACTTGAGAGGGAAAAATCCAAACACTTGAGGAATCCCCAAGAGATTTCAATCAAAGAAAAATTGCTTGAGCTTGCATATAATTTTGATAAATAAATTCCAATTGAATGAATTCTACATGAATTTTTCCAGGTACCAACCAAAACCTGAAATAGACAGAAGAAGGCATCACAGCGAATCTCACACGTCGGATGGAGAAAAGAATCGTCACCATGTATTCTCACATAGGGGACGTAGAAAGAGTCATCACAGTGTATTCACATACCGGTTGACCAAGTTTGTGAAGCCAAAGCCACTGGCGAATAAGTCAGAGATTGGTGGAGGCAACTTTGAATGCAATCAAGAAAGAAAAAGAAATAACCAAGTCAGAATAAGTAATGGACGAAGATAGAATGGAGCAAAGAGCCTCCAAGAATTGAAGAATTAAGGAGCAAGGCGTCTCCCCAAAAATTGAATTGAAGACAGAATGGAGCAAAAAGCCTCCAAGAGTGAAGAATTAAGGAGCAAGGTGCCTCCCAACCCTAACAGAACAAAGAGCCTCCAAGACTTTGAAGACAGAAGGAGCAAGGTGCCTCCCAACCCTGACAGAGCAAGAAGCCTCCAAAATTTAAAGACAGAATGGAGCAAGAAGCCTCCAAAAATTGAAGACAGAATGGAGCAAGAAGCCTCCCAACCCTAATGGAGCAAGGTGCCGACTCCCAACCACCAAGAGCAAGGCGTCTCTCAAAACTGAAAGGGCAAGGCGTCCCTGGAGCAAGGCGACTCTGAAACTAATGGAGCAAGGCGACTCCCAACCATCGAGAGCAAGGCGTCTCTCAAAACTGAAAGGTCAAGGCGTCCCTGGAGCAAGGCGACTCTGAAACTAATGGAGCAAGGTGACTCCCAACCACCGAGAGCAAAGCATCTCTCAAAACTGAAAGGGCAAAGCGTCCCTGGAGCAAGGCGACTCCGACCATTCGAATGACACGGAAATGTGTCCCTAAGGAGCAAGACATCTCCCACCATTTGAATGACACGGAAATGTGTCCCTCAGGAGCAAGGCGTCTCCCACCACTTGAAATACTAAGGAGCAAGGCGACTCCCACTTTTGAAATCCCTAAGGTGCAAGGCACCTCCCACATCTAAATGACACAGGAATGTGTCCTCAAGGAGTAAAGCATCTCCCAATGCTGAAGGACACGAAGTCCCCAGAGCAAAGTGTCTCCACAAAGCCGAACAAGTTGTTCCCATTGCTGGAAATGATAAAGAATCAAGACATGAAGAAGAAGGCAAAATGAAGAACCATTGGGCAGGATGGCCCTTTTGTAATTTTTAATTTCACACTTTTGTAAATAGAGTAGAGCAGGTGTGTGAGCTCCCTTGAGGCACTGGACAGCGCTGGAAGCACCTCCTCACCAACAGCAGCTCCCCCTCCGCTCTTTCCTCCTTTCTCCAGCCATCCCGCATCCTAAACCAACCCTTGGCCATCAAATCCCTAAAAAAAAAACTAATTAAAAGCCTCAAGTAAAAGACACAAAAAAGAGTCTGAAGTCTGAAGCCACCTAAAAGCTTTAATGAAACAAATAAGAAGAAAAGAATATTGTCAAGTGTCTGGCATCAATGCCGAAACAGGTTGGCGAGCTCAAGTCCAATATAATCTCTTTCAAAACTTAGAATTAAGCGCTGAAGAGTTGCCCTACAAAGACCCAAAAAGCAAAGGGTAAGGAAACTCTGAAGCCAGGAAGTGACGCCGTATCATTGGCCGCTTCCCTCTCAAAGTGAAAACTTCAAAGGACTAAGCTCGTCAACCATGTCGACAGAAATGCCAGGCGCAAAAACGAGATTCTTTTTCTCTTTGCCGTTCATCCGCAAGGTGACTCCGGCAAAGAGGGGCAGCTGTAAGCACCTCATTTTTGCGCTCCCGGAAGAGCCGGAAATGCAAACCCTAGACAGAAACTCAAGCCCTAAGGGGTGTAAAATTGACTTTTTGATCGAGTAAAAATTGGCCACCTTGCTTTATCTCATTGGATAGAGAATCCTGACACGAGTCCAATACAACTGAGTTTGTTGGAATCAGAGTCCGGATGAAGGTTCTGTGGGCAGTCAAACTTAGGGGAAAGCCGAAAGTTGACTTTTCCTCGAACCCCGTGCCAAGTGCTTAGCCCTATGTCATTGGATAGAGGGCTCTGATACGAGTCTAACGCAATTGAGTTTGCTCAAATCGGAGTTCGGATGAAGGAGAGTCGTCGAAGTTTCTGGGCAGAAAAACCAGAAACTGCACACGTGGCGAAGAAACTGCGCACGTGGCAATGAATGCAGCGAAATATCTCAGGGACTAAATCTCAAATATCCAAAAATCATCAAATATCTCAGGGACTAAACCAAAATTCGCAGGGGGCAATCCGTAGATATCCAAAAGTGTCAAATCAATCGAATCAGTCAAGTCGAGGGGCAAATACGTAGTTTTTCGATTTGTATCCGATCAAATATACCAGATACACTTGCTCCTCTTCAGATCCGGACTCAAATGTCGGATACAAAGATTTGTTCGGCGAGATTCGCGCCGATTCCCCGACAAATTCGCGGCTGCATTAAATTTTTGAAATAATTTTGTTTGTATCCGGCATAAAGTCAGTGTATCCGGCATTAAATGCCGGATACAAAGGACATATAGTGTATCCGGCATTAAATGCCGGATACATTAAAATTGCCTATTTAAGCCAACAGCAGCCCCCTTTCAAGGGTCTTCGGCCTTGAGCCTTCTTTGCCCACCCTTGCCTCTCCGAATCCCTCTCTTCTCAACCTTCCTTGCCTCCACCACCACCCCACATCACCCCAAGGTGATTCCACCTTTCTTTCTTCCTCTTCTCCTTCACTTCCACTCCAAGAAGAAGGGGGACCTTTGCTTTTGCTGCTGGAGGAAGGTTTTCCAGCCACTATCGGAGCTTCAAGGAGTTGTCTCCACCTTGCACAAGAGCTCAAGACCCCCAAGGTATTGTTCCCCACCCTTATTCATACCATATATATGAAAATGGGAGTACTTTAAGCATGGTTAATGTGCTGGATTTTCCCCCTTGCTGCAAGTCCATTTAAGTGTCTACATTGCATGCATTTTCCTTCATTTTGTTGTGACATGAAGACCTCCAAAGGTAAGAGGTTCAAGAGGGGTTGTATGGGCGCATGAGAGTGCAGTTTTTGCACACTTTTAATGGTCGTAGGTCGCTGCTTTGGGCTTGGTTTCTAGCAATTTTTTTTAGAGGAGTATGTTCCTCTTTTACCTCATTTAATGTACCCGTAAATAAACCCCAATTTCCAAGTTTGACTTTCAGTTTGGCTCTTCTCTTTCTTCTTTTTTCTTCATTTTTCATGGATGATTTTTTTTTCTGCTAGCCGTACCTCCCTTTGACTTGCTGTTCTTGGTTTTGGTTAAAGCATGCTTTTAGTCCCTGTTTGTTAGTGTCCTTCCCTCTTAGTTTTGCGGCTGTTGGAAATACCAAGCATGTTCCCTTTCCCCTTTCAAATTATTGCTTGCTTTCGTGCATATTAAACATGCTTCCCGATCCCTCAACCTTTGATGTTTGTCATTCTTTGTGTGCATGTGAGCATGAGTTCACTTATTGAACCTTTGATAAGGGGTTTATTGGTAGATAACACTTGCTGTTTTTTATGTATGCCAACCTGTTTTTTATGCATGCCCGACAACCTTAAGATGCCTATATTTCCATGCCAAGGTTGCTGTTTTTTTATTATACACACCATGCTCCCCTTGCCCCTATTAACTTGATGATGTGGCTCACATGAGCTGCTGCTGGAGACAGCAGCAGCACACCCTCACCCCTTACCCCCTTTTGCATGAAGGCCTTTTGTTCCTACATTTTGTATTATGATTCCCCCATTAGCATGCTTAATTCTTGTTTAAATCCCCACTTTTAGTTGCTGTCTCTGTCTCTCCACAGCATGTTTTTTTAATTTCTTTTCTCTACTTTGTGAACACATGGCATGTGTCCTTGTTGTACCATTTCGTAGGCATGCATGTATGAATGTAAATCCACCACCATGCTCCCCCTTGGTCCCCTTTGGCAGTTGCTGTTCCCAGCAGATTTATCCTCCACTAAAGTCCCCCCCCCCCCCCCCCTCCCTAGGCTCCCCATGCAGCCCTTTAAGCACCTTGTGTGAAAGTAGCCTCTCCCCCCAACCCCCAGGCACTTCCCACTCTCATTAGCACATGTGAACCTCACTCGATAGTTGCTGTCCCCTGTACCTACAGCAAGTTTTCTCTCTATATGGCCTTGGGTGGCGTGTTTGCCATCAACCATTAGTACGATGCATGAGGGCCCCTCTCCCGCCCCCGGTCTTCATGTCGTTTCTAGGCCTTTAACCATGCTTAACCCCCCCCCCCCCCTCTCCATGTTGCTGTTTGACTATCTAATTGTCATGATATTGCATGTGTATTCGTATGCTTGCTTGCCTTTGCCTTTGCTGGGAAAGTCCCAAAGAAAAGCCAAATAAGGCCTCTCCCCAAACCTAAACCAATTTGGGCCTGCCCAAGGGCCCACATGACTAGTAGAAGGCCCTAGGAAGCCCCCGGAAACCATCCCAATGGCCAATGCCCGAAAAAGGCCATTTTTTGGGTGATCCGGTAACTCAGGTCGGATCACCTATGGCATGTGTGTATCCGGCAACTAAGGCCGGATACACCACAGAAATGCATTTTTGTATAATTTCGATCCTTGCCGAATTCTTATGGTAATTTTAACCAAACCAAGTGAACCAATAGGGTTTCCAAGTCACCCGGAAACCCAACTTGGGACCTGGACCACCGGTCCAACTCGGTACATATATGGGCCTTCCAACAGGGCCTACCAAGCCCAACAAACGTTAAAGCATGCAATCAAGCAAGTTAAGCAAAATTGACTAATTAAACCGGGCGGGCCAAACCCAATGCAGCCCCCCGAACCTTGATGTGTAGAATGATATGAATTGCATGGTTTGGCCGAGACCAAGGGCTAGGGCCTATCGGGCCCGCCAAAGCCCGCTAATCGAACCAAGGAAGGGTGTAAACCCTAGACTTCAGAGAATTGGGCTTTCAAGCCCAAATCTGGATCACGGGCCCCAAGCCCAGTGACCAGCCCACTCTTGGCAAAGCTAAATAAAATAAATCCAAAACACTCTTGGCAACCATCATGGGAGCCCACCCTGGGGCCCGCCAACCAATGCAGACCAACCTTTTGCATGAAAATCACCTAAAATTCCAACTTAAACAATTAAGTAAAATCAACTCACTAACCTAAGCCCAAAGTGCCTCCTAGGACTAGACAGAGGCCCACCAAGGGTATATGGGCTTGACTAAGCCCACCAAGCACATCGTGGGCCTTCCAATGAGGCCCATACTTAGTGGTGCTTACTGTAGACACCCCAAATTGCACTTCAATGTAAGAGAACAGTCAAAAAGAACTTTAAATGTTTTATTTGAGCCTTAACATAGGTCAAACACTCAAAAATAATCAAAGGTGGTGCTAACCGCACTAAATATGCGGTTTTTGATAATTTGGTCTCAACCGCTCTGTATGTGCGGTTGAGACCGCACACATAGCACGGTTGATGTTCATACTTCTCGCATGAGCTGCCACGTGGCTTCCGGAAGCTTCGGCCGTTGAGCCACGTCGACAGCAATCATGACGAGCGTAACTGAATTGGAACCGCCCTATATGTGCGGTTGAGGTGAATTTGCATAGAAACCGCACATATAGTGACGGTTCTGTGGAAACCGCACTGTGTATGCGGTTTTGGTTGTTTCGGGGATTTGCGAAATGGCTCGATCTCTGAGCCTTATTTACGCATATTACCTCTCTCTCAGGGACTTGAACTCCCTATTTCACCCCCCGAAACTTGCGAAATTACTCTAATTCAAGCCTTTAAGGAGAATTGGAATAATCTAGAAGAGCTTTTAGGCATACCCTTGGGACTTTTCTACCCTTGGCTTTGCCTATAAATAGAGGGGTCCTCCTCTTGCAAATGTCTGACAATTTGAAGCTTAGAAGCTCTGCAAGAAGAGGAGGAACTTTGCTGGATTGTCTACTCAAGGCTCAAGCCACCAAGGTAAAGCTCTATTTATATTTCCAGCTTCCTCTTTACATTTCCACTCTCATCTTCTACCTTTCTGTAGTGTAAGGCCCTTTGTGTATTTTTTGCAACCCCAAACCTCTTCCCAAGTACCTGGGAATTCTCTCTAGCCGTAAAACCTGAAGAGAGAGCCTTGGGAAAAAGAAGCAGGAATGGATCTACTAGGCTTAGAACCTACAAATGATGAAGAATATACTATTTGGTTATTTTGAGCCTATGGATGATTTTTCTGATGTTTGTGCATTTGCTTCTGGAGAAGTTGTGTGAATCCTTGCTCTCAATAGCAATGGATTCCAGCCTTCTCCTAGAGAATTGATTTCCACCTATTCACACACTTTTCACTATTTTCATCAAATAGGCTAGATCTTGGACTTTCCATGTTCAATATGGAAAATCTGAGATCCCGGGCTTTAGAATGAATTTTAGAACTTCATGAGATAGTTTCTCTTGATTTCCAAGTGTTTTGGTCGAATTCACTTGCACACACGCACCAGTTTGGCTTTCTTCTCCAAAATTTTCAAAACAGGACAGCATCTGTGGCTTGTCTTAGAATGCTCATAACTTCATCCTCCGGATGAATTTTTGAGTGATTCCAAAGACATGTGATAGATGAGTTGGCTTACTTTATATCTGGAAAATTTCGTTTACTTTTATGAAGCCAATTTTTGACACCATCTGTTCAAAGTCTGTAAGTCAGTTCAGCCCAGATTGCTGAACTTCCCGCTTTGATGGTGCACCATTTGCTCAGTTTTAATCCGTTTCGAGTGATTTCAGTTTCTGAGTTTTCCTTGAGAAGTATATTTTCATTTCCAACTAGTTTCAGCAGATTTTGATCTGATTTGTGGCCTGTGTGCTTGATGGACTCAGAGCTGCTCACTGGCATAGTCCAGAGCTAATCTGTGGTCTTCTAGGCCTGTTCAAGAAAGCACACAAGCCATATCCGGATAGAGTTTGGTGTGAGACTTATCTCTTTGGAAATGTGGCACAACATACTCTATCCATGCAAATTTTCATGGATTTTTATGAAGCCTAACTCCACGAATAAGGTTTTGAAAATGCCTACTCACCACTTTTTCTAAGTTATAACAGCAGATTTCAGTAGAGCATTTCTCTCTCGTTTTAAATCGGATTGAGCTGAATTTTTTACTGTATACTCTACTACATACCAGCTTTCTAATGGCTTTGGTTTCATATGATTTGGATTTAAATTGAGTAATTTGTGGTTAATCGAAGCTTTCAAGTTCTTATAATCTGATTTTTCCATATTTGCCTTAAATTGGTTTTCTTCAAACTTTACTTAGATTTTCCTTCATTTGTGAAGTTCTAAAGTGGTATATCTATTAGGAGAGTCCAAATACATCGGATTACTCATGTGGAATAATCACATAGATTTTGCTTATTTTAAGCATCTCTTGTTTTTTTTTTTTTTTTAATTAGCAAACAATCCTTAGCATAAGCAAACATGTGGCAACCGTCTTAGACGGATGAACGGGGGTGCCTAACACCTTCCCCCGCTCATAAATAATTCTCCTTACCTGATCTCTGGATTTTTTCCTTATATTAGAGCTACTTGGGCTCTATTTGGCTTTTATGAACCCTTTGGTGTCCATTCACACCTTAACTTGGATGGTGGCAACTCATGACATTTATTGATCCCCGCGTGACGATATCGGAAGTCATCCTAGATGACATTTTCCATGTCTCACACTTACTGAAGCCAATAGGCACCAACACCTGATTTTATATCTTTGGGCGGCTAAACTATTAGATATTCAGATTTTGGTTTTTAATACTTATATAATCTTGCATAACCAACTAGAGAGGTGACATTCAGGTCTGAAATGAGTTGAGTTAGAGTTGACCACTACAATGTTAGAAGAGAGAAAGTAATAGGAAAAATGTCAAGGAAAGTAATGAACAATTCCTGCATAATTAGGTTTACAAATGATTGACTGGTTTTCTGCTGATTTGATGTTTCAGAACTGATATGTTTATCACCTTAGAATTCAGAATTGATATCTCTGAATTGATTTGATTTTAGTTAACTTTATATTAGGGGCAGATTATAGAAGTAAGTATTTTGGAGATTCCTGCATTAAATATTGTTAATATTGGCTTTTGGACTTGTTTTTTGCACAATGTATTTACCCTCTCAAATTTTAGATTTGAATTATTATTTGCTTGTGCTGGAAATTATTGAAATTATTGTGATGGATCAGATTGAATGCATTATAGATTTCATGAATGGGAAAAATCGAATATTGTTTGGATATCGGCAATTGGTTTTTGAATTACCATTTGCTCTATTTTGGGATTTTAATTGAGATTACCACTTGAGACCTCCATGATAATTAGCAGTTGCGATAAATCGTCGATATTTTTACGTTGGAGTTGCATGCTATCTTCTCGACTAAGTTAAAATTCTGTTTTGAGATTGTTACTGGTTTAACTTGTCCTGGATCCAGAGTCTAAGCTTAGTAATGTGATGTAATGTTTTATTGGTGTAATGGCATGCCCATCAAGTGTAGTGTTGGGATGAGGTAACATAGGCCGTGTGGCTCCCTCATCAAGTGTTGTGTTGGGATGAAGTAACATAGGCCGTGTGGCTCCCTCATCAGGTATTGTGTTGGGATGAGGTAACACAGGCCCAGTGTGGCTCCCTCATCGGGTACTGCAATTTGGATTAATTAGAGTTTATCTGTTTATAAATTATGACTCTATAAAGTTCAAGTATTGTTTACCTGAAAATGAACTGCCTCTTAGCTGGTTTTTGCCAGAGATTGATTTAACATGTTCCTTTAATGTTTGAAACTGCATAAAATGTTCTTATCATGCATTGTGCTGCTCACTGGGACGTTAGTATCACTCGTGTTTTGGATTTATCGGTTTTGTTTTAGATCCTGCTGGTGAGCCGCGTACCGGGCAGAGTGTTAGGGGGATCTGGAGTATCGGCCGAAGGATCATTATCTTGGCTAAAGATAGAGAAGACAAATATTTTCTTTGGATAGTTGTAAAATTCGTTTTGGATATTGTATATTGTATATAATTAAAGGGTGTGGGATCGAGGTATAGTTGTTTTGTTTAGTTGTAGTTAATGTTGATATACTGCATATCCATGTTCGTGTTTATCAGGTATTGGTTTGGGGGCTTAGCCCATTCTTGTAAATACAGGCGTTATATAGCCGTTTTTCCAAAAATTCTAGGATTATATTAACTTAGGTTTACATTTGTCTTGATTTGAGAGTTGTGTTAATGTAATGTATTTTTGTATTCAGTTTAGTGATGTAGTTGTTTTTGGTGTGGTCAAGAGTTGTTCATTTCATGTCCTCTTTCATTCTGATATATCGATCTTGGTTGAAAAAGATAACCCTTGGAGATGAGTTACGGTTATGCTACGTAACTCGGATCCGGGGGTGTGAGACAAAACACTTCTTGTACCATATTAATTAGGTGCTGTATTTTTAGGGTTTTGATTTGGGGTATAAATGATGCACTTTGAGCATGAAAAAAGAGCATGAAATCTGGAAATTCAGTAGCTATTTTGGGGGTTTTCAAGCATGTTTTCCCTAACAAAACACTTTTTGTACCATATTAATTAGGTGCTGTATTTTTAGGCTTTTGATTTAGGGTATAAATGATGCACTTTGAGCATGGAAAAGGGGCATGAAATCTGGAAATTTAGGTGATGCTTTTGGGGTTCAAGCATGCTTTCATGGTTTAATCATTGCTTGTACAATATGATAACATGCTTGTGTGATGCCTTTTGGGTATGTAGTAATTATGTGCATATTGAGTTACTTTTACTACCTTGCTTGCTTGTGTTTTGCTTTCAATACAATGTCATATTACCTTGGCATGAAATTGTATGCATGGCTACGAAAAAGAGTGGCAAAGGGCTGGGACGTTTTGAATGCACCTTGAATTTCAAATGCACTTGAGCACTTTAAACTATTTGCACAGCCTACCCATTACCTATAGGAAGTTGAACCCGAATGTGTGTAGCTTGGCGCAACGAGGTCGATACTTCAGAAAGCGAAAGTGAAAACATTTACCTTAGAATTTGAGTCAATGATGTGATGACAATGGGATCTGTGATTCGATTCCGGGCATCACTAGACTTGAGTTCTAAGTTGCCAATTAAGCCAAAACCCAAAAACCATACGCTTGAAGGTGGAGAAACACGTTTTCAGCTAAAGTAAACAATTACGTTTGGGGAATTGGGTGTAATTGTGGGAAGGTCGTTTGCATGTTTCACAGGCCAAGGTATAATATGAAAACCATATTGAAGGTAACACAAGGTGGCAAGGTAAAGCCACGTTTCTTTTTTTTATTATCTTCATGTAAATTAAAAGCCATGGTGTCCATATGCTTGGGATGAAATTTTTTCCCAAAAATGTTTGTAGCCCAAGGTTGGTGTAACCTATAGGAGGAGTTTCCAACTCAATTTAAAAGTCATCCTAACCAAAATCCATGTAGGAGGCAACCAAGTGTACAAGATCCATGAATTGGTGTATAACTTTAGAGGGTACAAGTACCCTCATGAATTTGTGCATTTTTGCAAGTATAGTGTCAAAGCCCAATTTAGGGCTGAATTTAGAGGCCAAGTCAAGGTGAACATCAAGTGGGAATGAAAATAACATGATCTAGTGAAAAAATGAGTCAAAAAGGGTTATTTCGACATTAATCGACAACTCATGTCGGTTAAGCCACACTTTATTCTTATCCGGCATATGTCATTGGCAAAAAAGATATATGCATGTATCCGATCATTTGTATCGGATACAATAAGGCATAGCCTTAGCCGACATGTCATGTCGGATACAGCCCGAAAACTTGCAAATGGATTTTTCATCCCCATTTTTTGAGAATAAAATGCCTAAAACACTGAAAATAATCTGTGGGAACCCAAAGAGAGTATGAAAAGATAATTCAAGTGTTCAAAAAAAATTCTCATTAAGGATTTAACCTAATTTTGAAACACAAATCTACCCTTTCCCTCAAAATGCATTAAGGGAAACCAAGGTATAACATTTCTTGATACCAATTCACCTTAAACGTGTTTCAATCAAACTTTTGAACTTGAAAACTGAGGAAATTCAGCAAATCAAAAAAAAATATTTACATATATATATATATAAGAAAAACCTTTGGTTGGTCATTTGCGTACCAATTAAATCAAAAATTTGTGGGACACTTGGAAGCCCTAGAATATTTCAAAAAACCTTTGTTTGGTCACTAGTACCAATCAAATCAAAACTTTATGGGACACTTGAAAGCCCTAGAATATTCCAAAAAACCTTTGTTTGGTCACCAGTACCAATCAAATCAAAATTTTGTGGGACACTTGGAAGCCCTAGAATATTCCAAAAAAAAAAAACCTTTGGTTGGTCACCAGTACCAATCAAATCAAAAATTTGCGGGGCCTTTGGAAGCCCTAGAATATTCCAAAAAACCTTTGGTTGGTCACCAGTACCAATCAAATCAAAACTTTGTGGGACCTTTGGAAGCCTTAGAATATTCCAAAAAACATTTGGTTGGTCACTAGTACCAATCAAATCAAAAATTTGTGGGACACTTGGAAGCCCTAGAATATTCCAAAAAAAAAAAAAACCTTTGGTTGGTCACCAATACCAATCAAATCAAAATTTTGTGGGACACTTGGAAGCCCTAGAATATTCCAAAAAAACCTTTGGTTGGTCACCAGTACCAATCAAACCAAAATCTTGTGGGACCTTTGGAAGCCCTAAAATATTCCAACAATTAAAAAAATAGAAAAATATATAAAAAAAAACAAATAAATCCGGACTTGTGTTCACCTAACTCACTTATCTACATTTATAGGTGTGTGACTCGGATTAAATGGGAGCTGACATGTTTCTTTGTTTTTCCTTCCCCAGGTACACATACTTGCAATCATTGCTCCCGTGACCAGATCCAAAGCTCGAGCAATGAATATTGAAGAGAACCAAGCCCAAGCCACCGTTCCCGCTCACGACTTTGCTCAACTGCAAGAGCAAGTGACTGGACTAGCCAAGATTCTAGGAGACTTACTGGTGGCTCAGGCAAAACAGGCCCAAGCCCAAAACCAAGCCTCTACTTCCCAACAAGCACCGCCACCTCAAAACTACATTCCACCTCCAGCTCAACCCATACTTGATGTAACTCCCCGGATCCGAGTTACGTATAAAAACCATAACTCATCTCCAGAGGTTAATATGTAACACATGATCACAATATCAGAATGAAGGAAAAACATGAATACAACAATAACTATATAATAGAGTGCGCTAAAATAATCCCAAACGGAAATAAACTCACATGACCAAATAACTACCCGCAAGTATCGTCCTCTCCAGGAGCAGCTGAAAACAAAACAAAACAATACGGAATGAGATACGAATATCCCAGTGAGTAGCACATGCATGCACAAATTCATTTATTTCAGTTCTAAACATGCCACGATTATAAACCATATACAATGATGATAACACGCATATTCAAAATAATCCGACTAAACTTCAATAATCCAATTCATATCAGTGTGGAAAACCATCAGGTAAATCAAGCAATAACAATCTGTTTCCAATCCTGAAGATATCAATAAAATAATGATTAACTGACAACAACATAGCGAATAACCATAATTTCGTATCTCAAGATATAATTCCAGATATACCAATGTCATATAACACAAAGTCTTCTCATGACCATGCCCACGCCTCCAAATGTATATTCGGCCTACTCAGGGTTTCAGATATTGAAATGACTGCGTCATCCAATGCAGGCCTACTCCCCAAGTTTCTGCATTGACAACTAGGCCTACTCAGGGTTTCTGGCTGCTCTACACCGGCGGGAGGTACAAATACCCAATAATCGGTGAACAATATTCCATGAACCATAAATACCAACAAACCAGCGAATAAAACATATCACGTCAAACAAAATCAAATACCAACATTGGTCAATGTCATGTAGTTGTTTACATTGGTTAATTGACATGCCAAGGCGACATCCACCCCTCCATGTACACAGTTCTGGCCTACTCAGGGTTTCGGACACTCTGAAATGACGGCCTACTCAGGGGTTCGTCATCCAATGCAAGCCTACTCCCCGGGTTTCTGCATTGACAACCAGGCCTACTCAGGGTTTCTGGCTGCTCTACACCGGCAGTGGCAACACTCAAAGCCATGCAATTACACCAACGAGGCAATAACATCACATTACTAAGCTTAGACTCTGGATCCAGGACAAGCTAAACCAGTAGTAAGTATAAAACTAGCAAATCAACCCAATGTATTTTCCATCATGTAAAACTAATATATAGATCAACATGTTCAAGTGCATACCATAGGTCACTCAGGACCAGCTTACTCCCTCATGGAGTCCTCAAAGTAATTCTCAAATAATTTACCAGAACAGAATAAGATATGATTCTAAACCAGCCATCGATATAAAACAATATTCAAGTAAATCATTCCTGAAGTGCACCGTGCATTCAAAGATGAACTAGCATAATAGTTTAGATGTATTTCAGCAAAACAATATGGTTTCAAAACTGACTTTTTAGAATAAAGCACATTATACAGAAATGATTTCAGCATCCAAACTTCGATTAAACATAAATCAGCAAAACATCTCCTAGATTCTTAATTTCGCTTTCATAATCCAAATCAATCAAAACGAATGTTATAAAAACCTCAAAACACATTTTGGATGAGTGTAATAGTCTTAGGATCCCCTATAAAGTCACCATACCAAAAATCAATCAATTCTGAGACAAAAAGTTTCGGACCTCAAAATATTCTAAGTCTGGTTAAAAACGTTGACTTTTGGTATATAATTTTTCTAGACAAATCTACAAGGAGTTTCAGGCTCAAATTTTGGTTGTAGTCTATTGAAGGGTAAACACATCTCTTAGAATTTTATGGGCTTTTGAATCGCTCATCTGGGTATCAAACCCAAACCGAGCTTTTTGATAAAAATCGGGATTTAGGCATGAAATGGAAAGTTGACTTTTTATTGGCTGGGAATTAGACCTTGGAAGTATTTTTATTGGTTCCAAATGCGGGGTAAAACCTTATTTACATGTAAAGAATTAAGTAAATGGAGCAATAAATACACAGGACATTTACTTAAATGTCTTTCATGTAATTAAGGGGCCTATTTTCACCAAATTCAACAAATTGGATAGGTGCGCTGACCTCAGGACGGTTGGTGTGACGTATGCGTGAGAACTCAATAAAAAAAAATACGCCTCGCGCTTACTTAAAATGGACTAGGCGCACGAGACTAGCGCGAGATTGGCGGAAAGAAAACTGGTCGGCACGAGCTCGGCGGATAAGGGAAAAATGTCCTTTCGCCGACTACAGGTAGTTGGCGCTAGGTAGCGCCACTCGGCGGATGCTACCCTGGCTTCTTCGACTCTCTGTTATTTCCAAATCTACACAACTGACCGAAATTTTTCTGTCTGTAACCATTTCCCTAGCTTCCTACTATCCCCAGAAGATGTTTAAAACACTTTTGAAATTATTCTAAACACATTTTTATTTATCTCATTCAGTCCTAAAAGAAACTCATGCTCAGACTATCTTCTTCCAGAAAACACACATGCATCCAGATTAAACTCACGAATCAATACAAAACCCAGTTTTAAAACGATGCTACTCACCTCTTGCACGCTCCAATCCTTGCACTGCAACTCAGGGAACTGGAAGTGAAACATCAATCGTTGCCCAAAACCTTCTCTGGTCGCACGGTAATTTTTCTGAACACCCTTTAATCGATGAAAACCCTCCGATCGACTAGAACACACAATGAAAACCCTTCGATCGACTGGAACACACAACATTGCTCTTCTCCCGAACGCCCTAGGACTCCCAGCCGAAATCCTTCGAACTCCAAAAGTATGCGAAAACGAAAACTCTAGAGTCTAAATACGCTAAGTATTTATACTTACTTTAAATACACTTTGCCGCTCGACGAGTTTTAAAACCACTTGATTTGGTGCATGCTAGCCCACGCAAGGATTCCTACCTATTCAACTCATTTAAGTATGCAATCAGGTACCTACCACTCCACAGATAACCTACACCAGCATCTTCCCCAAATAAATAAATTTTTCTCATTTTAAATAATTCATCCTATTTAGATTTTAAATTTAGCTCAAATTAATTTCCTCTTCTCAATTATTAAAATTTTTCATTAATTAAACTAATTAACAAACAAAATCTAAAATATTTTTATGTTATTAAAATTCGGGATTTTACACTTGAACCTATTTCTGAACCAGTCCCTGAACCTATCCTAATCAGGGAAAATATTGTGGAATATGAAAAAGAGATAGAAAAAGAAAAAACAAGGGACGAAATGGAAAGGAAACTTTTACACAAGATAGAGAGGATTCAGGAAGAACTCAAGGAGGTGAAGTGAGGAAACAGTTATGGGGGTACCACCTTTGATGACTTGTGTATATACCCAGATGTCTGCCTACTGGCAAAATTCAAGTGCCCGGACTTCGATAAGTACAACGGTACTGGCTACCCCATGAGCCATCTGAAGCTCTATTGTAGGGCCCTATGCCAATTTGGTCGGGATGACGGCATTCTGATCCAGTTGTTCCAGAGAAGTCTAATGGGAGCAGCTTTGAGGTGGTTTGCCACGGTGGACCATGAAAGGATCAGAAGGTGGAAGGACTTGGCCGATACTTTTCTAGACCAGTACAAGTTCAACTCTGAGATCGTGCCAGACCAGTACGACATGATGAGAATGAGCAAGGGAAAAGAGGAAACTGTGCAGCAATATGCCAAGAGGTGGAGAGAGGTTGTCTCCCAAGTCAGGCCGCCTATGCTGGAGCCTGAGATGATCTCAACGTTCGTAAGCACACTGGGGCAGCCCTTCTACAATCATTTGGTGGGTCAGATCACCACCAATTTTGCAGCCTTGGTACAGGTGGCTGACCGGATCGAGGAAGGGGTCAAGTCAGGAAAACTCATTGACTACTCTACTTTAGCCAGGCAATCAGATTCCTCCGCTTCCCTGGCACAGAAGAAAGGAACTGGGTTCAAGAAGAACGAGGCAAGAAAAGAAGGAGAAGGAAACCTGGTATAGGCTCCTCCCCCCAAGAAACCGCTCCACGTCAATATTTCTGCACCCCAGCAGGCCCAGCGGTCATTTCAAACCCCTCTCAATTTCAATTTCTCCCCCTCCGTGCCTGTAAATCAGAGAAGGGCTTTTACCAAGGAAGAGAGGGATGCCTGGATGGCAGCAAGAAGGAGCAAAGTTTTTACTCCTCTCCCTGTATCTCTTTCCCAATTGTTGCCAACCTTGCTGAAAGGGGAGTATGTAACCTTGAAGGAGCCCAGCCCGAATGCCTCGAAGGGGAGGAATTTTGATCCAGCAGTCACTTGTGACTTCCACATGGGTGCACCAAGGCACTCTACAGACACTTGTTGGATTCTGAAGCACGCGGTTCAGGACCTGTTGGATCAGAAAGCCCTGGTCTTTAATACTGCTGCACCTGCCCCGTCCAGAAATGATATTGGGCAAAACCCTCTGCCTTATAACAATGAGGCAGGCCCGTCCAACTCCATCACTGCCATATCCTCCACGAGAAGGGCCTTTGACCCATCTCAATTGATAGCTCCCGTGGGGACCTCGGTCAAGGTCCATTTCTTCCAAGAGAAAGGGGAGGATGAAATTAATGTCATCTCCCAGAAAAATGATCATGCTGCGGAGGATATTAGCTCCTCATTGAGCCGGGTCTCCTCTTTCATGGCCCAGATAAACACTGCAAGGCCTCCATTGGTCTTTAATTGCGGTTCACCCACCTACTCTCCAGCCAAACCATCGAGAAATCCTTTGGTCATCAACATAGACCCCACCGCTGTATCCATCACCTCTTTTGTACCAACAGCTACATCCCGATCCAAGCTCCAACCCTTGGTTGTAAATGTTCCGCCGGTCCACAATGTTCAAAAACCGGCCCATACATCCAGAACCAAACTCCAGCCGTTGGTAATCAATGTCCCTAAACTGGCCTATTCTGAGGCAGTTGTACCATGGAATTACAGCGAGGGGTTACGGCTACGGTTCCGATGATCAGAAACCAGAACCAGGAGGAAGTGAACCTCATGATGAGGTCGGGGAGATGTGCGGGAGGAGAAGAGAAAGAAAAAGAAACAGAAGTAGAGAGAGAAAGAGAAAAGAAACAGAAGAAAAGAAAAAATTGAAAGGAAAAAACAAAAGTAGGAGAAGCACCCCCTGGGTGGAGAAAATGAGGCAGCAGACCTCATCAAAATAACAAAGAAGAGTGAATTTAATCTTGTCGATCAGCTAAACAAAGTCCTGGCCCAATTTTCAATACTGGGCCTTTTGCTGAATTCAGAAAAGCACAGGGACGCATTATTAAGGCTACTTCAGAGTGCACATGTGTCTCAAACTATTGATCCGGACCAACTAGGCAAAATGGTCAGTCAAATTTTATCACATAATGTGATAAGATTTTTTGAAAGTGAAATAAGCCCAGGTGGGTGTTACCATGTTGACCATTTTCACATCACAGTGCTTTGTATGTGCAGCATGGTGGCACGGGTTTTAATTGACAATGGGTTGGCTTTAAATGTCTGCCCATTAATCACTTTTGTCAAACTTAGTCTGGATCAATCCAAGATCAAGCAGAACGGGAGGATTGTAAGGGCTTTTGACAACTCTAAGACACACTCCCTAGGGGAGATTGAACTGCCAGTCACAATTGGACTGAATATCTTCAACATCACATTTGAAGTGATGGATATCCCCGCAGCCTTCAATCTGCTCCTAGGGAGGCCATGAATACACTCGGCTAGGGCAATACCATCCATGCTTCACTAAAGAGTGAAGTACATAAGAGGACAAGGGGTGATAACTGTCCTAGCTGAGAATTTGGTACCTCCCATGGTGTCACCTGACGTACCCTTCATCAATGTGGATTTAACTATCGACAAGATTGCGTTCCACTCGTTTCAATTTGAAACAGTCAATTTCATACCTGGGGGTGTGAGAAAAAAGAAGAAAAAAGGGACTACAACTGAGAAGATGGTGAAGAGAGTGATGGAAAAATATCACTTCCACCCGAGGAAAGGCCTAGGAATTAATTTGCAGGGGATGTTGGAGCCAATAAGGGCAAAGAAGCTGGTCCCTAAAGTATGGTTGGGATTTAAACCCAGAGGATTGAGAAGGATGAAGCAGGAAAAAGAAGAGAATGCAAACAAAAGAAGCAGAGGAAAATTTCTCTAAACCCTCATTCACGATCCAACTGTCTCCTCCCATGGATCTGTCCAAACCCCCGTACCGCAACATCAACCCATTCCAAAAGCCTTCTGTTTTCGATCCTTCAACCCTATAACCCATCTCCTACACTTGAAATAGTGGGTGGGCCTGGTGTAGACACCCCAAATTGCACAAACAATCATCAAAAATCATTATCTCCTGGAAAGCCAGCACAGAATTTGAAGAAAATAAACTTTTACCTGTATCCGGATACTCAATCCGGATACAAGTACTCCTTCATGTATCCGGATACTCATACCGGATACATGTGAGCCTTAGCGTATCCGGTACCATGTACCGGATACCTTAAAGCCCTTTGTTATCCGGTCTGATATACCGGATACCTTAAGTTTGCTCAAAATTAGGGTTTTCCGAGAGCTTTTCACTTTTACCATCATGTCCCTCATTAAATGAGGGGAAATCGCGGAAATAACCTTAGGGTTTAGGTTGGAGGGGTTCTAGACATTAAGTTGTGTCTACCAATGACCTTAGCCCTTGCCTATAAATAGGAGCCTCCTCCTTGAGCAAAGGACACACAACTCTTGTTTTGAATTCTCGCAAAGAAGAACTCCAAGAGAAGAAGAAAACCGCTGTGGAATCGTCTCCAGAATTCAGGTAAGCCTCAACTTTTCTTTTTATTTTCTGTCTTTACATTCCTAGATCTAGATCTCTTCTTCTACCTTTCTGTAGTGTAAAGCCTTGATTGTATGTGTGGAAATCCTTCCCCGGCTCAAAGTATCTCAAGACTCCCCTAGCCGTAAAACGTGAAGGCGGATCTAGGAGAAACGAGACTGGGGATTGACCCTAGTGCTAGAACCTATGTAGCATAAGGCCTTTTTGATTGATTGTAAACCGTTCCATATTCAAAGTACCCTTGATTATCTTAAAGAGAACAGAGGGAAACGATAATGGAACGGAACCCTAGGCTATGCTAGAACCTATTTTGTTGAATATATGCATGTTGTATTGATCTTGCTTGGTTTTACACTCTTGCACATACATATCACTATTTTGGCGGGGTAGGCTCATATTTGGGGTTTATTGCATTTATTGTGATAAATCTCAAATAAATGGCCTCAATCAATTCTGGAATGCCTTTCGGATGATTTTGAAGTATTTGTGCTCATCTTACACGAATTTCATTTTTTATCAATTTTCGGATTTGGTTTTTACTCAAAAATGGCTTAGCTTGACAGCACCTGTACCCCTACTTCGGACGTCCGTAACTTCATCATCCGGATGAATTTTGGGACGATTCCAGAACAATGGGAAAGGTGAGGCTGTCTAGTTTATGTCCACCAGATTTCATGATTTTCTATCTAGCCGATTTTTGACACATCTCTGTCGAAGTTGAGTGGACAGTTCAGGTCCAAGAACAGAACTTGTCACTTCGACGGACCGCCATGTGTTCGTTTTAAGTCCGATTCGAGTGATTTTTGTTTTTGAGTACTCCTTTATGAGTCTATTTTCAAATCCAGTTGGTTTCATAATTTTTGAACTCCATTTGAATTATTGGTAGCCGATTTACTCAGAACTGCTCATTTGCATTTTTCTGGGTAAATCTGTGATCTTCGGGGCCTGTTCGGGAGACCACCCAAGGCACATCCGAAGGGATTTTTGTATGAGGCTAGTTTCTGTTGAAAGATGGCCATACAGACTTCAATCACACCAAATTTCATGGATTTCTATGTAGTGGATTTTTCTAGACAATTTTCCAAAGTTGCCCACTTACCACTTTTAAAAATCCCCAGCAGCAACTTCAAAGGAGCATAACTCTTAGGATTTTTATCGGATTAACTTGAGATTTTGCATGAGCTCCTTATTTACCCTAATCTTTCAAATGGATTTGGTTTGGTTCAATTCAGAATTGGATTTGAATGATTTCAAGACAAAGGATCTTACTTTTTACCAAAATTCCCGGATTTGCCTCAACTTGGTTTTTGCCACTTTTGCTTTGATTTCCATCTTTTGAGATATTCCAGAAGTGATATTGACATAAGAGATGATCTAAAATCCATTTAGATCTTCATGTGGAAATATCATACATTTGACCTTTTTCAAGGTTTTTCATGATTTTTAGCAAGCTTTCTTACTTTGATTTTAGCATGAACATACACTTGGCAACCACTTCGTGTGGATGAATGGGGGTGCCTAACACCTTCCCCCGTTCATAATCTAATCCCCTTACCCATCTCTGGACTTGATTTTCAAGTAGGGTTATTTTTATCCTAGAATTTGTCTTTTGGCTATTTTTGCATATTTTGAACTCTTTTGGTGTCCATTCTCACCCCAAAATCATGAATGGTGGCGACTCTCCCAATTTTTGCGTTGAGCCCGTGTGTTGACGGAGGGACGATCACTCCGGTGATTTTTCCCATGTCTCACAACTGGCGACTCTGCTGGGGACTTGTGGATTTAAGCCATTTTGTGTATATTCATGCTTTTTCATCACTTTTGAATGCTTGCTATTCTATTTGTTTTATTTGTGCACAATGTGGTATTCCAAATCAGATTAGGATGCTTAGAAATTTGTATGGATCCAAAGCCTATGTTGAAACATGATTTGGATGTGTTTTGTGATGACATGCTTTGATTTAAGTTGTTATGCCATAAAAAAAAAAAGAGAAAATTTCAAAATCTGGAAATTTGGTATAAATTTTGAGTATTCATGCATGTTTCCCATGAATAATGCTTTTTGTGCTTAATGGTTGTTTTATGCCATGATTTGAACTTGGGGGTATGGGAATGCCATAAGTTGAGCATGAAAACAAAAAAAAAAAAAAAAATCTGAAATGCTTAGTGGGAATTTTGGGGATTTTCAAGCATATGTTTCCCAAGCTAAAAGTTTTTATGTCATATTGTTAGCTTCTGGGTTTTAGGCTTGGATTTGGGCATAAAACCATGTCACTTGAGCATCCAATTGAAGAAAAAAAAATCTGGAAATTTCAGTGTATATTTGGGGGATTTCAAGCATGTTTTACCTCATTGAAACACTTTCGAACCATGTCAAGTAGTGCAAAAATTTTAGGCTTCAAGTTGGGTAGAAATGGTACACTTTGAGCATGAAATCTGGAATTCTAGGAATGCTTTTGGGTTTCAAGCATGCTTACATGAGTTGATTTTTGTTTGCACAAATAACATGTTTTGTATACCACTTTTTGGGCATGTAATATTTTTGTGCATATTTGGTGCTTGCTTGCTTGTATTTAGCTTCATTATTTTGTCATATATGCCTTGGCTTGAAATTGAATGCATGGCTACGAAAAAGAGTGGCAAGGGGCTGGGACGTTGTGAATGTTACCACAATTTAAAATTGCACTTGAGCACTTGAAACAATTTGCACAGCCTACCCTTTTCCTATTAGGAAGTTGAACCATGAATGTGTGTAGCTTGGCGCACCGAGGTCGTGACTTCGGAAAGTGAAAGTGAAAACATTTACCTTAGAATTTGGGTCAATGATGTGATGACAATGGGATCTGTGATTCGATTCCGGGCATCATTAGACTTGAGTTCTAAGTTGCCAATTAAGCCAAAACCCAAAAACCATACGCTTGAAGGTGGAGAAACACGTTTTCGGCTAAAAGCACACATTTGCATTTGGGAATTGGGTGTAAATGTGGGAAGGCCGTTTGCATGTTTTACAGGCCAAGGTATAATGTGAATACCATATTGAATGAAGGTAATACAAGGTGGCAAGGTAAAACCATGTTCTTTTCATGAATTTGGGGATTTTGCAAATATAATGTCCAAGCCCAATTTGGGGCAAGTTTTGAAGGTCAAATTAAGGTGAACATCAATTGGGAATGAAAAAAAATCAAATCTGGTGAAAAAAAAAATGTCAAAAAAGGCCATTTCGGCAATAACCGGCAACTCAGGCCGGTTAATAACAACCCTGTTCATATCCGGTATATATTTCCGGATAAAAAGGCATATGCGTGAATCCGGTTATGGTAACCGGATACAATAAGGCATATTATTATCCGGAATGTTATACCGGATACGTTCAAAAAGGCACAAATTGGCTTTTCAGCCCAAGTTTTCAGAATAAAATGCCTAAAACACTGTGGATCATCCTTAGGCACCCCGAAAAGAACATAAAAAATGTTCCAAAAAAGAAAAAAAAGAAAAACAAACAAAATAAAATTTCAGGATTTAACCTAAGTTTGAAAATCAAAGAGGAAACCAAGGTGTCATATTTTTTGACACCAACTCAACTCAAACATGTGTCAATCAAACTCTGGAACTTGAAAACTGAGAAAATTCAGCAAATTTGAAGAAGGAAAAAACCTTTGGTTGGTTATTTTTATCAATCAAATCAAAAAAAAAATGAAAACCTTGGTTGGTTATTTTTATCAATCAAATCAAAAAAAAAGTGGGACACTTGGAAGCCCTAGAATATTCCATGAAAACCTTGGTTGGTTATTTTTATCAATCAAATCAAAAAAAATTGGGACCCTTGGAAAGCCCTAGAATATTCCATGAAAACCTTGGTTGGTTATTTTTATCAATCAAATCAAAAAAAAATCAAAAGAAATTGGGACCCTTGGAAGCCCTAGAATATTCCATGAAAACCCTTGGTTGGTTATTTTTATCAATCAAATCAAAAAAAAATCAAAAGAAATTGGGACCCTTGGAAGCCCTAGAATATTCCATGAAAACCTTTGGTTGGTTATTTTTATCAATCAAATCAAATCAAAAGAAATTGGGACCCTTGGAAGCCCTAGAATATTCCATGAAAACCCTTGGTTGGTTATTTTTATCAATCAAATCAAAAAAAAATCAAAAGAAATTGGGACCCTTGGAAGCCCTAGAATATTCCATGAAAACCTTTGGTTGGTTATTTTTATCAATCAAATCAAAAAAAAAATCAAAAGAAATTGGGACCCTTGGAAGCCCTAGAATATTCCATGAAAACCCTTGGTTGGTTATTTTTATCAATCAAATCAAAAAAAAAATCAAAAGAAATTGGGACCCTTGGAAGCCCTAGAATATTCCATGAAAACCTTTGGTTGGTTATTTTTATCAATCAAATCAAATAAAAAAATATGAAAACTTTTGGTTGGTTATTTTTATCAATCAAATCAGAACATTTGTGGGATACTTGAATAGAGTAGTCCAAGACACCTTTGGTTGGTTATTTTTATCAGTCAAATCAAAACATTTGTGGGATACTTGGATAGAGTAGTCCAAGACACCTTTGGTTGGTTATTTTTATCAATCAAATCAAAACATTTGTGGGATACTTGGATAGAGTAGTCCAAGACACCTTTGGTTGGTTATTTTTATCAATCAAATCAAAACATTTGTGGGATACTTGGAAGCCCTAGAATATTCCAAGACACCTTTAGTTGGTTATTTTTATCAATCAAATCAAAACATTTGTGGGATACTTAGATAGAGTAGTCCAAGACACCTTTGGTTGATTATTTTTATCAATCAAATCAAAACATTTGTGGGATACTTGGATAGAGTAGTCCAAGACACCTTTGGTTGGTTATTTTTATCAATCAAATCAAAACATTTGTGGGATACTTGGATAGAGTAGTCCAAGACACCTTTGGTTGGTTATTTTTATCAATCAAATCAAAACATTTGTGGGATACTTGGAAGCCCTAGAATATTCCAAGACACCTTTGGTTGGTTATTTTTATCAATCAAATCAAAACATTTGTGGGATACTTGGATAGAGTAGTCCAAGACACCTTTGGTTGATTATTTTTATCAATCAAATCAAAGCATTTGTGGGATACTTGGAAGCCCTAGAATATTCCAAGACACCTTTGGTTGGTTATTTTTATCAATCAAATCAAAACATTTGTGGGATACTTGGATAGAGTAGTCCAAGACACCTTTGGTTGGTTATTTTTATCAATCAAATCAAAAAAAAAAATGAAAACCTTGGTTGGTTATTTTTATCAATCAAATCAAAAAAAAATTGGGACCCTTGGAAGCCCTAGAATATTCCAACTCAAAACAAAAAAAAAAAAACAAAAACAAAAACAAAAAAATTTTTTCTGGCTGGTGTTCACCTAACCTACTGGTTTACATATATAGGGGTGTGACTCAAGTTAAGTGGAAGCTAACATGTTCTATTCATTTTTTTCCTCAGGTACATTCAACCCAGGTGCACTTATTTGCAGTCATTGCTCCCGTAACCAGATCCAAAGCAAGAGCCATGAATACTGAAAAGAACCAAGCCCAAGCTACCGTCCCCGCTCAGGACTTTACTCAGCTGCAGGAGCAAGTGGCCGGTCTGGCCAAAATGCTGGGGGACCTACTGGCGGCTCAGGCCCAACAGGCCCAAGCCCCGAACCAGGCATCTACTTCCCATCAGGCACCACCACCTCAGGCCTACATTCCGCCTCCAGCTCAGCCCATGCCTGAGCCCATTTCTGAACCAGTCCCTGAGCCCATTCTGATCAGGGAAAATACAATCGAGTCAGAGAAAGAGCTGGAGAAAGAAAAGGCCCGAGATGAGATGGAAAAGAAAATGCTGCTAAGGATAGAAAGAATCCAGGCAGAGCTGAAAGAGGTGAAGGGGGGAAGCAGCCATGGAGGCACCACCTTTGAGGACCTGTGCATGTACCCGGACGTCTGTCTACCAGCTAAGTTCAGGTGCCCAGACTTCGACAAATTTGATGGCACGGGCTGCCCATTAAGCCATCTGAAATTATACTGTGGGGCCCTGTGCCAGTTTGGCCGGGACGATGGAATACTGATCCAGCTCTTCCAGAGGAGTCTGACCGGGTCAGCCCTTCGGTGGTTCGCTACAGTGGACCATGGAAGGATTAGAAGGTGGAAGGACTTGGCCGATGCTTTCCTGGACCAGTACAAGTTCAACTCTGAGATCGTGCCGGACAGGTATGACATGATGAGGATGACCAAGGGGAAGGATGAACCGGTACGGCAGTACGCCAAGAGATGGAGAGAGGCCGCCTCCCAGGTCAGGCCACCTATGCAAGAGCCGGAGATGATCTCCACATTTATGGGCACACTGGGGCAGCCCTTTTACAACCATCTGGTGGGTCAGATAACCACCAACTTTGCAGCCCTGGTACAGGTGGCGGACCGGATCGAGGAAGGGGTCAGGTCAGGACGGCTGATAGACTACTCGACCCTGACTGGGCAGGCTGAGTCCTCGGCCTCCATGGCCCAGAAGAAAGGGGCCGGATTCAAAAAGACGGGGGCCCGAAAAGAAGGGGAGGTGAACCTGGTTCAGGCTCCTCCAGCCAAGAAGCCACTGCACGTGAACATCTCGGTACCCCAACAGGCCCAGCAGGCCCAGCAGTCGTACCAGACCCCGCTGAATGTCAACTTCCCTCCCTCCGTGCCAGCTAACACAAGGAGGACTTTTTCTAAGGAGGAGCGGGATGCCTGGTTCGCAGCAAGAAAGAACCGGGTTTTCACCCCTCTACCTATCTCTTTCCCAACTACTGCCAACCCTGCTGAAAGGGGAATACTTGACTCTGAAGGAGCCTAACCCGAATGCCACCAGGGGAAGAAATTTTGACACATCGGTCACCTGTGACTTCCACATGGGTGCACCGGGACACTCTACTGATACCTGCTGGGTATTGAAGCATGCAGTCCAGGATTTGTTGGACCAGAAGGCCTTGGTGTTCAACACTGCGGCACCGGCCCCGTCCGGGAATGATATTGGGCAGAATCCTCTGCCTTACAACAACGGGGCAGGCCCATCCAACTCCATCACTGCCATATCCACCACCAGAAGGGCCTTTGACCCATCACAGCTTATAGCACCAGTAGGGACCACTGTCCAGGTCCGTTTCTTCCAGGAAGAGGAAAAAGAGGAGATCAACATGGTCTCCCAAAAAAATAATCTTGCTGCTGAGGACATAAGCTCCTCCTTAAACCGGGTCTCTTCTCTGATGGCCCAGATAAATACTGCAAGGCCTCCATTGGTCTTCAATTGCAGTCCACCCACTTATTCCCCATCCAAGCCGTCTAAGGCTCCACTGGTCATCAATCTTGACCCCACCACTGCTTCCATCACTTCTTCTGTCCCCACCAAATCCAAACTTCAACCCCTGGTTGTAAATGTGCAACCAGCCCAGACTATCCCTAAACCGGCCCATACATCCCGGTCCAAACTCCAGCCACTAGTGGTTGACATCCCTAAATTAGCCTATTCAGAGGCCGCTGTACCATGGAACTACAGCGAGGGAATCACGGCTACGGTTCCAATGGTCAGGAACCAGAACCAGGAGGAGGTGAACCTCATGACGAGGTCGGGGAGATGTGCAGGGGGTGAAGAGAAAGAAAAAGAGACAGAAGTGGAGAAAGAAAAAAGAGAAAATGAAGAAAAAAGAAAACAGAAAGGAAAAAACAAAGTGGGAGAAAATACCCCCCAGGGTGCAGAAGATGAGGCAGCTGACCTCATAAAAATAATAAAGAAGAGTGAATTCAATCTTGTGGATCAGCTAAACAAGGTCCCGGCCCAGATTTCAATACTGGGCCTGTTGCTGAATTCGGAAAAGCATAGGGATGCATTATTAAGGGTGCTACAGAGTGCACACGTATCCCAGACCATTGATCCAGACCAGCTTGGTAAAATGGTTGGTCAAATCTTGTCACATAATGTGATAAGTTTCTCAGAAGGTGAGATCAGCCCAGGTGGGTGTTATCATGTGGACCCTTTGCACATCACTGTGCTTTGTAAGGGCTGCATGGTCGTACGGGTTTTAATTGACAACGGGTCAGCGTTAAATGTTTGCCCGTTAATCACTTTTACCAAGCTGGGTCTGGACCAGTCAAGGATCAAGAGAAATGGGCGGATAGTAAGGGCTTTTGATAGCTCCAAGACCCACTCCCTAGGGGAGATTGAACTGCCGGTCACAATTGGGCCGAATATCTTTAACATCACATTTGAAGTGATGGATATACCCGCAGCCTTCAATCTGCTCCTAGGAAGGCCGTGGATACATTCGGCTAGGGCAATACCATCCACGCTCCACCAGAGGGTGAAATACATAAGAGGGCAAAGGGTGATAACAGTCCTAGCCGAAAACTTGGTGCCGCCCATTGTGTCACCTGATGTACCCTTGATCAATGTGGACCTAACTGTCGACAAGATTGCATTCCACTCATTTCAATTTGAGGCGGTCAATTACATACCTGGGGGGTGTGAGAAAAAGAAAGAAAAGGGGACCACTGCAGAAAAAATGGTCAAGAAAGTGATGGAGAAATACCACTTTCACCCAGGGAAAGGCCTGGGGATCAATCTGCAAGGGATGGTGGAGCCAATCACGGCTAAGAAACTGATCCCCAAAGTAGGGTTGGGCTTCAAGCCCAGAGGCTGGAGAAGAATGAAACATGAAGAAGGGGAGAGCAGAAGCAAAGGAAAACTCCCACATCTGAGGGTGAACTTTCCAAAACCCGCTTATATAATCCAAATTTCTCCTCCTATGGACCAATCAAAACCTCCCTACTACAATGTCAACCCATTTCAAAAGCCTTCTGTTTCGGCCCTACAACCCTATAACCCATCTCCAATACTGGGAGCAGTGGATGGGCCTGGACCACAGCCCGAGCAGCAGGTGGACTTTTCTGAGGATGTTGGTGCATTCTTCGCCATGACTGAAGGCGAAAAGACAGGGGCAGACATGGAACTGCCATTTATTGATTGGGCCGCAGTAAAGGTTCCAGACAAGGTCATTTCTGGACTGGGCCCCGCAGCAGAAAAGGGCAGTACCCACCCGGTGATGATGGCATCGGATGCTGGGCTTGAGGAGCAGGCTTTCCCTATTTCCCCTGCTCCCCAAAATTTTGTAATGAACAATTGGGAGGAAACTCCCCTTACCTTTGAGGCAGCGTCTGTGTGGCAAACTGATGCGGCTTCCAAAAAAAACTCCAATAGTGGATTGCCATTTCCCTGAAGGTTCTAATGGGCCTTCGTCTTCAGGGGAATTATGTTTAGAAGGCCCACAAAAAACCCAAAAAGATTTTTCTATTTTTTCTAGGAAATTTAATTTTTTCAAAAAGGTCCAAACCACTTATGAACCATATAACCAGACCGAATTGGACCAGGTTGAATATGACTTCGACCTTGAGCTCGACTTTGATCTCATGGGGGTCGAAGAAGAGACCGAGGTCGAAGAAGAAGATGTTCCAAAAGAAATTGAATACCAATTGGAACGTCATGAAAAGGGGGTCCAACCTAATATTGAAGAGACCATATCCATAAACCTTGGGACCAAAGATGACCCAAAAATTGTAAAAATCGGGTCATGCTTGTCTGATGTGCAGAAAAATGAAATGTCACAATTCTTGGCAGATTACAAGGATGTGTTTGCTTGGTCATATCGGGACATGCCGGGGTTGGACACGGACATGGTGGTGCATAAGTTGCCAATTTTGCCAGGGGTTAAGCCGATTAAGCAGAAGCTGAGAAGATTGAAGCCGGAATGGACCTTGAAGGTCAAGGACGAAGTGGTCAAACAGTTCCAAGCTGGATTTTTGGCAGTCTCTACGTACCCGGAGTGGCTCGCAAACATAGTGCCGGTACCAAAGAAGGACGGGAAGGTCCGAATGTGCGTGGACTATAGAGACTTGAACAGGGCAAGCCCAAAGGACGATTTTCCGCTTCCACACATCGACATTCTGGTCGATAATACTGCGGTACATAGCCTGTTTTCCTTCATGGATGGTTTCTCAGGATATAATCAGATCAAGATGGCTAAGGAGGATCAAGAGAAAACAGCATTTATCACACCTTGGGGCACATTCCACTACACGGTCATGTCATTTGGGCTTAAGAACGCTGGGGCAACATACCAGCGGGCCATGACTGCACTATTTCATGACATGATCCATAAGGAGATGGAGGTCTACGTGGATGATATGATTGCCAAATCATGCAAAGAGGAGGACCACTTGATCAATTTGAAGAAAGTGTTTGATCGGCTCAGGAAGTACAGTCTACGGCTTAACCCGGCTAAGTGCGTCTTTGGGGCTACATCAGGAAAGTTGCTTGGGTTTATAGTGAGCCGAAGAGGAATTGAAATTGACCCGGCTAAAGCCAAGGCCATAATTGAAATGCAAGCACCCAGAACCGAGAAGGAGGTCAGGGGCTTTCTTGGAAGAATTCAGTACATAAGCCGGTTCATAGCACAGCTCACTGCTATCTGTGAACCAATTTTCAAACTTTTGAGAAAAGATAACCCGACGGTCTGGAATGAGGACTGCCAACAGGCATTTGATACAATAAAGAGGTATTTACTGAACCCGCCGGTACTAGTGCCACCAACTCCAGGAAGACCACTGATCCTATACTTGTCAGTGTTGGAAACGTCGATGGGATGTGTCTTGGGGCAGCATGATGAGACTGGTAGAAAAGAAAGGGCAATTTACTATCTGAGTAAAAAATTCACAGAATATGAAGCCAAATACTCACCATTGGAAAAGACTTGCTGTGCTCTAGTGTGGGCCACTCAGAGGCTAAGGCATTACTTCCTTAGTCACTCCACACTATTGATATCCCGGATGGACCCGCTGAAGTATTTATTTGAGAAACCGGCACTGACTGGCAGGACGGCAAAGTGGCAACTGCTACTGTCCGAGTTTGACCTCACATACATCACCCAGAAGGCGATCAAGGGTCAAGCCATAGCTGATCACCTGGCTGCACATCCTCTGCCAGAATATCAACCCTTGAAGACCAACTTTCCAGATGAGGCAATTCTGTACACTGAAGAGGAGGACAGTGAGAGTTCTTGGCAGATGTTCTTTGATGGGGCCGCCAATATGAATGGGAACGGAATAGGGGCAGTCTTGGTTAAACCAGATGGTTCACATATCCCAATTGCAGTAAAGCTGAGATTCCAGTGCACCAATAACATAGCAGAATATGAGGCATGCATTATTGGATTGCAAGCAGCCATGGATCATGGAGTAGAGGAACTTGACGTATACGGGAATTCGAGTCTTATCATCTTCCAAACAACTGGTGAGTGGAAAACAAAGGATCACAAATTGATCCCCTATCACCAGTACTTGGAAGAAATAAGCACAAATTTCGCTCGAATTTCCTTCAACTATATGCCAAGGGCCAAAAATCAGTTTGCGGATGCTTTGGCAACCTTGGCTTCAATGGTCAGCATATCAGAAGGAGTAGACATCAGACCACTGGAAATTGAGGTCCGAGATGAACCGGCTTACTGTCTCGTTCTAGAGGGAGCACCAGAAGAAGAAACACCATGGTTTCAAGATATCAAGAATTTCTTGAACAGTCGGAGTTTGCCAGAAAATGCCACTGCTACTGAGAAGAGGACAATACAGAGATTGGCTGGTCAATTTCTACTAAGTGGTGGACATGTGTACAAAAGGTCACATAACGACATTCTGCTAAGATATGTTGCCAAGGCTGAATCGGAAAGGCTGATTGAGACTGTACATGGAGGAGTCTGTGGGCCCCATATGAGTGGGCACATGCTGGCTAAGAAGATCCTGAGGCTGGGATACTACTGGACAACCATGGAGCATGATTGCTGTGTACATGTCAGGAGGTGCCACCAATGCCAGATATATGCAGATAACAAGCATGCACCCCCAAGTGAGCTGCACAACATGACATCACCCTGGCCCTTTTCTATGTGGGGCATAGATGTCATCGGCATGATCTCCCCTAAGGCATCGAACGGTCACAGATTCATCCTGGTGGCGATTGACTACTTCACTAAGTGGGTGGAAGCAGCTTCGTATGCAAATATCACAAGCAACCATGTTATGAAATTTTTGAAGCACAATATCATTTGTCGCTATGGACTGCCAAGTGCCATAGTATCAGACAATGCTTCAAATATTAAGAACAAGGACATGAAGAAAATGTGTGAGCAGTTTCATATCACCCACCACAAGTCAGCTCCGTATAGGCCAAAGATGAATGGGGCAGTAGAAGCAGCCAACAAGAATATAAAGAAAATCATTCAGAAGATGGTAGTAAGCTACAAGGATTGGCATGAAATGCTGCCACTTGCTCTACATGCCTACAGAACCTCAATCCGGACTTCAACTGGGGCAACCCCATACTCCCTAGTCTATGGGATGGAAGCAGTCTTGCCCGTGGAAGTAGAGATCCCCTCACTCCGAGTGCTCGTGGAAGCAGAACTAGAAGAAGCCGAATGGGTCCAGTCGAGACATGATCAACTCAACCTGATAGAAGAAAAGCGGTTGAAAGCGCTTTGCCATGGACAGTTGTACCAGAAAAGAATGGCCCGGGCCTACAATAAGAAAGTGAGGCCCAGAACTTTCCAAGAAGGAAACTTAGTGCTAAAGAAAATCTTACCATTTTTGGAAGATCCTCGTGGTAAGTTCAAGCCCAATTGGGAAGGCCCATATGTCGTCAAAAAAGTCCTATCAGGGGGAGCACTCATCTTAGCAGAAATGGATGGGTCAGATTTTCTTGAGCCCATTAACTCTGATGCGGTAAAAAGGTATTTCCCTTGAGTGAATATTTCTAGGAAAGGATCCGAGGCCATTTTTCTTTACTTCCTTCAAAATTTCCATCCCTAGTCCAGCCAAGTTGAGCCGGTTCGTTTCTTTGATCAACCCAAACCGGATTTACAGTCAAATTGGGGCAAAATCAATTGGGGCAAAAGTGAGGAAAGAAAAAGAAAAAGAGAGGAAAAGCAATGGAAATGGCAAATGAAAGCCAAGTGTGAAAAAAAATGCAAAAAATGCAATTTAGGGGAAAATGGTTAAATTCATCATGACTGTAAGTCCGGTTGACCTATTTCCACACTTGAAAATTTTTTGGGCCTTTAATACCTTTTCTTTCATAAACTGAGCCTAGCCTTTATTTCGTCCTATTTTTAAGCCCTCGGTGATCTTAGCTTGTTCATTCAAATATCAGAGTAAGATGGGTGATGACGGAATTCAGAAGCCGGCCCTAGTGAAAACCGTAACTGGCGCTAGGGGCAATATTGGCAAAAAGGCAAAAAGGCAAAAAGAAAAAAAATAAGAAAATGAAAGAAAATCAGAGGTTGAGTTGATCATGGGGATCTGAGCCTTAAGCAAAGTTGGCATGAGCAGATTGGGTAATACAGTCAATTCTGGAAGAAAAGGCATTTGGGGATGACTCTAAAGGTCCTAAGATGGACGGTTCTGATCCCTCATTATTTTCTGGACTACCTTTTTCATTATTTAACCTGGTTCTAATTCCTTTAATTATAGGTGATTAAGTGCATGGACCAAATTTCAAAAAACAAAAAAATATAAAAAAGGAAAAATTATACTTTGGCCAGTGATGAGAAATCAAATACTTTTCATAAAACCTTTGTTTTTACAAGCATCTGAGCATTCTGAGGCCAATAATATAAAAACTTTATTTTGAATTAAATCCTTTGTATTTCCACTATTGGAGTTCAATTTTGTACAAAGGTATGAAAAATGTGCAGGAAATAAAGCTAATCCCTATCTCCTAGCCGCTCCTCAAGCTCCCGAATCCGAGCCGCCTGAGCTGCAATAACTCCAGAAGCCCCCTCTGCAGCGGGATCACTCAGGAAGGAAATGACCTCATCTGAAAGGGCTTGCTTAATCCGCATACTCCTAAGGCTGGCCAAGGTATCCTGGTACTTCTGTCGGATCATACGGACCTCGAAGCGACGGGCCTGCCTCTGCTCCTCCAGCTTCTCTTCCACGGCAATACGGCGTGAGACCTGCTCCTCAAGCTGCCTCTCCAGATAAGCGCCCTGTATCCTGAGCTCCTGGGCCTCCCGTACCCATATCTGCTGGAGCCGCTTATGAGAAGCCCGCTCAGACTCTAGAATGTCCTCATAAGTAGGAGCCAAGACTGCAGGAGGATCTTCGGGTACCGGGGCCTGAGTCTGTATCTGTTCCTTGATCCAGAAGAGATAATCGTTCACATGGGCTTCTGAGAAGACTGGACCATGCATAAAGCGGACATAGGACCACTCCTTCATCAACCAGGAATTCAGCTTCATAGAAAGGGGCCCAAGACGATCCTCATATCCACATGGGATGATAATCCCCTGGGTCGCTCGGAACTGACGAAGGACCCGCAGAGGAAGATACAGCACTGCATGCTTCAGGCCCGCCAGAATCAGAAAGTTGCGGTCTCGGAAGCTAATCACTGTCTCCGCATTAGGCTGATAAGTACCAGGCCATCTCACCTGGTCATCCTGAAGCGAGCCCAAGAAAGTGAACCAGCCCTGTTTGCCCCCTGGAATATCGGGGCACCCCCTGTTGCTCATCAAGAGAGGGACTTTCAGACTCGGGAAGAAGTGTCGATTGATCTCTTCAATCTGGCTCAAATGATCAAGTAGCCAAAGCTGCAAAGAAAGAGAGAGGTGTCAGCACATTGTATAAAAAAAAAAAAAAAAAAAAGCCAAAAGGCAAGAAAAAAAAAACTTTTTACCTGCAGGATCTGAGCACATGCTAGGAAGCGTTTCGACTTCCTATTGTAGCAGTCGGTTAAGGCCTGATATATCCCAGCTAAAATCATAGGGGCCAACCTCTCCCGCTCCCTAACCTGGCATATCACGGAAATCAAGGCCAAGTCCACCTCGTCATCCTCCCGTGGGAAAAGCAACTGGTTGACCACTATCAGGGTCAACGCATTGAATCGGGCCTCCTTATCTTCTCCCCTCAAAAGCTTCTCAGTCAAAAAAGCCTTAGATAGGGTCAAAAGGGTGTCAGAATCCCCCAAGTCCTTCTTCCCTATGCCCAAAAAAGTAGAAGCTTCCTTCTTGTAACTGGGCCTAAGAGGTGGATTCACCACCTTCTCATCAAACCTCAGGCCCAGGATGGTTTCCACCTCCTCAATGGTTGGGGTCATCTCATGGGTCCCAAAACGGAACAAGTTGAGATCAGGAACCCAATGACCAATCATAGCCTCTATAATCTCCCACTTGAAGGGAACCTTGGGAATGAGCAGGGTATGGCCTAGGTTGGTAGTACCCCATCTCCTCTCCTCATCTAGGGTCATAGAGTTAACCCACCTTGTGTAAAAGGAATCCACAGGGTTGTACCTAGTGAGATTTGGGGGTTTTGATCTAAAAGGCTGTTTTGCAGGGGAGGCAGTGTGGACAGACAATAATGGGGCAGAAGATGATCCGGATTCCATTGGATTTGACGGGAGCAAGCTAGAACTCAAGAGGAGAAAGAAAAAGGCGAAAAGGGGGTTTCTAAACTCAAAAACTCGTAAAAAATACTCAAATCTCGAGACTGGTTGCATTTATAGCATCTTTTAACGTATCCGGTAACTCAGACCGGATACAAAGGCTTTGGTAATATCCGGATAAGTATACCGGATACAAGGGATTCCATGAATATCCGGTATGACATACCGGATACAAAGACCAATCAATGTATCCGGTATGTCAGACCGGATACCGAGAAAAAATGCATAAAAAGAGCTAAGGATGAAAAAATCCGAATTTTTTACCTGTTTTACCTGCTTACATGTCATAATTGCATAAAATTGAGAACAAAAGATGTGCAAGACATGATAGAATGAATAAAAAGTTTTTTCATATATATCTGGAAGTTTTGTACATGGATGATGATATAAATACATGAAAATGAAAAAAATCCTAATCTACTCCTATGCAGGATCATCCCCCGCGTCCTCGGCCGCGTCCACCTCTACGGCCTCTCCCCCAAAGTGCTCGGCCTCTAGAGTATGCAAGGATCCGCTCGGCTGCATGGCGAGGATGCCGACCTACCACCTGCTGAAGATGATACTCCAAGCAATAATCCTCGAGATCTGGGGGAGGAGCAGGAGTAGAATCTGGGGAAGAAGCCTCGGGCTCAGCAGCAGCTGGCCCAACTGGGTCCTCACCCAAAGCATCCTCTGCTCCCGCAGCTCCAGAAGGCCCAGCATCAGCAGCAGAGGGGCCAGGATCAGAAGTAGCTGAGTCCACAGAAAAGAGAAAAATCAGAAGACTCAAATATAATGAAGAATAAAAGAGGAGAATTAAAAGAAGATCATACCAGGAATGTCTGCAGAAGGAGCAGGAGGATCCGGCTCGTCAAGACCAGCCGCTGGGGCATCCTCGGGATCAGAGGCCCGAGGAGGAGATGGGTCAGGAATCAGGAAATCATGCTCAAAGAAGGCATCCTGATCATGGACCGTGCCCTGCACAAGTCAAGCAAGCATATCAGAATAGCAGAAACAGGAAAATAATGAAAGAAATGAACATATGAGAAGACCAGATATCTGTCTAGCCTGGAGCTCAGCAACTAAGGCCTCCAGCTCCCTGATCCGGGCATCCCGCTGGGCCACGACCGCATCGTGCTCCGCGATCATATCATCGATCGCAGCCCGCTGGCTCTCAAACCGGTCCCAAATGGTATTCAGCTCGTGTACCTGTCAACAAAAACAGAAGGGGATCAGAAATGCATACAGGCAGAAAGGCAGATAAAAACAGGAAGAATACAAGGCTTACCGTGTCCTCGTGGATCCGGATGCGGATCCCGCCAATCTCTGTCACCCCGGCACGAGTGGGTCGATCCATCAAGCATCCAATAGACACCCTCTGGAACCACTCGTCGTAATCTCCGGCTACTGTGAGCCCCTCCGCATCCAGAAAATGATCGAACTGATCCACGTCAAAGCCCGGGAGGAGTGTGTCGGGACCCACAGGAGGAGGAGGGACGGGGATGCGAAGTGCGCCAGTGTGCTGGAAGTACAGGCGCTCCCCCAAGTACATCACCCTACCAAGCCTCCCAAGGAAGCACTGGTAGGGCTGACGTCGTCGATCTCTATCGAAGGCGTCCTGTACCGCCATCTCACAGGCCACTCCGACGTCCACGTCATCAAATCGGGACAGGAGGAGCTGCAAAAAAGGAAAAATAATCAGGTACAGTCAAGATACAAGAAAAGAAATAAAAAGGAAAAAGGATAAAGGGTTTACATCAGGTCGGCGGGCACGGTCCAAGTGCACCCGGGCAGTGCGAGGCTGGCTCCTATCGGCATCTCGGACCTGGGCCGACCATCGCAGGGCCACAGGGAAATCCGCAACCTCAGGAACCGGAGAGGGGCGGAAGAAGGTCATATAGGTGTACATGAACACCTGGCAAAAGAAAAATCAGTCAAGAAAAGATAAAGCCTAATGAATTAAACCAGACAGATGAATGCAATACCTGTAGAATCTGCCAGAAGAACCGACTGCTGACTCCATCACCTCTCGGAGATGCTAAGCCTCGAACCGCTCGGCACAGCCCGGCCAAGATAGTCCCATAGATCAGCCGACCCCATGCTAGCTGGCGGGTCTGATGGAAATCTCTCAAGGCATCCAAAAAGAGCGGACTGACACCAGTCGTATCCTCCGGGAAGAAGCAGCTCCCCAACATCAGCAGGAATACATGTCAGAAGATCGGCGCAAAGGCTGCATCCTCCCCAGAAACGGTCTCGTGCCTCCTCTCAAAATGGCGAGCCAGGCTCTCCCGCAGCCAGCTAATGGAGAGCCGGCCACTCCGCCCGTCCCAAGCAGTAAGTGGCAAGGCCTGATATCCCAAAAGAAGTCCCATATCCTCCGCAGAAGGCCGCTCCAAGACAATGGTCCGCCCCGTCAGAGGAATGCCCGTAATCATCACAAAATCGGAGGGGCGGATCCCCAGCTCCACGTCCGGCAGGTGGAACGACTGAGTCTCTGGAAAGTATCTCTCCATCATGGCAAAAATAAGCGGACGGTCGGCTCTGAAGGATGGGATGCTAAGAAAATGGTCCAGGTGGCACCTCCCAAACTCCCGCCTGAGTGCCGGAGAAAGTGACCGTGCCAACTCGCTGAATCTCCCCCAGCTGCCACGCAAGTGGGAAGAGTAGTAGGGAAGCGGCACATCGGCCCTAATGCACATGGAGGGGTGGCTATCCAAGCCATGGAGGAGCTCTGTATCATGCACAGAAGCCCTCAACTCCTCAGAGACCCCTGCCAGAGCTACAGCAACCCCCTCTGGAGCCATATCTCTGGCTCTGCCTCGGCCTCTACACGGCCTCTCTCGCCCTCTGGGGCCTGATCCTGAACTCTGCCTCTGCCTCTGCCTCGACCCCGAGCCGGTGCAACCACGGGCTAAATTTCAAAGAGAAAGGTGTGAAGATTGAGGTAGGGAGAGAATGAAGAAAGGAAAATTTTGAAAGCCTACCTCAGCAGAGCTCTCCCTGGAGACATCCAATGGCTCAGACAAGGTAGCACTGGAGCTCGCCTCTGTCCGAGCCCGCGAACTAGAGGGCTGATCAGCAGGGTCAGCCTCCTCTCTAACTCGGGAACGACTCCTAGCCATCTACACAGGGAAGTGTTTTATGAATTTCAAAGTTGGCTTTGCTCCCAGTCTTACATAATTTTTTCCAAATTATCATGAATTGTGGGTATTTTATCTGTTTTAGAAAGCATTTGGTATTTCTGCCTAATCAACAATTTTATGCTAAGTTGTTTGTCAAAAATTTTGTTTCTAAGGCATTTCCAAATATGGTACTAAAGTTTCTGGGAAGATTAATATTTTCTTAATTACCAGGTGTAATCAGGAAAAATGCGCAGAGCAAAATCCTAGCAAGAACTGCAGAAGCACTACCTTGTGGGGAAAAATTCCAAGTGAACAAGCCTGAATTCAAGCTAAGAAGTGGCAATCGAATTGGGAAAGAAGGCAATACAATTCAGAAGTCTCTACATCCTAACAAAAGCATCAAGGTGATCATGCCAGAGTGGCGAGGAAAAGAAAAATCCGTGCATACAATCAGCAAGTGAATACCCACTAACAGTCAAAGTGATTGAATATGGATATCATCGAAAGCACAAATCATGGTCATCAAGAATTATAGCACAATTGCAACACCCAATCACAAGCATGGTATTACAATCAAAAATGCAGCATGGGTCAATTGCAACATGGAATAGAAATCCAAATTAAAGCATGACATTAAGCAGGCAATTCGGATTCCACTGACAGACAGTTCAAAAAACCGACAAGATCAATGTGGAGGACAAGCAACAGCATGATATCAGTCCACGGGGGTTTAGTCATGGGCAAACATCAACAAAGGCATTCTCAATCGTGCATTGATCACAACAGATGCAGAAAATTGGCATCTAAATCAAGCTCAATCCAAGTCAATGCATAGTCTGGAATGGTGGCAATCAATAGCTAGAGCATGACTGAACATTTGAAGACTTACCTGAAATTGGAAGCAAGAAGTTGGCCGTGGTAAGCAAGAACAAGGAAGCAAGGACGCCTGAGTCGCCGGTGCTGGTTGGAGGACGGCAATCGACTGGAGACGAGCGAAAAACCAAAGCACTAAACCAGGGCTCGGTCGCGGCAGCCAAGTGCAAATAGACGAAGTCAATACAGGTCGCCGGAGTTGCAGACTCTCGCCGGCAGCAATGGACGTCACCGGAGTTGCTGGGAATCGCCGGAGAAGTAGGACGAGTCGTCGGGTGAAGAAGAAGAAGGAGAGGACCGGTCTGAGTAATCGGAGCAAGAATAAAGAAGAGGAAAAGTCGCGGTCGCGCGCGACTTAAGTAAACCTGCGGGATCCGGATACTCAGGCCGGATACCCGCAGACCCTTGTTTATCCGGATACATTTACCGGATACCAAAGAAAAAAAGAAAAAAAATAGAAAAAAGCAGGAAAAAATAGAAAAATAGAGAAAAAAACAGGGAAAAATAGAAAAAAAAGAAGAAAAGAAAAAAGAAAAGAAAAAAGAGAAAAGAAAAAAAAAAAAGAAAAAAAAAGAAAGGAAAAAAAAAAGAAAAGAAAAAAAAAGAGAAGGATAAGGAGGGAGCAAACTTGTGCTATAATTCTTACTATTTTCTCAAAATCCTATTTTTGCCTTGAAATCCACCTCACAGCCACGAGAGCTCTGTGGAATTTGGGACAACTTTGGGAAATGTGCCTGGTCAAAAGGATGATATCCACTCAATTTTCAACTTGGTTTGATAAAAAATCAGTTTTTCAAAAACCCTATTTTTGGGTTTAAAATCCACTCCACAGCCACAAAGGGCTCAGTGGAATTTAAGAATTCTTGGAGAGATGCCCCCTTAAAGTGAGGGCTTTTTGGCAAATCTCCACTCAAAAATGGTTTTCTACAGAAATTGAATTGAACCGAGCAAATCATGCTCAAGGGAATGCAATTTGGGCTTGTCTACTCTTTGCAGCTCACTGCTTCGCAGCTCCCGCAAAGAGGGGCAGTTGTAGACACCCCAAATTGCACAAACAATCATCAAAAATCATTATCTCCTGGAAAGCCAGCACAGAATTTGAAGAAAATAAACTTTTACCTGTATCCGGATACAAGTACTCCTTCATGTATCCGGATACTCATACCGGATACATGTGAGCCTTAGCGTATCCGGTACCATGTACCGGATACCTTAAAGCCCTTTGTTATCCGGTCTGATATACCGGATACCTTAAGTTTGCTCAAAATTAGGGTTTTCCGAGAGCTTTTCACTTTTACCATCATGTCCCTCATTAAATGAGGGGAAATCGCGGAAATAACCTTAGGGTTTAGGTTGGAGGGGTTCTAGACATTAAGTTGTGTCTACCAATGACCTTAGCCCTTGCCTATAAATAGGAGCCTCCTCCTTGAGCAAAGGACACACAACTCTTGTTTTGAATTCTCGCAAAGAAGAACTCCAAGAGAAGAAGAAAACCGCTGTGGAATCGTCTCCAGAATTCAGGTAAGCCTCAACTTTTCTTTTTATTTTCTGTCTTTACATTCCTAGATCTAGATCTCTTCTTCTACCTTTCTGTAGTGTAAAGCCTTGATTGTATGTGTGGAAATCCTTCCCCGGCTCAAAGTATCTCAAGACTCCCCTAGCCGTAAAACGTGAAGGCGGATCTAGGAGAAACGAGACTGGGGATTGACCCTAGTGCTAGAACCTATGTAGCATAAGGCCTTTTTGATTGATTGTAAACCGTTCCATATTCAAAGTACCCTTGATTATCTTAAAGAGAACAGAGGGAAACGATAATGGAACGGAACCCTAGGCTATGCTAGAACCTATTTTGTTGAATATATGCATGTTGTATTGATCTTGCTTGGTTTTACACTCTTGCACATACATATCACTATTTTGGCGGGGTAGGCTCATATTTGGGGTTTATTGCATTTATTGTGATAAATCTCAAATAAATGGCCTCAATCAATTCTGGAATGCCTTTCGGATGATTTTGAAGTATTTGTGTTCATCTTACACGAATTTCATTTTTTATCAATTTTCGGATTTGGTTTTTACTCAAAAATGGCTTAGCTTGACAGCACCTGTACCCCTACTTCGGACGTCCGTAACTTCATCATCCGGATGAATTTTGGGACGATTCCAGAACCATGGGAAAGGTGAGGCTGTCTGGTTTAAGTCCACCAGATTTCATGATTTTCTATCTAGCCGATTTTTGACACATCTCTGTCGAAGTTGAGTGGACAGTTCAGGTCCAAGAACAGAACTTGTCACTTCGACGGATCGCCATGTGTTCGTTTTAAGTCCGATTCGAGTGATTTTTGTTTCTGAGTACTCCTTTATGAGTCTATTTTCAAATCCAGTTGGTTTCATAATTTTTGAACTCCATTTGAATTATTGGTAGCCGATTTACTCAGAACTGCTCATTTGCATTTTTCTGGGTAAATCTGTGATCTTCGGGGCCTGTTCGGGAGACCACCCAAGGCACATCCGAAGGGATTTTTGTATGAGGCTAGTTTCTGTTGAAAGATGGCCATACAGACTTCAATCACACCAAATTTCACGGATTTCTATGTAGTGGATTTTTCTAGACAATTTTCCAAAGTTGCCCACTTACCACTTTTAAAAATCCCCAGCAGCAACTTCAAAGGAGCATAACTCTTAGGATTTTTATCGGATTAACTTGAGATTTTGCATGAGCTCCTTATTTACCCTAATCTTTCAAATGGATTTGGTTTGGTTCAATTCAGAATTGGATTTGAATGATTTCAAGACAAAGGATCTTACTTTTTACCAAAATTCCCGGATTTGCCTCAACTTGGTTTTTGCCACTTTTGCTTTGATTTCCATCTTTTGAGATATTCCAGAAGTGATATTGACATAAGAGATGATCTAAAATCCATTTAGATCTTCATGTGGAAATATCATACATTTGACCTTTTTCAAGGTTTTTCATGATTTTTAGCAAGCTTTCTTACTTTGATTTTAGCATGAACATACACTTGGCAACCACTTCGTGTGGATGAATGGGGGTGCCTAACACCTTCCCCCGTTCATAATCTAATCCCCTTACCCATCTCTGGACTTGATTTTCAAGTAGGGTTATTTTTATCCTAGAATTTGTCTTTTGGCTATTTTTGCATATTTTGAACTCTTTTGGTGTCCATTCTCACCCCAAAATCATGAATGGTGGCGACTCTCCCAATTTTTGCGTTGAGCCCGTGTGTTGACGGAGGGACGATCACTCCGGTGATTTTTTCCCATGTCTCACACCTGGGCCACAGCCAGAGCAGCAAATGGACTTCGCCATGACTGAAGGCGAAAGGATTTGTGATGATAAGGAGCTGCCGTTCATTGATTGGGCAGCAGTACAGATTCCAGATGAGGTCATATCTGGACTGTGCCCCATAGCAGAAAAGGGCAGTACAACTCACCCGGTGATGATGGCATCGGATTCTGAGCTTGAGGAGCAGGCTTGCACAATTTCCCCTACTCCCGAAAACTTTTTTTAAATAATTGGGAGGAAACTCCCCCTACCTTTGAAGCAGCATTTGATTGGTAAACAGACGCGGCTTCCAAAAAAAACTCCATTAGTGGATTGCCATTTCCCTGAAGGTTTTAATGAGCCTTCGTCTTCAGGGAGAGTTTTTACATGAGGCTTACAAAAAACCCAAAAAGATTTTTCTATTTTTTCTAGAAAATTTAATTTTTTCAAAAAGGTCCAAACCACTTATGAACCATATAAGCAAACAGAATTAGACCAGGTTGAATATGACTTCGACCTTGAGCTCGACTTTGATCTCATAGGGATCGAAAAAGAGCCTGAGGTCGAAGAAGAAGACCTTCCAAAAGAAATTGAATATCAATTGGAACGTCATGAAAAGGGGGTCCAGCCTAATATTGAGGAGACCGTCTCAATAAATCTTGGGACCGAAGATGACCTAAAAATAGTGAAAATCGGGGCATGCCTGTCTGATGTGCAGCAAAATGAAATGTCACAGTTTTTGGCAGACTACAAGGATGTATTTGCATGGTCGTATCGGGACATGCCGGGGTTGGACACTGACATGGTGGTGCACAAGTTACCAATTTTGCCAGGGGTCAAGCCGATTAAGCAGAAGCTGAGAAGATTGAAACTTGAATGGACCCTGAAGGTCAATGACAAAGTGGTTAAACAATTTAAGCAGGATTTTTGGCAATCTCCACATACCCCGAGTAGATAGCAAACATAGTGCCAGTACCAAAGAAGGACGGGAAAGTCAGAATGTGCGTAGACTACAGAGATATAAACAAGGCAAGCCCAAAGGATGATTTTTCGCCTCCACACATCGACATCTTGGTGGACAACACTGCTGTACATAGCCTGTTCTCATTTATGGACGGCTTCTATGGGTACAATCAGATCAAGATGGCTAAAGAAGATCAAGAGAAAACAGCGTTCATCACACCTTGGGGCACCTTCCACTACACGGTCATGCCATTTGGGTTCAAGAATGCAGGGGCAACATACTAGCGGGCCATGACAGCACTATTCCATGACATGATCCATAAGGAGATGGAGGTCTACATGGACGATATGATTACCAAATCATGCAAAGAAGAGGACCACTTGATCAATCTGAAGAAAGTGTTTGATTGACTCAGGAAGTACAATCTACGGCTTAACCCGGCAAAATGCGTCTTTAGGGCTATATCAGGAAAGTTGCTGGGATTTATAGTGAGCCGAAGAAGAATTGAGATCAACCCGGCTAAAGCCAAGGCCATAATTGAGATGCCATCACCCAGAACGGAGAAGGAAGTTCGTGGTTTTCTTAGAAGGATTCAATACATAAGTCGGTTCATAGCACAACTCACTGCTATCTGTGACCCAATTTTCAAGCTTCTAAGAAAGGATAACCCGACGGTCTGGAATGAGGATTGCCAACAGGCTTTCGATACAATAAAGGAGTATTTACTGAATCCACCTGTGCTAGTGCCACCAACTCCAGGAAGACCACTGATCCTGTACTTATCAGTGTTGGAAACATCGATGGGATGTGTCCTGGGGCAGCATGATGAGACTGGTAGAAAGGAAAGGGCCATTTATTATCTAAGTAAAAAATTCACGGAATATGAAGCCAAGTACTCACCGTTGGAAAAGACTTGTTGTGCTCTAGTGTGGGCAACTCAGAGGCTGAGGCATTACTTCCTTAGTCACTCCACATTATTGATATCCCGGATGGATCCTTTGAAGTACTTATTTGAGAAACTGGCACTAACTGGCAGAACGGCAAAGTGGCAACTGCTACTATTCGAGTTTGACCTCACCTACATCACTCAGAAGGCGATTAAGGGTCAAGCCATTGCTGATCACCTAGCTGCACATCCTCTACCAGAATACCAACCCTTGAAGACCAATTTTCCTGATGAGGCAATCCTGTTTACTGAAGAAGAGGAAAGTGAAAGTTCTTGGCAGATGTTCTTCGATGGGGCCCCCAACATGAATGGAAATGGAATAAGGGCAGTCTTGGTCAAACCAGATGGTTCACACATCCCAATCACGGTGAAGTTGAGATTCCAGTGCACCAATAATATTGCAGAGTATGAAGCATGCATAATTGGGTTGCAAGCCACCATAGACCATGAAGTAGAGGAACTTGACGTATACGGAGATTCGAGTCTTATCATCTTCCAAACAACTAGTGAATGGAAAACCAAGGATCACAAATTGATCCCTTATCAGCAGTATTTGGAAGAAATAAGCACAAAATTTACTCGAATTTCCTTCAACTATATGCCAAGGGCCAAGAATCAGTTCGCGGATGCTCTAACAACATTGGCTTCAATGGTCAGCATGCCAGAAGGGTTAGACATCAAACCACTAGAAATTGAGGTCAGAGATGAACCGGCTTATTGTCTTGTTCTAGAGGGAGCACCGGAAGAGGAAGGACCATGGTTCCAAGACATCAAAAATTTCTTGAACAATCGGAGTTTGCCAGAAAATGCCACTTCTACTGAGAAAAGGACAGTACAGAGATTAGCCGGTCAATTCCTACTAAGTGATGGACATTTGTACAAGAGATCACATAATGACATTCTGCTCAGATGTGTTGTTAAGGCTGAGTCGGAAAGGTTGGTTGAAACTGTACATAGAGGAGTCTATGGACCCCATATGAACGGACATATGCTTGCAAAGAAGATTCTGAGGTTGGGATACTATTGGTCGACGATGGAGCATGATTGTTGTGTACATGTCAAGAGGTGTCATCAATGTCAAATATACGCAGATAACAAGCATGCACCCCCAAGTGAGCTGCATAACATGACCTCACCATGGCCCTTTTCCATGTGGGGTATAGATGTCATTGGCATGATTTCCCCTAAGGCATCGAACGGGCACAGATTTATCCTGGTAGCAATCAACTATTTAACTAAGTGGGTAGAAGTGGCTTCATATGCGAATATCACAAGTAGCCATGTTCCTAAATTTTTTAAGCACAATATCATTTGTTGCTATGGACTGCCAAGTGCCATAGTATCAGACAATGCTTCAAATATTAAGAACAAGGACATGAAGGAGATGTGTGAGCAATTCCAGATTACCCATCACAAGTCCGCTCCGTACAGGCCAAAGATGAATGGGGTAGTAGAAACAGCAAACAAGAATATAAAGAAAATCATTCAAAAGATGGTAGTGAATTACAGAGATTGGCACGAAATGCTACCACTTGCTCTACATGCCTACAGAACCTCAATCCGGACTTCAACTGGGGCAACGCCGTATTCCCTAGTCTATGGGATGGAAGCAGTTTTGCCAGTGGAAGTAGAAATCCCATCACTTAGAGTACTCATGGAAGCAGAATTGGAAGAAGCTGAATGGATACAGTCAAGACATGATCAACTCAATCTGATAGAAGAAAAGTGTTTGAAGGCGCTTTGTCATGGCCAATTGTACCAGAAGAGAATGGCCTGAGCTTACAATAAGAAAGTAAAACCTAGGACTTTCCAAGAAGGAAACTTGGTACTAAAGAAAATCTTACCATGTTTGGAAGATCCTCGCGGGAAGTTCAAGCCAAATTGGAAATGGCCTTATATCGTCAAAAAGGTCTTGTCAGGGGGTGCACTCATCTTGACAGAAATGGATAGGACGGATTTTCCTGAGCCAATTAACTCTGATGCGGTAAAAAGGTATTTTCCTTGATTGAATATTACTAGGAGGTGATCCGAGGCCATCTTTCTTTATTTCCTTCAAACTTTTAATCCTTAGTCTAGCCAAGTCGAGCCAGTTCGTTTCTTTGATAAACCTAAACTGGACTTACAATCTTATACATGGGCAAAACAAATTGGAGCAAGGCCAATTGGGGCAAAAATAAAGGAAAAAGAAAAAAGAGAGAAAAAGCAAAGAGAAGTGGCAAATGAAAGCCAAAGTGTGAAAAGAATACAATTTGGGGAAAAGGGGCAAATTCATCACGACTGTAAGTCCCGTTGACCTATTTTTACAATTTTGAACCTTTAATACCTTTTCTTTCATAAACCGAGCCTAGCCTTTGTTTCGTCCTATTTTTAAGCCCTTGGTGATCTTAGTGTGTTCATTCAAATTTCAGAGTAAGATTGGTGATGACGGAATGCAGAAGCCGGCCCTAGTGAAAACTGTAACTGGCACTAGGGGCAATATTGGCAAAGAGAAGAAAAAAGCAAAAGAAAAAAAAAACACAAAAGAAGAAAAAAGGGGAATTTTACCTGCAGGATAGGGGCACAAGACAGGAAGCGCTTCTTCTTCCTGTGATAATAGTCAGTCAATGCCTGTTACATCCCTACCAAAATTATAGGGGCCAATCTCTCTTGCTCCCTAACCTGGCAGACAACTAAGATAAGGGCTAAGTCGACTTCATCGTCATCCCACAGAGAAAGCAGTTGGTTAACCACTATCAGGGTTAGGGCATTGAACCTAGCTTCCTTGTTTTCCCTCCTCAATTGCTTCTCAGTCAAAAAAGACTTGGATAAAGTCAAAAGGGTGTCAGAATCCCCTAAATCCTTCTTCCCTATACCGAGAAAGGTAGAAGCCTCTTTCTTGTAGCTAGGCTTAAGGGATGGGTTCACTACCTTCTCTGCAAACCTCAAACCCAAGATGGTTTCAACCTCTTCAATGGTTGGGGTCATCTCCTTGTCTCCAAAACGAAAGAGGTTCAAGTCAGGTACCCAGTGGCCAATCATAGCTTCAATAATTTCCCATTTGAAAGGTATCTTAGGGATAAGCAGGACGTGACCTAGATGGGTAGAATCCCATTTCCTCTCTTCATCAAGGGTCATAGAATTAACCCACCTAGTGTAGAAGGAATCTACGAGATTGTACCTAGTGAGATTATGGGGTTTTGCTCTATAAGGTTGTTTTGCAGGGGAGGCTGCGTTGACAGACAATAATGGGGCAGAAGATGATTCAAAAGCCATTAGAGATGATTGGAGCTTGCTAAGAATCAATGGGACGAGGAAAGAGGCAAAAAGGGGGTTTTCTAAACTCAAAAACTCGTAAAAATGACGCAAATCCCGAGACCAATTGCATTTATAGCATGTTTTAATGTATCCAATATATCAGATCGGATACAAGAGATTCTGTTCATATCCGATGGAAAATGCCGGATACAAAATAACTTGTTTGTATCCGACATTTCTCGTCGGATACAAAAACATGTTAATGTATCTGATCTGATATATCAGATACAAATAAAAAGAGCAAAAAAAAGAGAAAAGGAAGAAAAATTCAAATTTTTTTACCCATTTCACCTGTATACAAGTTTAAATTGCATAAATATGAGAAGGAAAAAAGAGCAGAACAAGAGAGAATAAATAAAAAAATTCTTTTCATATATATGCAAGTCTCGTTTGTACAAGGATGATATAAATACATAAAAATCCTAATCTACTGCTCCTCTGCAGGATCACCCCCGCGTCCTCTGCCACGTCCCCCTCTGTGGCCTCTACCTCGAGATTTTCGACGCCTAAAGACATGGGAAATGATATGGGCGGTGGCGTGGTGAGGCTTCCGACCCACAATGGACTGAATCTGATACTCCAAGCAGTAGGCCGAATTGTTAGGATACGGGCCCGTGGGAACAGAATCAGAAGAAGAAGCTTTTGGCTCGGCAGGAGCAGGCTCGGCTGGCAAGATAGCCGCCTTAGGCTCAACTGGACCCTTGGCCGCAGGACTCTCAACTCCCGCAACACTAGAAGTCTCGGCAGCAGCAGAAGAATGACCAGGAACAGAAATAGCTGGATTAAAGGAAAATGAAGTCAGAAGTTGAGATACCATAACCAACCAAAGAAATAAGACTAAAACAAGCTTACCAGGGATGTCTACAACAGGAACTGGGGGATCCGGAATAATCGGGTCAGCAGCCGGGATGTCCTTCGGCTCAGGAGCCATCACAGGAGATGAGGTACGGACAGGATCAGCTACAGCAGCAAGAGCCATCACTGGAGATGACGGCCTACAGGATCCGCAGGAGCAGCAAGCACAGGAAATACAACCGGGTCAGTGGCTGGGGCATCCTCGGGATCAGCAGTCCGGACAGGAGATGGACCAAGAACAGGAGGGTCTGGCCCAATTGAGACGTCATGATCTGGGACTGGATCCTGCAAAAGTCAAATAGTTCATATCAGAACAGCAGGGAAACATAGAAATGAAAATGGAGTTGTAAAGAACCAGATACCTGTCTAGCCTTAAGCTCAGCAACCAAAGCCTCCAGCTCTCTGATCCGGGCATCTCTTTGGGCTACGGTCGCATCATGCTCAGCAATCATATCATCGACTGCGGCCCGCTGGCTCTAGAACTGATCCCGCAAAGCATTCAGCTCATCTACCTGCCAATAAGAGCGGGATTAGAATCATAAATGTTGAAGTAAAGGAGATAAGATAAGAGAAGGTGACTTACAGTATCGTCGTGCACTCGGATGTAGATCCCACCAATCTTTGTCACCCCAGCACGAGTGGGTTGATCCATCAGGCACCCAATGGATACCCTCCTGATCCACTCGTCATAATCCCCAGCTACTGTAAGCCCCTCCACATCCTTATACTGATCAAACCGGTCAATATTAAACCCGAGGAGGAGGGTGTCGGGACCCACAGGAGGAGGAAGAACTGGGATACGAGGTACGCCTGTGTACTGATAGTACAAGCGCTCTCCTAGATACATCACCCTACCAAGCCTCCCAAGAAAGCACTGGTAGGGTTGGCGTCGGAGGTCTCGGTCAAAAGTGTCATGTACTATCATCTCATGAGCAACCCCGATATCCACATTGTCGAAGCATGCCAACAGGAGCTGCAAAGAAGAAGAATTATGTCAGATACAAATAAGGTACAGAAAAAAAAGACAAAAGAAAAAGGGCGAAGAATTTTACATCAGATCGTCGAGCATAGTCCAAATGAGCCCGAGCAGTACGAGGTTGGCTCCTGTCTGCATCTTTATCTAAGACAGACCACCGTAGGGCAACAAGGAACTCCGCAGCACCAGGCACGGGGGACGGGTAGAAGTAAGTCATGTAGGTATACATAAATACCTGGAAAAAAAGAAATCGGTTGAGGATAAAGAAGATAAAGTTTTGGTGGATAAGACAAAGTAGATGAATTCAGTACCTGCAGAATCTACCAGAAGAATCGGTAGCTAACACCATCACCCCTCAGAGCGACCAAACCTCGAACCACCTGGCATAATCCAGCCAAGATGGTCCTGTATATAAGCCGACCCCATGCTAACTACCTGGTCTGACGGAAATCTCTCAGAGCATGCAAAAAGAGAGGACTAACACTGGTCGTGTCCTGAAAAAAGCAGCTCCCGAGCATCAACAAGAACACGTGCCAGAAAATAGGAGCAAAAGTTGCGTCCTCCCCGGCAATGGTCGCATGTCTCCCATTGAAGTGCCGATTAAGGCTGTCTCGCAGCCAGCTGATGGAGATAGGGCCACTCCTTCCATCCCAAGCGTCGTCAGGCAAGTCCTCATATCCCAAGAGAAGGCCGGTGTCTGCAGCTGAAGGCCGATCCAACACTATAGTCCGCCCCACCAGAGGAATGCCGGTGATCATGACAAAATCGGAGGGACTGATCCCAAGCTCAATGTCCGGCAGATGAAAGGACTGCGTCTCCGGGAAGTATCACTCCATTATGGCAAAGATAAGGGAACGATCGGCTCGGAACGAAGGGATACGGAGAAAATAATCCAGGCGACACCTACTAAACTCGCGCCTGAGTGCCGGAGAAAGCATCTGAGCCAACTCACTGAACCTTCCCCAACTGCCTCGTAGATGGGAGGGAGGATACGGGAGTGGAGCATCAGCACGGATGCACATGGAGGGGGCTATCCAAGCCACTAAGGAGCTCTGTATCATGAACAGACGCTCTCAATCCTACGGAGATCCCTAGGCGGAAAGCTGAAGCAATACCCTCCTGACCTGAAGCTCCGGCTCAGCCTCGGCCCCTCTCTCTGGCTCGGCCTCTGCCCCTCTCTCCAACTCTACCTCGGCTTCTCTCTCGGCCTCTACCCCGACCTCGAGCAAGAGCGACAACGGGCTAAAATTCAAAAGCATGAAGTGTGAAGATTTGTGGAAAAATAGCAGGAGGGAAAAGAAAAAATTGGAAGGCCTACCTCAGCAGAGCCCTCTCCAGAGCTCTCTCTGGAATCATCCAGCAGATCAGACAGGGTAGCACTCTGATCAGACTCAATCCTGGCTCTAGAAGAAGAAGGCTGATCAGCTGGATCAACCTCCTCTCGGACACGGGAACGACTCCTAGCCATCTACAGGCAACAGGGAAGTATTTTAAGTTTCTGTTTAATGTTCAATGATTTATCAAAAGTTTAGATTTCAACCCCTAGGTGTTCTCACTTCTAATATTTTCTGATCCTAATAATACCTGCAAGATTTAATCTTTCTTAATTTGTTGTGAATTCAGGATATATTCAAGGAGGTAGAACAAATATACAATGTAAAAGGCAAAGTGAAAAAGGGCTAGATGGGCCAAAGGATCAAAATAGAAATTGCAGACAGAACTGTAGAAATTCAAATCAAGAATTGGCAAGACATGTTGGGAAGTCAAGACGAATTGAGAAAATATTCACAGCATGGTATAGTAATAAAATTGAAAATGAGCAATCCACCATCAACAATTCATCAAAAGCATTGGCGAAATATGAAAATCATGCCATTTGAAAATGAGCATTCGAAATTTTCATCACCGGCAATTCAGAAGCAAAGGAAAAATCATGCAATTAACAGGCAATCCGAAGTTCTCGAATACTATCAATTCAAGGATATCGCCAAAGAAACAAGCTACTGTTATGTAGACAATCGGTTTCAAGGAATTGCAGCTCAGGAATTGGCAGAATAAATTGGCAAGTCAAAGCAAACAAAAAGAAGAAAAAAAAAAGAGAAAAAAAAATAGTATGGCATCTGAAAAATCCACTATCATCAATGAAATGAGCAATTCAGTTGGGAGTTAGCACTGGCAAACAATCCAATATCCTCACATAGGCTTGCAAACAAGCTGCAGAGATTATCAAAACTACAAGCTCTAGTTCTTGGATGTGCATTGAGAAATCTAACACAGCAAAAAGAAAAAATTTTCCACTCACCGATGTTGTTTGCTTGGTAAGAACAGTGGAGAAATGGGCAACTGGTTACAAAGGCCAAATCCAATCAACAATAATCCAGGCAGATCATAGCATGGTGTATAGATAAAATTATAGCAAAGAAAAATCATGCTTGGATGTGGCAATTCAATGTGTAAGCTATGCAAGAAAAAAAACATGCTTGATTGTGCCGAGTTGTACTTACTGGTTGAAGAACAATGGAGAAATGAGCACCTGATTGCAAGCAAGGAAGCTCGGATTGCCGAAGCTAAGATGAACTCCCCGGAGTTTGTGCGACGGCGTTAAGCAATGAACCGTCGGCAGGAAGTTCAGGAGGTGAAAATGGCCGAAATAAGGGCTTCGTCACAACAGTAAGCAAGTGGTCGTCGGAGCTAAATAAGTCGCTGGAATCAAAGAAGTTGCTGGAGAGAATAGCAGTCACCAGAGAAGAAGGGGATGGCCGTCGCAGTCGGAGAAGAGGAGAAGTATCTGGGGTTTGCATTCGGAGAAGAAGGAAAAGAAATGAAGATTCGCGGTCGCGCGCGACTAAATAAAACCGCATGTATCCGGCGAATCACGTCGGATACAAATAAAGGTTTTGATATCCGACTAAATATGTCGAATACAAAAGAAAAACAGAACAAAAAAGAGAAAAAAGAGGGAAAAAAAAAGAAAGAAAAAGAGGAAAATAGGAGAAAAGAAAAAAAAAAGGAAACAGAAAAAAAAAAGAAAAAAGGGAATATTTAGTAAACTTTTTTAACATGGTTTGATGAAAAATCAATTTTTCAAAAATCTTATTTTGGGCTTAAAATCCACCTCATAGCCACGAGAGCTCAGTGGAATTTAAGACAGCTTGGAGAAATGCCCCCTTAAAGTTAGGGCTTTTCGGCAAATCTTCACCCAAAATTATTTTGCAAAATTGAACCAAACAAATCATGGTCAAGGAAGCGCAATTTGGGCTTGTCTAATCTTTGCAGATCATTGCTCTGCAATTCCCACAAAAAGGGGCAATTGTAGACACCCCAAAATTGCACTGAGAAAATGATGAATAATTGGCCAAAACATTAAAAAACAGTTTGTTTTCTTGTAGCCAACGCAAAATTTCGGATTGGCACATTTTCCCTTGTATCCGACACAATTCATCGGATACAGGCTTTTTAATATCCGACACAAGTCATCGGATACAAGCAAGTACTATTGTATCCGACGACATGTGTCGAATACAAATATGTTCCTTTATATCCGACCTGAGTTGTCGGATACAAGGTTTTTGCTCAAAATTAGGGTTTTCCGAAAGTTTTCACTTTTTACCATCATATCCTTTGTTTAAGGAGTGGAAATCTCGGAAATAGCCTTAGAGTTTAAGTTGGTGGACTCTAGATATCATTTTGTGTCTAGCATTAGGGCACCCCTTACCCTAGCCTTTGCCAATAAATAGGAGGCCTCTCCTCAAGCAAATGACTATAAGTTGGAGATTGAAGAGCTCCGAGTGAAGAAGTAAACCGCTGCCGCATTGCTCCCAGAAACCCAGGTAAGCCTAAAACCCTCTTTATTTTTCTGTTCTTACATTCTAGGGTTAGCTCTTTCTTCTACCTTTCTGTAGAATAATGGCATATTCTTTGTGTATGCAACCCCTTTCCCTACTCAAAGTACCTCGAGACTCCCTCTAGCCATAAAACGTGAAGAGGGATCTAGGTGAAACGAGACTGGGAATTGATCCTTAGTCATAGAACCCTTTTGAATGGCCTTTTGATTCTATGAAAACCGTTTCATACTCAAAGTACCCCAAAACTATCTCGAAACCGTAAAACGGGGATAGAGAACTAAGGGAAACAAGAATGGAATGGAACCCTAGGTTTTTTTTAGAACCCCATTTGATTGATATGCTTTGAATGCTATATGTTGTTACGTATGTGATTGAAGAGTTAATTTGTACACATGCACATATTGCACTCGTTTTGTCGAAATCGGCTTGTATTTCGGATCTATCGCATTCATTGTGATAGATCTGAAATAAATGGCCCTAAGCAGTTCTGGGACATTTCTTAATGATTTTCAAAATGATTTCAAGCAAGTTGTCTTTGAGTATTGAAGACCTCATGGTCTAACCTCTCGGTTTTGGTCATTTTTGCTCCATTTTAGGGTTTTGGCATATTCTCTTCAATCGAAGAGAATAGTGAGCCAAATTCATGCCCTATTTCCTCCTGGTGGTTTCTCAATACTTTTTCAAATGATTTTGGTTTGGATTGCACAGATTCCACACACTCAATCACTGTTTTGGATTGATTTTACTTAAAAATGGCAAAACTGGACAGCATCTGTACCCTAAGTTCGGACACTCATAACTTCATCATCCGGATGAATTTTGGAGTGATTTCAAATCCATGGGAAAGATGAGGCAGTCTAGTACATGTCGGTCAAACTTCATTAATTTTTATGGAGTGGATTTTGAACACCATTCAATCAAAGTCGACAGGTCAGTTCAGGTCAAACTGCTGAACCTGTCACTTTGAATGAGCACCATCTGCTCGTTTTAAATCTAATTCGAGTGATTTTGATTTCTGGGTACTCATTTATGAGTCGAATTTCAAATCCATTTAGTTTCAGAATTTTTTGATTTCATTTGTGTCGTGGGTGACTGATTTACTCAGAACTACTCAACAGCACATTTCTGGGCTAATCTGTGATCCTCGGGGCCTATTTGGGAGGTCACCCAAGGCACATCCACATGAAGTTTGGTATGGGGCTAGTTTCATTTGAAAGATGGCCCTACAGACTTCATTCATGCAAAAATTCACGGATTTACATGGAGCCAATTTTCCTAAATGAATTTCCAAAGTTGTCCACTTGTTACATTTACCGATTTCCAACAGCAGATTTCAAAGGAGGATAACTCTTAGGGTTTTAACCGGATTTAATTGAAAATTTGCATAATTCTTCTATTTATCATAATCTTTCAAATGGATTTGATTTGATTCAATTTGAACTTGATTTGAATAAGTTATAGTCAAATGGCTCCATCTTTTACCGAATTTTCCGGATTTGTCTTAACTTGTTTATGTTCAAGTTTTGCTTTAATTTCCATTTAAATGGTGATCTCCCAGAAGTGATACTTCCATAAAAGAAAGTCTAAGATTCATTGGACTTCTCCTGTGGAGGTATCATACATGTTTTTAGTTCTTTTCAAGCTTTTTGATCATTTTACTTTAGCAAGCCTTCTTTATTTTGAGCATGAACAACACTTGGCAACCACCTTGTGTGAGTGAATGGGGGTGCCTAGCATCTTCCCCCGTTTATAATCTAATCCCCTTACCCATCTCTGGATTTTATTTTCAAGTAGAGTTATTTTTACTCTAGATTTGCCTTTTTGTTTATTTTGATAATTTTGGTGTCCATTCACACCTAAAATTGAATGGTGTCGACTCCTCCCATTTTGTTGAGCCCGTGTGATGATGAAGGGAATCATCTAGGTGATTTCCCATGTCTCACAAAACCATTTTGAAATCAGGTCAAAATTGAAGGTTTTATGCTCAACATGAGAGAATGTTTCAGGGAGCGTTCGAGCATGCCTATATTTAATGGATTGCGAACAAACCCGAGCCTAGCATTAGAGAGGGTTTGTTCTGGCATTCGAACATCTATTGTAACACAAGTGGAGGGATTGAACGGACCATCTCACATTGTTGAACGGTGCACTTTGAGTGTCAATAGAGAGAAACCCGAGAGTGGTGTTTGAGAAAGTTAGAGTTAGCGTTTGAGTGATCAAGTGTTAAATGTGCAACATTAGACTCGCATTCAAGCCAAAAGGAAACGACAAACTTTAGTTGTTGAACGTGAGACCTGCGTTAGATGCGACGCTCGAGCTTTCAATACGAAATTTCACTATTAAAATTATTGAAAATTTCTAATTTGATTCCACTCCACTTATACTTCTACCTAACCTATATAAACCTTTAGAGTCCATTTCTAATCACTTTTTACATTGTTTTTGAAACCCTAGATCATCTATTATGTGGAAGAAAAATCTCTTTCATATTTTTTCTTCTCTTGAGCCATCTATCATTCTTTTCTTACTTCTTCTCTTACCTTGGAGTTCCAGGTTGAAGAGATTGCCTGTGGGAGTTCCTGTGGTTGCTGAGCGAGTTCGTTTGGCTTTTTACGAAGAAGATATTCAAAGTTCTGAATCATTGCAAAGGATGCAAGTCTGGAGAGTTCTTCAGATACTAGGGCTGTGAGTCAAAGTCTATGTTGGGTCGTCTGAACCACGGTTTGTAAGTCATCTTTGTAACATCCCAAATTTTTCTAATTTGGTACTTGGACTAATTAAAATATTTTCTATTAATTAAAATTCTAGTTTATAGAATTCATGATAATTAAGGGCCATGGTTATTTCAGTGGATTAGTAATTATCGGACCTATAATTACACGCAATATGGTTCCTAATTGATTTTGATGAATTTCAATGAGTTTTAACAATTTATTGTGATTTTATTGGTATTTATTGGATTTGTAATTGATTTTATTGGGATTTAATTAGCTTTAAAAGTGTTTTGCTTTAGTTTAGTTAGATAAAGGATTTAAGGTATGGTCTTAGGGTCTTTTGGTTTGGACCTTATTGCACCTTATGTAAGGCGGGTGGTTGTAATAGGAATTGTTAATACCCAAAAAGATGTACAAGGTGATCGTTTCTTCTAGAGCCATAATCCGGTGGTTCAATGGAACCACCAGCTGAGATTAGGGCTGCAACTCGGTCCGGTTAAAACCGAACCCGAACTGATCCAAACCGACTTCAGATCGGTTTGGTTCAGTTTTTTATATGGTTGGTTCGGTTTTGGTTTCAAAATCCCAAAACCGAATTAAATCGGTTCTGTTTTGGATTGTATAATTGGGTAAACCGAAGCAAACCAAAAATTGAACCGAAATCATATATTTGTTTAAACCGAACCGAACCGAACTGAATTGAATCAAAAATACATATTTTAACATATATATATATATATATATATATATAACTTTATCCCTTAAAATTTTAACATATTACAAACTTGCCCTCTCTTAAATGGAATGAATCCTCTCCCAAACCCTAATCGTCTAATCGTGTTTGCCTCATTTCACTCCGCCGAACTCATCGTTCTCTCCACAGACCTCAACGTTTGCCTCTGACGCCATTCTCTCGAGCTTATTCTTCAGATTTTTTGGTCTGACAGACAGAGAGGTAGCTCCTCTTCTCATTCTTCTTCTTTTTCCCTATCTCTCTTTTCGTTAAAAGCGTCTTTACGGTTCTTAGGGTTTCTGTTTCTCGGGCTAATTTCTCTTGCCCAGAGCGATTCCATACACGACCTTCTGCGAAGCAAGGGTTTGCCACCCGGTCTCCTCCCGAAGGAGGTTAAATCATTCAATCTCGACAAAAATGGCCGTCTCAAAGTGTTTCTCAATGGCCCTTGTATGACGAAATTCAAGTCCAAAGTCCACTTTGAAAGCGTTGTGAGGGCTAATCTCAGCTATGGAGGGCTTATTGGAGTTGAAGGCCTCTCTTAGGAAGAGCTATTTCTGTGGCTACCTGTCAAAGGTATTATCGTCGACGACCCGTCATTAGGCCTCACTCTTTTCGACATTGGGGTTGCTCACAAACAGCTCGCGCTTTCTATTTTCAAAGATCCTCTGGATTGCAAGCCAGAAGGTAAAGCGATTTTCGGTCCTCAATCCGATAAGTACAATTCTCACTAGTCATTCCCATCAAGCGGTCTTCTGTTCTACTATTATTCTTCATTTTTTTCCCCAATTTTCATTGACTGTTACCCGGGCTCACTTTCTCGAATTCCCCTTTCGTGTGGTGACGTCCGTTTCTATTTTTAATTTAATTTGGTTTTTTTGAAGTAGGAAGCCAGTGAACTACATTGCAAATTTACAGTATGAGAGAGTGGACTGCTGATCAACCAAATAAAGTAAACTTTCGGTTTTTTTGTGACATTGTTGCTGTACGTGGGGCACGGATTGCTGCTACAGGGATCTTGGGCATCATGAAGAAACTGGGGAGGGACGCAGTCAAGGAAGGGGAGAAGCAAAGAACAGTGATAGCCATGGATGGGAGCCTCTTTGAGCAATGAAGAGAGAATGTGGATTTTGAGCAATGAAGAGAGAACGTGGATTTTGAGCAATGCAGAAATTAGAAATGAAGAGAGAACGTGGATTTTGCTTTAGTGTGTTGCATAAAAATATATTCAAACAGTTGTATATTAAACGTGGATTTTGAACAATGTTAAATGTAATACAAAGTAAAAACCCAAAACCCAACCCAAACCGAACCGAATTTATATAAAAAATCAATTCAGTTTCAGTTTGGGTAGTTCGGTTTTGAGGTCGGTTCGGTTCAGTTCCAAACCAACCATCAATAACTTTGGTTTGGTCTTGGGTTGAGGCCAACCCGAACCAAACCGCACCAAGTTGCAACCCTAGCTGAGATGCATTTTGGGGTGTGGGCCCCACTCTTGAAAAGTGCCATCCATCCGCAAGTTTCATGCTGGAACCACTAGGTGGCTCTAGATGAAACGGTCTCATGTACAAGACGTGTGAAATGCAACACACGTATCCTTACATGCAAAGGCTGCGATTTGGCTGTTTCTCATTGCAACAATCGTAGCCTTACATGCAAAGGTTACGACTTGGCTGTTTCACATTGCAACACCAGTATCATTTCAATCATTGATAAATTCCACTGATTTCTTTTAACAATTTATTACGAATTTATCAGTTTTTATATTGCTTTTAGTTTAATTGGTTTAAAGCGTTTGAAGATGGTTGTAGGGTGTTGAAGTGCTGGACCATAGATTTCCTTTTAATTGGGTGGCTGTTTTGATTGGGTATTAGCATGATGTATAGGAGCCTGGGTGTGCCCATGTAGCATCAAATCAACCTTAGATTAAATAGGTTGCTGAGAAACCGGCTTCATCCCTCCTCTTTCTGCTTCGTCCATATCCTCCTTCTCCATCCTTAGATTCTCTTTTAATTTGTGGAGTCAGTAGCAGTTGGTGTAACTCAGAAGGGAATGGAGAGTTGCTGTAGAAGGTTAGAGTTTCAGATTGTAACTCGCAGTAGCAGTCTCAGAATCTGCAAAACCAGTAAGTCCATCACTTATGTTGGTTTTGAATTGATAGATTTAATTTCTATTATACGTATTATGAATTAGCAAACAATTAGTTAAATAACTTGGATTTGGTTACAGAATTACTTCTGGTTTTACTGTTCTTGTCCTATTGAAGTTGACATCTTAACTAATGTGCATCTCTAGATCTTAAGTATAATATATTGCTTAGAATTCAAAGATTTGTTGTGGTTTGGCATTATTAAGATTGAAATTGATTTCGGTTTGATAATACAGAGCAATACGGATGCTCTGTTTTTCTTTAGTCTCTTTGTTTCAAATGGTTTTGGGAAGTTTTGGGATATCTTCAAAACTATGCAAACATTATTATAAATTTTAGTTTAATAGCTTAAAAATTAGTTTACCAGGTGTAGATTACATAGGAACTAATTAAAACTATACAAACATTATTGTAAGTTTTAGTTTAATAGCTTAAAAATTAGTTTACCAGGTGTAGATTACATAGGAACTGATTTTAGGTTTAGAGGATTACTGGATTGATCTAGAAAAATCCACAAAGCAAGCCATTTAAACACAATATTTGAAAAGTAATTAATTTTCAGTACAAATTTTGTATATTAATCCGAGAATAGTTATATTTGAATGAATATTCAGGTATAGTATATAATGACATAGTTATTGATAAATTAGTCTACAGCACTTAAGTAATTAAGTTTTAATTCAGATTTAAATTAAATTCAACAAATCAGTTTCAAGTCCTAATACATAATTACAATTTAGTCAAAATTTGAAAGAAAAATCGAAACTCAAGGAAAAATTGTTTAAAAGTGATTTTTAGAATTTATAAATTAATTTAAAAATAGGATAAGGTCAATTTAATAAAAGTAAAGAGAAAAATTGCAATTTAGGTGCAATTTAGCATATTGCATGAAAGAGAATTTTGGTCAATTTAATTAAAAATGGGGAATTTGTACGTGAATGGTTGTGTAACTACATGACTCATTTATTTGCATCAGAGAAACCTAAATCGAATTTCATCGATTATATATGTATAGTAAGTTTCAAACAATGATGTTTATCCTTGTTATTAAATATTTCATGCGAATTCTACTAGCATGGTCTCCAAATTGCATTTATAATATAATATTATCATTTTGAGAAAATATGCATATTTGAATAAGATGACACACACATGAGTATTTCTAATTTTGAATTGTGTGTATTGCACCCTTATTAAATTGGTTTTACCATACAATAAGTTTAGCTTATCAATAGTGGGTTACCACTTTACCGGTATGTAAGGTAGAAAAATGAATTTTACTATTTGATCTTAATGAGATCTTTATTATGTTTTGATTATGGAATTATTATGTGGATGCACAAAAAGATAATTAAAACTTGAGTGTATGAGGACTCATCAGTATGGGAGTAGAGGGAGTCGTACCGATTGGAGCGACGAATCTGGTTGAGTTGAGGATTCCACCCGACGTGTTTTTATTTATTTTGTGATGTGAGCCAGTCGATATGTGTGATTCTTCCTGGCAGAGCCAGTCGAGACGTTTAATTCCTTCTGGCAGTGTGAGCACGATGTGATTGGTATTTCCCAGTAAAAGGGGATTTACCCGAAATGTGTTGTGTGTAGTGATCTTGTGATCCAAGGACTATACATCCCAATCTGAATACTATAGTTGTAGTCCTGGCCGATGTCTATAGTTCCAATTGGACATTACACTGATTAGCCTTGTAATATAATATGAATGATTTATCGGATTAATCGAATTGGTTTGATTCTAAGTTATAAATTGATTTCTATATTTCAGTTGATGATTATTGTAATTCTTCTGAACCTTATTGTGAATTCATATTATTTAGTGGGATACGAGGTTGTCTCACTTGCACTTGATTACTTGTGATGTATTATGATTTGAGATATATCTGCATGTGTATTTAATTTATCATATGATGACTTACTAAGATCTCCGATCTCATTTAGTTTATTATATATAGACTATACAGATTCCAGAGTGTTGGCAGTTGGTTTCGGGTAGATCCAGATTTAGAGGTAAAGTAGTTATCATTTTTATTCCTTGTAGTTAATTGTATTTCATTTCAGTGTTTTTACATTATGAGATTATGATTTCGAGATAGATATTCTATTAAGTCTTCTGCTTTATCATCAGTTGATTTATTGTACTCTGATATATTTGACGAGCATGGATTATCTATTGGTATCAAATGATTGGTAGTGTTCATAGATGAATGAATTCGGATTTATTATCTTAAATTTTAATTAAGACCCGAATTTACTTATCACCCGACATACCAATTCTAGTAATTTTATGGTTTAGGCCATAAGGTACTAGGATTGAAATGGTGTATGTCACAATCTTCCACTAATGAAATTTTCTTAGGTGGCTCTTGATAGCCCAGAGGGTTTTTCTCTTTGAGAGTTCTCATCGAGTTTTCCCTTCATCACCAAAATTGTCTGTGTTGATTTATTTTCTTTTTATTATTTATTTGCAATTTTGTGTTGCATTGCCTATTAAATTGTTTGCAATATCCTAAGACTTGTGCATGCCTATTAATTAAGGACTTGCCTTTAATTAGTAGAAATTTTTATTTCGCAATTGTTTATACCTCTTCACCCCCTCTAGGTGTAAAAGAATCTAACTTGTATTTTTCATCAATACATTATTAATACTCAAAAACTTATAATGTTCAAATATTTAAAAAATACTGAAAACTTATAATGTTCAAATCTTAAATCTTAAGATTTGTTAACGTTATTGAGGCATATGTTTTTCTAACCATTTACTTAATCTTAAAACTTTATTAAAAGGTACTTCATATTAAGCTGAGCTAAGTCCCTATAAGGTTATTAAAAATATATTATTAGATATTAACCAAAAAAATTATTAAGAAAAATATCACATATTAAGTAACTAATATTAGATATTAAGAAAAATAATTAAAAATTGTATATCAAACACGTGAACCTAATTATTTTGAGTAAGAAATTTTTTTATTATTTTTCTTATATCTAGTTGTTTTGTCCATTTGAAGCACAAGAAATTGTATATCAAGCACGTGACCAGAATCCCTACCAAAAAAAAAAAAAGCACGTGACCAGAAATTGTCTACTAGGAAATTCAATCCAACACCTAGTACGTTCAATTAAAAAAAAATACAAATTTTCAAATGAAATGAGTATTAAAGTGATAGAATGTTGTAATCATAGCACTTGTGCATAATTTTAGTGCGTGAGCTCTTTTATTTCTAAATGATAAATACATGAATAGAGCCATAACAAATATTCTTGCATGAAAATACTAGGAAAAAATGGTTTTTAGTGATTTTTTTTAAAAATAATATTTATTTAGTAATCAAATTCTTGGTAATTGAAAATTAGTGACATTTTTTGGAAATAATTGTGAATCAGTGATGTTTGACTGTTAATGAAAGACTTTTTCTAAAAGTGCCCTCAACATACCTGTAAAAAAGGTTGTTTGTTATCATGTTTTAATGAAGTTAAGAAATGTTTTGAGGGAATTTTTTTGGAAGACTGTCTTCTCTGAACATTAAAATGACATTTATTCTCAATTTTGTTTTTAAAATGTCACTAATTCCCAAATACGAAGAATTTTATGACTAAATTAGGATTATTTTTAAAAAATAACACTAAAAACCAATTTCCCAGAAAAAACTACCTCAAGGTAACTTCTAGAGCAATAATTTTCTTTACTAGATAGTGGCTAATTACAAGTTTTATAATTGAAAAATACATCAAAATGTTCACTTTCCTGTATAGTGACTAAAACAAACTTTAACGAAAGGAAAAAAAAATGAAAAGAAAAAAATTGACTGTCAATGTAACTAGCAAAGATTGGGCGTAACCCAGATAGGTGGGGGCCAAACTAGCTGGGAATTACCCATGTAACTTGGCAATGGTTCTGGCAATGTTTCAATAAAATCCTTCTCCAAGTGGCATATGCCCACATCAAATCCACCAATGATGTCCTTTCTATGACAACTATATTTGTCATCGCTGAAGTAAATACAATTTCCTTTCAATTCAGGAAAATCTAGGCTTGAAAACGATAGAGAGGAATTAAACCCCAAGAACAACGTTTGGTCGCCTATGCTTCTCAATTGAGACCAACTCATTTGGTCCTGCTCCAGCTTGAAAACCCTAAACCGGACCGTCTTATAGAGAAAAACCTCGGGCATACTAGTAGACTGCAACTTTACGCGACGATCAATCAGCAGTAATTCACCTGCCGACTCCACCAAATACATCTTAGAACCAAAATTAGATGGGCAAGGAGGTGAGATCTGTGTGACTATAGGAGAGGATCCTGTGTTAAAATCACAGGCAATGACACGCCAGTCACAACGTACGGCAAAGAACTTACCCTTACAAAATATGATATCATCATAATGCTTTATCTCTGTATATGGTATGAGAGTCCATCGCTGGTCTCCGAGTCTACAAAAAGCCAACTTACAGAACTCGCCATGAATGGCCATGGCAGTACATTGATCCGTTGACAGAACAATCTTGTCTAAAAATCCCTGAAGTATTTGTTGGGAACTCCAGGTAGCGGTTTTGGGCATACAGCCTCGTGGTTGGATAATGATGACATATTCTTGGCCGGGTTTGTCAGGACAATACTCGACAACATCGGGAAGCATAGAGAGTGGTGGAAGCTGGATTTGGAGTCTAGTGAGTGGATTGATGAGACGAATTGCTGGACCCCCTTCCTCGATTGTAATCAACCAACCATGGGAGGATGATCCCCGGAAGATCTTCCCTCCGGCCACCGGACTAAGCGAGTCCAGCGTATAAACCTTCTTTTCTGAAAGGCTGAAAAGGCCATAACGAGACCCAGTTTTTTCCACAGGAGGAAGCAGTAACAGCGGAAGCTGACAACGCAGGTAGCTTGGTTTCCCCGGCAAGGCAGACCGCCATGAAACACAGACCGCCCGAATGTGAAGATAATCGTCGTATGAATCAAGCCTTCCCGCAATCTCCTCTAACAAATCGTTATTAAGTTCTGACCACAGCTCCTTCATGACTTTGATTTCGTGAATTATCAAAGATGCAGATCCAGAGCCCTCTCTGTATATAAGAGTTTAAAACCAATCGAGTCAGTCTCTAACTAGATGTCCTTTTCCTTATCCAATACGAAGTGCGATTTTTTTTATTTTTTATTTTGGGTTCCTAGAGTTTCGGTCCTCCTCCAATACGAACTGCGTTTACTAGCCTTAGCTTTCTATAGTACAAAAGGAGGCCATTTTTCTTTATAATTAGGAAATATGCTTCTACGTAATCGCTTTGAGGTTTTATCCAAAAGAAGACTCAGTAGATAAAAATCAGGTAGTAGGTCCTTGTTTTCCAGAATTTAAAAGAAATGATGATTCCGGGTTCGGAGGTGAATCAATGCATAAATGGTTCCTTTGCAATTATGTGACTGAATTTACTCTTCTTTGATCGAAATTCATTGCTTCTTTGATGTTTCAGATGATTCCTTACTATATATTCAAAATTTCTTCTAGTTTTTACATAGCTAGGTATACGCGAGCTTTGCCGAGTCCAAATGTAGCTTTTTTGATTGATTTTGTCTTATTTTTTATGTTTTAGATGAGAACCCCTGTTGGAAATGTGTGTTTCTTTCAGGGTTTTTGCTTGGTTGCTGGAAGCAAACTTGCTGAACGTTGCTGGGTTTTTTGAACTCTTGTGCTGGAAACTGGGGTCGGATCAGAATTCGTGCCAAATTAAAACGTTTTCTTTTTTATTTTTTGGGTATCACATTGAAACATTTTCTTCTCCTTGTATTTGCATTCCGTTTGGGGTATTTAATGTTCAAGTGACCGTAATATTTAATGTTTGATTTTATATAAATTAGAAGCCTAGGTGTGGGTGGGATCGTGTATATGCCAATTTTATTTGTGAGAGATTAGGGCTGTAAATGGGTCCGTACGGATATGCTAAGACCCGAATTCGATCCGATAAGGTTTATCCAATATCCAAATTCAACCATCTTTATCGGGTCGAATATGTAAAGAGACTTGTAAGTTTGATTGTCTTTCTATACTAATATGTAATTAAAAAAACATAAAAGGCCTAAAAACATTAACATATGTACAAAATAAACGGTTGTATGATTTTGTACTGGAATCCGAACCGAGTACTCCGATCCGTTTTCGGATAATTGGATCTAAAACAAGATCTATTTTTGTATAATCGGGTCAGATTCAGATTTTTATCCAAACCAGTGACAGCGCTAGTGGTCTTGCTTGATTTTTCAGCCTTGCTTATTTGTCAAAACAAATGTGTAATATAAAACCTGCTCAAACTTTGATACAGCAAAGGCATTCTACCTGAAAAATTAGTACAAAAGGTTCATCTTCTGAATTCGGGAGCACATCCCAGATAATACAAGTGCATTTCATGGTTTGTGTAAATTGTCAATGCAAGATTGCAATGGTGATTCATATTCAATGAGTCCCAGCAGTTGTGGTTTGCTTTATAACTTTTCTTCATGATGGTACTTTTTCTGGTGAACTTTTCATGACTTATTGCAGTTTAATAGCTGTGCTTGTATCTCAATGCAAGTTTGCATTGGTGACAACTCCATGGCTGAGTTAAAAAGGCTAATATCTTACAAGCCAAAGGCAGACTGGATGAGGAAAGATCCCAATCCTCTCAGGTTAAGAACCGGCGAAATGTCTCCATTTCTCCTGAAATTGGCAGAATTATTGATAAATAATATTTTGCATTCTCTCAGAATGGAGTTTAACTAAAAATAAATAAATAAAAGAACCAATTCACACCATTTCTTTAATAAGCAAATGTCTCCATTTCTCCTGAAATTGGCAGAATCATTGATAATAAGATATTTACTATAACTGAGAAGATCTTATCAATAAAATTCCATTTATCCGCGATCCAGGCATAGTTAACAATTTGGATGTACTTTCTCAAATGTCAAATAAGTCGTTAAGACACAAATTCTTTCTAGAATGTCCTATTATTGACACAACATATGCGATGGATATAAGAACCGACAAGTCCCAATCTCAAAATGCCAGATGTTGGTTGGGAATGATGATATCAGAAAATATGTTTTTTGCATAATTATCATGTCCAATAGCCAGGCCAAACCCACCAGTAAATTCATTAATGTCACAAAAAAGGTGACCAGTTAATCAAAGTTTCACAGCCATTGGTCGAAAATTTTAATCAATCTGTAATTCATGGACTGGATGTTTATGTAATTCATCATAATGATTGTATGATGATATTTTAATGGCAATTGAGGCTATAATGGACATCATCTAAAGAAAAAAATTCAAATACATGTTCATAAGGGATGCTTACCTATTTGGGTGGTATCTCTTTGTGAGCTTTAAATGACAGAATCACATTCCATGCCAAAGCAATAACATTAGCAGTGAGGACCTGAGATGGATGATTCAATATTGGTGAGCGGAAACAATGCAGTAAAAAGTATAAATGAAGCAAGAAATCCTGAATTCTCAAATAACGATGTTAAGGAAAACAAAGTGCACATACAATACAGCATTCATAAAATTACTGACACTACAAACAGTTGCTAGGATCAATTGCCATGTAGACAGCAGCATAAAAAGCACAGCATCTTATAGAACTTTCAAACATAACACCCATGCACCATCCAATCTAAAAAGACCTATACTTCTACCTAACCTATATAAACCTCTAGGGTCCATTTCTAATCACTTTTTACATTGTCTTTGAAACGTCCCTAGATCATCTATTGTGTGGAAGAAAAATCTCTTTCATATTTTTTCTTCTCTTGAGCCATCTATCATTCTTTTCTTACTTCTTCTATTACCTGGGAGTTCCGGGTTGAAGAGATTGCTTGTGGGAGTTCCTGAGGTTGTTGAGCGAGTTCGTTTGGCTTTTCACGAAAAAGATATTCAAAGTTCTGAATCGTTGCAAATGGTGCAAGTCTGGAGAGTTCTTCAGATACTAGGGCTGTGAGTTAGAGTCTGTGTTAGCTTGTCTGAACCACATTCTGTAAGTTATCTTCCTCTAATGAAATTTTCTTAGGTGGCTCTTGATAACCCGGAGGGTTTTTCTCTTACAAAGTTCTCATAGAGTTTTCCCTTCGTCACCAAAATTGTCTGTGTTGATTTATTTTCTGTTTATTATTTATTTGCAATTTTGTGTGGCATTGCCTATTAAATTTTTTGCAATATCCTGAGACTTTTGCATGCCTATTAATTAAGGACTTGTCTTTAATTAGTAGAAATTTTTATTCCGCAATTATTTATACCTCTTCACCACCTCTAGGTGTAAAATAGTCTAAATCGTATTTTTCATCAATACAATATTAATACTCAAAAACTTATAATGTTCAAATATTAAAAAAAAAACACTTAAAACTTATAATGTTCAAATCTTAAATCTTAAGATTTGTTAACAGTATTGAGGCATATGTTGTTCTAACCATTTTCTTAATCTTAAAACTTATAATGTTCAAATATTAAAAGGTACTTCATATTAAGCTGAGCCCCTATAAGGTTATTAAAAATATATTATTAGATATTAACCAAAAAAAATTTATTAAGAAAAATATCACATATTAATTAACTAATATTAGATATTAAGAAAAATAATTAATAAATTGTATATCAAGCATGTGAACCTAATTATTTTGAGTAAGAAAAATTTTTATTATTTTTTTATATCTAGTTGTTTTATCCATTTGAAGCACAAGAAATTGTATATCAAGCATGTGACCAAAAATTGTCTACAAGGAAACCCAATCCTACACCTTAGGGTTGCAACTCGGTCCAGTTAAAACTGAACCCGAACCGACCCAAACTGACTTCGGTTCGGTTTGCTTCAGTTTCATATAGGTTTGGTTCGGTTTTGGTTTTAAAATCTCTAAACCGAATTAAATCAGTTCGGTTTTGGGTTGTATGATCAGTTAAATCGAACCAAAATCATACCATTCTCTAAACTGAATCGAACCGAACCGAACCAAACTGAAAATACATATATATATATATATATATATATATATAACTTTACCTTTAAATATTAAATATATTACAATTTAACCCCTCCCTTATATCGATTAAATCTACCCCAATCTCTCAAACCCTAAACCCTCGCAATATGTTTGCCTCCCTTCTCTTCGCTGCCGATTGCCGTGGGAGAGTGCCGAGTATTTGATTTCGATCTCAGCACTTCAGCACCTCGTCAAAGAAGAAATCAAATCCTACAAGCGACCTGTTGCGAGAGAGGCTCTTGAACTCTTCTCAAGCTTCGTCTCCATCATCATTACAGATCTCACACGTCCTTCTCCATCATTGACGATTCCCAGCCGCCGCCAGTCGTCAACAAGATTAGACTCCCAAATAGGAAGCTACAAGAAGATCAAACTCCTAACAAGGTCAGGGCATCTATCTCTTCCCTTCTATTTCGTTTTTTATTTCGTTTTTGCTGTTTTGTTTCCTGTGTTCTCTCTCTTGTGGTGGCTCCCCACAGCACTCACCACCATCCCTGTTACTGCAATCTCATTTCCCGCAACTACTGTTCTCTCTCTTTCTTTCTGTTACTATTACAATTTATCTTGGTCGCTTTGGGGGCTCACGGAATGAGGTTGAGGTCCTTCCCTTTTCAAGTTCCTTTGGTTGGTCCTTTCAACCTTCTGCAGTATTCTTTTGTCCTTGCACGTTCTCTCGTCTCTTCCAAAGAAAAAAGACGAGACAAGACGATTGAGAGACAAAGGGAGATCATTTCCCATCATGATGGCATTCAATTGCTACTGATCCTTACTCCCAGCCGTCCCTGTATTTTACCCTTTCACTCTCTTCCACCCTCCTCTTTCCCTTGTCATTCCACGCCACTCCTTACATTGCACTATAATTCAGTGACACACACACAATTGCTTTGAATAGGTTTGAGCTTGAACTTGTATTTTTTCGATTTCTTTTGGGGTCTTTGAATTTGATATTTGGGTTGGAGTTGTTTTTAATTGTTTATTTGATTTCATGGAGGTGTCGGTGACAGTGGTGGTGGGTCTCCAACTTTTGATTTTTGATTAGTAGAGTTAGGTTTCTTTGAGATTTTATTATACAAAATTGCAGAGATTATGCTGTTTGTCCATTTTTGTAAAACTCCGGATTTTCCTAAAATAAAGTAAATTAAATAAGCCTAATTATTGAGAAGTTAAGATTTAATTTAGATATTGGAAGAATAATATTATAATCCAAAGAGATATTAGTCACTAAAAAAATAAAAAAATAATTTTGAGTAACTAGGGATTTAAATAGTGGCTTCATTTAAATAGGAGAGAGCAAGGTCAATTTAGATAAATTGGGAGAGTGACTTAAATATGAATGTTGGAGAAGATAGGTATTAATCCAAGTACATTATATGGTTAAGATGGATGTGAGGAATAAAGAAGAGAATTTTTGGAAAAAGATCAAAAGATTAAGTATGGAATTACAAGGAAAGGGTATTTTAGTCATGTTCTAATTAACCAAATTAATATATTGAGTAATTAAATAATTATTAGACTTGAAATATTTAACTAGAACTAATTTGGGTTAGGTTTGAATTTAAATAGCAAATTATGGCTTAAAAGTAGGAAAAAGAGTATATTGGTGATTATGGTTGATAAGGAGCCTTAAATTTGAGGATAAGAAGAGCTTTAGGTGTTTTAGTAATATTTTAAAATAAGAAATCAAATAAGCACGAAAATAAATCCTTCTTTTGTATGAGATACTTAAAAGAAGAATTAGAAAGAGGGTTAAGATAGGGAGGTTTCCAATTAAGACTGGGAATCCTATTTAAAAAGTCTCCTAAACCTAGTGGGACTTCTAATTAAGAGAGCTTACAAAAGAGGAGGTCTAGGAAAGGTTTAGGGTTTTTTAGCAAGTCAAAAATAAGGAGGAAAGAGAGGGAAATTCGTTCTTGGGCTTGGGAGAAAAATAAAGGAAAGAAGAGAGGAGAGAAAAGAGAGGGAAGAAAAGAAAAAGGGAGGTGCTGCAGAGATCCGACCAGCAGACTTTGAACGACGATCCCCGAAGATCTAGTCGTTGGATCGTCATGAAATTTAGAATTTATGCTCTATACATGCGATAATTTAATCTGAACGGTGGAGATTGGATTTGGATGAGTCTAAGGTGGTGCGAATTAAACCAGAAGTTGGTGGAAAATCAGAATTTGAAAGAAAAAGGAGTTGCAGAGATGGCCGACTAGCCCACTTTGAACGATGAGATAAAAAGATCCAACTGTTGGAATAAGCTGAATTTTTAGAGTTTTGTTTTACTCATAGAAAACGTCAAACTGAACGGTGGAGATCTAAATTTGAAAAGTTTAGAGGGGTGCGGTCGAGCTCCAAACACGGGCACAGAAAAAGTTCTGAAAAATCTGGGTTCATCAAAAATGCAAGTAGCAAACACTTGAAACTGGAGGAATTGCATGTTTTCTTGTGTTTTTTATTATTGATCGCATTGGTTTCTAAGTTGGATTTAATTGGAAAAGTTAGATGATTATAAAGTTTTGATTTGGTGATTTGAATCTCTCTTTAAGAATCAAGAAAAGTGTTGTTCATGGGTGGTTTGATTTAGAAAGAAACCTTAGTTAAATTTTAATCACCAAGATTTGTTTAGCATAGTTTTTAATCCGGTGTTTTGGTTTTGATCTCTAAGTTTAGTCGTGAAGCATGGTTTTGGAAAAACATAGTTCGAACGTGGATTTTGGGTGAGTTTTAGAATCGTGATACAAAGTTGTTTAGATTAAATTCGAGTTATGTTTAAACGTGTTTTGGGGATGATAGAAGCATAGAAAAATTGTTACAGAAGTCTAAATTTTGGTCAGTCATAGAGTTTGGAATTAACTTAGAGTTGCGAGTCGTAAAGGGTATCTGCCAAGCTGCCGCCAACTTCTATGCTCTCAATGGCAGCTCAGCGCAAAGATTGTTTTGTGTTCTCGGGACTGGCGCCAAGGTAATTTAACTTCGCGCGAGTCATTTTTCGGTTCCACCGACTTGGCGCTAACCTAGCGCCGAGTGCCTGAGGTCAGCACACCCACCAAAATGTTAAATTGAGTGCAGCCGACCAATCCATACCCAATTTTTATGCTTTGAGGTTTCAACCTCTTAGCCAAAGATTAGATTAGGTTATTAGAAATATTTTTATCTGTTCAAAACATTTAGGAGAGCATTAAATCAATCTATTGGTAATCTTATGAGTTCCCGAAGTGTTAATTGAAGGACTGTTAGTAGGTTATTTTGTTGTTCCTAACACTATGGGCTAATGATTTAATTTTCTTTTATATCTTATATTGTTTTCTGATTGTAAATTTGTTTAATCTGGGTTTGCTTGATTTCAAAGTGCTGAACTGTATTTTTTAAAAATTTATCTTGGTGTGGGTAAATGGATTTTACTATCAGTTGGACATGTGCTTTGGGTTGGAATATTTTACTGAGATTTCATGAGATATTGTTCGGGTCTGGAATAACTTGTGATGAGTTGTATTGGGTTATTGTAGACACCCCAAATTGCACAAACAATCATCAAAAATCATTATCTCCTTGAAAGCCAGCACAGAAATTGAAGAAAATGAACTTTTACCTATATCCGGCAACTCAGGCCGGATACAAGTAATCCTCTTTGTATCCGGTGACAAATACCGGATACAAGCAAGCCTTAGTGTATCCGGTATTATATACGGGATACCTTAAGGCCCTTGTGTATCCGGCCTGATATACCGAATACACAAGTTTTACTCAAAATTAGGGTTTTCCGAGAGCTTTTCACTTTTACCATCATATCCCTCATTAAATGAGTGGAAATCTCGGAAATAGCCTTAGGGTTAAGGTTGGTGGGCTATAGACATTATGTTGTGTCTACCATTCTCACCAACCCTAACCCTAACCTTTGCCTATAAATAGGAGGCTCCTCTTCAAGCAAATGGCAATTAAATCTTGTTTTGAATTCTCGCCAAGAAGAACTCCAAGAGAAGAAGAAAACCGCTGCGGGATCGCTTCCAGAACCCAGGTAAGCCTCAAACTTTTCTTTTATTTTCTGTCTTTACATTTCTAGATCTAGATCTCTTCTTCTACCTTTCTGTAGAGTAAGGCCTTCTTTGTGTGTGAAAATCCTTCCCCGGCTCAAAGTATCTCGAGACTCCCCCTAGCCGTAAAACGTGGAGGCGGGATCTAGGAGAAACGATATTGAGGATTCACCTTAGTACTAGAACCTATGTAGCATAAAGCCTTTTGATTGATTGTAAACCGTTTCATATTCAAAGTACCCTTGATTATCTTGAAGAACCGTGTTTAACGGGGAGAGAGAACATAGGGAAACGATAATGGAACGGAACCCTAGGCTGTTCTTAAAACCTTATTTTGATGAATATGTATGCATGCTATTGATCTTGTTTGGTTTTTCACACTTGCACATACATAGTGCCATTTTGGCGAGATAGGCTCATGTTTGGGGTTTATTGCATTTATTGTGATAAATCTGAAATAAATGGCCTCAATCAATTCTGAAATGTCTAGGAATGATTTTTTAAAGTATTTGTGTTCATCTTGCACGGATCACACATTTTTATCACTTTTCGGATTTGGTTTTACTCAAAAAGGGCCTAACTGGACAGCACCTGTACCCTTACTTCGGACGCTCATAACTTCATCGTCCGGATGAATTTTGGAGCGAATCTAGAACCATGGGAAAGGTGAGGCTGTCTAGTTTATGTCCACCAAATTTCATTAATTTCTATCAAGCAGATTTTTGACACCTCTCTGTCGAAGTTTATTGGACAGTTCAGATTCAAATACAGAACTTGTCACTTCGACGGAGCGCCATGTGTTCGTTTTAAATCCGATTAGAGTGATTTTTGTTTCTGGGCACTCCTTTATGAGTCTATTTTTAAATCCAGTTGGTTTCATAATTTTTGGACTCCATTTGTATTATTGGTAGCCGATTTACTCAGAACTGCTAAATGGCATTTTTCTGGGTAAATCTGTGATCTTCGGGGCCTATTCGGGAGACCACCCAAGGCACATCCGAATGAGTTTTTTGTATGAGGCTAGTTTCATTTGAAAGATGGCCATACAAACTTCAATCACACCAAATTTCGTGAGTTCTTATGGAGTGGATTTTTCTAGGTGATTTTTCAAAGTTGCCTACTTATCACTTTTAAATATCCCCAGCAGCAACTTTCAAGGAGCATAACTCCTAAGTTTTCAACCAGAATTACTTGAAATTTTGCATGAGACTATTATTTACCATAGTCTTTCAAATGGATTTGGTTTGATTTGATTTAAAATTGGATTTGAATGATTTCAAGACAAATGGCATTACTTTTCACCGAATTTTCCGGATTTGATTCAACTTGGCTTTGAACATTCTTTTGCTTGGATTTTTATCCTTTTATGACATTTCAGAAATGATATTGACATAAGAGAAGATTTAAAATCCATTTGGATCTTCATGTGAATATATCATACACTTGTTCCTTTTTTAAGGCTTTTCATGATTTTTTTTAGCAAGCTTCCTATTTTCTTTTAGCATGAACAAACACTTGGCAACCACCTTGTGTGGGTGAATGGGGGTGCCTAACACCTTCCCCCGTTCATAATTTAATCCCCTTACCCATCTCTGGATTTGATTTTCAAGTAGGGTTATTTTTACCCTAGAATTTGCTTTTTAACCCTTTTTGCTTATTTTTGAACTCTTTGGTGTCCATTCTCACCCCAAAATTATGAATGGTGGCGACTCTCCCATTTTTGCGTTGAGCCCGTGTGTTGACGGAGGGATGATCATTCCGGTGATTTTTTCCATGTCTCACAGTTATACATGATGATGACCAGTGTTGGTTATTGTTTTGCAAATGCTGAGTTTTATGAAATTGTTTTACTGTTTTTGGTTTAGCTTTACCTAGATGCATGTCTATGCTTAGTAATGTGATGGTATTGTTTATTGATGTAATTGCATGGCCTTGTGTGTTGCCACGACCGGTGTAGAGCAGTCAGAAACCCTAAGTAGGCCTGATTGTCAATGCCAAAACCCGATGAGTAGGCCGGCATTGGATGACGAAACCCTGAGTAGGCCGTCATTTCAGAGTTTCCGAAACCCTGAGTAGGCCGGAACTGTGTACATGGAGGTGTGGAGTGTCTACTTGGCATGTTTAATTTATCAACCAAACGATAGTCATGACATTGACCAATCGATGTGTTGCCGTACTTAACTGAGATGTGATTTGACTGATGAAATGGGTTTTGGTTTGAACTTGAAATTGATGTTAGTTGTTTAATCGTTCGGAATGTTTATCGATGCATAGCTTTGAACTGTGATTAACTATTTCTGCATGCATGTGCTACTCGCTGAGATATTCGTATCTCACTCTGTTGTTTTGATTTGATTTTCAGATACTCGTGGTGAGGCGACTACTGGGGTAGATCCTGCTGAGGCTTATAGGGAGGAAGATTACTATTACCTTCCTTAGACTTGTAGGTTATCTTGTTCCGAATTTGAGTACTTTGAATATTTGAGGTGTATTAAAGTCTATTTGGGGGTTGAACCATATGATTCTAGTTAAGTTTTAAATGTTACATTCTTGGATGAATCAAATTGTGCACTCTGACAGGTTATAGTTAGATGATTATCCAGCGATCATAATTGATTAACGATCCTTGCCTAACCTCTGTGAGACGTGTTATATCTTTATTGAACAACACGGATCCGGGGCGTTACAGTACTTGCGCCCTCTAATAGAAGAGTTAAAAGACCTATGGGTTTCTAGGGTTGAGACATATGATGCGTCGAGAAAGGAGATCTTCACTCTGCGTGCAGGGTTAATTTGGACGATTAGTGATTTCCCTGGGTATGCTATGCTTTCGGGTTGGGGCACTAAAGGGAAACTTGCATGCCCTTCTTGTCATAAAGACACGTATTCTAAGTATTTGCGTCATAGCCGGAATCACTGTTATATGGATCATCATCGATTCCTACCTCTTGATCATAAGTTTCGAAAGTAGAAACAATCCTTCGATGGTACCACAGAGACAAGGGAAGCTCCAACAGGATTGATCGGGTGGGATATTCTCGATCACTTAACAAGCAGTTTACATGTATTCAGGAAGCATACCAGTAAGAAGTACTCTAAAAACACTGGTAAAGGAGCGATGCCCTTTAATTGGAAGAAAAAGAGAATATTTTTTGAATTGCCATATTGGAGGGATAACATGTTGAAACATAATTTGGACGTGATACATATTGAGAAGAATGTTTGTGATAGTATACTTGGTACATTGTTAAATATTGATGGAAAAACCAAGGACAACTTTAAGGCACGCTTGGATTTGGTTGACATGGGTATTAGACACGCACTTCATCCATAGATGTTACCAAATAGAAAGAAAGCATGTTTGCCGACTGCATGCTTCTCACTAGACAAACAGGAACAAGATATATTTTGCAAAGTGCTGAAAAGTATAAAAAGTTCCAGATGGTTATTCGTCCAACATTGCTAAACAGGTGAGTAGTAAAGCACGGAAGACATTTGGTCTTAAAAGTCATGATTTCCATGTGTTGCTGCATCAACTATTGCCTCTTGCTATTCGGAAAGTGTTGCCGAAGAATGTAGCATCCGTATTGATAGAGTTGAGCAACTTTTTTCATTAATTGTGCTCCAAAGTTTGTGAAGTTGATGACTTGAAGCGCCTTCAAGATAGTATTACACAAGTATTATGCCAAATGGAGAGGATTCCCCCCCCCCCCCCCTTGTTCTTTGATATTATGGTGCATTTGCCAATTCACTTAGCTGCAGAAGCTATGGAAGGGGGGCCTGTCCAATATCGTTGGATGTATCCAATTGAAAGGTACGTATTACAACAGCCTTATTAAATGTGTTTCCTTGTATTCCGCCGTCGAATCATCTTGATGGAAGATTTTTTGTTTGTCATAATAGGTACTTGTACACCCTAAAGTCATGTGCGCAACCGAGCACAACCAGAGGGGTCAATTGCAGAAGGGTATATTGTGGAAGAATGTATCATATTCTATTCTCGATACTTATCTAACGTAGAATCAAGAACTAATCGGCCACAAAGAAACTATGATGAAACTGCAATTGGAAGTGCCCAACCATATAAACTATCCAATATTGAGTGGGCACAAGCACATCGTTATGTGCTTTTCAATGACGATAGGGTTGCAAGTTTTCAAAAGTAAGAAGTTACTTGCTTACCTCATCCATTTGTTTCTATATTACAATATTTTCATATTTTTTGAATTAATTAATCATTGTATTTTACATTACAGTCGCCATCTTAGCCTTCTTAAGATGTTAACTCCAAGGGCAAGGGAACATGACATACAGAAGAAACATAATAATGAATTCATGCAGTGGTTTAAAGAACATGTAAGAAAACCTTATTTCATTTATAGAGTTACAGCTCCACATGTGTTGTTTAATATTGCATTTCTTAACCTACTTGGCCCCTTATTTATAGGTCGAGACACTAAATGTATCAAATAGTACTGTCTCCAAAGACATTATGTTGTTGTCACAGGGGCCACAATCAATGGCAAAAAGATTCAAAGGATACATAAGTAATGGATATCGTTTTTACACAATGGAGAAAGAGAAATTCTCAAAGAATCAGAATAGCAGTGTTATGGTAAAAGCAAGCACTACTAGCTACGCTAGTACGAAAGATAAAAATCCAATAACAAGTTACATGTATTTTTACGGGCGTCTAACTGATGTGCTCGAATTGGCATATTCAGAGCAGCTTAGACATGTGCTGTTTAAGTGTGATTGGGTTGATATCATGACACAAGGAAGAGGCATTAAGACAGATGAATTAGGACTCACGCTTGTGAACTTCAAACGGTTATTATATACTGGTCAACACGTCTTGGATGATCCGTTTGTGTTCAAATCTCAAGCTGAGCAAGTTTTCTTTGTGGTGGATCCAATCGATGAAGAGTGGAATTTTATTGTGATGACTAAGCCCAGGGACTTGTTTGAATTGATTACGAATGATGATTAACCCATTGATTGCGAGCCATATGCTACCCAACTTGTAACAAATAATGAAGAAGAGGTTGATGGGTTGAGTTGGGCAAGGGAAGACATACCGGGCACAACAGTTGATGCTCATTCTCATACGAGCACAGAACAGCTCGCATCTTCTAGTGATCCTGTTCATGACGAACAGGGATCGGATTCTAATGATGACCAGGAATGAAATGTATTTGAATTGTATGCGAGAAATTTACAAAAATGCTTCACTTTGCACTTCATTTTTTGTCTTGAATTGTGTAGTATACGACACACTATTTTCTCCTATTAAACTAACTAACGATCAATGCCTCTATTTGTTCAGCTTGTTATTGACTTGTATGATTTCATTTTCGACAGAATATAGTGTATTTTATTAGATGGCTGAGGGTGAAGCAGCTAGGAGGGGTAGAGGCCCTACTAGATGCCTTGATTTACTAAAACTTCGACCTAGAGAAAAGTTCAGTATCGATGTAGATGAATTAGGGCAGCCAATTGGACCAAATGCCTCCAAATTGGCTAGTTTTTGTGGGACACTGGCACGCGATGGACATGTTATACCCTTGAACCACTTTGGCTGGCGAGAAGTTACAGATAGGGAGAAAGACCAAGCGTGGTCACTTATAAAGGTAAATAATCTATATTTTAATGTAGTTCATTGCTCAAAATGTTCACATATTTAGTGAATTGGTGTTAACTTTTAAAATTCAATTTGTTATGCACCGTAGGAAAAGTTTGAGGTTGAAGATAGGTTACGGGATGTTATCATGCAATCAATTAATAAAAAATGGAGGGACTATAAGTCCGATTTGAAGCTGAACCATTACGATCCTTACGAAACAAATGCTGAATGTATAACTCATCGCCCACCAGATGTGGTGGAGGAGCAGTGGGCAATTATAGTAGAGTACTTGTGAGACATGGGAAAAATCACCGGGATGATTTCCCCTCCGTCAGCACACGGGGCTCAACGTCAAAGTGGGAGAGTCACCACCATTCAGAATTTTGCGTTGTGAATGGACACCAAAAGATTCAAAAGTAAGCAAAAGGAGCTAAAAGGCAAATTCTAGAGTAAAAATAACTCTACTTGAAAATCAAATCCAGAGATGGGTAAGGGGATTAGATTATTAATGGGGAAAGGTGCTAGGCACCCCCATTCATCCACACAAGGTGGTTGCCAAGTGTTTGTTCATGCAAAAAAGTAAGAAAGCTTGCTAAAATCATTGAAACATTGAAAAAGAATTAAACAAATGTGTGATATCTTCACATGAGAAATCCAAATGGATTCCAGATCCTCTTTTATGTCAATATCACTTCTGGAATATCAACAATAAATGGAAATCAAAGCAAAGATTGCACAAAGCCAAGTTGAGACAAATCCAGAAAATTCGGTAAAGGATAATGCCATTTGTCTTGAAATCATTCAAATTCAATTTTAAATTGGATCAAACCAAATCCATTTGAAAGATTATGGTAAATAAGAGATTCATGCAAAATTTCAAGTAGATCCGATTGAAAACCTAGGAGTTATGCCTCCTTTAAAATTGCTGCTGGAGATAAACAAAAGTGACAAGTGGGCAAGTTTGGAAAACCATCTAAAACAATCGGCTCCATATAAATTCATGAAATTTGGTGTGATTGAAGTCTGTATGGCCATATTTCAAATGAAACTAGCCTCATACAAAAATTCATTCGGATGTGCCTTGGGTGGTCTCCCGAACAGGCCCCGAAGATCACAGATTTACCCAGAAAAGTACTGTTGAACAGCTCTGAGAAAATCTGTTGCTCACGACACAAATGGAGTCAAAAAATTATGAAACCAACTGGATTTGAAAATAGACTCATAAAGGAGTGCCCAAAACAAAAATCACTCAAATCGGATTTAAAACGAACACATGGCACTCAGTCGAAGTGACAAGTTCTGTATTCAGATCAGAACTGACCTATCAACTTCAACAGAGAGGTGTCAAAAATCTACTGGATAGAAATTAATGCAATTTGGTAGGCATAAACTAGACAGCCTCACCTTTCCCATGGTTCTGGAATCACTCCAAACTTCGTCCGGACGATGAGGTTATGAGTGTCCGAAGTCGGGGTACAGTTGCTGTCAAGTTAAGCCATTTTTGAAGAAAACCAACTCCAAATAGTGATAAAGTGTGTGTGATCCGTGCAAGATTAATCAAAATCCTTTGAAAACATTTCAGAATTGCTTTGGGCTATTTATTTCAGATTTATCACAATAAATCCAAAATATGAGCCTATCCCGCCAAAATCACGTGCCATGTATGTGTAGGTGTAAAAATCATTCCAACAACATAGCAAAGATAACGTGCATTCATATCAATCAAAATAGGGTTCTAAAACAACCTAGGGTTCCATTCCATTATCTTTTCCCTTAGTTCTTTCTCCCCGTTAAACACGGTTCTTCAAGATAATCTTGGGGTACTTTGAATATGAAAGGGTTTCCATAGAATCACAAGGCTTATAGCATGCATTTAGATCAATAAAAAATGGTTCTAGAACAACCTATGGTTCCGTTCCATTATCGTTTCCCTTAGTTCTCTCTCCCCGTTAAACACAGTTCTTCAAGATAATCTTGGGGTACTTTGAATATGGAACGGTCTTCAAAGATTCAAAAGGCTTATTCAAAAGAGATTCTAGTACTAGGATCAATCCCCAGTCTCGTTTCTCCTAGATCCCGCCTTCACGTTTTACGGCTAGGGGGAGTCTTGAGATACTTTGAGCCGGGGAAGGGTTTTCATACACACATCAAGGCCTTATTCTACAAAAAGGTAGAAGAAGAGATCTAGATCTAGAATGTAAAAACAAAAATTAAAAAGAGGTTTGAGGCTTACCTGGGTTCTGGAAGTACTTCCGCAGTGGTTTCCCTTTTCACTCGGAGCTCTTCTTGGCAAAAGTTATTGGCAAGAATTGTTGGCCATTTGCTTAAGGAGGAGCCTCCTATTTATAGGCAAACGCTAGGGTTAGGGTTGGTGAGATGGTAGACACAAAATAAGGCCATAGCCCACCAACCTTAACCCTAAGGCTATTTCCGAGATTTCCACTCATTTAATGAGGGATATGATGGTAAAAGGTGAAAACTCTCGGAAAACCCTAATTTTGAGCAAAACTAATGTATCCGACATGTCAGGTCGAATACACTAGTGTCTATGTGTATCCGGCATATGTTGCCGGATACATTAAAGGCTACTTGTATCCGACATTTTCCATCGGACACGAAGAAATACCCTTGTATCCGACCTGAGTTGTCGGATACAAGGAAAAAAACTCATTTTCTTAAATTTTGTGCTGGTTTCTAAGGAGTTAGTGATTTTTACTGATTATTGATCATTTTTACTGTGCAATTTGGGGTGTCTACAGTACTGGAACTCGCAAAGCGCACAAGTAATTTGTTAATTAGTTAATATGTCTTCTAAAGCTACTGCATCCTTGTTTATTGACTTTGTATGATTATATGTAGCAGAACGCATCAGCAAGGAATAAAACAAATCGTGCCAACCAGACACTTAGTCATACGGCTGGGACAAAGAGATTTGCCAAGGTCAGAAACGAACAGATATAACAAATGGCCACTTATGAATGTCTTGATATAATATTATAAATAGCTTTACCTCTTCTAAGTTGTATAGTAGCTTTTCTATTTTCTTGCACTGAAAAAGTAATGTTTCATTTAGAACATTGATCAACTAATGTGTTAATTAGTTTCATAGTAGCATGAATAATGAAAAGGGAATGACAACAAGTTGGTACGTGTTCGGTCTTAAAAGTTATTCCAAGGAAAATAATAGCACTGCAGTTAAAATGATATGTACATATGATAAGATTAAATGTTTATGTGAATGAGGATTGTGTATGAATGCAATGTTTGCGCTCTTTTTTTGTTTTCAGGTTCAATGGCTTTATTTTAGACCAATTTGGTCTGGACAATGCTCTATTTTTAGGGGAGATACTGTTGAAATTTGTATTATTTTTTTCTTTATTTATCACTTTCTTTGCACTTCATTTTTTTAATCAGGTCAATTGTATTAATATCTACTTGTGGATGTTTAAATGATTTATAATGAATTAACACCATACTTTTTCATTAGGGATTAGCGGGCCGTGCTGAGACTTTTATAAAAACGCATACTTGAAAAGATGCCATGCCAATCAATGATGAATCGGCTGACAAGATAGTAAGTTATTTCCTCTTATTGTAGGTGTAATGGTACAATACGATTAAATTTATTAGCATCTAGCTATTTTGATAACTCAATGATTGCATAAATATTTTTTCCAGAATCAAATGCGAACTATCATGGAACATGGCACGCCAGATTCGACGGCCAAAAATGATGTATATACTCAAGTCATGGGGCATGATACACATGGCAGGGTGCGGTGTTGTGGGCTAGGCCACACTTCCACTAGGCTATGGGGTAGCGCATCCTCGAGTACGTCATCTCGGTATGTTGATATCGATGAGTTTAATAGGATGCAAGAACAATTGCAACGTACGGAAGAGCGGCTAGAAGAGAAGAAGCGACAACGGGAAACAATTGAAGCAACTATTGCACAGAATGCCAGAGAATTTGCAGAATTTAGAAACTTAATGATGAATAATGTTCAAACACAAGTATTATATAAATGCCTCAAAAAATACATATAGCACAAGATCATATCAACTTTATATTTAAATACTACACTTAATGATCTTTGTTACAATGTATAGCCTCCTAGAGAAACTTCTGCAAATGACAGTCCTCCTTAGGATTTTAGCTAGACACTCTTATTATTTGAGGTGAGTAACAAAAGATAGCTTTAGTCCTATATATATATATATATATATATATATATATATATATATATATATATATTTTCTTGGCTAAATTGATTTGTCTACTTATAATTTTAGAATTCAAAATTATTATATTACTGATGCATGATTCATTGTTATTTTCATGCAGGGCTATTAAATTGATACGAGTTACAATCTCACTTGTTAATGGAAACCACCAATTTACTTTATTTACTTTAATTTATATGACATGCATGTTTGCAGTACTTTAATTGTATTGGAATCTCTTCTAATTCAATTTGTTTTTGTAATTCTCTTGTTCTATTTATTATAAAACTTGCCACAAAATCAGGTATTTTACAGGTATTTTACAGGATTTTTACAGGATTTTCTATAGCACTAATTATAGATTTTATTTATGCAGGTATAGGTCTTTAGCGGAGGTAGCAGCTGCCGCTAAAGACCCTAAACGTTTTAAGAGGCAGTATCTTTTACCGCCGCTTAAATGGCGAAGCATAAAATACGTAGCAATTATCAGTGGCGGTAATTACCACCGCTAATAAATAAATGGGATCACGTGAGTTTTTTAGCGGCGATAATTACCACCGCCGATACTACGTATTAGCGGTGGAAATAATTCCCGCCACTAATATTTTCCTATTAAGCGGAAGTAGTTAGCGCCGGTAAAACGAATTGTTCCGGCGGTAATTACCGCCGCTAAAGGGTCGTCGACTATTTCTCAGAATTACCGGCGGTAAATTTTGTACCGCCGTTGACAATGTCGCCGATTGGTTTAGCGGCTAGGTATTAAGCGGCGGTAATACGAGTTTTACCGACGGTACTCTACCGCCAGTAAAACTCCCAATTTTTGTAGTGACTTATTGGCCTGGATCCTCTTCTTATCAAATTTTGTTTTACAGGTATAATTCTGACTTAATACATGCATGTGAATGTATAGGTTAACTGGTTCAAATGAATGGATCTTTTTATACATGCATGTGGATGCAGCAAAACCTTTAGCACCTTCAACCACTACAGTTGGGTAAGAGAAATTACATCCAATATCTGCATTTTCCATATTCCGAAGCCTTCTTTTAATTCTTAATTTGTATGCACTTGCTTTGCAAGGGAAAAAGAACCATCACTTCAGCTAACAGTTTGAGCACTACAGCAATCAAAAAGGGCTGAGGAGCAGGTGGAGTTCAAAACCAACTTGTTAATAGGGCATTGGAAGGTTTATCTCATGGCGGAAGAAACGGTACAAGAGGAAGGGGAAGGGGGTGGGGAGGAAGCAGCAGAGGAAGGGGCTACTGTTAGTTTTGTTTCTCTTCCATGGCCTACCTGATACTCTCATGGAAGAGTCATCCAATGTGTTGCCATTTCATATGGATAGAGCCAACAAGGGATAGCAATTCGATTCAAATTACAAAGGCTCCTAATTAAAAATTTTCAAACAAGACTGGGTCAAAAAGGAATGTGATGAACTTGTCTCGAATGGGGGAGTTAAAGTGCCTCCAAGACGGGCATTGTGTATTGGTTTTAATCTTGATTTGTTAAACTTCATATATGAGAACTAGTAGGTTGTTAAATCCAAATAGGTCTAGACGCTATCATCGGAGTATGGGAAAATGACCCAAACCAAACCGAACCAAACCAAATTTTGCAATTCTGCTCGGTTCGGTTTGGGTTTGGGATTTTCAATAAATAATTGGTTCGGTTTCGGTTTGGGTATTTCGGTTCTAAGGTCGGTTTGGTTCGGTTTCAGACCGATCATCAGTAACCTTGGTTTGGTCCTGGGTTGAGGCTGTAAGATCCCAATTCTCTAATCAATGTTCAAGTCGTAGTTGTAATATTATAACTGACACAAGGTTTGTGTTGTGAAGGTGATCCTTCAAAGGCCTAGATTGGAACTATGAAGTAGAGTCCTCAAATTAAGAAGGGACCTTAAGCTTGGAGAGAAGACAAAGTTGGAAATTTGAAGAAAACAGTATTTTGATTTTGTATTTGGGTTGCTAAAGCAAAGAAGAAGGTGATTATAGCTTCAAGGTAAGCAACACCCTTCTAAGAAAACCTTGATTTAGTTTTCTTGAATTCAAAATGAATTTTCGGATTTCTGTTGCTAATATGAGATTAGTATTATTATATGTTGCTGTTAAATGAGTTGCAATTTATTTTAGATGCATATGACTATAGTATGTTTGCAAATTGAGATAAATGTGATGCTCTATTTGCATAAGAAAGCATTGCATGAATTTATACATGAAATGTATGGAAGCATGAGGGCATAGGCCCATGATCTGAAAATGAAATGTAAACCCTAGGGCAATGGCCTGGATAATTGTGAATTAGTAGCCCTACGGGCTGTGTTTGAGAAACATAGTTCTATTGACATGAAAATGATTGTGTGAGATACCAAATCAAATGAAAGGCATAAAATTTTAACTTAAGATGCGGATCTGTATAACTTAAGTAGGTGTGTTTAATTATAAATGTCGTGACCTTGGATACTGTTGTTTCATCACGTGTGGGTTCTATTGATACCGGCTGGAGGCCGATGGTTGTACTGAATTCCAGCACCAAGGGGAATCGGTGGCTGATGCCCAAGCTTCATCTAGATGCCCTACGCTAAGGGGAATCGGCGTTAGGATGCCCAATACCAAGGGGAATCGGGTTGGATGCCTAACCTATATGGGAAACCTATAGAGTTAGATGTGGTCATGACGTTTACAATTAAACCACCTAATTAACTCTATAAATGGAATGAGATCAACATGGTTGTTGTTGCAAAGAGTTAGTAGATTTTAATGCTTGTTTTCATTGATTAATGAATGCCCTTGTATGCTTGTGTTAAAAGTTATGAATGATATGTAAAGATGTATATTAGCATTATTACATCGGTTTTCGATCGATTGCTATGCATCATGGAGTTGAAAAGATATGGCATGAACTGTGGTTTTCAAAAGCATGCATAGTGTTGCTTACTAGGACCCTTCGTCTCATCAAACGTGGTTTATCGGTTTTGTTTTAGATCCATAGACGTCTGGAGCTAAAGCTGATAAGGGGAAGGAGAAAGCTTTGGGATACTGAGAGGAGGATTTCTTCAGGCCTGCTAGGTCTCCCTAGATAATGTATATCTTATTTTGGATTTATGTAGATAGAGAGAGAGAAAGAGAGGGATGTGAGATGCTTAGATGACACACTTTTGTAAAACTATGTATATAACTTTTAATGGGTTCTTTTGATACCTTTACTTCATGGCTTATACTTTAAATGCCTCTTTTATAGTTAGTTTTACTGTACACATATAGTATATGTTGTACCCACGTTTATCAGGCATCTTTCACACTTGGATATCGTCCATTTTCTAGGCGTTATATACGTCTTTTGTCGAAAGAAAAAAAAAAGAAAAATTTTACCATCATGTTTATTAGGACCTGGTTAACATCCCTTAGTTGATCTTTGTCCAAAGGGACAAGATGTGGCTTATTGGGGTGTTACAGAGGCCAACCCGAACCAAACCGCACCGAGTTGCAGCCCTAACACCTAATACGTTCAATTAAAAAAATACAAATTTTCAAATGAAATGACTACTAAAGTGATAGAATGTTGTAATCATAGCACTTGTGCATAATTTTAGTGTGTGAGCTCTTTTATTTCTAAATGATAAATACATGAATAGAGCCATAACAAATATTCTTGCATGAAAAAACTAGGGAAATTTGGTTTTTAGTGATGCTTTTTAAAAATAATATTGATTTAGTAATCAAATTCTTGGTAATTGAAAATTAGTAACATTTTTTTGGAAATAATTGTGAATTAGTGATGTTTGACTGTTAATGAGAGACTTTTTCTATAATTGCCCTCAACATATATACTTGTAAAAAAAGTTGTTTGTTATCATGTTTTAATGAGGTTAAGAAATGTTTTGAGGGAATTTTTTGGAAGAAGTCTTATGTGAACATTAAATGACACTTACTCTAAATTATTCTTAAAAAGAGTGACTACTTCCCAAATACGAATAATTCGGTGATTGAATTAGGGTTATTTTAAAAAAGTAACACTAAAAACCAATTTCCCCCAAAAAAAACTACCTCAAGGTAACTTGTAGAGCAATAATTTCCTTTGCTAGATAATGGCTAATGACAAGTTTTATAATTGAAAAATACATCAAAATGTTCACTTTACCATTCAGTGACTAAAACATACTTCAAAGAAAGGAAGAAAAAAAAGAATAGAAAAAAATTGACTGTCAATGTAACTAGCAAAGATTGGGCGTAACCAAGGTTCCACGTTTCGGTGCCGGTGGGCGTGCCGCCCATTGGCCAAAATCGGGTTTTTTTCGTGCTGGTTGAAATTTCGTTGGCACGCCGCTCCGTGCCGCTCCGATTCATGTATAAAAAATAATTTTTTTTCTGTTTCGTCCGTGCCGCTCGGCACGCCACTCCATGCCGATGACAAATCGTCGAAATTTCAGTGAGTCGCTGGCGATGCACCCAGAACGATTTCCCCCGGCGAAACGCATCGCCGGGGGTCCCTGTACTGAAATTGTAAACCTTGGGTGTAACCCAGATAGGTGGGGGCCAAACTAGCTGGCCCCCACCTATCTGTAACTCGGCAATGGTTCTGGCAATGGTTCAATAAAATCCTTCTCCAAGTCGTAGATGCCAACATCAAATCCACCAATGATGTCCTTTCTATGACAACTATATTTGTCATCACTGAAGTAAATACAATTTCCTTTCAATTCAGGAAAATCTAGGCTTGAAAACGATAGAGAGGAATTAAACCCCAAGAACAACGCTTGATCGCCTATGCTTCTCAGTTGAGACCAACTCATTTGGTCCTGCTCCAGCTTGAAAACCCTAAACCAGACCGTCTTATAAAGAAAAACCTCGGGCATACCAGTAAACTGCAACTTTACGCGACGATCAATCAGCAATATTTCACCAGCCGACTCCACTAGATACATCTTAGAACCAAAATTAGATGGGCAAGGAGGTGAGATCTGTGTGACTATAGGAGAGGATCCTGTGTTAAAATCACAGGCAATGACATGCCAGTCACAACGTACGGCAAAGAACTTAACCTTACAAATTATGATATCTTCATAATGCTTTGTCTATGTATGTAGCCATGAGAGTCCATCGCTGGTCTCCGAGTCTCTAAAAAGCCAACTTACAGAACTCACCATGAATGGCCATGGCAGTACATTGATCCGTTGACAGTACAATCTTGTCTAAAAATCCCTGACGTATTTGTTGGGAACTCCAGGTAGCGGTTTTGGGCATACAGCCTCCGGCCACCGGACCAAGTGAGTCCAGCGTATAAACACTCTTTTCTGAAAGGCTGAAAAGACTATAACGAGACCCAGTTTTTTCCACAGGAGGAAGCAGTAACAACAGAAGCTGACAACGCAGGTAGCTTGGTTTCCCTGGCAAGGCAAAGCGCCATGAAACACAGACCGCCTGAAGGTGAAGGTAATCGTCGTATGAATCAAGCCTTCCCGCAATCTCCTCTAACAAATCGTTATTAAGTTCTGACCACAGCTCCTTCATGACTTTGATTTCGTTAACTATCAAGATCCAGATCGAGAGCCCTCTCTGTATATAAGAGTTTAAAACCAATCAAGTCAGTCTCTAACTAGATGTCCTTTTCCTTCCCTAATACGAACGGCCTCTTTTTTGTTTTTGGGGTATTTTACAGCAACACCCCCTGAGGTTTGGCTAATGGGCACGCGGTACCCCTGTGGTTCAAAAGTGATCACTTATAGCCCTCGAGCTTTGTAAAACAGGCGCGTACAACCCCTACCGTTAGTTGGCGAGCAACGGTGTTAAGTCCTAATTTCTTAAAGACCAAACTACCCCTCCTCTCTTAACAGTTGCTCGCCCCTTTCGTTTGTCTCACAGAACCCCATTCCTCCCCATTTCGACGAACCCTTCTTCCTCCTTCTCTCGTAACAGTCACCGGCGAGTGGAGACAACTTACCGCCAAGTGGGGACGACTTTCCGGCGAGGGGAGACGAAACCAACATGCCTTGGAATTTCTGGTAAGTTGTTCGTCCTTCTTCAATTTCGTTCTAGAAGTAATTGAAGCTAGGGTTTTTTTTATCGGTCCAAATGACAAAAGCTGTAGATTTGATCTAATGGCTTTTGGTATTTTTCGTTCTAGAAGTTCTTCTATGCAGTATGAATTGTGTGATTCAACATCCCGGTTTCACTTTCTCTTTCCTTCATCGTAACATCCCGGTTTCGCTTTCTCTTCCCTTCATCATGTTACACGGTACAAATTTCCACCTTCTATCACTCGATTGCGAGATTATTAATTAGTTAGTTAATCTGAATGTGTTGGTTTTTGGTATACCAATCTTGAATGCTCTATATGCTTTGCTCGTCGTTGAGAGGGAATTGGTGCCTGGTAGGTTGGAAAATGTGGGGTTGACCCGATTGTTTGTGCAAATATAGTTGTTTTTGGTTAGATGTAGCTCTTGAAAATGGAAGTATTCAGTTAAAGCTGCTGTAAAATTGGAGAGATTTTTGTTTTCATCTTGTAAAAGTTTTTTACTTGATCATCGAGGTTTTTTATCCTTAGTTTTTGGTGAGATTCAACATCAGCTTGACATAATTAGACGTCCAATTCTTTGGTCAATAAACAACAATTCGATTGGTCAATCTAGCTATTCATTGATATTTATTTCTGAGAATGTTCACAAGCTACTAATATTTAATTATGCTACTGATATTCATTTCTGCAGCTATATGTGAGCTTAAGCATTGGTTGTATTGCTTTCCACATGTACGTTAATTTATCAGTTTGCAAAAATCATTTAGGTACAGCATAGAACATGCATACAATTGCAGTTCATCACTTAAGGGGGGTCGAGCACATTGATTGTGTGGATGAGTATCGGTATAGTTTCATTGATTTATCAAACGATGTAGCAGAACTAGTTGGTGTTCGTCCAGGAAATGCCATAACCATTAAATACCGGATACCTAGCACCCAGAATTTTAGTGTTGTTGATGGTGATGCCACTCTCATGCACATGTTTTCACTATATAGAGGATTGAAGGAAATATACGTAGAAGTAAGTGAAGAAAATATAGTCTTGCTATCACAGATGCGATGTGATAATGCAACATCCTCGGGATTCACTGGCACTAGATCTAGGGATGAGCAAGGAGGAGGTGCAGAAGCAGCAGGAGGAACAGAATCAACTGAAGATGAGGATTGGATAAATGAAGACATTTTATTAAGTGATAATGAAGAAGGAGAAGAAGAAGAAAGTGAAGAAGATGAGGTGGTTGGGTCACCCGAAGCTGATGTAGTTGAGGACAGTGAAGAAGGAGGAGGTGATCATCTATCAAATTGTGAGTCTGATCTTGATTACCAAAGCCCATGGGATTCTGATGAGGACAGTGGAAGTGATGGTATTGAATTTGATGCCAAACATGGAATGGATGACCCCAAATTTCAAAGAGGTATGCAATTTAGTAACATCCATGAATTTAGACAAGCATTGGCAGAATTTGCAATCAAGGAGGGTTTTAATTTGACAAGGATTAAGAATGAAAAGAAAAGAATTATAGTTGGGTGTGCAGTTGAGGGTTGCTCGTGGAGATTGCATGCATCCACGAAACCCGATGGGACCATGTACATGATCAAGACTTTTCAGCCAAAACACACTTGCACACACATCCACAATAATTTTGAAGCTAACTCATGGATATCAAAAAAGATTCTCCCACAAGTGCGTGCAAATCCGAAGGTTCAAATTTCAACAATTAGAGAGATGGTCCAAAGTAAGTTTGGTATTGAACCTAGTGATATGCAGTTGAGGAGAGCAAGGAAGGAAGTCATTGAGGTAGTAGAAGGAAGTCATGGACTATCATATGGGCTTGTATGGAGATATGCTAAGATCATTAGAGCTACCAACCCTGGGAGTTTGGTAAAGATTGAGGCAGAGAGGCTTGATATATCTTCAGCTCCCATGTTCAAGAGGATATTCATTAGCTTTGCAGCAATGAGGTTAGAGTTTCTTCATGGGTGTCGACCCTTCATTGGATTGGATGGTTTTCATTTGAAGGGTCCATATGGAGGTGTGCTATTAGCTGCAGTTGCTTTGTATGGCAACGGAGGTTTGTTTCCTATTGCATATGCAGTGGTGGAAGCAGAAACATATGATAGTTGGTCCTTTTTCTTGTAGAACCTCTATGACGTCCTTGGTGTAGTGGATCAACCATGGACACTTATTACTGACAAACAAAAGGTAACTACTACTTTGTACATTACTTTGTACATTGCTTATAGCTAAAATTTTACCATGTACTCAACATTAATTTTTTGTTTGCATGTAGGGTATAATCAAGGCAATTGGAGAAGTGCTACCCCATGTTAATCAACGTTACTGTGCGAGGCATATGTATAGTAACTTCAAGACAATTCATAAGGGGCTATTGCTGAAGAATTTGTTTTGGGCAGCAGTCAGAGCATACAACGTGTATGATTTTAGTGATGAAATGGAATGGATGAAGAATGCATCACTTGCTGCATATAATTGACTAAAGGAGATCCCCGTGGAGACTTGATCACGACATGCATTTGATAAGCGTGTGAGAAATGATCACATAACAAACAATTTGTCAGAGTCTTTTAATCAATGGCTTGGAGATCTAAGGGAGAAGCCTATTCTAGCTTTATTGGATGGTATAAGGACAAGGTGGATGGTGAAGATCCAGAAAAGGCATCAAACTGCATCTACATGGACTACATTAGTACCTCCAAGAGTTTGTGCAACATTGGAAGCAAGGAAAAAGGCATCTAGGAGTTGTAGTATATTATTCGCTAGTGGGGACGAATATGAGGTTGTAGACAGCACTGGCAGATACACTGTAAAGATGGGTGGAAGAACATGTGCATGCCTAGTGTGGGATTTGTCTGGGATACTGTGTAAGCATGCAATTCAATGCATGGTACATCAAAGGGATAATCCAGAAGACCATTGTGATCCTTGCTACACAGTTTCCTCATACTTGAGGGCATATGGTGAATTTATTCATCCTATTCCTGATGAAAAGATGTGGCCCACAGTTGATATGGACCCTTTAATGCCACCAAGACTTCGTCGCCTAACTGGAAGACCTAGGAAAAATAGAAGGAAAGAGATAGATGAACCAGGGGATGGAAGCCAAATTTGAAGATCAGGTACCCTACGTTGTTGCATATGTGGTGGTTTCGGCCATAATAGAAGGACTTGCCAGCGTGGGCCCACAAAGGCTAAAAGCAAAGCTTCTACTTCTGGGAATACACAAAGGATTGATAATTGATTGGCTGGTAAGAAAAACCTCATTGCTTTGTATGATATTTTTGTGGTCTTTAGTTGCTTTCTAGTTCTCTTATTAAGAAACTTGTAGTTCTGAAAGTGATAATGCATGCAATGACACCCAAATTTCATTTTCTCTGCACTATATGTTGTTTTGGGATTCTCTGTCCTTGTTGCAACTAGTGCTTGGGTGGATTTACTGGTATTCTCTTGATTAATATTTGAGACTTCACAAGTTTATGCAATGTGAAATGTTTGTTTTCTCTACACTACTATTGTAATTTATGGTTGTGGTGTCTTTCTTTTGCTCATTCTATATGTCACTAGTAATGTCATTGGCATTATAAGGCATTCCATCTTTAAGAGAGAAGATACCTCACAAGAAAGCTCATGGATCATAAGAATTATGACTTACAATCCCACCTTTTAAGTTTCAGTTCCTTTACCATCTCTCTAAACAAGGGTAGTGGGTGTAACAGGTGTAGAAGCTAATAAAACCTCTTAAGTTGTTGCATGGACAAGTCATGTTTATATCGTTTTGCCTTGATGGGAAAAAAATAAAAGTTATGTGTTTGAAAATTTTAGTCCCTGAGACAACTTCATACGAGCTGCAATAGGGTCAAAGTTCCTGGTAATTATTCTTAATTTTTGTACTTTATATGGAGTTACCTGTTTAAGTTTCAGTTCCTTTGTCTCTTAGATTTTATGTACTTCAAATTGAATATCTCATTCACAAATATTTTTTTTTTTGCCTGTTTAGAGGGCTGAAGCCACGGGTGAATATGAGGTTGTGGTCTTGTTTCATGTCTGAAATGATGTGGTGTGAATCCTTTTTTGTGTGTATTAAAGTACTCTTTTGCTTCTAATTAAGTGTGGCTTGAAGTAGCAGGTTTGTTTTGTATTAAGGATCGTGGGAGTTTTGAATATTTTTACTATGTATTCAATGGCTTGAAGTAGCAGGTTTGTTTTGTATACAATGTTTCTTTTGCTTCAGGCTTGCTTCTAATTATATGTAAGACAATTTCCACCATGACAAATTAAAGGTTTCTACTAAATGAAAAAACTTTCCCTCTGTTAAGTCTTAGGCTTATTGCAGCATTGTGACATGAGAATTTCAGGGATCAATCCAGACCAGTTCGTTATTGCTAGCATTTTGAGTGCCTGTGCAGAAATAACAATACCAGTTCGTTAGGTGCTTCTGTTACCTGATTTTGTTACCAGTTCGTTAGGTGCAGAAATAACAATACTCTTGGGTGTTTTTTAATTGTTGGAACCCGACCTGATTTTGATCACAAAGGAATCTCTGCAATTGAGTTCTTCTCATGTAAGCGCCAAATGGAAACATGATGGCACAAAACAAAGTAACTCTTGTCTAGTAAGAGATGTAACGTCTAGCTAATTTTATGGCCACAGATGGAAACCATAGAAACCATGCTTGAACTGGATATATCGTAAAGAAGGCACTGGAACCAAAACTCGTATCCATTGCCCACATGCTCATCTCAAAGGTTTCTGGTTTATATTTTTGTTTTTGGTGTTGTGCTTTTCTTTTTCTCTTCTAATGACATACAGAATTTCAATGGACCTTTTCACTGTAAACAGGTAGTGTAGTCCTCTTATGTATTATTGAATATTGGGTTTTGCTTTTTCAAATGAAGTGAACAGAGTTGTATTCCCAAGTGCAAAAGCACACCAAATTGATCTGATTTGGCCAATTGTGTGATTCAACCTCCAAATCTATTCAGATCATGCAAAAGTATAAAAGATAATGGGAGACTCCACCTCTTTGTGTTGCAAAGAGAACCGATGTTGCAACCTTGCACATTCTAGTGCTATGTCAACCTGCAAACCAGTAACTAAAACTCAAGCTACCTAGCTATATAAAAAGTCCAATTAGTCATTTTGAAACATACATAAGATTCACATAGAAATTCCAAGAGGATGGAAGCCTTTGTCCAGCAAGTAATTCCAAGAAATTCCAATTGGCTGAAGCACATAGTACATAACAGCTCCATGGCACTCAAGGCATCCAAAGACACTTCTACAAAGAAACTTGTTGTTCAGCTCCACCACCAAATGCATCCAAAGACAAAAACATATTAACATCAAACTTACTCTAAATTGAAATAGAGACAAACTAAATTAAATGCACAAGTGTTTAAATTACATATGTTAGTCATCGTTCTTTCCTCTTTCCATTTAACGACAGTCCATCTAATTTTTCTAAAATTTGGCGACCTAAGTTTGCAACTCTTTCTGAGGCTTCAACCTCCACTTCAATTATTCTTCTTATTGATTCAACACGGTCAGTGGAAGAAGAAGGATTGGTGGAAGAAGTGCTTGCATCTCCTCGGTCTTCATTAACCCAGCCAAAATAACCGCAACCACGATCTTCTCAGGGTTCAACCTATCAATTACAGAATTAAGGCTTAGCATGTTATACAATTCTTACATAAACATTCTTACTTAAAAGCAAGAAAAGTAATAAAGACAAACGTTTGATGCAGGACACACGTAAAAGCGTCGTCTAGCTGAACGCGGTTGCTTGGAGATCAAGACTTTACATGGACCTCTGTTGCAAGGACATATTTTACATTCATCAACCCACAAAAAGAACCCGCAATCATTATCTTTCTGCATCAATAAGAAAAGGATCTTAGATTTTTTAGTACATTTGTAAAGACTTATTTTGTTTTCATAATAAATTGCAATTCCTTAGAAGTTGATACTTACCCATCCCGGGCATCGATAAAAGTCTCTACTGGGATTTTTTTGGGTGTGCGATGTTACTATCACGCATTTCCCTTGTGCACATGCGCATTGGATTGTAGCCATTCTTCCTATCAAAGATGGAAGAACTCAATTCCAATTAGAACTGAACATAATTATCAACAATAGACTTAAAACAATTACAACTTCACAACAAGCAAAACAAAATAAAGTAAAACTTCATTAAAGTAGAGTTTTATTGTCTATTGCTTCATCTTTCTCCTGTAAAGAATTAGCTTCAGTATTGACTCAAACAAATATTATGTGATTCTCACAATCACTTAGTTTTGTTTTCTTCTCGTCAAAAATGCTCAACCACTTACAGCATATAACTCCTAAAGCCATGTCTACAAACCTACCTAACAAACATGAAAATTTAAATCACAAATTCAAAGTCAAGACAAGCACCTAATCTCCATTTTCAATTCCACAAATTAATATTCCAATAACATACTCAAACAAATATTATGTGATTCTCACAATCACTTAGTTTTGTTTTCTTCTCGTCAAAAATGCTCAACCACTTACAGCATATAACTCCTAAAGCCATGTCTACAGACATACCTAACAGACCTAAAAATTTAAATCACAAATTCAAAGTCAAGAAAAGCACCTAATCTCCATTTTCAATTCCACAAATTAATATTCCAATAAAATATTTGGGTTTAGGGTTTTTACCAAATCAGATAGGACCAAAATAATAGAAACCATTTCTCAATCATAAACAGTTCACCAAATCAGATAGGACCAAAATACATGCCCCAACATCAGATAATGAATAAGCTAATGGAGCCAAAGAAGACAAACGTAATCGCAATAGTAATGAAAATAGAGGGACCAAAGCATAAACCAACTGTGCGCATGGTCGCACGGCTTGAGCCTCCTGAAGGGTAATTGGTGTTGCCACTGCCTGATGGGGTGCAGGCAGACACCTGGGTGCCTAGGTTTGTCTAGTAGGCGGTCTGCGGCTTGAGATTCTGTGGTAAGGTCTCGGTTACGGTCCGGGGAAGTCCATAGACACCCCGGTCCGCCCCATCAAATGACGGGTCCCATGGGTTTCCTGGTTTGAGTCAACTTGTTTTGGTCTATCTCACCCGATTCCTAAGCCGATATGCAATTTTTGGTTAAGTCTGGTCGGGACCGCCTGATTGGTGTGGGTCCCTTTACTTGTTTTTATCTTATTTATCCTGAGTGATCTGGGTCTGGTGTGTGGGCCCCATTGGAAGGCCCATAGGATGCCAATTTGGGCTTTAGGGAAAGCCCAAGTCCCGTTTGGGGTTATGTTTGGATAACCCCTTTCGGTATTGGTGGATTTTGATTGATTATATTTTAAAGTTCAAGTTGGAGGATTAAGTAGTTTTCATGCAAAGGTGGGCCTGGAAATGGTTTGTGGGCCCGTTGGGTGGGCCCCACAGTGGTTGACAAGTGATTTTGGTTTATCTTCATTTACTTGAGCCAAAGTGGGCTAGGCATGGGATTGGGGCCCATTGCCTAGGTTTGGGCTTGAAAACCCCAGACAATTAGGGTTAGGGTATGAGGTACCCTTCCTTTGGTTTGTGGGCTTCCCATGAAGGGAGCTGGCCCAAGCCCGTGTCACGGCTAAACCATCTAGCCTACCCAACATGTGTGGATCAAATTGGGCTTTCTGGTGGGCCTCAAATGGAGTGGCCCACTTGCTTTATTTGATTATCTTTCTTTTTTAATTCAAATGAGCTAATTGGAATGGGTGGGCCCCGTTGGAAGGCCCACGGTTCTCAAGCTGAACCCGTTGGGTCCAAGACCCACGTTGGGTCTCAGGTTGACCCGAAACCCTATTGGGTTAATTGGTTTAATCACAAAGAGATTGGAAAGGGGCTACAGGGATGAAAACCCCAAAATTAGGGTTTACAGGGTATAACCGAAATTTAATTTCGGTTATATCAAGAATATAGTATGACCAAAATTAAATTTCGATCATACTGTATTCACTGCATAACCGAAATTGAATTTCGGTTATGCACAGAACACTGTTTGCCCGAACTGTGTTTTCAGGCAAACACAGAAAACACTTTTTTTGGGTTTTTTTAGAGGGGATCGATCCCTTGGACCCCCAGGGATGCTGGGAAGCTGTGTGGGCCCACAGTGGTTCAAGGATAAGGGAGGAAGCCCCCTTTAGGCCACTTTTTGGATTTTTAGGAAACCAAGGGGAATGGGATCATATCAAAGGGCTCAAAACAGCAATAAAAAAGGGGGAATTGGAACATGCTATATCAAACATGCATGTGAACTTTCTAACCCTAAACATGCATGCTTCATGGCATGGCAAGCATATAAAAAGCAAGAAACCAACCATAACCTAAGCTATTATGCTAATAAAGAAGGGATCCTGGGGGGTTTTAGGGATACAATAGACAAGAGACGGAGGGGAACATACTCCCCATATTTAAACAAGGTAGCAACTACGAAGCCCAAAAAAAAGGAATGCGCACTTCTCTTAAAAAGGTGGTTTCTCGCCCTCCCTTTCGTCAACCAGATGTATCCTCCTTACCATGAGGCCTTAAACATTAAAGAGAGAATCTGTCAGGTTATACTATAAACCATGTGTAACCATGTGTAACCGAAATTACCTTGAACATACTCCCCATATTAACCGAAATTTAATTTCGGTTATACTATAAACCATGTGTAACCGAAATTAAATTTCGATTACTTTTGCACTTGATTAGCAATTAATTTCTGTCAGGTACGGAATCAGAGAATCTGTCGGGCGATTTTTTATTTCGCTTTATGAACCGGAATTAAATCTCGGTTATACACAATTTGTGTATAACCGAAATTGATTTCCGATTATTCTGCCAATATTTTTGATATTTACAGATTGCCCCCCGGATTTGACCGATTTGACACTTGAGATAACTGCAGATTGCCCCTGCGCAATTTTGGTTTAATCCCTGAGATATTTTGTAGATTTTAGATATTTACGAATTGCCCCTCGAGATATTTATTTGCGTTTCCTGCCACGTGTGCAATTTCCGGCATTTCTACCCGGAAACTTCAACTGCTCATATCTTCTTCATCTAGACTCCAATTCTGGCAAACTCAGTTGCGATAAAACCGTATCGGAGTCCTCTATCCATTGGGATAGGGCTAAGCAGCTGATCTGGGGTTTAGCAGAAAGTCAATTTCTGTTCCCCCCTCAAGTTTGACCAGCCTGAAGATCCTTCATCCGGACTCCGATTCCAACAAACTCAATTGCGTTGAAATCGTGTCGGGACCCTCTATCCATTGAGATAAGGCAAGGTGGCCAACTATCACTTGATCAAAAAATCAACTTTTGTCCCCTTAGGGTTTGACTTTTAGGTTTTTATTTTCAACATTTTTTTGATTTGATCAAAATTTGGGTGCTTACACCAACAGTCGATGTCAATACCGAAAATCTAACATCAAAGTAGTTAAACAGATCAAGAAAAGAGAAAGTAGAGAAAGACAAATGAATAAGAAGATCTTACACAGCACAAAGCAACCATAGACAAAATTTTCGTGATAGGGACACACGAAACCAAAATTTTCAGATCCTAAAAACTACTGCAGATCACAAATCGACACGAAATAGGGATCTGCTTGAAATCTGCTGGAGAAGGAGAACGAAGTTGAAGCAAGAACGAAATAGGGATCTGCTTGAAATCGTTCTTTGGTTGTAGCAATCGAGCTCTCTTCTACTAAAGGCCAATATAGGAATGTGGTTTAATCGTGCGATTGGAGGAAGGAAGAGGTTGAAGACGACCGCCGAACACCTCAAAATGGCCTACAACAACCGGCAAACACTAAGGCTAGAAACAGTAGACACAAGTCACAAAAATCGATTGGAGATTAGGGTTTTTAGCATTTTGCAAAAGAGATGCGTTGAGGAAAAGGTTGGAGAAGGAGAACAATGCGTTGAGGAAAAGGTTGGAGAAGGAGAACGAAGAAAGGGTTTTTTGTTTTTTGGGTGGAGTTGCCTACAATCCTGGAGAGAGAACGAAGAGAAGGGTTTTAAGAGAAGGGCATTTCGGCCATTTGCAAAAAACTACTAACGGTGTTTGTGTGCAAAATAATGGCAGGGGGTGTAGGCGATGCTTTTTGAAACTACGGGGGTAGTAAGTGATCACTTTTGAACCACAGGGGTACCGCGTGCCCATTAACCAAACCTCAGGGGGTGTTGCTGTAAAAAACCATTTTTTTTTTCAGGTTCCTAGAGTTTCGGTCCTTCTCCAATACAAACTGCGTTTACTAGCCTTAGCTTTCTATAGTACAAAAGGAGGCCCTCTTTCTTTATAATTTGGAAATATGCTTCCACGAAATCGCTTTGAGGTTTTATCCGAAAGAAGACTCACTAGATAAAAATCAGGACGTACGTCCTCGTTTTCCAGAATTTAAAGAACTGACTTCGAATCAATGCATAATGGTTCCTTTGAAATTATGTTACTGAATTTCTAAATTCAGTCACATAATTTCTTTTAGTTTTTACATAGCTAGGATTTTAAGCTAGTTATACGCAAGCTTGCCGAGTCCGAGCGTAGCTTTTTTGATTGAATGTCTTATTTTTTATGTTTTAGATGAGAACCCCTGTTTGGAAATTTGTGTTTCTTTCAGGGTTTTTGCTTGGTTGCTGGAAGCAGACTTGCTGAACGTTGCTGGGTTTTTTGAATTCCTGTGCTGGAAACCGGGGTCACATTAGAATTCGTGCCTGAAAAGTTTTCTTTCTTTTTTTGGGTATCACATTGAAACATTTTCTTCTCCTTGTGTTTGCATTCCCTTTGGGGTGTTTAATGTTCAATTGACCGTAATATTTACTGTTTGGGGTGTATATGCCAATTCTATTTGTGACAGATTAGGGCTATAAATGGGTCGGTACGGATATGCTAAAGATCCGACTTCGATCCGATAAGGTTTATCCAATATCCGGATCTTAACATCTGAATCAAAATTTGAATTCAACCATCTTTATCGGGTCAAATATGTAAAAAGACTTGTAAGTTTGATTGTCCTTCTATACTAATATGTAATTAAAAAACCTTAAAAGGCCTAAAAACATTAACATATGTACAAGATAAACGGTTGTATGATTTTATATTGAAATCCGAACCACATACTCTGATCCGTATTTTGATAATTGGATCTAAAACAAGATCTATTTTCGCATAATCGCGTCAGATTCAGATTTTTATTCAAACCAGTGACAGCCCTAGTTTGAATTAACTGAGGTCTTGCTTGAGTTCTCAACCTCTTGCTTCTTTGTCAAAACAATGTGTGATATAAAACCTGCTCAAGCTTTGGTACAGCAAAGGCATTCTACTTGAAAAATTAGTACAAAAGGCTCTCTTCTGAATTCATGAGCACATCCCAGATAATACAAGTGCATGGTTTGTGTAAATTTTCAATGCAAGATTGCAATGTTGATTCACATTCAATGAGTCCCAACGGTTGTCGTTTGCTTTATTGCTTTTCTTCATGATAGTACTTTTTTCTGGTTAACTTTTCATGACTTATGGCAGTTTAATAGCTGTGCTGGTATCTCAATGCAAGTCTGCATTGGTGACAACTCCATGGCTGAGTTAAGCCAGGCTAAGCCAAAGGCTGACCGGATGGGGAAAGATCCCAATACCCTCACGTAGGACTGTTAGTTAACTCAAAACCCAGTTGGAAAGGTTGGTTGTATCCCATTTCAAAAAAATTTATCAAGCCCAACCACAATGGAACCTATCAGAAATGACAGGGTTGATTCCATGCAAAATCTCAGCTGAGCAGAATGACACTATCAGTCAATTGCCTTCCCCTGCAGAAATATGGAAGACGGTTCAAACCATGGGCCCTTTAAAGGCCCCAGGTCCAGATGGCTTTCAAGGACTTTTCTACAAGTCCTATTGGGCAATTATTGGTGATGAGGTGGTTAAAACAGTCCAGGATTTTTTCAGGTATGGCACTTTACCACAAGATTTAAATCATTCGTATATATGCCTTATACCTAAAAATCCTCATCCCAGAAATTTAAATGATTACCGCCCAATCAGTTTGTGTAATTTTTTGTATAAGCTCATCACAAAAATCTTGGTTAATAGAGTTAGACCTTTTTTATGTGATTTGATTTCCCCCTATCAAACTGCTTTTGTGCCTAACCGTTCCATTCGGGATAACATTCTCATCAATCATGAGGTGGCTCACTGTTTCAAAAAGAAAAAAAAGAAAACAAATAATAATGCAAAGGTTCATAGGAGTAAACCTGTCTCTCAAGGTATGTTTGCTCTTAAATTAGATTTTGCTAAAGCTTATGACAAATTATGCTGGTCTTTCCTCAAATCAGTTCTGTTTGCTCATGGCTTCAACGCAAGTGTTGTGAACATGATTATGGAATGCGTTACAACTGTCTCCTACAGTGTGCTACTCAATGGTAAGCCTGTTGGTCACTTTTCTGCTGGGTGTGGAATTCGTCAAGGTGATCCCCTTTCCCCTTATTTATTTATTTTGTGTCAGCAAGTCTTATCATTAGCTCTTACTCGTGCTGAGAATGATGGGAGAATAAGGGGAATTTCTTTGAAAAAGGGTGGTATATCTCTCAATCATCTAATGTATGCAGATGATGTTTTTATTTATAGTAACACTACTGAGAGAGAGGCTCACACCATTGTTAGACTTTTACACAAATATTGTGCAGAGTCTGGGCTATCCATTAATAAAGATAAATCTTCTTTGTGTTTCAGCAGCAATACAAGCAACCAAAAGAGAGCTAAGATATGTCAGATGATGGGGATTCAAGGACAGCAAAAACAGGGGAAATATTTGGGGCTTCCCATCATTGATAGAAGGCCAAAAGCCAGGGACTGCGAGGAGCTATTAAATAAACTATCTCATAGATTGGCTGGGTGGAAAAGTTTGCTTTTGTCCCAAATGGGTAGAGTAGTTCTTATTAATTCTGTTTTAAATGCCCAACCACTACATTTCATGAATTGTTTTTTGCTGCCACAGATCATAACAAACAAAATTGATGCTATGGCTCGAGGATTCTTCTGGAAAAGAAACAAAGAAAATACCCAAACCTTACATACCGTCTGTTGGGAGAAGATTTCCTCACCTTGGAGAAACGGGGGCCTTAATGTCAAGCGGATGAACCTGATGAATAAATCCCTAATTCTCAAAGCCGCTTGGAATCTTACTACAGAAAGGACAGGCATTTGGGCTAAGCTGATAAAAGACAAGTACTTCCCTCATCATTCTTTCCTTGAGGCACCATTCCATCACAAACATTCATATGGCTGGTATCAGATGAAGAACATGGCAGAATGGATACGGAAAGAAAGTGGGTGGACAATTGCCAATGGAGCTGACATAAGTATTCTTCAGGACAACTGGGTGCAAGGACTACATCACACACTCCAAATCCAGAAAAACCATCATCTCTTCAATCTTTCCACAGTTGATCAGTTGCGGGACCCCCTACTCAACACTTGGAATCACAGACTGTTAGCCCAATTTTGGAATGAGGAAACAGTCCACAAAATCAACTCCACACAGGTTTGTCCATCTTTACAAAAGGATATCAGACAGTGGAAAGGCACCGCTCAAGGTAAGTTCTCCGTTGCTTCTGCATATAGAGTCTTGGCAGGAATATCTGGTAACAATTCCAACTCCTTATGGTTAAAGGTTTGGCATTTAAAGTGTTCTAGTAAGGTGAAAATATTCCTTTGGAAAAGTCTTCATGATGCTCTCCCAACAGGTGATCTCCTAAGGACTAGGATAGGTAGAGTGGATAACTATTGCTCTTTGTGCAGAGAACATGTGGAGACGACGGCGCATCTTTGGCTACTGTGTCCCTTCGCTCGTGCTCTTTGGTTTAAAGCAATCGGAGGTGCTGCTCAAAGCCTTGGACCCCAACACTCTTTTTTCCAATGGTTCAAGCACTTTGCCTCCTTAAAGCCACCTTCAACAGCGGTTAACATGATGGAACTTTTAGCAAACGTGGCAAATTTTGGGTGGACAGTGTGGAGCATTAGAAATGGAGCAAGGTTCAATGGCAAATGCCAGTCAGTTGAGGATGCATGCCGATCATACAGGAAACAACAGGAGGAATCAATTATGTTACAGCTTGAATCTCAAAAACATGTGCAGCATAACACTGAAATATTCATCAACTGGAAGGCACCTTGCTTCCCATTTGTGAAAGTCAATTTTGATGGAGCATGGAGGCTAGCAGACAGGAGATCAGGTATTGGTGGAGTATGCAGAGATTATTCAGGCAGATTTCTTGGAGGATTTGCTTCTCAGGTGGAAGCAGATTCAGCTCTCCAAGCAGAAGCTTTGAGTGCTTTGGAAGGAATGAAGCTTGCAAAAGCCTTGGGCCACTCTCATGTTATTTTAGAAGGTGATTCATTGGTTATTATCAAGCTCTTAGCACGGAGAAGTGGAATGTTTCCTTGGAAGATCTTTGGGATTTTATCAGAAATTCAATCTCTTTCTAGTGCCTTTCAAATGGTGATTTATTCCCATAGATGCAGGGAGGGAAACCAAGTGGCAGACATGCTGGCCAACTTTGCCTTAGATGAATTCTCTTGTTGTTGGCTCCAGGTTTCTCCTTCTTTTTTACAGTTCCTTTTATTAGCAGACAGTCTTAATGTATCTTTTATTCGGCATTAATATAATCTACGTTGTTTACCAAAAAAAAAAAAAAAAAAAACTTGCAAGGCTCACAAGCTGAAATTTAAATTTAAATCACTGCCACCTGGTAGATGAGGAACTGCTAGGTCTGGATAGTAAACATGACAGCAGGGTAGAAAGTATAATGCATTCTCTCAGAATGGAGTTTAACTAAAAATAAATAAATAAAAGAATCAATTCACACCATTTCTTTAATAAGCAAATGTCTCCATTTCTCCTGAAATTGGCAGAATTATTGATAATAAGATATTTACAATTACGTCTCATGGGAAAATGAGCTCACAAGCAAAGGAATTGTACAGGACAATATAAAATAAACATCCATGTTGTGTGCATAGCAGAACATACAATGTACATGTAAAGTTCCATTTGATTCATGAATTTGTAACTGATCCATGTGTAAGGGATTATTGTTAAGAAATATGAAACCGGAAAGAAATTTTAGAATTCCTATGGAACCATGGGCTAAATACAAGCATAGACAAGACCTAGAAACTTCAAGAACAAAGAAAAGCGGCTGCATGAGAGTTCAAGAGTGGGTTATTGATTTAGCACATTAAGAATCACCAATGGAAAATAGCAGCACTTCAGTTCCAAAAACAGGTTATCATTTGATGCAAACAATTCCAGAGGTTTCTCCGGTTGTTAAGCAGCTTGATAACCCAATGTTGGAACTGAGGTACTGCTATTGTATGTTCAACCTAAATCTAAAAGGCTTCAAAAAACATGGCATCATAATATAAAATGTCTCACTGAAACCAAATCAAAGCCATTGATAATTGAGAGACAAAAAATTACGATTTTCTGCATCAAAAGTACACATTTATTCCACATTTATAATGAAAACTTGCCAGCGCCTTCGTACCTGACAAGGTTCATAATGTGCGTGCTTAACAAGCAAGGCTCTCAAATAGAAGACAATATGGTGAAAACAAATAAGCATGCATGAATTCTACACACTGAACCACAAATCTCATACCCACTTGATTTTTCATTTTTAATAAGTCCAGGAGGGAACCAGGTCTGACTACACATTAAAGAAATCAACAAACAACAATTAGAAGTACCAGAGGTTCTTAAGGGAGTTCAGACATTTGACAGACAGCAGGCATGTTATTCCAAGCACAAGAATCAAGACCCCATCCTTGACTTAATGTCAAACTTCCAGCTGAAATTTGCTTGTAATCACTGCAGAAATCTTCGCCAAGAAGTGTTGCTATAGCATCGGTCATGACAGATTGATCTTTAGCACATTCAGCACTCTGCCCAAACCAATTTGAGCCAAGTAAAACATCAGGCCTGGTGGCGTCCAGCCGAGTTAAAGTTTCACTCTCCCCCCTGTCTGGGGTCTGAACATGATCAACTGGTTCTAACTTGACATTGAATTCTGCAAAAAGCACATGTAAGAAATTGCATCTAAAATGTAGCATCCTAAATATAATTCTTTTAATGGCAATGAAATATCCTCACCAGGCAAGATCTCAGCATGTGGGGGTTCATCCAATGAGCTTCCACTCGTAGGAGTACACTCACTGAAAACCGATGCAACAGAATGTCCCAATGGAGAAATAGGGTCACAGTAATCTTTCCATTCTCCTTCGCGTTGATCCTGAGTTGAACTGTCCACTGCTTCACCGAGAGTAATAGCAGAAGAATTCAAGCTCTTCTCAGGTAAATGATTTTTTGCAGAGCCCAAATTCTGTGCCTCGTGAAGCAATGCTTCCAATAGGCCACTGTTTCGTGGTGAAAGATACTCTGATTGTAAAGGCCCACTTGGTGGAGGAGACTGTATAAAAGAACTAACGGATTCAAGTGGTGGTGGTGGGGGAAAAGGTGTTCCCCAGCTACCAAGGTCAGTTTCTGGATATTGGAGTGAAGGGAGCTCCAACTTCACAGCCCCAGAATAGGGCTTAGAAGCAGAGATTGTGCCATTTAAAAGGGCATGGCTACCAGGTATTGCACCAAAAGTTGAATCATTGATGTCAGGGTCAGGATCAAACGGAAAAGATAAACCAAAGGGCCTGGCAATCTTCTCATAAGTATCATTCTGAAACTGGTCAAATGTTGGGAGCCCATTACTGACACTGCCACTAAAACCAGAAAATAAATTCTCTGATTCTCGCAGACGCTTGTGGCGATGCATCAGTGGGGACATGAAGCTATAGTTTTGACATGAACCCAAACCCTGTGTCAGCATGCCACTCACAGAGATATCAGAAACTGCTTGTGCATATGGTAAAACCCCTTGATTGGCCTTCAAATCTGTGAATATGACATCTGGAATTTCGTACGTGTCCCCATGCAAGAGTTCATGACTCTGCGAATCTCCACTTTTGAATTCACCAGTGTTCTGATTTTGTTGGCTGTCATTCAGAGCTTGCAAACATTCAGGAGGGTAAAGTGGTAAACCAGCACGCTGCATTCTCTTAATCCGAGTATTCCAATAGTTCTTAATTTCATTATCTGTACGCCCAGGCAACTGAAAAGGAAACAACAAACTACATTAAAAGAAAATTTTTTTTAAAAAAAGAAAGAAAGAAGGATATCCAACCTGAAACTCCAAATTCTAACTGATTCACGGTTTTAAGTCCTCAGCAGTGACAACAGCCTGGGTGTTGCTATGCAAGACCATATAATCAAATAATACATTCTACATTAGGTGGTCCTAGAATATTAAGATAAGTTGCATGCTCAAGCATGCAAATTTAAAGAATTAAATTGGAAATATGGAAAAGAAGATAAATAAATGAAAGTGAAAAGGAAACAGAACCATGTCAGAATGCATGGATAAGGGACTGCGAAAGAATTTTAAGAGAAAACGAAACAAACAATGTCAGAATGCATGGTAATATTGGTTGAGAAGTACTGTGTGTCGGCTGAAATCATTGAAAAATAAAGTGAATATAAATTATCGCCAGATGCTTTTAACCAATAGCTATTATATCAGACACTCAAAAAACTCTTCAGCTGTAACTTTTAACCCCTTGCACAAAACCTACCATGGTCATGTAAACCAAAGGTCAGCTTTTAGCAAGAGTACTTTCATATTCAAACTGACCTTGTAATACATCAGGTAGATACATTGTGAGAAATACAAAGAAGACATTCTCAGAAAATATTAATTAATTAGCATAAATCAGAAAATATGCTACAAGTTATTCATAAGCCCCCTGCAAGAATTTACAATCAACTTCCTAGCAATCAAAGCAACAATGAAGAAAGAATTCACTAAATCAAATATTCTGAATATCTCAAAATCTGTAACTAAGAAGACTTCAAATTTCCGAGCAATATTACTTGTAACATAAAGTTTAGAGAGTAACATTTAGGAAAGATGGGTTTCATATCTAAATTGCTTTGGTCAGCAAACATTATCACACATTTGGTAAACACTTTTTTCCCTACCTTGGAACAATCACTCATTTATAACCCAACAAATGCTAGAATAGAAGATATATTCATTTCAAAGAATCAAAAGATATGTACTATACATACATGTGCAGCCATCCTAGCCCATTTGTTCCCCATCTTGGAATGGAGTTCAATGATCATCCGTTCCTCATCTGGTGTAAATGCACCCTTCCTCAAGTTTGGTCTCAAATGATTTGCCCATCGCAGACGGCAGCTTTTGCCGCAACGGAAGAGTCCCGAGTGCTTCTGAACCGCATTCCAGTTCCCCTCACCATGCTTCTTGACATAGTCAACCAAGATTGCATCCTCGGCAGATGTCCATGGCCCTTTCTTCAGAACAACCCCACCATCCAAGCTTCCTCCACAGCTACCTTCGTTGACTGATGGAGAGTCCACCTGATCCCCATGAAGCATCTCATTTTCACTCTCGTTTATTGTATGACTCATTGCCTTGAATGTAGTACCACACCAAAAGCTGCCACTTAATCAAAATCATCCAACGAAGGGCCAAAACCTGATCAAGGAAAGCAGCCATGTAGAATGAATCAACAAAATAAATAGTTCCTGAAACAATTCCGTATAAGATCCAACACAAGCGCAACACAATTACATACACCATGACAAAAGTGAAACAAAATCAAGCACATTTCAAAGACACTGATAGAACAAATAAAGAATTCCACTTAATTCAATGTTTTCTGGAGCCTAAACGACCTGGAAAGGAAACAAGACCAACTCAATACTTTGAGAGAACTCAAAAACATCACTGCACATTTGAAACCAGAAAACTCAGCACAGATCAGCTTAGCAGTGAAATAAAATCAAGCCTTAAAACCCGAAACTTGAAAAGGGAGGAAATGAACAAATTATGAACTCACACCACTTAACAAACGCAAAGGTTCATATCATAGCTCCAATTTGGTATCAAGAACCAGAAGCCCCCCAAGTAAACATTACCTGCATAAATCAAGACTGGTCTAGTTGCACAACCGGAAGAAGCCAGCAGCAGTTCACAGAAAAGTTCTCAAAATTTCACAATAGATTCTAACAAACCCTAAAATGGCAGACAAGACCAGCTAAGAAAATGCTGAAATCAACTTTATTGATCTACAAGGAAAGAAATGAAACATTGACACGACCAGACCAAAAAAAAAAAACCGAGGCGAACAAGAAGAAGAAGACAAAGAAAAGCCGCAATGAGTTTCGTCGAACCCAGAATACTTAGAAATCAAATCCGAACCACCGAAAATCAGCTCAACATAAACAACAACCAAGATTCAAAAATCGGTAAACGATTTCTGTTGATCTCGAAAAACTCAAAATCCAATTCCTAAAACCAAATAAAAAATCAGCTCAACAGAGGCAAGATGGAAAAGAAAAAAATTCAGCAACTACGTAATCGATCAAGAGAAAACCCGACTTACCGAAGACAGCGCGAAAGTTCAGACCCTAAATCCTACAAGATTCCGTTTTGCCGAACATGAATTCCACAAGCAGAAAATAAACCAGACCCAGATCCCCCGAACAGAAACCCTAAGCCGAAATCGAAGTATAGTCAAAGAAAAATGGAAAATTCCAAAGAGAAAACCAAATTATGAAGTGGGAAAACACAGGAGACAAAGAAACCCTAACCCCAGCTGTAATCCATGGAAAATCGAGAACGCGATCTGCGCATACAAAGAGCAGAACATTGAGGGATGCACAGATCGAAATGACGGTCTATGCGTGTATATTTTCTGGGTTACAGAGAAATAAGGTCTTTTAGGAAAGCCCAAGAGAATCAAAGATATGTCTAAGGGAGAGATAAAATCGGAGAAATTCGAGGAGGGAGCCTCAGCCTTTTTTCCGTCTCTTCCGCCTTCAAGTGTAGAGAGAGAAGGAGAATCTAGGAGAGAGAGTTCTAAGATGGAGGATGACTCGATCAATCTTCCAATTTCTACCCCTCCTCTCTTCTTCTTCCTCGTGTACTAAATTATATGAATCAATGCATCTCTAAAAGGGAATAGAAGCTAATTAATGATCAATTTCTGTCAAGAGCAGGTAGATTCATCGTTGATGGAACCATAAAAAGAAAAAAAACATGCAACTGCCGGGCTGGATAATATATATAGAGATATAGCATAATAATGATAAATATATATTTATCATTATATATATGGCCCTATGTCAAAATAATTTATATGTAATTAATAATTTTTTTAAAATAGATAACCTTTAAGATAGACTAATTCTCCATTATTTTAATGAAATATCATTCATTTTTAATTATCAAAAAGTAACCCATAATTTAAATTAAATATTTGTATACTCATTCTCAATTATTAGCCAAATCAGTATTCGTCCAACACTATATGTATATTGTAAAAATTTTTAAATTAAAAAATAATTTTTTTCTTATTTAAGAAGTACACTTTTTCTTATTACCTTTTTCTGTGTTTTTTTACTTTTTTAAATTATTGGTTTAAAATATATACTGTCAAAATTTCCTACTCATAAATTTAAAGAAATTAACATATATATTACATTACTTAGTAAAATATTATTTATGGAAAATATATCTTTCCGTGCTTAGCATGGGTAAATCAACTAGGTTTCTTATTAACTTCATATTTTAATTAATATTTATCCTAAAAGATTTTAATTTCATGTTTTCATTATTTTAATTTTCCTATAATTAGAATTTAAAATAATTATTTAAATAAATTATATTATCTAATTTAACGAAGTCAATGAGTGTAGATGTATTTTTTATAAAATTATTTAACATAATAAATTATATTATTTATTTAATTATTTAAATAAGGTATATTATCTTATATATATAAACCCAAACTACCTAAAGTTTTTTTTTTATTTTCCTATTTCTAAAATATTTTTTGTAATACCGATTTTTATTATGGTCATGAGTCATTTAATAATCCACCATGGGCATGTAAACTTCTTCTATGATACTTGTCTAACAAAAAGAACTTTAATAATATAAGTGTATTTTTTTGTTATTTGTCGTGAGTCATTTAATTAATCCCCCTTGGGTATGTGACAATGTGGTCTTCTTCTCCAATATTTATCTAATTAAAAAAAAATTTATAGTTGTTTTGATTAATAAACTCCAACTAAATTAATCTTCTTCTCTTATACTTATTTAGAATTTTAATAATTAGAATTATTGATGAAATCCTACTAAAAACAAAAAAACAAAAAATTGCAATAACGTGTTGGAAGATTTGCTATATACAGCATCATATTCCATATTCCAGGTATTATTTAGTTGCAAATATATTGTTCAATATTTCTATCATCCATTGTTCCCCAAGATGAGTTCACTCACTTTCTAGGAGGGTGAATCCTCTATGCTTGGATATACTAGGCCATCGAGGTGATCTCAGGATCATAACACAATAATTAAATTAGTAGAATAATATATTAATAATTATTTAATTATAAATATATGTTAATAATTATAAAAATATTTATTATAATTAATTAAATATATTAATCATTACAATTATTAATTTAATTATTAATATATAAGGATAATATTAACATATTATATTTTGCTAGTAATTGTCAAAAGAGTTATTTTAATTAATTCTTAAAATAATTAATATGTTTAACTGTTGATCCCAAATTGGCCCGGGCTCGACACGTGGCCATGGGGATGATGTGTCTTTGTGCGGGCATGCCAGTATCTTTCAATACAACGATTCGGGTCAGATCCTGACCCCGGGCACCTGTTCCGGATCTAAACCAGCGTCGATGTAGCCGTACTGCAAGTCATCTGTAATAAAACTGATCAGACGAGAGAATGAAAACAAGGGGTTTGGTCTTCATTTGGGTTCTTATTTGTGTTTGAAAGCGGCAGTAGGTGATAAGAAAGTACTTTATTCAGATATCGGTCGCCAAAAATGCAACCGTTGATTACAACAAATCTTCAAGTAACTCAAAAGGAAATAAAACAAAAGAAAATCAACTGGTTTGACAGTACCGGCCTTTCCTGACCTAATAGCCGTAATCGAAGTATAAGGAAAGGAGGTAGGGGGCATCTGCTAACAGAGTTAATTCGGAGGTTCACCCAGGAATACTACTTAGCCAATGTTCCGACAATCACCTAGCTTGACAAAAGGTGGTTTTGGGACTGGCTGCTCGTAACCCTGTAACCGTAATTGGAGTACAGGATTAGGAGTCAAGGGCGGCCATAACCTCCTTGCCGGTGACAGGGTCTTTACTTCAATCGGAATAAATAGTAGCCTGAAGTGTCACTGCGATAGGAAGCAGTGAGAGGAGTACTAAATTATCCTTTTTTTCTATAGTTTGGGTGTAGGAGACTAGATAGAGATCACGGATGATCAAGTTATAATCATAATAACCGGTTGCGGTTAAATGGATGTCATCCTTGAGCTTTTCAAGATTGTGCCTTTTATAGTCGGATTCTGACAGTTGCTACTAACCCATGTTTGCACGAACTCTATATCAGTTCCGAGAGTTATCCATCTGTTTTCTCTCGTCTATATGAGATAACCTCTTGCCACGATTGTAACCAAATAACTTCCTCGTCCATCGTTGTCTATTGACATGGTCTCATCGGTCAATCCTGTATTGACGGTGACGTCATCTCTTAAACGCAAGAGAATAGTTTTCCCGTTATATGTGCTTACGTGGCTTCGATCATGTGTCTGACCCATGTAGACGTTGACGTGGCTTCTCTAGTGAGGTTAGACCATGTAGTTGCCATGTGGCTTTCTTTCATTTGCCAGGCTATGGCGGGTGTAAACATTAACATAAGACTTAAGGCCATAAAATATAATGTGTCAAAGATGGAGCTTTGATATATTTTAATAATTTGAAATGGTTATTATATTTAATATATTTTGGTGAAGTCTCTTTCATTCTAATTAAATTTTGCATACAAGTAATTTATTTATATCTAATTATATTTGATTAGATTTTCCCATTTTTTTCTTAATTATTTTAAATGTTTTATTGTATTATTAAATAACAATTTTAATGATTTAATAATATAAACCTTAATAATTATTTTCTTTAAAGTTTTAACTTGAAAATATGTAGCTTCTTCGAAAGACATATGGTTGTGGAATGCAATTGTTATTGTAAATAGTTGAATATTGTTTCCTCATTCTATAGCATAGTTATAGCTGTAATTCTAGCCCGGACGTCCAAAGCTTGCCCAACCCAACCCAACCCAAATAACAGCCCAAACTAAGCATTGAGTTTGGGTTTGGGTTTGGGTTGGGCTTCATTTTTAGCCCGAAGTCAAGTTTGGGTTGTGCTAGGGTTCAACCTATACAACCCAAAAAGCCCGATGTTAGTGTTGACTTTATGTACACACTCTCATATAGAAATATATATATATATATATATATATGTGTGTGTGTGTGTGTGTAAGTGAATATTTATTTGTATGTATATGTACCATTGTTTTTTGTTTTCTTTTACATTGTCATTGTAGTTATGCAATCAACTATTAAACATAAATTTATTAACATGTGATAATTAATTTATGAATTTATTCTCAAAGAAATAATCTTATGCTCACATATATACACATATATGCTACAATGAATGTGATATTTGGACATACTCTACAAGAAGGATTGTGCAAAACTATGAATATAGTGAGCTAGTATTATATCTTAAAAATAAATTAATTAGTGTTTTTTTTTTCAAATTCAACGGACCAATCAAGAGGCATTTATAACGAACAAACATAAAAATATATTGATAAACAATTTAATTAATAATATTTCAACATTTGCAAGTAGAACAAAAATTGGAAAAAAAATTCAAAATCTTACATTTTGTTTCGGCCAACCCGAACCCAGCCCGAACTCAATGACAATGTAATATATGTTTGAATACCAGCCCGAACTTAATGACTTCAGGTTAGGGTGGGCCAATGATGAGTTTGGGCTCATAAATCTTAGATTGGGCCGAGCCCGAACTCTCATAACTTGACCCAACCCACCTACTTACACATCTAAGAATAGTGAGATTATTATTAATAGTTTCTCACACATTTTATATTTTAAATGAACGTAACAAAATTATATGCATGATTAAAACTTATAAATATATTTCTTCAGATAATTGTTACTCCTACAACCTTTGTCACCATCATTCCATAGATGTAAATTTCTATACCTCTATAACCTGCATTTCCTTAATGAAAGAGGTAAATCTATTTTCATCAATCAATAAATAAATTTCATAAAAATTATGTTTATTGTCTCTCAATCTAACTCTTGTTTAATTTTTTCTTTTCCTTAATGAATTAGTCTAATTCTCGTTTAACTTTGTTTGATTTTTATTTGCCTTTTATAGAGTACCAGATTGAGATATTAGAGTTCAACTCAAAGTTTAATAATTGCAAGATAAATAATTAATTTTATTATTTTGTATTTGCAAGGTAATAGATAAATTAGCAATAATATGACTAAGCATCTTAATTAATAATTATCTATTTATCGAATGGGTTAAGGTATTCAAACCTTACTTCACTTACTACTAAAATTAAATAGAGAGAAAGAATTGAGGTGCATTAGAGAAAGCCTAAGATCAAAAGTAACAAAGGGAGAAAAAAGAGAAACTCAAGATCCAAAGTGACAAAAGGAGATAAAGTCAGGACAATACAAGGAGAGAGTAACAGCTCAAGATTTATTCAGTTCGCAGCTTCCACCTTCATGGGTAGGGAGAGAAAGTTCTAGAAAGAAAGAAGGAGAATGACTCCATCAAATTCAAATGTTTGTCTCTGCCAATTTTCACCCTTCTATCTTCTTCCTCTTTAGTCCCTACATAACAGTTGTTGTACTGAAAATATTTGAAGAGCAGGTAGATTGATATAACCATAAATGGAAAGAAAATATGTAACACGAGGCTAGGCTGGATGGTATCATAGAAAGCGCTTAATACTTTTAAATAAATAAATTAGTCTAACTTGATGTTTGAAAAATTATAGATACTTGTTCTCTTGTATTTAGAATAGCGGGCAATAACCTCTTCCAATTTTAAGTTCTTTCAAGTGAGCACTAAAGGTTTTAATTACATCTTTTTATTTCTACTTACCCCTAAAGAATATAATTTTATTAATTTATGATGCTCTGCCTCTTTGAATTTTCTTATAATAAGAGTTCTAAAATAATTATTTAATAAAATCGTATCATCTAATTTAATGAATGCAATAAGTGTAGAAGTGTATTATAATAATATGTATATAAAAGGACATAATATCTAAAGCGTTTTTTAATTGAACATATAAAAAATATGTTGGGGGTGTTGGGCCAAAGTCCAACTTCCTCCTAATAGTATAAGGAAATAAATTTGCGCTATAACCAACAACTTAATTTATTAGTCTAGTGGTAAATGCTTGATCCATTCAATATCTTGTTCTAGAATCATTAATTTCAAAAGTACCATTTTTTATTATTACATGAGTCATTTAATAAACCACCCTTGGATGCGTGGACTTCTTGTCCAATACTTATCTAACTAAAAGAATTTTAATAACTAAAATTATTAATAAAATCCTACAAAATTAGCCTTTTTCTCTATTATTTATCTAATTAAAGAATCAGCACATGTCCTCCACAATAAGGGTTGTGTAACCATGTGTACAACAAGACACATTCAGTTTTCAAAATCATTTTCTAAAACACTATTCACTTTTTCATTTGTTTTTCAAATGCAATGGACTAATCAAAAGTCCAAATGTAATGGACTAATCAAAATGCCATCGTACATACAATGATTGTAAATGATTTTCAATTCTAAAGAGTTTGAATAATTTGAATTTTACAATAAAATTGTATTTTTTTATTTTTTTATTTATGTGAGTCATTTAATTAGGCACCCCTGGGTGTGTAGACTTCCCAATATTTATCTAACTAAAAGAATTTTATAATCAGAATTACTAAACTCCTACTAAATTAGTCTTTTTCTCTAATACTTATTTAACTAAAAAAAAATTGCCACTAATAAAATCCTACTAAATTCAAAAAAAAAAACAGTATGTAAAAATGTATTTTCGACTCCAATAACTCAAGGAAGATCTCTAATATATACCATGGCTCATGCTTTATATTTCATATTTCATTTAATTGCCCCTTCCAAGGTACATATGAATGATTTGAAATATATTGGTCAATATTTTTATTATCCATTGTTTCCCAGGATGCAAACTCAGATTGCTCACTATCCAGAATGGTGAGTCCACTATGTCATGGATATTCTAAGCCATCAACATCATCTCAAAGTACAAAGAATCATAACACAATAATAAATTTAATAAAATGGTATCATAATAATTATTTAATATATATTAATTATTATCAAAATACTTATTTTGATTAATTAGATATACTAGTTATTAAAATAATTAATATATAAGTATATTTGTAGAATATTAGAATATATAAAGTAATGAATATATTATATCAATATAAATATATACATTATTTTATTAACAATTGTCAAAATAATTCTTTTAATTAAACACATTAATTCTTAAAAAAATTAATATGTTTAACATGAGACTTAAGGCCATAAAACATAATGCATGAAAATGGAGCTTTGATATATTTTAATAATTTGAAAAGATTATTATATTTAATACATTTTAGTGAAGCCATAAAGCATAATACATTTTGTATAGGATTCATTTATTTATATTTAATGCGTGTTTGATAGGATTCCAATTTTTTTTAATTATTTTAAATGTGTCTTATACTTATTAAGTAACAATTTTATTGATTTAATAGTATAAACTTATTTTCTTCAATGTTAGCTTGAAAATAAGTGGCTTCATAGAAAGACATAGAGTTGCACAATGCAATTATTATTATAAATTGTTGAATATTGTTTTCTCATTCTATAACATAGTGAGATTGTTATGAATAAATTTTCATGTATTTTATATTTTAAATGATCCTAACAAATTATGTGCATAATTCCAATTTATTAACATAATTACTACTCACGCAACCTTCATCACCATTATTCCATAAATGTCAATTTCTATACTTCTATAACATGTATTTCCTTAATAAAATAGATAAATATATTATTATAAATAGGTAAATAAAATTTCATAAAAGTGATACTTATTGTCACTAAATCTAACTGTTGTTTAATTTTCTTTTTCTTATGAATTAGCCTAACTCTTGTTTAATTTTGCATGCCTTTTACACAATCCCAAAATGAGATATTGGAGCAAACTAAGTGTTTAAAAATTACAAAGTAAATAATTTATATTATTATTTTTGTATTTATAGTGTAATGGAGAAATAACAATACTATGACTAGGCATCTTAGTTAAAACTTTAACTTTATCTATCTATTGAGTGGGTTAAGGTTGGGTTCAAGGCAGGGTTAGGGTCGGGTTGGGTTGAATCTTAACCAGATTTATGACTCACCAAACTCTAATCACTAAAATGTAAATGCTAACCCATTCCATTGTTATACCCTCTTCCATATTATTTCTTCGGGGAATTGAAGGACATAACAGTTATGAGTCTAGCCTATTGAGGAATATCATTCACCAATTAGGAAGATTGACATCCACATATAACATTACATAAACAAATGCAATGGAAATCAAGTCTCTACTGGTTGTACTTTTAGATTTAAAAGTAAGACTCTACATCTAGCCGTAGAAGCAACATATATATAAATAGAGAGAGAGAGAGAGAGAGCATAAAAGCGCATTAAGTGATTCCCCATCAAACTACACAAATTTTTTATTATGTTACATGTATTATAGTCAATATCCATAAACATTGAACCATGTGACTATAAATTTCACCGGTTCAAGTTTGATAAAACAAATCAACCCAATTAATAATTTCTGAAGTATTGGAATAATGTAACAACCATTCCATATTACGATGAAATAATCAAGCTACATACATTGCATAGCATAGGAACTACCCATAACCAGAATAAAACTACATTTTACTCTATGCAAGAATGCAGTTAGGTAAGAAATGTGGCATGAAATGCAATATACTAGCTTATGTGATGAAACACTAGATATTTTCTCCTCAACTATTTGGATCCAACTACTTGGATCCAACCTAGACCTAACTTAACTCCAATTGGATTCTCAAACCCAAAAAGTTATTTATTAATTAATCCCTTGAATTAATTAGGAAAAGACTAAACTTCTTTTAATTAGATAAATTCCTAGATCATTGCATAAGATCCATATGACTCACATGTAATCATGGTATTAATTATCGTATCGTATCGCTTGTATTGTGCGATACGTACCGTGTATCGTGCACATAGTTTTGTAAAAAGGTAAATATCGATTTAGTATTGATTATATTGAGCAATACAGTCGATACAATACATTGTATCTACTATATCGCTCAATACAGTCAATACTAAAGGCTGAAAATTTTCAAAGAATCAACACAGCTCCCAATTGAAAAACCCTTTGGAAAATCTAAGAAACCCCCTTATTTTCTATCAATTTTCGACCTAATTAGTGCTGGAATTTCTGCAAAACAACTTCATACAACGAATCAAGCAAAGGAAATAAAAAAAAAAAGTTTAAAGTTTTGACAGATACTGTAGATTTTCAATTTTTTTCAACATGGTTTGGCAATGTTTTTTATGAATATATGGATTTCAAGTGAAATCCATAGATCAAAATTGCCTTTTTGAGTAAAAAATCAAAATTTTTTATATTAATCTGAAAAAAAAGTTGCAAAAATGCCATTTTTTTTTTGAAAAAAACTATATAAAACTTAACGGTTTGTCTTCAATTTTTTATATGAGATGCACATGGGGTTGATCTATCACCCCTATGATTCTTATAATTTTTCATCAACAAAATTATTTGAATAATTGTTTTTGCATAATATTAATTAAAAATATGGAAAAAAGATATTTTAGTTTTATTTAAGTATGATATTTGGGTTTCAATCTTTTTTCTTGGGAGGCTAAGATGTTGGATAAGTGTCATTTAGATGCTTGTTGATATATTTTCAATCCTTTTGTAGAGATGGCACCCAAAACGCAACAACAGAGTGCAGTCGACATCGGTTGGCAACATGGAGAGATGCTTGAAGGAAATAGATTGTGGACGAAATGTAAGTACTGCCATAAGTAGTTAAAAGGGGGTAGAATAACTAAATTGAAGCATCATCTTGCTGGTGGGAATCCTAATGTAAAGAAGTGCTTTAGTTGCCCTGTAGAAGTTTCCAGGGCTATGGGTGAGCATCTTAAGTATGCAAGAAAGGAGAAGGAAGACATTGTTATGGAGAGCGATGCTTTAAGAGAGAGGTTAGCTGGGAGGCCAACATGGGAGGATAGGAGAAAGGATATTCGTGTGGATTACGACGATGCTGATGATGATGATGATGATGAGATAGAGGAGGTTATGATACGAGAGGAGAGAGAGCATTTTGATGAAGCAATGAGAAGATCAATTGGGGGTATTCATTATAGAGAGCAAGGAAGAAGAAGTGTGGATATTGGTTGTGCTCCAAGTAGAGATAGTTTTGGGGGAGCGTCATGGACGTGGTTTGATGCGTAGTACAGGAAGCCAACAAAGAATTCAAAGGGTCCTGATATAAAGGAGATAGATTCTTCAATATATCGAAATAGAGATGCAACGCAGCATAGGTTGAAGGACGTTTGGCATCCAGGGAAATGTGCAAAGAATATGAAGCAAGCCATTGGTAGATGGTTTATCACAGTAATATCCCACCAAATACTGCAAATAACCTATACTATCAAACAATGATTGATAAGATAGCTAGGGCTGGACCAGGAATTAAGGATGTCACTCCATATGAGATCATAGGCCCTATATTAGTGTAAACACCCCAAATTGCACAATAAAAATGATGAATAATTGGCAAAAATCATTATCTCCTTTGAAACCAGCACAAAATTTGAGAAAACAGGCGTTTTTCCTTGTATCCAACAACTCAGGTCGGATACAAGCATACTTCTTCATATCCGACAGAAGTTGTCGGATATGAGTAAGTATTAATGTATGTCGGATACATATATATGCTTGTGTATCCGACCTGATATGTCGGATACGTGATTTTTGTTCAAAATTAGGGTTTTCCGAGAATTTTCACTTTTTACCATCATATCCTTCATTAAAGGAGTGGAAATCTTGGGAATGGCCTTAGGGTTAAGGTTGGTGGGCTCTAGACATTATTTTGTATCTACCATCATACCAACCCTAACCCTAACCTTTGCCTATAAATAGGAGGCTCCTCCTTAAGCAAATGGCCAAGAACTTTTGCAAAGAACTTCTGCTAAGAAGTTGGAGATCAAAGAGCTCCGACTGAAGAAGGGAACCGTTGCAGTATTGCCTCCAGAAGCCCAGGTAAGCCTCAAACCTCTCTTTATTTTTCTGTTCTTACATTCTAGGTCTAGTTCTCTTCTTCTACCTTTCTGTATAAGACGGCCTATTCTATGTGTGTGAAAACCCTTCCTCTACTCAAAGTACCTCGAGACTCCCCCTAGCCGTAAAACGTGAAGGCGGGATCTAGGGGAAACGAGACTGAGGATTGATCCTAGAGTTAGAACCTTGTTGAATAAGCCTTTTGATTCTATGAAAACCGTTTCATATTCAAAGTACCCCAAGATTATCTCGAAGAACCGTTGAACGGGGAGATAGAACTAAGGGAAACGATAATGGAACGGAACCCTAGGTTGTTTTAGAACCCCATTTGATTGATATGAATGCATGCTATATGTTGTTATATTGTTAAAGAATGGATTTTTACACATGCACACATAGCACTTTTTTGTCGGATTCGGCTTATATTTCGGATTTATTGCATTCATTGTGATAGATCTGGAATAAATAGCCCCAAACAATTCTAGGATATTTCTTATTGGTTTTCAACATGATTTCAAGCAAGTATTGATGACCTCTAGGTCTAACCTCTCAGTTTTGGGCATTTTTGCTCACTTTTGGGGTTTTTGGCATATTCTTTCCAATCGGAGAGAATGGTGGGCCAAACTTGTGCCCCATTTCTTCTTAGAGGTTCTTCAATATCTTTTTAAAATGATTTTGATTTATCTTGCACGGATTCCACACACCCAAGCACTATTTTGAATTGATTTTCTTTAAAAAGGTTGAAACTGGGCAGCAGCTGTACCCCAACTTCGGACACTCGTAACTTCATCGTCCGGATGAATTTTGGAGTGATTCTAGAGTCATGGGAAAGGTGAGGCTGTCTAGTTTATGCCTGAAAATTTTCATTAATTTCTATTGAGCGGATTTTGACACCTTTCAGTTGAAGTTGATAGGTCAGTTCAGGTCTGATTGTAAAACTTGTCACTTCGACTGAGCGCCATGTGTTCGTTTTAAGTCCGATTCGAATGATTCTTATTTCTGTGTTTTCCTTTAGAAGTCTAATTTCAAATCCAGTTGGTTTCATAATTTTTTGACTCCATTTGTGTCGTGAGTAGCAAATTTACTCAGAACTGCTCAATAGCACTTTTCTGGGCAAACCTGTGATCCTTGGGGCCTGTTCGGGAGATTACACAAAGCACATCCGAATGAATTTTTGTATGAGGCTAGTTTCATTTGAAAGATGGCCATACAGACTTCATTCACACTAAATTTCATGGATTTATATGGAGCCGATTTTTCTAAATGATCTTCCAAACTTGCCCACTTGTCGCTTTTAACTATCTCCAGCAGCAAATTTCAAAGGAAAATAACTCCTAGGATTTTAACCGGAATTAATTGAAAATTTTCATGAGACTTCTATTTGTCATAATCTTTCAAATGAATTTGGGTTTATTCAATTTAAATTAGATGTGAATGATTTTAAGACAAATGGCACTACCTTTTACCGAATTTTCCGGATTTGACTCAACTTGGTTTTATACAACTTTTGCTTTGATTTCCATCTATTGGTGATATTCCAGAAGTGATATTGACATAAAAGAGGATCTGGAATTCATTTGGATTTTTCATGTGAAGATATCACACATTTGTTTAATCCTTTTTCAAGGTTTTTGATTATCTTAGCAAGCTTTCTCATTTTTTGCATGAACACTTGACAACCACCTTGTGTGGGTGAATGGGGGGTGCCTAACACTTTCCCCCATTCATAATCTAATTCCCTTACTCATCTCTGGATTTGATTTTCAAGTAGAGTTATTTTTACTCTAGTTTTAACTCTTTTTGCTTATTTTTGAATCTTTTGGTGTCCATTCACATACAAAAATTGAATGGTGGCGACTCTCCCATTTTACGTTGAGCCCGTGTGTTGACAGAAGGGAATCATCTAGGTGATTTTTCCATGTCTCACAATTAGATGCTGAGGTTGAGGAGATACAAACTTACATCAAGTCATTTATGAAGAAGTGGGATACTTATGGTGTGAACCTTATGTATGGTGGCTGGACGGAGCTTACCAGACTACCAGACTATCTATCATTAACTTTATGGTGGCTGGACGGGGCCTACCCTTATGTATGGAAAAGCAATTTTCCATAAGTCTGTTAATGCTTCTGATCAGAACAAAGACCATTAGTACTTGTTGCCCTTGATGGAGGGGTTATAGAGGAGATTGGTGACGAATATGTTATGTATATTGTTACTGACAACCAATCTCCATACAAGAAAGCAAGAAAGCTATTGATGGAGAAAAGGAAGCATCTTTATTGGACCCCATGTGCGGCACATTGTATCGATCTTATGCTACATGATTTTTGTGGTAAGAAGATGGTGAAAGGTGTGCTTGAAAAAGCAAAGAGATTCACAAATTTTATTTATAATCATAATTGGGTACGTAGCCTCATGAGAGAGCACACTACAGGGGAGCTGTTTAGGCCAAGCATCACAAGATTTGCTACTAATTTTATTGCAATTAATAGCATTATGTCTGAGAAGGCTAGATTGAAGAGAATGTTTTTATCAAATAAATGGCAAGAATGTCGATCTAGAAGGGCCGTCATTGGAAAAAAAGGTTGAAGATATTGTTTTAAGTAACAATTTTTAGAGAAATAGACGTTTGGTAGCTGCAATACATGATCCTATTGTGAAGGTATTAAATGTAATGGATGGAGAAAAGCAAGCCAAAATAGGTTATGTGTATGAAGCTATTAGAAGATCTAAGCTTGCTATTGCAACAGCTACTCATTTACATTACCAAGGGTATTTTACAATTATTGATAAAAGATGTGAGAACCAACTTATTCAGGGCATCCATCGTGCAGGTAATAATCATAAGATACAATATTAAATTTGTTGTCAAATGTCAACTTTTTATCTTGATTATACCCTATGAAGCAAGTTACTAAGTTTTTTTTTTAATTCAATCAACATTTTATCTCCACCCGGCGTATCATTACACTGAAGATCTTAGAAGTGATACACAATTAGTAAGTGTATTCAGAAAGGTGATGTTGAGGTTGGAATGGGATCCGCAGCGTGCTAATGCAGTGCTTAATAAGGTGATGTAGGAATTTTAAGAATCATCAACTTCTTATTGTTTTTTGTAATTGACAATCACTAATAGTGTTTTTTAATAGGAGAAAATATTTAGAGATGCTATGTTTGTCTTTGAAGATCCAGTTGCTATTAGGTCAAGGACTACATCTGAGCCAGGTAATAGAGAATAAATAAATGAAAGTAATTATTTTATTGTTTCACTAAATTGTATATGGGATTTTTTTTTTTTTTGTTACTTTTGCAGCTGGTGGTTATCTTCTAAATCAACTTTGCTTCAGAATTATTATTTTACTGATGTTTGGGGTCCTGCTCCTACCTTATCAATTGAAGGATACAATTACTATATTTCCTTTGTTGATCATTTTAGTAGATTTTCGTGGACTTTTCCAATTGCAAATATATTTTATGTTTTCGTTATTTTTCTTCAATTTCATGTTCATGTTGAGCGTCAGTTTAATTGCAAAATAAAATCTATTCAAATTGATGAAGGCCATGAATTCAATTCACTTAAATTTTTATGGACTCTGGAATTCAACACCGCATTATATGTACCTCACAAATTAAACTGACACTCAACATGAAGTTGTTACATCGTCGATAAAGAGAAGACATCATCAAGTTGTTGAAACTAGTTTATCTCTTCTCTCTCATTCCTCAGTTCCCCACAAATTTTGGGCCAATGCATTTTTGTTGCTGCTTACCTTATTAACCAACTCCTAGCACTTCCGATAATATGCAAACACCTTTTGAAAAACTGTTTCAACGCAAGCCTGATTATACTCTTTTACGTACCTTTGGATGTGCCTACTGGCCCTTTCTCCGACCTTTTAACCATCACCAAATTGACTTTAGATCATGCCTATGCGTATTTATTGCCTATAGTCCATTCCATCGTGATTTTAAATGTCTTGATGTTCATTCAAATAAGGACTTTATTGCACGCATGTGTTATTTGATGAAAAACATTTTCCTTTATCCAAGTTATCTAGCTCATCTTCCAAGCAATCCTTCCCAAGTCCTACTTCTATTCCATTGTCTTTAAACTTGCTTTTATCTCAAGTATTATCTCCTCCTTCAAATTCAATATTCCATCTAGCATGATACCTCCAATTTCAAATACTTTATCTCCATCCTTCTTATTCTCTCCAATTACCTTGGACCCATCCTCTCCTACCGATATCACAACCTTATCATATTTAGATTCCACTCCTTCCGTCACCATCATAGCATCTTCACCAACAAATACTCAATTATTCTTGGCCTTTAGTCCTAACCAAGTACATGTTCCTACATCCAAAGTTCATTTGATTATTACACAAGCTCATAATGATATTCATAAACCAAAGTCATTCACAGATGGCACAATTAGATATTCCTTACGGAAGGTTCTTCTTGATACCAAATCTGATGTTCTTGATGATCCTTCTTGCTACATAGAAGCTTCAAAGCACAGTAAGTGGTGCACTGCCATGGATTAAGAGTTTAATACTCTAATGCGTAATGGCACATGGTACTTGGTTCCTTAACGTCCGGGTGTGCGCACCTCGGGCGCGCTGAAAAAGCGTGTTACAATCTATTACAGAGTCGCCACTACCTAAAATGGTGCAGGTAGACACCTTGTTGACTTTTGATCTGAACCAGTGATTCCGGATAAGTGACCCGATTACAACCCAAGGAAGTCTTTGAACACCCAGAGTTGCCCCATTAAAATGGGTTCCCTTAAACCAGTTGGATATTTAATGGACTATTTTATTATTATTTAATTTTCTTTTATTTCTTTTTTTTATTTTTTATTTTTTATTTTATTTTATTATTTTTATCATTTCATGTATATAGCAAATAATAGTCTGTGTACAAAGATTTAAAGGAATGGGATTTTGCTATGCTACATTACTTGAAACAAAACAAAATCTAGCCAAGCTATACAAAAGATGACAAATTATACAATATTCTATAAAGCAAAATTTAATAAGGCCCAAATTAAACAAGATCAAATATAATAAAGATCGGGAAACCAAATGGAACCATGTTCGGCCATTTATTTATTTTTTTACTCTTATTTCCATTATATCATGCACATGTATACCCTTTAAAAAAAATTGTAAGCTATAGCACACACCAAAACAAATGTTAAACTACTATGCTTAGCAATAGCTAAACACACTTTTTCTTTGTCGTCATCCTTCTATTATCTTATCTTCTTTTTTTTCTCTCTCTTTCTCATATACAAGGGTTTCATGGGGAATGGGGATTGCTATGATACATGCTATACTAGAAGACTAAAACATATTTCACATGTATCAAATTTACAATGAGAAGACACCCAAATCAAAAAACTCAACATGCAGCCATATGTTTGGTCTTGTTTTTTTTTTTTTTTTTATGCCTTTTCCTCTCTTTTTTTTTCTTTTAAAAAAAATAATTAAAAGCACCATGTTATATTGGGTTCAGCAATGGCTGAATTAAGTCACCTTCAGCCATTGCGGAACACTTATTTCTATTTTTTTTTTTTTTTTTTTGTTTATGAGTTACACCAAGCAAATAATAAAAAATAAAACTATTACAAGGTTGTGTGTGGTAATGACTGAACTCAATGAGGTTCAGCCATTACCAAACCTAGCACTACCTATTTTATTTAGTTTATTTGTTTATGGTACAGTGTTGTGTAGTTTACCATAAGAATTCAGGAAATGGACTGTGTACGAGTTTGATATTAACAGCAAAAACAACACAAAATTCTTATGGGATCATGTATTTCAAGTTCCAGTAACTTTAAGAGAAAAGAGATGATCTTTTGCAATGTTTGAACAAAGAGAAATACCTATAAAATCCAATGTTGAACCAGATTCGGAGCCTCGGTGCAGTGGACAATAGCTTCAATCTTTCCTTCAGATGGTATGGATCCCCCATCCCTTTTTTTTACCTCCAGTGACTTCAATGTAGAATCACATCCACAAGTACTGCTGTTTTCTCTTGAAATTACCTTTTTTTTCTCTAGTGCAGCCCCCCAAAATTCTCCAAATGTCCTCCCTTCTTACTTCCTGCTCTCACTTTTTTTTTAGAGACTTCCCTTACTTGCTCCCCCCTTTTGCTCCCAACTTCAAGCCTTTTTATAGAGGATTCTTACCCCTTCAAATTCTTAACCCCAAACCTTTCCTCTTTCTCTCTTAAACCCTTAACTCTTCATCTTCCTCTTCTTAAACAACTAACCCTTCCTCTTCCTCTCTTTAAACAACTAACCCTTCATCTTCCTCTTTTAAACCCTTAACTCTTCCTCTTCCTCTCTTAAACACCCTCATTCAATTAGGTTTGGTCAAAGTCCATTTTGTCCCACATTTTTATTAGGCTTATGTATTTTTTTAGGCTTTGTCTCAATATCTCAAGAGAATATGTGTTGGACCAATTCGTCCAACTCATTTCTCTTTGTTTATTTTTATTATTATTATTTTTTTAATCTTAAACTGTTATTAACTTTGTTATTTATTTGCATAAGAAACCCCATTAGGAAACTTACTTATTTACTAAAACAATCCCACAAAATTTTAATTTCTCATTGGTTACATGGCAACCACCATGGCATACACGTGGATGCCATGTGGCATCCAATTTCAGTTTTGTAAAAAATCCCCAAACTACCCTTTATTTCTTTTATTCATAACTTAACCATTTGAGATCCGATTTGAGCACGGTTTGGTGCATCGGAATCGGCTCAGAATTCTCTTTATTATGGGCTTGTTATTTCAAAAATATGGTTCCATTATAAAAACCTCGATTTATGTGCCCATATATATGCCGGTTTAAGATATGCTTCTTGAACAATTTTATGGTGCAAAAATGGGATGCTAACACCGGGCATGAATATTGTTGGTAATAACTAGGTTCTTTGCAACAAGTTTAATTTTGATGGTTCTTTAAATCGCAGGAAAGCATGTCTTGTTGCTAAAGGGTACCACCAAATTAAGGGAGTTGACTTCTCTAACACCTTTGGTCCTATCATCAAACCAAGCACCATTCAGCTAGTTCTCACCCATGCCATTTAGCAAAATTGGCCTATTCGACATGTTGACATCAGTAATGCCTTTCTTCATGGGCGTCTCTCTAAAGAAGTATATATGCTTCAACCACCTGGTTATGTTCATCCGCAATTTCCTGATAATATATGTTGTCTCCAAAATGCACTATATGGCCTAAAACAAGCAACCTGTGCTTGATATGCTCGTTTCCATGATCATCTGCTGAATTATGGGTTGTTAATTCCAAATCCAATAAATCCTATTTATAATCATCACGGAATTCAAATTTTTGTGCTAGTATATGTTGACAGCATTATTATTGCAGGCTCCACCCTAAAGGCTATTAAATCCTTTATTTATTTCTTCAATCTGGAATTTGTTCTTAAGGATTTGGGTTATCTCAACCATTTTTTGGGTATTGAAGCTATCCACTCTTCTGCAGGTGTACTCCTAACTAAGAAACGCCACATTCTAAATCTTCTTGAAAAGGCAAAAATGGCTTAAGCCAAACCAGTTTCATCGCCTATGTCATCCTCATCAAAGCTGTTTCAATTTGATAGTCCATCTTTTTCAGATCCTACATTCTATAGGAGCACTGTTAGAGGCTTGCAGTATCTATCTTTGATCAAGTCAGACATCTCCTTCGCTATAAATGGTGTCTGCTAATACATGCATCATCCTTCGGAAAATTATTGGGCAGCTATTAAAAGTATTCTTTCAGTATCTCAAAATCATCATCGATTACGGAATCCTCCTTACTCATAACTCATCTAATACTCAATTTTTTTTCGAATGCTGACTAGGCAAGTTGTGCTGATGATCACAAGTTTACTACGACATACTATGTTTATCTCGGAAACAATCTTATCTCTTGGTCATCTAAGAAACAGTCAACTGTTGTTTATTTGTCAATAGAGGCCGAATATAAAGTAGTTGTTAACACTTTTGCAAAATCCTTATGATTACTGTCACTTATGCATGAATTGGCCATTCCTCTCTCATCTACTCCCACGCTTTAGTGTGACAATATCGGAGCTATGTATGTCTTTGCTAATCCCATGCTCCATGCCTAGATGAAACACGCTGAGATTGATTATCATTTTTTCTGTGATAAAGTGAAGCAAAAGATTCTAGATGTTCGATTCAACATCATATTGCTAACAATCTCACTAAGCCTCTTCTTTTCACTCACTTTCAGTTTATGTGGTCCAAGCTGAATGTTGTTTCACCCATGTTCAATTTGCAGGTGCGTAATAATAAAAATTCAAATTCTGAAAATTCAAAGTTCAAACTAGAACAAGCTTAGTCCCATTCCTCTGCAACAAACTCTTGACAACTCGATATTTATTCAAATGTGAATATCATATCAGAAATTGAACTCCTTTTGTGACTAATTTATCTATAAATACAAGGGTTGCTCTGCCTCAAATTTAAAGTAAGAGACAAACCAAATTCTGTAGTAGACCTCATTTTCATTTTCATTTAACATGTTCTTTATAAAGCTATGTGGCCAGCTTCTTGCCATAGGACAAATAATCATTAGCTTTGTACTTCCATGACGACCATACAATCCTTTCTAACAAGACACTTAATGTGCTTATCACAAGCATAATGCTTGCAGTCCTTAAAGAAGACATAACAATTATGCATTCAAATTAGTTCTTAATGACTTATATAGAGTCCATAACTCCAAGTCATGTGATAAAATTACTTAAACGAGAAGACAGTCATATTGTTTCATAGCATTCTATAAATTTAGTCCTTAATGACTTGTACTGATTTTTCTAACTTCAAAAAATTAACTTCACTACTATTTTTAACAAACATAGTTTTACATATCATAGGATTTGAACTGAAACAGAGTATGAAATCGAAGAATTAGCACTTAGCAAAGATCTTGATATTCATATCATTTTATATTAATTAATTAATAGCGTTAAATTTGATCTAATGACCTATCAATGGATAACAGCTCCCGAAAGTGCATGTTGACTTAAATGTTGGCATTTCTTATGTCCAAGTCATATCAAACTCTTCTTATAAAAATGTTTAAGCGACGGGTTGCCTACTGGAAATCTTCTCAACTAGAGATTAAGATATATTAATAATGTTTGCAATTTATCAAGAACCAAACGAAACTATAGAGCATATATGGATGCATTGCCCTTTCTCAAGGGTAGTCTGGTTCAAATCATTGGGAGGGTCAACCCAAATTGTAGGACCCCAAAATTCATTTTTCAAATGGTTTGAATTTTTATTAACTTAAGAACCTTGGTATATGATATTGACTCTATAGGTTTTCTCATATATGTAGCAAATTTTCGTTGGGCGATATAGTCAAGCAGAAATCAAATACTTTCCAACAGACGGCGACCTTTAATGGAAGAAACCAGCACGCATCTTATCGAACTTCAGCGAGATTCTCATTTGCTGAAAGTTTCCTCGCATTCAACCTCAAGTGCCAAGTTACCATCAGAAGTCTTTTGGAAATCAACTCAATCTCTTTTTATTAAAGTTAATTTAGATGGCATCTTTCCCAAAAGCAAGCATCCATAGGTGGAGTTTACAGAGATTGTTATGGTCGATTCTTGGGTGGTTTTGCTGCAGAGATTGAAACAGTGTTGGATTTACAAGCAAAAGCTGTAGCAGCTCTTGAAGCAAGTCAACTTGTAGTAGCGTTAGATAAAACATATGTTATCATTGAAGGAGATTCATCTATTATCATTCAACTGTTATCTGATGAAAACGGATCCCTTCCATGGAAGATTGAAAGTATAATGACAAAACTAAAGCACTTATGCAAATCTTTCGTTGTTATCAGATTTGAGCACACATTATGGGAAGGAAATTAGTGTGAGACATGGAAATGTCATCTAAGATGACCTCCGATATCGTCACGCGGGGATCGAAAAATGTAAAGAATCGCCACCATCCATTTTAAGGTGTGAATGGACACCAAAGGGTTCATAGAAACCAAATAGAGCTAAAGTGGCTCTAAGATAAGGAAAAATCCAGAGATTGGGTAAGGGGAACTATTTATGAGCAGGGGAAGGTATTAGGCACCTCCACTCATCCGTCTAAAACAGTTGCCACATGCTTGCTTATGCTAGAAATTGTTTGCTAAGGAAATGAACAAAAATGGTGCTTATAACAAGCACAATGTGTGTGACCATCCCACATGAGAAGTCTAATGAGCTTAGACTCTCTTTGTGGATCCATCACCTCTAAAACTTCATGAGTGAAGGGAAATCAAAGTGAAAATGAAGAAAATCAAGCTAAGGCAAATTTGGAGAAATTAGATCAAAAAAGCTTGAAAGCTTCGATTAACCATAACTCACTCAATTTAAATCCAAATCCAATGAAACCAAAGCCATTTGAAAACTGGTATATAGTATAGTATACAGTAAAAATTTCAACTCAATCCGATTCAAAATAAAAGAGAAATCCACATCTGAAATTTGATGTTTATAACTTGGAAAAGTGTGAAGTAAGCATTTTCAAAATCCTATTCGTGGAGTTTGGCTCAATAAAAATTCATGAATATTGGTATGGGGGAAGTATGTAGTGCCATCTTTCCAAAGAAAAAAACCTCACACCAAACTCTATCCAGATGTGACTTGTGTGCTCTCTTGAACAGGCCTAGAAGACCACAGATTAGCTCTGGACTATGCCAGCGAGCACCTCTGAGTCAACTGAGCACCCAAGGCACAAAACAGATCAAAATCTGCTGAAACCAATTGGAAATGAAAATAGACCTCTCAAGGAAAACTTAGGAATTAGAATCACTCAAAATGGATTAAAATTGAATAAACGGTGCACCATCAAAGCGGCAAGTTCAGCAATCTGGGCTGAACTGACTTACAGACTTTGAACAGATGGTGTCAAAAATTGGCTACATAAAAGTGGACGAAATTTTCCAGATATGAAATAGGCATATCCATCTATCACATGTCTTTGGAAACACTCAAAAATTCATCCGGAGGATGAAGTTATAAGCATTCCAAGCCAGTCCACAGATCTGCCCTGTTTTGAAGATTTTTGGATAAAACATGGAAACCAGTGCATGTGGATTCGACCAAAACTCTTAAAAATCAATAAAAACCATCTCATGAAGTTCTAAGATTCATTTTGAAGCCAATGGATTCCGATTTCCCGTATTGAACATGGAAATCCAAGATCTAGCTTCTTTGATAAAAAAAATGGTGAAAAGTATGTGAATATGTGAAAATCCACTTCCTAGGAGAAGGATGGAATCCTTTGCTACTGAGAGCAAGGATTCACATATTTCTCCATGAGCAAGTGCAAAACATCAGAAAATAAACACCCATAGGTTTAAAATAACCACATAGCATGCTCTTCATCACTTGTAGGTTCTAAGCCTAGAGGATCCATTCCACCTTCCTTTTCCCAAGGCTCTCTCTTCACGTTTTACGGCTAGAGAGGATTCCCAGGTACTTTGGAAGGGGTTTGGGGCTTGCAAACAATCACAAATTGGCTTTACACTACAGAAAGGTAGAAGTTGGGAGTGAAATGTAAAGAGAGTGCTGGAAATGTAAAGAGCTTTACCTTGGTAGCTTGAACACTTGAGTAGACAATCCAGCAGAGCTTGTCCTTCTTCTTGTAGAGCTTCTAAGCCTCAAATTGTCAGCCATTTGCAAGAGGAGGACCCCTCTATTTATAGGCCAAGTCAGGGGTAGAAGAGTCCCAAGGGTAGGCCTAAAAAGCCTTCTAGATTATTCCAATTCTCCTCCAAGGCTTGAATTGGTGTAATACTAGAAGTTTCGGAGGGCGAAATAGGGAATTCAAGTCCCTGAGAGAGAGGTAATATGCGTAAATAAGGCTCAGAAATCGAGCCATTTCGCAAATCCCCGAAACAGCCAAAACCGCATACACAGTACGGTTTCCACAGAACCGTCACTATAAGTGCGGTTTCTATACAAATTTATCTAAACCACACATACAGGACGGTTCAATTCAGTTACGCTCGTCATGATTGCTGTCGACGTGGCTCAACGGCCAAAGCTTTGCGAAGCCATGTGGCAGCTCACGCAACAAGCATGGATATCAACCGTGCTGTGTGTGCGGTTGCAACCGTACATACAAGGCGGTTGAGACCAAAATTATAAAAACCGTATACTCAGTGCGGTTGGCATCTTTTTTGACTGTTTTTGAGTATTTGACATATTTCAAGGCTCAAATAAGACTTTTAAAATTCTTTCGAAGGTTTTCTTCTATAGAAGTGCAATTTGGGGTGTCTACAATTAGGTGGCCAATACTCTAGCTAATTTCGTCTTGGATCACTATTCCTGTACTTGGATCAATTTTCTCCTCCTTTTTTCTCTATTCTTCTCCTGGATGATTCTTTGAACTTTTCTTCAATCTTAATTAATAAAATTTTCTTTTTCCACTAAAAAAAAAAGATAGGAAAGAAAGCGCTCTTAAATACACCCACACGGCTAACAATGAGCTAAAAGCGCATCCATTGAGTTCAGGGGCCCAAATCATTAGACCTTTCTTACCGAACATTATTAACTACATAAAAAATGGCTCAATTAAGCTCATGTATCTCCCTATCTATGGCTATGATACCACTCTTAGGCCAAGATATAAATACTTATATTCTAACTAATAATTATACCAACTTATATTAAGATATATAGAAAAGGATATTTTGGGAAATTAAAAATTGGGGTAGGGCACAATCCAAAATGGCCTTAGTTTTCAGCAGATATGAACCAGCTTTTGGCCACCCCATGTATCAACAACCTTTTCAGCTTTGAATTGGACCACCAGAAAACCCAAACCCTGACAACGCTATCCCTAATTGTTGGGTCCCATTCCAGTCGCTACAAAGTTGATGGGCCTTTGGCCCTTTAGTCACCTCACCACTTACATCATCAAAGTTTCATATGTCAGCATGCACCAAACCCATGTTTAATTTGTTCCTTCTATGTCTATCACCTTTGGCTCTATTGCTCCATCCATTAATAGTATGCTTTCAAGCCAAGTGGGTGTCTTGTGATGTCATCCAAACCCAAAATAATAGCTCTGAAGAAAACCTGAAATCCTGAACCCCTGTCAAAATACCCCTCTCTCTCTCTCTCTCACTGTCTCACACAATCAGTATGTGTGGTCTCTAAACATTGTATTGTCCACACACTATGTGAAGGATCCCAGCTGGGAAATCACAGGTCAAAGATTGAGTGTGTTTTTTAAATATACATGTGAATATTGTATATACACACACATGAGAAAATCTGAAATGGATATCAATTGATGATGGATGATACCAAGTCCTTTGAAATATTCTTATCCACATCTTCAACTGTTATGACTTTTATTGCAATAAGAAAACAAGATTTGTCTTCTTGTTAACAATTCAAAACACCACTGATGTAACAAGTAATGTCCACCCATTAAAGCTCCACATCATAAGTTCTCTCTTCCAAAATTCCTCACAAATTGATGATGCCCCCCATCTTTATTGTCACAGATACCTAATAAGGTGGAAAAGAAAAGTTTGAAAAGCTCTAAAGAGAACAGTTGGGATAAAATAAAGGCAGAGAAATTTAAAATTCCACACATCATGACCTATGTCTTCTATAATTATGAGCTTGAGAACAAGAACCTTTATGACATGGTGATGCTTCAGTGAATTAGGGTTTCTTGGACTTTTCCGAAGAGTTGATGACATGCTAATGTGAAAGAGACGGTTGGGTCTCATGAAAAAGGAAGAACACAAGGCCAATCTGCCAAAAACACTACTTTTGGGCAAGCCTCTCGTGAAGGAACTTGAAGCCCCATACGTTTCTCTATTTCTCTTAGGCAGTCTCTGTCTTTACATACCTCAACTTGCAAGCAAATGATGAAAGCAATATTATAAACCTCATACGAGGTTGTTAATGCCTGAGCCTTCCTTTTCAGCCTTTCATTGGCCAGAAAGAAAGAATGGCTAGCTTTATCCTGTTTAATTAGGCTTATCTTTTCTCCTCTTTTGCTCCTTTCCTCTTTGGTGCTTTATTCTTTATCTTTTTCAGTCCATGGCTTGATTTAATCCAGCACAAAGGTAGGACACATGGGCTATATCCATTGATGGGTTTTAGAAAAAATGTTGACCTTAAGTTCAAAGAATTAAATAGAAATTGAAAGAGAACAAGAAGTCAATATCTACTGCATTTTTCTTTTGGACAATCATAATGTGTTCATACCATGCCTATGGTAGGGTAAGATACCTGAAAAAGAAAAAAACGAAAAAAAAGGTCCATGTACAGATTAAATATATTGTAATTATTTGTCTAGAAATAAATCTACACATATCAAATAATTAAAAATAATTTTTTTGGCTTTGATTAATTTGATCCAATGCTATCACCATTATTATTTTCATCATCATTATTATGATGTGGATATATACTTGAAACTATAGGATTTCAGCAAAATTAGATGCACATTTTTTCATATTTTTATAATAACATTAATACCCTTTAGTCAATGATAACTAATAATCTTAACTAGTTTTATTGAATTACACGTCCAATTAGTTCAATGAATTGCAATTGGAGTTAAGAATTGGAATTTTATAGAACTGAAATTCTTGTGAGTGATTGTACAGCAAGAGAAATTGAAATTTGAAATTAAAATTTCATAAGATTTAGGTTTAAATTTCAATCCCATTGATTAGATGAGCTTATAAAATATAATGACAATTCCTTTATCGTAAAACTGATAATACTATAAATATTTCCTTCTTTCTCTCTAGGATTTTCTCTCTATAAATCATTTTCGCCTGTCTAGAGTTTTCTCTCTCTAGAAACTTCTCTATATAGGGTTTTATTTCTCTAGTATTTTCTTTATGGAGGATTTTCTCTCTCTAGAGTATTCCTCTTTATCTAGAACCGTCTCTCTAAATTTTCTCTCTAGAGCATTCCTCTCTTTGTAGAACCTTCTCTTTCTATATTTTCACACCAGATTATTCCCTTCTCTTTCTAAAGTTTTCGCTCTCTAAAACATTCTCTCTCTAATTTCCTCTTCCTAGAGCTTCTTCTCTCTTTTTATAGCTTTCTCACTCTAGAGCCTTCTGTTTGTATTTTCTCTCTCTAGAGAATTCCTCTCTTTCTCTAGAGTTTTCTTTCTTTATAACCTTCACTCTTTAGATTCTCTCTAAAGTATTTACCTCTATCTCCATGGTTCTCTCTTTGAACAATCTTTTAAAAAGGATGGGGTTTTTCTAATAACTTGAGATTATCTCTATCTGAATTCTTGGACTGAAGTATCTGAGTTTTCATCTATCATGATGTAAATTCAGTTAGCTAAAAGAACGCCTTAAAAACAAAGGCAAAATCAATGGACTCAGGGCAAATTACAATTCCAAATTTTAAATATTCCACAATAAAAAATAAAAAATAAAAATTGGAATTGAGACCCCTATTCAAATTCTTACTTTGAATTCTATCTCCAATTCCGCAAAATCGGTGGTTTGGAAATTTGATTTTCAAATATTGTTTCTTATCAAATATTTAGAAGCTTTATATGAAGATAAAAAAAAACTTAAACAATTACGTCAATGAAGGTAACAAGACCTAAACGAAATATTGGAAATTAAATATTTTTTAAGTGCTAAATCATAAGCTTAAGAAGGCAAGCTTGTTCAAATTAAATTCATCATATTTAGTCAAGCTGCCACTTAATAGACAGAAGGCACGTGTAATAAAATTTGATGGGAGGTTGGTGTTATTTAAAAAAATGTGAAGAGAAGGTATTCATAATTTTTTCAAAGCTCAAGGGAGGCTTATACA